>CM062811.1:165514439-166215800 GCA_031772625.1 Pinus tabuliformis
TATCTGATGCTAGGACCTTGCTAGACAATGGAATTATTTTCAGTTTAGAACAAAAGAATTTCTTTGCACTTGCATTCTTAACTAAAATACCCTCAAACTGGAGATATTGATGAAGTAACAGTTCAACCAGAGTTTCAACCATTTACCCATTTTGCGTGAAACTTGTCTATCCATATTCAATATGGTTGACAACCTTTGCTAAACAATCATCATAAGCATTCAGTTATATGCCACATTCTGAATGTTTTGGATGATTTATGGCAGTTCATATATTTTTCATGGTCTTGATGTATTGCTTTTTGGTTCATTTTGTTCTGTTCCTGATCAGTGGAGACTTGAAAATAATTTTCTTTTGTGGATATATAGCCTTAGAATTTTGATAGAAGGTCATTAGCGATAAATCCCTATTTTTTGGTTTGAAATGTAATGAACAAAACCTATGCATCGTTTCTATAACAAATGAAAGAGGACAAAGCTAAGTTATCTTTGGTAAGATCTGATTTCACTGGATGTCTACGGAAACATTTCTTAATTGAGATATTATTCAGGTCCTGTTCAGTGGAGACTTGGCAATAATTCTTTGCTTTTGTGCGATAGTGCAGTATATGTAGCCTTAGCGTTTTGATAGTAGGCCAAGGACTATAAACCTCTATTTTTTTGGTTTTAAATGTGGTGAACAAGCCTAGGCATTTTCTGGATTACATTTCTATAACAAATGAAATTCGACAAAGCTAAGTTGTCTTTTCTAAGATCTTTTACAGGACATCTAGGGAAACATTTCTTTAATGAGATATTATCTTCAGAGAATTAAGTTGCACTACATTGCTTCCAAGTATAAAATTTCAAGTGCAAGAATTAAATTACAATCTTCCTATCTTCTTATCACTTGAATTACATTGAAGGAAAACCTATCCAACAGTGTTCCTACACAGAAGTGAAGATAAAAGTATCATTCTACAATATTTGTTTCTTTCGTTTGAGATTAAAGAGGGTGGATTCTAGACTGGTTATGTCCTAGTATAAGCTTTCAGTTGATTAGATTTAATTTCATTCTTCCTATCTTCTTGTTACTTGATTTACATTGAAGGAAAAACTATCCAATAGGGTTCCTGCACAGAAGTGAAGATAAAACTTAAAAGTAACATTCTATTATGAATAAAGTTCATAAATGTAGCAAAATAGTCAGAAGATCTGAAATATATAAGTATCCATGATAGGACAAATATATCAGTGTTGATAATATCGTTATCGGCAAAATATTGACGAGGGTCCGGAAAACATCTTATCGGCAATATCGGCGAAAATATCAGCAAGCATAAAAAATGCATAATATATTCATTTTTTTCAGATTTTTAAACATATAAAGCAATAACAACATGAACTAAACACATTGTCACATAAATATGAAGAAATCACTGATATATATGATGTCAAATAGAAATGATACATCAAAGACGATACCAAATCCTATTGATCCCTGATAATTGTCCAATCAAGGACTCAAATGTGGAGAACCAATACAAAATAACATCACATATATAAATGTATCTCATCATCATGAGTTATAAACTTATATGTAGAAAAACAAAATAACAACATGAACTAAACACATTGTCACATAAATATGAAGAAATCATTGATATAGATGATGTCAAATAGAAATGATACATCAAAGATGATACCAAATCCTGTTCATCCCTGATAATTGTCCCATCAAGGACTCAAATGTGGAGAACCAATACAAAATAACATCACATATATAAAAGTATCTCATCATCATGAGTTATTAATTTATATGTAGCAAAACAAATAAAACTAGCAGCTATCTATCCGAGATCGGTGCTCTCTCCCTAGTAGCTATCTTTCTGTCTTGTTCAGCAATTGCTTCAAGAGCTTTTTGTATAACCTCCGCACTAGAAACCATACAAGGCATTACATTTGCATCTTGTGCAGGGAATCTAGCCATATAGTATTTCAATCGCGTAACCCCTCCTGACATCTTGGTCCCACACAATTTGCATGATAGATATGCCTGATTTGCCCCACCAACAGGCTCCCTATACTCCCAAAATGGGTCCAAGGCTTTTGGCATATTTGACATTTGTAGTGAACTAATTCAAACCTAGGGCACAAAAAAAAAAAAATTGGCATTAAACCCCCCAACACAAAAAATGATAAGTAATAACTACCTCATTTAAAAAAAATTACTACATTATTTGCAATGTGAATGAAAAATGGCAATAAGAGGGTGCATAGGAAAGTTGCAAAAAAAATGAAGATCACTGTCCAAATATGGAGAAAACCCTTGCATTGGCTCATGGGCATGAAAATCATAGCAAATGGAAAAAAAAAACAAAGAAACAAAATGTTGGTAGGCAAAGAGGCAAGCAAGCATAAACCCTAAATCTATGAAAAAATCATTAACATTGGGTTTTTAAGAACATACCTGTTAATGGAAGAAATGAAGTTTGTCTCACTGTTCTTCAATCTTTGATCCACAAAAAAATCTTAGATGGTGGTGATAATCGCTGTTTGATCCTCAATCCCTCCTTGACAACCACCACAAGACTCTACCCCTTCCTTCTACAACACTCAGAAACAGAAATGAGGAAAAAAAAGGCAAATTTCTCTTTCTAGCCGCGACCTAGCCTGCCCAGCGATATTTTATATTGTCGCACGATATTTTGCCGAGATATCGGCGATATCTTGGAATATCTCGACAATATCGCGATATTTTCTCGTTGATATTTCAGCTCGCTGAAAATATCGCGATATTTCCAATATTCGGTGATATCTCACCGATATTATCATCACTGAAATATATTAATATAGAAATATACAAAAGATATGCGATGATGAGATGATTACAAATGAGGGCAATTTATATCTCTAGGAAGATGTCGTTTTATGAATGGTCATGTACTTAGGGACATTCCTCTTCATTAATTAATTACTATTTAATTAACTATTCTGTATTACTCTTTATATATTTATATTTATATTATTTTTGTGTAAATTATATTCTTAACATTGCCTTCCAATTCAGAAAGCTTTGTCCTCAAAGTTTATGTAATATTCCTAGGGAATTTTACAGTAAATAACAAAGCATGCATAGACATAAAAACCCATAAAATATTAAGCACACAATCAAACCAAGAAATTGCACCAAAAACTGTGCTGCTGAGCCATTTTATTGATAAACAAGGGTGTACAATATGGTGCTGGAAAGAGTGCACCTGGGCTTGCTCAAGGCAAGCTAGCAAAGCCCAAATGAAGGATATGTCACCCCTCTCCAATCTACTACTGCCCTGCCCTGGCTCTGCGCTGAAACTGCTCAGAAATACGCTGCTGGTTGAGTAGAATTGCTACTAGGGCCCTCTCCAGTGCTCAAAAAATTATGGGAAATTAATCCTGACCTCTCCACCAAATACCCATAATAAATCACGAAGGATTTGGCCAATGGTTGAACTTGAAAATTCGGCCCTATTTTCCCTCAATGGCTCGACTGCTGGGTGATTCGGCCCACCTGTAAATCCTGCTGCAAATGGCCTCCAAAATTGTCGCAATCCCCACTAAAATACTTTCTCGGCCTTCTTCCCAAGTTTCAGCCTCAACTACCCTTCACTCCTCAACCTCCCGGAGTGCATCCACAATGAACCGCACAATCTTTGCGCTGCTATAGCTAAACCTCTCACTGGAATCAGACTCTATTGTTGGTACGAACTGTGTTGATTTGGGGTAGCATCGGATGTGCTCTAGCCAGAAAATTTGGTGGAGAGGTTGGGGCACATGAGATCTCCAATACCTAGAAAGGGTTTGGGTAGATTCTAAACAGATCAGGAGATATTAAAATAATTAATATTTTTAATGGAGTCCCTAAGTCTAAACTTAGGGAAAATAAAATATTAATGTGTATTAATATGAATTTGTGTTAGAATGGTCCAAAAGACATGGATCAAGCCAGATCTAATTTTAGCTATTGATTAGGGACTTAATCTCGGCCATTGATATGTCAACAGGAAAAGTATAAGAGGAGGCTTGAGGGTCACTTGGAGAACACACCAGAGTGATCAATCATTCTATTCTCTAAAGCGGGGTTTGCTAAGAGAGATAGAATCAGTGATCGGGAGAGCAATTAAGGGGCATTGAGTATAGAGAGACAGAGAGGCAAAGATAGTGCTGGGATAGCAGCAGAGCAACCAGAGAGAGAGATGCAGGAGAAGCCAGTGCTCATGCAAAGCCATGCAGAGGCAACTAAGTGCTGCATATAGCACCAGAGGGGCCAGTGCAACTGATGCAGGCCAAGATAGGCTGACGCAGTGCCATCACTGAGCTAGGAGAGGCTGACGCAGTCCAGATTGAGCAGATGCTGGGGTTTCTAGGGAAAATTGGTGTTGAGTAGTTGCCGGAAGGATTATCTGGGGTTTTAGCCAGTAGATTTGTCAAAAACCGAGAGGTATTATTGCTAAGGAAATTCTCTATTGCGTAAGCTAGTTTCGGCACCCAGATTGTACTTTGATATTCCTTAATAAGAAAACCCTCAGATAACTGCACCGGTTTTCCCACATTGGGTTTTTTCGGGGACATTAGTCCAAAAATAATGGTGTCATATGGTGTGTTTTTTTTTTTTTTTTTTTTTAATTTTTTTTATTTTCTGTTTCTTTTAGTTGCTGATCTGTAATATGTTGAGCATGCACTGTTGTTTATTTTCAGTATTTACATTGTAAATAACTTGTTGAGGAAAATAACAAGTAGGTAGGAATACTTAAGATAAAGTGCATGGAGGGTTTCTAACTAAGTAAACTTAGAAACTTCAACAAACTGAAAATGGTAGGACTCCCTCCTTGTGCTGGCACTCGAAGTCCACCGATGCAAGGGTTGAGATTTCCGCTCGAAAACACTCGTGTGCTAAACAACACTTGCAAACCTGGCTTCAGCTCAAGCGTGCTATGTCAAAGGACAATTTTACAAATGATGAATGAATAACAAATTGAGTGACTCTTTCTCTTCTTGTCAAGGAGCCTCCAAAATGCCCATGTGGGCCCAACTCGAATTCCCCACACAGATTTTCTCCAATGGGAATGTATTCTTCATGTGGGCCTAAATTCCCATGAGGTGGCCTCCATGCTCCACTAAAGCTGAAAATTTTCCCCCAACTCTAATGTTTGGGGTGCTTCTAAGTCAAAAATCATATGTGGGGCCACTAATCCCACATTTCCTAAGTACAATCATGCACTATAGCAAAATTGGCCAAAATTGATATTTCAAATAGCAAAATGCTAAGTGGGAATATCACAGTGCTTGTCCTCAAGCAACTGCAACGAAGGATGCTGAAGTATCTACTGCCCCTCCTAGGTGGTCTCCTCATTTGGCAGATTCCTCCATTTGATCAAAAACTCCTTGATGACCTGGTTTCTCAAGTGCCTCTCCCAGGTATCCAAAATGGCATCTATCTCCCGCACTAAATGCCCCTCATCATCCATAGGGGGTAGTTCTGTAGTTGCTGTCACTTGTTGCCCCAACGCCTTTTTCAGGCAAGACACATGAAAGATGTTGTGCACCCAACTCCCCGGGTGTAGCTCCAGTGTGAAAATTTATGAATCTAACAAATGAAAAATCCTACTGCATTAAACTGATTTGCATTACCTACTTGTGCTCTTCATTTAACGAGTTTTTTTCAGAATTATTTAGAAAATATTAATGCAAATAAACTGTAGCCTACACCAATATACAGATCAAGCGCTGAAAAATAAATGAGACAACCACACAAAGGACACACTTATTTTTGGACTAAACGTCCCCGAAAAAACCCAATGCGAGAAAACCAGTGCAACAGATATGAGGGTTTTATTATTAAAAAGATTTCTGAATACAACTAAGGTGCCATATATAGAGAATAAACCCGGTAGAAGTACCTCTATCTGGAGACAGATATTTTGGTGAATCCAACAACAAGATGAACAAACCCCACAGGTGACTGCATTGTCCCCAGTGTTGTGCAATGATGGTTGCTCCAAGCTCTGCGCTGGAACTGCGTCACCTTCTCTAGGAGCTGTGTCACCCTCCCAGTGAGCCTCCCGGCTCAGAAATTGATTTGCTGAACCACTGCTTGATTTGCCTCACAGAACCCCCATCATTGCCTCTAAGTGACTGTGTCAGCTCCTCTATCCTCTGCGTCACCCTTCCGGAGCTGCGCTATGTCTCCCTAGTGTTGTGTTGCCTCTCTGCTATCTATTCTCGGCCTTGGACTAAAGTCCCTCTACCAAACTGCCCCTCTCTGCACTAGAAACTTACTCTGAATTTCTCTGCAAACCATGCCCCATAATTTCGAACTAGCTCAAGTGCTGCTTTGTGTGTGTGTGTTCTCCAACTGACCCCAAGCCTTCCTTTATTCTTTTCTTGTTAAGAAATCAAAGACCTTGATCTAATCGCTAATCAACGGCTAAGATTAAATTAGACTTGATCCTCGTTTCTTAGAAGCTTCTCACCCATATTTTCATTAATATCGATTAATATTTTAATTTTCCTAAGTTTAGACTTAGCAACCCCATTAAAAATAATAATTATTTTAATAAATTACTATCTAGGTGGAATTTCACCAAACAAATTCTGGGTCTTGTAGATTTCATGTGTTCTAGCCCCTCCACAAAATTTCGGAGCTAGAGCACATCCGATGCTACCCAAAAAATCAACACTCCCTCTTAGCGCGAAATGTGCTCTAGCAATACTTCCCAACAGAAGTATCACACTAATCCACGACATCGGTTCTCTGTGCTGCTGATGCTTGGCCTGTTGCCCTTCATCCACTATGCTGGTGCAATCTGTACTGCTGCCCATGACACGACCACTGTCACTATTGTATCTGTCTGCAACTCCTTCCCAATATGCTGCATTGTGCTCCCCATAGCATTGCCACTGCTAACTGCTACACTGGAACTCAGTTGCTGAGAAGTAAGCAACTGAAAAGCCACCCAAAAGCTGACACGCTGGTGAGTCTGGATGCCCGTTGACGTTGAAGCTACCTCTGCTGCTAATCTGTGCTAACCCTCTAATGCTATTGCAATGCTATTATATCTGCTCTGTGCCTCCCGCATTGCTGCAACACTCCACTGTTCTGCTTCAGACTTTGGCACTCTAGCTCTACCACTGTTGCTCCATCATCACTCGCACCAATTGACTCCTGTCATTCTGATACTCTCAATAAGAGCTCCCGTAGTTGTATATGATCAAGGGTTTAGGCACCTCAAGGATCCTGCCCTCTATGTAGTCCTCCTGACTACAGCTCAATATCGCCCCACATGTTCTCTAGAGGTGCATGAGCACTCATGGCGCAATCATCATCGTCCTCTTTGTCAGCTTTCGCTGGAGTAGCCTTTGAGTCAGACTTCTCTTCTTTGCCCTTCTTCCGAGGGCATTGCATGGCGAAATTACCCATTTCTCCACATCTGAAGCATTTGACTTTGGATATGTCTTTTTTCTTTCTCTTCTGCTGCCCTTTCTGTCCCGCTGATGCGAGAGTCGCATCCTCCTCTTCCTCCTTCTTGACTCTGATCCCTTTACTGTTGTTTCTTGCCTTGGTCAACCGTCTGATCTCTTCCTGTCGAAAAGTTGCCCACCTCTCCTCCCAACTAGGAAGAGAAGGCCTACCGAAGATGCTTTGGACAAAGCTTTTCCAGTTTTCAATGACTGCATTCAGGGCAGTCTTGACCATAAATTCAACATCTAGTGTAGACCCTACGGAAGTTAGCCCGTCACAAATCCTTTGCAGCTTGAGAAGGAAGGGATCGATTTATTCTCCCTTATGCATCTGAAACTATCTCAGCTGCCTCTTAAGCAACAACTTTTGTTGAATGGAAGTTCCCTCGTTCGATGTGGTCAAGGCCTCCCACATTTCCGTTGCCGTGTCCTTGTCAGCAATATGTGGGATCACATGATCCTTGACCCAGTCCAAGATCATGCACTTTGCTTTTCCCTGAGCCTCGTCATATTTCTTGAGAGGATCAACATCAACCAGAACAACAACTGTGCTCAAGGCATAATTCTTGATGCGATTTTTATCCAGAACTGTTAGGATCCTGACCTTCGAGATGACGATGTTGGATGCTCCATCCAAGTTGACCTGATCCCTTAGTCCACTAACGACCATCTTTGCTCAAATAAATTTCAAACTGGTTCTCTTCTCCCTATTTCGCTGCTGCCCCAGCAAAACTCGAATCTGGATTTCTTTGGCGCTAGAAATCCTTTAAGGAACAAGCTCCCTCTAAATTTCGATTTCCTTTACGGAAATCCTTTTGCCAACCATTGTCGAACCACCCCTCTAATCTCTCTTTGCTACTGCTCAGCACTGGATCTAGATTTCTCGACAAGAAATCTTCTGAGGAACTGATTCCCTTTACTTCGCTTCTACCCCACCAAGTATTGTTCTGCACCAACAGAATCAGCTCCCCATCGGCAACTCCAGATGAAATCTGCGCTGCACTTCTAGCCATGGCAACCTGAAAAACGAGACTTAATAGTCTTTGCGCTGGCCCAGAAACCACTGCGCTTCCCTTTGCAGCAATAGCATCACCCAATTAGGCTGACGAAGGCTCTACGTGAGCCTCCCTTGGTGACTGCGTCACCCTTCCTATGCTCTCTTGGCTTGAAACTGCGCTGTCTCTCGGGACAACTGTCTTCACGCACAGATTTTCCTTTGTCTGTTTGTTGATGGCTTCAGTCCTCCTTGATCTACAATTGCTCTGATCCCATGTGAAAATATATGAATCTAACAAATCAGAAATCCTACTGCAGTAAACTAATTTGCATTACCTACTTGTGTTCTTGATTTAACAAGTTATTTTCATAATTATTCAGAAAATGTTAATACAAATACACTGCAGCATACACCAATATACAGATCAATTATTGAAAAATAAATGAGACAGCACACAAAGGACACTTATTTTTGGACTAAACGTCCTTGGAAAAACCAATGCGGGAAAACCGATGTAGCAGATATGAGGGTTTTATTATTAAGCAGATTTCTGAATACAACTAGGGTGCCAAATTCAGCTCATGCAACAGAGAATAAACCCTGTAGAAGTACCACTATCCGCAGACAAATATTTTGGCAAATCCAACAATTGGATGAACAAACCCCACAGGTGACTGCGCTCTCCCCAGCGTTGTGCAGTGATGGTTGCTCCAAGCTCTGCCCTGGAACTGCGTGACCTCCTCTAGGAGTTGCGTCACCCTCCTAGTGAGCCTTCCTAGCTCAGAAATCGATTTGCTGAACTGCTGCTCGATCTACCTCATAGAACCCCCAACACTGCCTCTAAGTGACTACGTCAGCTCCTCTAGCCTCTGCGTCACCCTTCTGGAACTGCGATGTCTCTCCTTGATGTTGTGTTGCCTCTCTGCTATGTATTCTCGGCCTTGGACTGAAGTCCCTCTACCGAACTGCCCCTCTCTGCACTAGAAACATACTCCGAAATTCTCAGCAAACCACGCCCCAAAATTTCGAACTAGCTCAAGCGCTGGTCTCTCTGTGTGTGTTCTCCAACTGACCCCAAGACTTCCTTTATACTTTTCCTGTTGAGAAATCAATGGTCGTGATCTGATCTCTAATCAACGGCTAAGATTAAATTAGACTTGATCCTCGTCTCTTAGAACATTCTCACTTTAAGTTTAGGTATGTTCTATGCTTAGAGCAATTTATTTCAAATTTCACAGTTAGCTCAATATCATTTCCAGATTAGCAATCATATCTGCATTAAAGTAAATTGCAGATAGAACAGAAACATAGATCGTAGAAGACAAGCCAAGACAAGAGAACACAAGATGTGGCGCTAGCCAGGGACAAACCTCAAAGTGGGGAAACCCTTGATCAATTCTTCTTATATGTTCTTCAATAGTTCAGCACAGAGAGAGAGAGAGAGAGAGAGAGAGAGAGAGAGAGAGAGAGTACATTTACAACAAAAGTTAACACTTTGACTTATCTAACTAAGAGCATAGATCATCGCTAAGAAGATACATGAGATAACTGAACTCAGTTGAAGACATGCTGCTTCAACTGATTCTCCAAGGTGACTTCTTCACCTATCATTGTGCTGCACCTCGTCATCATGTTGCAACTCATTGTGCTGAACCCATCATCACTATGCTGGACCTCATAACCATGTTGCACACATCATATTGCTGCGCCTTATGCTACCATTGCTGTCCCATGTGCCATTGTTGCACCATGCTGCCACAACTGTCCCATGTGCCATTGCTGCACCATGCTGCCACAACTGTCCCATGTGCCATTGCTGCACCATGCTACCACAGTTGTGCAATGTGCCATTGCTGCACCATGCTAGCCACTTTTGTCCCATGTGGCATATTGCTGTCCCACTGTTAGTGACATTGCCGTTCCATGTTTTCCATACTGTTGTCCCATTGTTAGTCATTGCTGCTCCTATGATTGCTTGCTGTCCCAAGTACCAAGCTCTAGCAAGCACCATGTCTTGCTGTACCACTTACCATGCTGTTGTTCCATTGTTAGCATTCCTTTGCTGCTGTCCCATTGCACCATGCCACTTAGAGCAAGAGACTCTCGGCCTGTTCTTGAGAGGGTTAGCAATCATACTTATGCCTAGAACTTGATACTTTTACGCTGCCCTCAACTAGGGCTCAATCTCTGTCCTAAATACGATCAGATCTTCATCCTTGCAGTGATCACACTTGAGGGGGATTCTATGGTTGTTCTGAGCATCTTCTTTTAGAGGATTTGTCCCTCCTACTTGGGTTCCAGAACAGCTACAAGAATACCCTAATTCAGACCTTCAAACCAGTCCTCATATCCTGCATTATCCCTGTTTTGAGACCTTCTCCTCAACGCTAATCTATAAACACTTTCAGGCTCCTTTCCTACAACAGACTGCAACCCTCCTAGATCTCTGCTAATGAGATCTCGGCTCTTTGATTAGGGCACCTGAAGCTACTGCAAATATACCCTAAAATCAGCCTCACACTCATCAAAATCTTTGCCTACCCTTTTCCTAATAGTCCTCCTTCCACTTCTGCTTTTAAATGATGTTTGAACCCTGTTCTCCCTTCCTTTTAGACCTTGCGGCCATCTTGAAGCTAGGGCACCATAGGCCTGCATCTAGGTCACCCTTGGTATATTTAGGACAATGTATATCTTCTTCTTGACTGTGGCTAGGACAACATGGAGGATTAGGGTATCTCTTCATGACTGCGTCCTCTAGGTTGTGCGTAGAGCTATCATAGGCTAGGGCTATGCTAGGATTGCGTTATGGCCTCCATGCTTAGGATTCTTTCCTCCTGCGTTTAGGGCTTCATCATCTAGATTTCTCTTGCCACTAAAACCCAGAACAATTGGAGAGAAATCAAGAGAGAAGTGTGTGTAGAAATGACTATCAAGTAACCTCCTTTTATACTAAAATGTTGAGCACATGTGGAGGTTATTTGGTTGTTGGCCGACCTTGACGAATTGCCTTACAACACAAATAAATTCATAACTTCATGAATACTTATCAAAATCAGATGATCTTTAGATCACTCCTACACCTCTCGATGAGAGGAGTCCAACAAAAATATCAGCGGCCATAAATAAAATGACCCACATGGAGTTTGGCCCTAGTTGCCAATTTAAACACTCCCTCTCAACTAGGGAGAACTCCATTCGCTGATCCATCTGCCAGACTGTACTATCTCTGCCATCAGTGCCCTGCACTGCTGAACCATGAAGAAGAAGAATTGATCGAGAATGTCTCATACCATTCTCTATTGACCCGAAGTCAGTTCCTTATGAAGAGAATGTGTCATACCAATCTTACTGATCCCACATCAGTTCCAAGAGAGTGAGTCATATCACTCTTACTGACCCAAAGTCAGTTCCAATTGATCCCAGATCAATATCAAAAGAGAGTGTCTCAAACCACTCATACTGATCCCAGATCAGTTTCATTGATCCTAGATCAATATCAAAAGAGAGTGTCTGAAACCACTCATACTGATCCCAGATCAATAGAGGTCATCCTAGCATATGGAGTATGGTAGATACAACGATGTGTCCATTGATAGTACTACTATGGTCCCTAACCCCATTTCCCTACTCATTGGCCAGATGAGAGGTACTTCCCATGAGTCTTAGACGACATGGGTAGGATGCCTCGACAGGAGAACCACTCATCATGTCCATAAGTCGCCACGGGGTATCATATGGGAACACGAAACCATTCACCCTATACACAACACACCATTAGGGGAGGGTGAGTCACCCTATGGTCGCTTGTTGCTCCAAGAAGTACCCCAAGCCCCCTGGAGCTCCTAGAGCTCAATGCATGCATCATGCAGGACCTACATAAGAGTGTCTCTCAACGACTCCAAGTCATTCTGGAAAGTCACAAATTTGACCTTTCCTCGGGGCTTCGACAGAATGTCTATGACTTGCACATGAGTCCCAATGTGATGGAGCCTTCTTGCTCATCGATGTACCATATCCCAGATAAGGTAGTATCTGATGTCTATATGCTGGAGCAATCCTAGAATACGAGATTCCTCAACAATCGAATCCCCCCTTGGTTGACATAGAAGATCACGGTGGTATCCATCATGTGTACAAACAGCTCACTGAAGAGCTTCCACAACCATGCAACTTCACACGAGGTCATACTCGTAGCTATGCATTCGGTCTCAGCGATGCTTATAGCAACCGACTTCTACTTCCTGCTCATCCAGGATATCGTAGCAAAACCCAAAGAGAACCAACACTCAGAAGTGCTCTTGTGATCCTCCACACTGCTTGCCCAGTCAACATTCAAATAATCACACAATTTCACATTTCTAGCAGTGTATCTCAATCCATGAGAGATTGTGCCCCAAAGATATCTCAAAAGATTCTTGGCACCAATCCAGTGAGGCTCAACCAAATATGAGCCCAACATGCTAACTGCAAAACATATATCCGTATGGAAATTCACCAGGAACATCAGTGCGAATGAGTTTATGAAACTCAGAGGCATTTCCCATATCTGGGCCGACATCACTACCACATAACTTCTGAAAGTTAAGCTCCATCGAGGTAGTCATGAGCTTGCAGTTTACCATTCCAAATCCGGAGTCCAACCCCCTCTTACTTTTGCAAATGAGAGGGTCTGCACCTGTCAGAAAGAGGTCATCCTCATAAGGTGCCAATGTGAGAGGTCTATCATCCACAACCTTCAAGCAATGGTTTGGATCGGCTTCACTCCTAGTGAATCTCAACTTCATCAGACAACTATCAATCCTCTCATATTAAGCCCAAAGTATTTTGCCTCAAGCCATAAAGGGCTTTCTTCCACCTGCATACATGAGATTCCCGATCACGAATCTCAAACCCTTCGGGTTGTTCCAAACTTGTGGACGTGCTACATGAGGGGAATGGTCCCCTTATAAGATTTTCCTCCGGTACATCTCAGACATGTACCTTCATGCTCCTTTTGAATTCATGCATCCCTATCATCCTCTGACTTACATTAGGTAGGGCCCCATAATAAGTAGACCTCTGGTGCTATAGATGAGATATGACAACTGACATGGTCCCCAATGGACCATCCTGCAACTTGATACAAACTGTCAACTGTGAACTCAAAAACCATCTTTGAAAATTCTATTTTCAAACACGTACCTTCCATCGATGAATGCCACCCTAAAACCTTTGACTTCCATTGCCAAAATGAACACCAAGTTCTTTTTGCAATCAAGTACATAAAAGAGATTCGTGTAAATGAATCGAGTTACCCTCATTCAATTGAGGGATAACATTCCCTACATCCTTTCCAGGATATGGTGGCATCGACTCCAAGTATAATCCCATGATTGTTTCCGTCTCTACCAAATTAGAGAGAGCACCCTTCTATTTGATGAAGTGCCTTAAAGCGCTACAATCAATAAGCCAGATTCCCAAAGAATTTGATGGAGAGGGAAAATACAGGATAACGCTTCTTTATCTTATCAGAAACAACATTTGATTCTTCATACCTGGGGTTCCTTGCTTTCTTTGAAAAGTCGGTTATTTCCTTGATGACCTGCATTACCTGTCATTCCTTCGATCATTGAAGATGTCCTTGGAATGATTTTTATCTTCATCAAGTGATGTGTCCCTGCCATTCAGACACTCCTTTGCATAATGGCCGAACAAGGCATCCGCCTTTCCTTCCATCCTTAGATCCAGACTTCCCATTGGAGTGATCTTTTAGGTAGGCCATCAGAAGCTTCCGCTGTGGCATTCTGATATTATTCTCTGCTTCGACTTCACCCTTGGTGAATTTGAAGAGGGATGAGGAATCCACTGATCCTATTGTCCTTTCTCAACTATCTTCGGTGATTTCTCTTTCACTCTTGCTTGGGCTTTATCTTCACCTCAACTCCAATACCATGTTAAGTTTAGGTATGTTCTATGCTTAGAGCAATTTATTTCAATTTTCACAGTTAGCTCAATATCATTTCCAGATTAGCAATCATATCAGCAGTAAAGTAAATTGCAGATAGACCATAAACATAGATCGCAGAAGACAAACCAAGAAAAGAGGACACAAGATGTGGCACTAGCCAGGGACAAACCCCAATATGGGGAAACCTGTGATCAATTCTTCTTATATGTTCTTCAATAGTTCAGCAGAGAGAGAGAGAGAGATAGTACATTTACAACAGAAGTCAACACTTTGACTTATCTAAATAAGAGCATAGATCATCTCTAAGAAGATGATACATGAGATAGCTGAACTCAGTGGAAGACATGCTGCTTCAACTGATTCTCCAAAGTGACTCCTTTACCTATGATTGTGCTGCACCTCGTCATCATGCTGCACCTCACCGTGCTGCACCATGCTGTACCCATCATCACTATGCTGGACCTCATAACCATGCTGCACACATCATACTGCTGCACCTTAAGCTGCCACTGCTGTCCCATGTGTCATTGTTGCACCATGCTGCCACTGCTGTTCCTTGTGCCATTGTTGCACCATGCTGCCACAACTGTCCCATGTGCCATAGCTGCACCATGCTACCACAACTGTCCCATGTGCCATAGCTGCACCATGCTAGCCACTGCTGTCCCACTATTAGTGACATTGCCATTCCATGTTTGCCATACTGCTCTCCCATTATTAGTCATTGCTGCTCCTATGATTGCTTGCTGTTCCACTGTTTAGCATGCTGTGCCATGTCATAGCTTGCTGTCCCAAGTACCAAGCTCCAACAAGCACCATGTCCTACTGTACCACTTACCATGCTGCTGTTCCATTGTTAGCATTCCTTTGCTGCTGTCCCATTCCACCATGCCACTTAGAGCAAGAGACTCTTGGCCTGCTCTTGAGAGGGTTAGCAATCATACTTATGTCCAGAACTTGATACTTTTATGGTGCCCTCAACTAGGGCTCAATCTCTGTCCTAAATATGATCAGATCTTCATCCTTGCAGTGATCACACTTGAGGGGGGTTCTATGGCTGTTCTGAGGATCTTCTTTTAGAGGATTTGTCCCTCCTACTCGGGTTCCAGAACAGCTACAGGAATACCCTAATTCAGACCTTCAAACCAGTCCTCATATCTTGCGTTATGCCTGTCTTGAGACCTTCTCTTCAACGCTGATCTATAAACACTTTCAGCCTCCTTTCCTACAGCAGACTGCGGCCCTCCTAGATCTCTGCTAATGAGATCTCGGCTCTCTGATTAGGACACCTGAGGCTGCTGCAACTATACCCTAAAATCAGCCTCAAACTCATCAAAATCTTTGCTTACCCTTCTCCTAACAGTCCTCCTTCCAGCGCTGCTTTTAAATTCTGTTTGAACCCTGTTCTCCCTTCCTTTTAGACCTTGCGGCCATCCTGAAGCTAGGGCACCCTTGGTATATTTAGGACAGCGTATATATTCTTCTAACTGTGGCTAGGACAACGTGGAGGATTAGGGCATCTCTTCATGATTGCATCCTCTAGGTTGTGTGTAGAGTTGTCATAGGCTAGGGCTGTGCTAGGACTGCGTTATAGCCTCCATGCTTAGGCTTCTTTCCTCCTGCGTTTAGGGCTTCATCATCTACATTTCTCTTGCCAGTAAAACCCAGAACAAGTGGAGAGCAATCAAGAGAGGTGTGTAGAAATGACTATCAAGACACCTCTTTTTATACTAAAATGTTGAACACATGTGGGGGTTATTTGGTTGCTCGCCGACCTTGATGAATTGTCTTATAACACAAATAAATTCATAACTTCATGAATACTTATCGGAATCGGATGATTTTTAGATCAATCCTACACCTCTCTATGAGAGGAGTCTAAGAAAAATATCAGCTTCCATAAATAAGATGACCCACATGGAGTTTGGCCCTAGTTGCCAACTTTAACACATTAATACCCATTAATATTTTAATTTTCCTAGGTTTAGACTTAGGAACCCCATTAAAATTATTAATTATTTTAATAAAATACGATCCAGATGGAATTTCACCGAACGATTTATGGGTCTTGGAGATCTGATGTGTTCTAGCCCCTCAAAATTTTGGATCTAGAGCACATCTGATGCTAACCAAAAAATCAACACTCCCTCTTAGCGTGGAATGTGCTATAGCAATACTTTCCAACAAAAGTATCACACTGATCCACGACATCAATCCTCTGCGTTGCTGATGCTCTGCCTGCTGCCTTTCATCCATGACGCTACTACAATATGTACTGCTGCCCATGATACTGCCACTGTCACTGTTGTATCTGTACTACATATCCCTCTCAATATGCTGCATCATGTTGCTCATAGCACTGCCACTGCTAACTGTTGCACTGCAACTCAGTTTCTGAGAAGTAAGCAACTGAAAAGCCACCCAAAAGATGACATGTTGGTCAGTCTGGATGCAGCATGCTCCTTGATGTTGAAGCTACCACTCCTGCTAATCTGTGGTGACCCTTTGATGCTACTGTGATATTGTTTTATTTTCTCTGTGCCTCCTGCACTGCTGCAACACTCCACTGCGCTGCTTCAAACTTTGGCACTCTAGCTCTGCCATTGTTGCTCTATCATCCCTCA
Source organism: Pinus tabuliformis (assembly GCA_031772625.1). Taxonomy (NCBI): domain Eukaryota; kingdom Viridiplantae; phylum Streptophyta; class Pinopsida; order Pinales; family Pinaceae; genus Pinus; species Pinus tabuliformis. The sequence goes on from CM062811.1 coordinate 165,531,484, forward strand.
CACCGACTGACTCCTGTCATTTTGCTACCATCATTAAGGGCTCCCGTAGCCGTATATGATCCAAGTGTTTAGGCACCTCAAGGGTCTTTCTCTCTATGTAGTCCTCCCGACTACAACTCAATATCGCCCCACCTTTTCTCTAGAGGTGCATGAGCACTCATGGTGCAATCATCATTGTCCTCTCCGTCAGCTTTCGCTAGAGCAGCCTTTGAGTTAGACTTCTTTTCTTTGCCCTTCTTCTAAGGGCACTACGTGGCGAAATGACCCATTTCTCCACATTTGAAACATCTGACTTTGGATATGTCCTTTTTCTTTCTCTTCTACTGCCCTTGTTGTCCTGCTAATGCGAGAGCCGCATCCTCCTCTTCCTCCTTCTTGACTCTGATCCCTTTGCTGCTGCTTCCTGCCTTGGTCAACGTCTGATCTCTTCCTGTCGAAGAGCTGCCCACCTCTCCTCCCAACTGGGAAGAGAAGGCCTACCCAAGGTGCTTTGGACAAAGCTTTCCCAGTCTTCAATGACTGCATTCAGGGCAGTCTTGACCATAAATTCAACATCTAGTGTAGAGCCTATGGAAGTTAGCTCGTCATAGATCCTTTGCAACTTGAGAAGCAAGGGATCAATTTGTTCTCCCTTATGCATCTGAAACTGTCTCAGTTGACTCTCAAGCAACATCTTTCATTGAACGTAAGTTCCCTCATTCGATGTGGTCAAGGCCCCCCACACTTTCCTTGCCGTGTCCTTCTCAGCAATATGTGGGATCACATGATCCTTGGACCTATCCAAGATCATGCACTTTTCTTTTCCCTGAGCCTTGCCATACTTCTTGAGATGATCAACATCAATCGGAACAACAACTGTCCTCGAGGCATAATTCTTGATGTGATTTTTATCCAAAACTGCTAGGATCCTGGCCTTCCAGATGACGAAGTTGGATGCTCCATCCAACCTTTCTTGATCCCTCAGTCCATTACCGACCTTCTGTGCTCAAATAAATGTCAAATTGGTTCTCTTCTCCCTCTTTTGCTGCTGCCCCAACAAAACTCGGATATGGATTTATTTGGCGCTATAAATCCTCTAAGGAATAAGCTCCCTCTGAATTTCAATTTCCTTCACAAAAATCCTTCTGCCAACCACTGTCGAACCACCCCTCTCTAATATCTCTTTGCTGCTGCTCAGAACTGGATCTAGATTTCTTGGCAAGAAATCTTTTGAGGAACTGATTCCCTCTACTTTGCTTCTGCCCCACTAGGTATTGTTTTGCACCAACAGAATCAGCACCCCACTAGCAACTCTAGATGAAATCTGCGCTGCACTTCTAGCGACGACAACCGGAAAAACGAGACTGAATAGTCTCTGCACTGGCCCAGAAACCACTGCGCCGCCCTCTGCAGCAACAATGTCACCCAATCAGGCTGATGCCGACTCTACGTGAGCCTCCCTTGGTGACTGCGTCACCCCTCCTCTGCTCTCTTGGCCTGAAACTGCGCTCTCTTGGGACAACTGCCTTCACGCACAAATTTTCCTCTGTGTTTTTGCTAATGGCTTTAGTCCTCCTTGATCTGCAATTGCTTTGATCCCATGTGAAAATTTCTAAATCTAACAAATCAGAAATCCTACTGCAGTAAACTGATTTGCGTTACCTACTTGGGTTCTTGATTTAACAAGTTATTTTCAAAATTATTCAGAAAAATATTAATGCAAATACACTGCAACCTACACCAATATACAAATCTAGTGCTTAAAAATAAATGAGACAACCACACAAAGGACACACTTATTTTTGGACTAGTCCCCGGAAAAACCCAATGCGGGAAAACTGGTGAAACAGATATGAGGTTTTTATTATTAGGTAGATTTTTGAATACAAGTAGGGTGCCAAATATGGCTCACCCAACAGAGAATAAACTCGACAGAAGTACCTCTATCTGGAGATAGATATTTTGGCGAATCCAACAACTAGATGAACAAACCCCGCATGTGATTGCTCTGTCCCCAGTGCTGTGTAGCGATGGCTGCTCCAAGCTCTGCGCTGGAACTGTGTTACCTCCTCTAGGCGCTGTGTCACCCTCCTAGTGAGCCTTCCCGTATCGAAAATCGATTTGCTAAACTGCTACTCGATCTGCCTCACCGAAACCCCATCGTTGCCTCTTAAGTGATTGCATCAACTCATATAGCCTCTGCGTCACCCTTCTAGAGCTGCGTTGTCTCTCCCTGGTGTTGCGCTGCCTTTTTTCTAAGTATTCTTGGTCGGACTGAGTCCCTTTGCTGAACTACCCCTCTCTGCACTAGAAATTGACTTTGAAACTCTGAGCAAACCACGCCCCAAAATTTCGAACTAGCTCATGTTTTGCTCTGTGTGTGTGTTCTCTAACTGATCCCAAGCCTTCCTTTATACTTTTCCTATTGAGAAACCAACGGTCATGATCTAATCTCTAATCAACAGCTAAGATTAAATTAGATTTGATCCTCGTCTCTTAGAAGCTTCTCACCCATATTTTCATTAATACCCATTAATATTTTAATTTTCCAAAGTTTAGACTTAGAAACCCCATTAAAAATATTAATTATTTTAATAAAATATAATGCGGGTGGAATTTCACCAAATGATTATTGGGTCTCGGAGATTTCATGTGTTCTAGCCCCTCCACAAAATTTTGGAGCTAAAGCACTTCCGATGCTACCAAAAAAATCAACACTCCCTCTTAGCGCGGAATGTACTCTAGCAATACTTCCCAGCAGAAGTATCACACTGATCCACGACATCGGTCCTCTGCGCTATTGATGCTCGGCCTATTGCCCATCATCCACTGCGTTGCTGCAATTTGTACTATTGCCCATGACATGCCACTGTCACTGCTATATCTATAATGCATCTCCCTCTCAATATGTTGCATCATGCTGCCCATAGCACTGCCACTGCTTACTGCTGCACTGCAACTTAGTTGATGAGAAGCAACTAAAAAACCACCCAAAAGTTGACATGCTGGTCAGTCTGGATGCTCCTTGACGTTGAATCTACCTCTACTGCTAATTCTATGCTAACATCTTATGTTACTGCGCTGTTGTTGTATCTGTTCTGTGACTCCCGCAGTGCTGCAACACTCCACTGCGGTGCTTCAGAATTTGGCGCTCTAGCTCTGCCATTGTTGCACAATCATCCCTCGCACCAACTGACTCTCGTCATTCTGCTACTATCATTAAGGGCTCCCGTAGCCATATATGATCCAAGAGTTTGGGCACCTCAAGGATCCTGCCCTCTATGTAGTCCTCCCGACTACAGCTCAATATCGCCCCACCTCTTCCCTAAAGGTGCATGAGCACTCATGGCGCAATCATCATCGTCCTCTCCGTCAGCTTTCGCTGGAGCAGCCTTTGAGCAGACTTCTCTTCTTTGCCCTTCTTTCGAGGGCACTACATGGAGAAATGATCCATTTCTCCAGATTTGAAGCATCTGACTTTGGATATGTCCTTTTTCTTTCTCTTCTGCTGCCTTCGCTGTCCCGTTGATGCGAGAGTCGCATCCTCCTCTTCCTCCTTCTTGACTCTGATTCCTTTGCTGCTACTTCCTGCCTTGGTCAATCGTCTAATCTCTTCCTGTCGCTCCCAACTGGGAAGAGAATGCCTGCCCAAGATGCTTTGGACAAAGCTTTGCTAGTCTTCAGTGATTACATTCAGGGCAGTCCTGACCATAAAATCAGCATCTGGTGTAGACCCTACGGAAGTTAGCTAGTCACGGATCCTTTGCAACCTGAGAAGGAAGGGATCAATTTCTTCTCCCTTCTGCATCTGAAACTATCTCAGTTGACTCTCAAGCAACATCTTCTGCTAAACAGAAGTTCCCTCATACAATGTGGTCAAGGTCTCCCACATTTCCCTTGTTGTGTCCTTCTCAGCAATATGTGGAATCACATGATCCTTGACCCCTTCCAAGATCATGCACTTTGCTTTTGCCTAAGCCTCCTTGTACTTCTAGATGACGAAGTTGGATGCTTCATCCAACCCGTCCTGATCCCTCAGTTCATTAACGACCATATCTACTCAAATAAATGTCGAACTGGTTCACTTCACCCTCTTTCACTGTTGCCCCCGCAAAACTCGGATTTGGATTTCTTTGTCGCTAGAAATCCTCTAAGGAACAAGCTCACTCTGAATTTTGATTTCCTTCACGGAAATCCTTCTGCCAACCACTGTTGAACCACCCCTCTCTGATTTCTATTTGCTGCTGCTCAGCATTGGATCTAGATTTCTTGGCAAGAAATCTTCCGAGGAACTTATTCCCTCTACTTTACTTTTGCCCCACAAGGTACTGTTATGCACCAACAAAATTAGCACCCCATCAGCAACTCCAGATGAAATCTACGCTGCAATTCTAGCCACGACAATCGGAAAAACGAGACTAAATAGTCTCTGCGCTGGCCCAGAAACCACTGCGCTGCCCTCTGTAGCAACAACGTCACCCAATCAGGCTGACGTAGTCTCTGCGTGAGCCTTCCTTGGTCACTGTGTTACCCATCCTCTGCTCTCTTGGCCTGAAACTGCGCCGTCTCGAGACAACTGCCTTCACGCACAAATTTTCCTTTGTCCTTTTGCTGATGGCTTCAGTCCTCCTTGATCTACAATCGCTCTGATACCATGTGAAAATTTCTGAATCTAACAAATCAGAAATCCTACTGCAGTAAACTGATTTGCATTACCTGCTTGTGTTCTTCATTTAACAAGTTATTTTCAAAATTATTCAGAAAATATTAATGCAAATACACTGCAGCCTACACCAATATATAGATCAAGTACTGAAGAAATGAGACAACCACACAAAGACACTTTTTTTTGGACTAAACATCCCCGGAAAAACCCAATGCGGGAAAACCGATGCAACACATATGATGATTTTATTATTATGTAGATTTTTAAATACAACTAGGGTGCCAAATCCTGCTCATCCAACAGAGAATAAACCCGGCAGAAGTACCTCTATCTGGAGACAAATATTTTGTCAAATCCAGCAACTGGATGAACAAACCGCACAGGTGACTGCTCTATCTCTATTGCTGTGCAGCGGTGGCTGATCGAAGCTTTGTGCTGGAACTGTGTCCCCTCCTCGAGGAGTTGCGTCACCCTCCCAATGAGCCTTCTTGACTTAGAAATCAATTTGTTGAACTGGTGCTCAATCTGCCTCACAAAAACCCCATCGTTGCCTCTAAGTGACTGCGTCAGCTCCTCTAGCCTCTGCATCACCCTTCTGGAGCTACATTGTCTCTCCCTGGTGCTGTGTTGTCTCTCTACTGTGTATTCTCAGCCTTGGACTAAAGCCTCTTTGCCGAACTGCCCCTCTCTGCACTATAAACTTACTCTAAAATTCGCAGCAAACAACGCTCCAGAATTTCGAACAAGCTCAAGTGTTGCTCTCTATCTGTGTGTGTTGTTCAACTGACCCCAAGCCTTCCTTTATAATTTTCCGGTTGAGAAATCAACGGTCGTGATTTAATCTCTAATCAACAACTAAGATTATATTAGACTTGATCCTTGTCTCTTAGAAGCTTCTCACCCACATTTTCATTAATACCCATTAATATTTTAATTTCCCTAAGTTTAGACTTAGGAACCCCATTAAAAATAATAATTATTTTAATAAAATACAATCCGGGTGGAATTTCACCAAACGATTTCTGGGTCTTGGAGATCTCATGTGTTCTAACCCCTTTGTCAAAATTTCGGAGCTAGAGGACATCCATTTCTACCCAAAAAATCAACACTCCCTCTTAGCGCGAAATGTGCTCTAGCAATACTACCCAGCAAAAGTATCACACTGATCCATGGCATCGGTCCTCTGCGCTGCTGATGCTCGACCTGTTGCCCTTCATCCACTGTGCTGCTGCAATATGTTATGTTGCCCATGACATTGCCACTGTCACTGCTGTATCTGTATTGTAGCTGCCTCTCAATACGCGCCCATAGCACTGCCACTACTAACTGCTGCAACTGAAAAACCACCCCAAGGCTGACATGCTGGTTAGTCTGGATGCTCCTTGACATTGAAGCTACCTTTACTGCTAATCTGTGTTGACCCTCTAATGCTACTGCACTGTTGTTGTATTTGCTATGTGCCCCCCGAACTGCTGCAACACTCCATTGCGCTGCTTCAGACTTTGGCACTCAAGCTCTGCCACTATTTCTCCATCATCCCTCGCACCAGTTGACTCCGTCATTCTGCTATTGTCATTAAGAGCTCTCGTAGCCGTATATGATCCAAGAGCTTGGGCACCTCAAGGATCCTGCCCTATATATAGTCATCCAGACTACAACTCAAAATCGCCCCACCTCTTCTCTAGAGGTGCATGAGCACTCATGGTGCAATCATCATCATCCTCTCCGTTAGATTTTGCTGGAGCAACCTTTGAGTCAGACTTCTCTTCTTTGCCCTTCTTCCGAGGGTACTGCGTGGAGAAATAACTCATTTCTCCACATCTAAAGCATCTGACTTTGGATATGTCCTTTTTCTTTCTCTTCTGCTGCCTTCTCTGTCTCGCTGATGCAAGAGCCGCATCCTCCTCTTCCTCCTTCTTGACTCTGATCCCTTTGCTGCTACTTCCTGCCTTGGTCAACTCTCTGATCTCTTCCTGTCGAAGAGCTGCCCACATCTCCTCCCAACTGGGAAGAGAAGCCCTGCCTAAGATGCTTTGGACAAAGGTTTTCCAGTCTTCAATGACTCTATTCAGGGCAGTCTTGACCATAAATTCAACATCTAGTGTATACCCTACGGAAGTTAGCTGGTCACGGATCCTCTGCAACCTAAGAAGGAAGGGATCGATTTCTTCTCCCTTTTGCATCTAAAACTGTCTTAACAGACTCTCAAGCAACATATTCCGTTGAACGGAGTGTTGGAATTTCTAGGTTTAACTTGTTCGAAATTCTTCCTGTACTATGTGGTTTATTTCTTCCTACTTGTTTAATTACTTAACAAGTTATTTACCATGTAAATACTGAAAATAAACACAAGTACAATATCGACATCTACAAATCATCAACTGAAAGAAAACAAGCACACAAGTGACATCGTTATTTTTAGACCAATGTCCCCGGAAAAACCCAATGCGGGAAAACTGGTGCAGCTATTCAGAGGGTTTTATTATTATGCAGTTTTCAAAATATAACTAGGGTGTCAGAAATGGCTCACCCAACAGAAAATGCCCTTGGCAGTAATATCTCTCATCAGAGACATATTCTAGTTGATCAATCACTAGATGAATGATCCCACAACAATAATTGCAGCTTCCAATGCTCTGCGTCACTTTGATAGGGACTGCATCACCCTACCCAGCTCACCAGCACCCAGTCTGTCCCACGAAATCCTTTTAGTGCTGCCTCTTGGCCCTGCGTCATCTCTGCTAGCCTCTGCTCAGCTTCTGGAGCTTCTGCGTTAGCCCTTAGACCCTCTCTGTCACACACGCTGACCTCTCCTGGCTCTGCGCAGCTCCTAGCTGCCTCTGCATGGCACCCAGCTGCCTCTATGTCAACCTCTCCCGGCTTCGCGCCGTCTCTCTGGTACCAACTCTGCCTTTCTTCTATGTATTCACTGCCCCTCGCTGTTGATCACTGATTCTATCTCTCTTAGCAAACTCCGCTCTAGAGAATAGAATGATTGATCACTCTGGTGTATTCTCCAACTGACCCTCAAGACTCCTCTTATACTTTTCTCATTGGTCCATCAACGACTGAGATTAAATCTCTAATCAACGACTAAGGTTAGATTTGGCTTGATCCATGACTTTTGGAACATTCTAACCCAGCTTTATATTAATACCCATTAATATTTTATTTTTCCTAAGTTTAGACTTAGGAACTCCATTAAAAATATTAATTATTTTAATATCTCCCAAACCAATTAGAATCTTCCCAAACCATTTCTAGGTCTTGGAGATCTCATGTGCTTTAGCCTCTCCACCAATTTTCATGGCTAGAGCACATCCGATGCTACCCTAGATCAACACTCCCTCTTAGCGTGGACTGTGCTCTAGTAATACTCCACACTAAGCATCACCCTGATTATCCCGCATTAGCCCTTGTGTTGATGCTAGGCCTCCTCGCCCAACTTCCTATGCACTGCTGCATCCTGTACTACTGCCCATGGCCCTGCCACTGCCACTGCTACATCTGTACAACAACTCCCTCTGCATCCGTGCTGCTATTGGTCCATCCTCCTAGCATTGCATCTGCACTGCATCCCCTCTCATCATGTTGCATCGTGCTGCCCATAACACTGCCACTACTAATTGCTGCACTGCAACTCAGTTACTGAGAAGTAAGTAACTGATCCACCCAACTCTGACATCCTTGTCAGGCCAGAGACACTCCTGTTGTTGATGCTCCCTTTGCCGCTAACAAGTGCTCCCTCTACTGACCTCTGCGCTGCTGCAACACTTCCTGCATCTTGCACCATTGCACACTTCTCTGTGCTATCCTTCACTGTTGCAACACTCTCGTGCCTCTCGCACTGTTGCAGCCTGCTAGCCTTGCGCTGTCCGGGGACTCTTGCACTGTAGCACTCTCTGTCGCTCCATCCACATCCGTCTCTATTGACATCCGCCAGTCCTGCTACTCCTCTTCGGGGCTCTCGTAGCACGGTATAATCCAAGAAGTTGGGTACCTCAAGGATCCTGCCCCTCATCACCTGTAGTCTACCTGACTACAACTCGATGTCTCCCCACCTTTTCTCAAGTGGCACATGAGCACTCATGGCACAATCGTCATCCTCCTTGACTTCTTTTTCCGCCCTTGCTGGCGTTACCTTGGTCTCAGAAGCCTCTCCCTTACTCTTCTTCCTAGGACACTGGTTCGCAAAATGACCCAGTTCCCCACAATGGAAGCATTTGACCTTGGAGAGGTCCTTCTTCTTCCTCTTTTCCTGCTTCCCTATAGATGCTAGAGCCGCATCTTCTTCTTCCTCCTTCTTGATTCTGACCCCTTTGCCGCTATTCCTTGCCTTGGTCACTCGTCTGATCTCTTATTGACAAAGAGCCGCCCACAGTTCCTCCTAATCCGGAAGGCTCGTCCTGCCTAGTATGCTCTGGACAAATACCTCCCAATTCTCTGAGACTGCATTCAATGCGGTCCTCACCATCAATTCCTAATCTGGCGTTGCCCCTATGGAAGTTAGCTAGTCACGGATCTCCTTCAATTGACTGAGGAAGACATCTATCTGCTCTCCCTTTTGCATCTGGTATGACCGCAGCTGATTTTCAAGTAATATCTTCCTCTGCACGACAGTGTGCTAGTACAATTACTTTAGGGCATCCCACATGTCATTTGCTGTGTCCTTCTCGGCAATATGCGGCACCACATGATCCTTGACCCCATCAAGGATGATGCACTTCGCCCTAGCCATTGCCTCCTCGTACTTCTCATTTTCAGCTGGGTTAACTGGGATCGCTATTTTTTTCAAGGAGAAGTCCTTGATGCGATATCTATCTGGAATGGACAAGAACCTGGCCTTCCAGACCATGAAGTTGGATGCTCCGTCCAACCTATCCTGATCTCTCAGTCCATTCATGACCATTATGTTGCTCTTCTTTCGACTCCTCCGAGTCTCTCTACTTCCCTCCTGGAAGTCCTTTGTTCGACTCCTGTTGAGTCTCTCAATTTCCCGTCTGGAAGTTCTCGGTTCGACTCCCTTTGAGTCTCGATTTTCCTTCGGAAATCCCTCCTCCTTGGTCTTGCCCTGTTAGGTACTGTTCTGACCACAGTACCCCACCATCTCCGCTCTACAAAGTACCCGCAACCTCCTATACCCCAGCGACTGAAGGATTGAGCCACTTGGCTCTGCGCAATCCCGACACGGCAAATCAGCTCCCCTAGCTAGCTGCATTAGCCCTCCTGGCCTCTACGTGAGCCTAATTTTGCCTCCCTTAGCCTCTGCGCTACCTTTCTATGGCCCACAATGATGACGCAGTCTCTCTGCATCACTCCTTCCTCTGTTGCCTTCTGCACGGTTCAACTCTGTCACTCGGGACAAATGAATCTGCTACTACTGCTTTTCTAGTTGATGCCTTCATTTATCTTGTGATCTGCAACCACGCTCTGATACCATGTTGGAATTTCTAAGTTTAACTCGTTAGAAATTCTTCCTGTACTATCTGGTTTATTTATTCCTACTTGTTTAATTACTTAACAAGTTATTTACCATGTAAATACTGAAAATAAACACAAGTACATTATCAACATCTATAGATCATCAATTGAAAGAAAACAAGCACACGAGTGACACCGTTATTTTTGGACCAATGTCCTCGGAAAAACCCAATGTGGGAAAACCGGTGCAGCTATTTAGAGGGTTTTATTATTATGCAGTTTTCATAATACAACCAGGGTGCTAGAAATGGCTCACCCAATAGAGAATTCCCTAAACAATAGTATCTCTCCTCGGAGACAAATATTCTGGTTGATCAATCACCAGATGAACGATTCCACAACAACAATTGCAGCTTCGATTGCTCTGCGTCACCCTACCCATCTCACCAGCACCCAATCTGTCCCACGAAATCCTCCCAGCGCTGCCCCTTGGCTCTGCGTCAGCTCTGCTAGCCTATACGCAGCTTCTGGAGCTTCTGCATTAGCCCTTAGACTCTCTGCGTCACACACACTAGCCTCTCCTGGCTCTACACAGCTCCTGGCTGCCTCTGTGTAGCACCCAACTGCCTCTGCTTTAACCTCTCCTAGCTCTGCGCTCTCTCTGGCACCAACTCTGTCTCTCTACTATGTATTCACTGTCCCTCGCTGCTGATCACTGATTCTATCTCTCTTAGCAAACCCCACTCTAGAGAATAGAATGACTGATCACTCTGGTGTATTCTTCAACTGACCCTCAAGCCTCCTCGTATACTTTTCTCGTTGGTCCATCAACGGCTGAGATTAAATCTTTAATCAACGACTAAGGTTAGATTTGACTTAATCCTTGACTTTTGGAACACTCTAACCAGGTTTTATATTAATACCCATTAATATTTTATTTTTCCTAAGTTTAGACTTAGGAACTCCTTTAAAAATATTAATTATTTAATATCTCCCAAACTATTTAGAATATGCCCAAACCATTTCTAGGTCACGGAGATCTCATGTGCTTTAGCCTCTCTACCAATTTTCATGGCTAGAGCACATCCGATGCTACCTCAAATTGACACGGAAGTTCCTTTGTACAATGTGGTCAAGGCATCCCACATTTCCCTTGTTGTGTCCTTCTCTTCAATATGTGGGATCGCATGAACCTTGACCCTGTCCAAGATCATGCACTTTGATTTTACTTGAGCCTCCTCATACTTCTTGAGAGGATCAACATCAACCGGAACAACAACCGTCCTCAATGCATAATCCTTGATGCGATTTTTATCCAACATTGCTATGATCCTGGCCTTCTAGATGATGAAGTTGGATGCTCCATCCAACTTGTCCTGATCCCCCAGTCCATTAACAATCATTTCTGCTCAAATAAATGTCAAACTGGTTCTCTTCTCCCTCTTTCATTGTTGCCTTAGCAAAACTCGGATTTGTATTTCTTTGGAGCTAGAAATCCTCTAAGGAACAAGCTCCCTCTGAATTTTGATTTCCTTCATGGAAATCCTTCTGCCAACCACTATCGAACCACCCCTCTGATCTTTCTGCTGCTGCTCAACACTGGATCTAGATTTCTTGGCAAGAAATCTTCTGAGGAACTGATTCCCTCTACGTTGCTTTTGCCCCACTAGGTACTGTTCTGCACCAATAGAATCAACAACCCACCAACAACTCCAGATGAAATCTGAGCTGCACTTCTAGCCACGGCAACTGGGAAAATGAGACTCATTACTTTCTGTGTTGGCCCAGAAGCCACTGCATTGCCTTCTGCAGCAACGATGTCACCCAATCAGGATGACACGGGCTCTGCGTGAGCCTCCCTTAGTGACTGCGTCACCCCTCTGCTCTCTTGGCCTGAAATTGCGCTGTTTCTCAGGACAACTATCTTCACACACAAATTTTCCTCTGTCCTTATGTTGATGGCTTCAATCCTCCTTGATCTGCAATTGCTATGATACCATGTGAAAATTTCTGAATCTACAAATCTGAAATCCTACTGCAATAAACTGATTTGCATTACCTACTCGTGTTCTTCATTTAACAAGTTATTTTCAAAATTATTCAGAAAATATTAATGCAAATACACTGCAGCCTACACCAATATACATATCAAGTACTGAAAAATAAATGAGACAACCACACAATGGACACACATATTTTTGGACTAAACGTCCCCGGAAAAACCCAATGCAGAAAAACCGGTGCAATAGATATGAGGGTTTTATTATTAAGCAAATTTCTAAATACAAATAGGGGGCCAAATCTGGCTCACCCAACAGAGAATAAACCTGGCAGAAGTACCTCTATCCGGAGACAGATATTTTGGCGAATCTAGCAACTAGATGAACAAACCCCACAGGTGACTGCGCTGTCCCTAGTGCTGTGCAGTGATGGCTGCTCCAAGCTCTAGCTGGAACTGCAGTCTGCGTCACCTCCTTTAGGAGTTGCGTCACCTCCTTTAGGAGTTGCGTCACCCTCCTAGTGAGCTTTCTTGGCTCAGAAATCGATTTGTTGAACTGCTGCTCAATCTGCCTCACAGAAACCCCATTGCTGCCTCTAAGTGACCGCGTCAGCTCCTGTAGCCTCTGCGTCACTCTTCTGGAGTTGCGTTGTCTCTCCCTGGTGCTATGTTTCCTCTCTGCTATGTATTCTTGGCCTTGGACTGAAGTCCCTCTACCGAACTGCCCCTCTTTTGCACTAGAAACTTACTCTCAATTTCTCAGCAAACCACGCCCCAAAATTTCGAACTAGCTCAAGTGCTGCTACGTGTGTGTGTGTTCTCCAACTGGCCCCAAGCCTTCCTTGATACCTTTTCTATTGAGAAATCAATGACCGTGATCTAATCTCTAATCAACGGCTAAGATTAAATTAGACTTGATCCTCGTCTTTTAGAAGCTTCTCACCCATATTTTCAATAATACCCATTCATATTTTAATTTTCCTAAGTTTAGACTAAGAACCCCATTAAAAATATTAATTATTTTAATAAATACAATTCGGGTGGATTTTCACCAAACGATTTTTGGGTCTTGCAGATCTCATGTGTTCTAGTCCCTCTGCAAAATTTCAAAGCTAGAGCACACCCGATGCTACCCAAAAAATCAACATCCAACTCATATGCTATATCCCCAACCTTCCGAATGACACAATACGGTCCATAGAAGCGGGGTATGAGCCGCTCGCCCCCCTTCTACTTGAGCAATGCCTACTGGTACGGTTGAAGCCTCAAGAAGACCAAGTCCCCTACTTCGAATTGCCTCTCAACTCTACCCCTGTTTGCATAAATCTTCTGCTGGTTTTGGGCCATCTGCATGTTGTCTTTGAGAGCCCACAAAATATCTTGGCTCTCTTGTATCCAATCCTTGGCCCTTGGGGCCTTGCTGTCTCCAAACATAACGTCAGCAAAAGACAATGCATCGTAACCATACAAAGCTCAGAATGGAGACATACCTATGGACATGTGGTATGTGGTGTTGTAGCAGTATTCACCCAAGTGCAACCACTGTATCCATGCTTGTTGTTGACCTGTCACATAGTTACACAAGTATCCCTCCAGCCACTTGTTAACTATCTTCATCAGCTCGTCTGTTTGAGGGTGATAACTAGTACTCAGAGTGAGCTCAGTGCCCACCAACTGAAATAGCTCTTGCTAGAATCCACACCGACTCGGTCGAGGGTCGACTTCGACTCCGACTCCGACTCGGTATCGACGCGGCCGGCTCGATTTCAATGACTCGGTCGTTGTAAAAAATACATTAAATATATTTAAAAAAAAAAAAACATAATTTTAAGGATTTTCGTTCATGTTTCTATTAGAAGAAAGGGTCTTCTAATAGAGCCCTAGACGCAGATCTTAATGGAGACCTAGCTGCTGCAATAAGATGCCCTAGCCACAGTCCTAAAGGGAGGAAGATCTAGCCTTACCCTACCCACAGTAAGGAAGAGATAAAGCCACAGATTGAAGGGTGCCCTAGCCACAGTCTAAGGAGGCCTATCTAGCAGCAAGGAAGAGGCCCTAATAGCAGTCATAAAGGTGCTCTAATCTGTAATCCTGGAGGAGACTAAAACGCAGTCTAGAGAGGCCTAATCCAAGGTCTTCCATACGCTGTCAAGAGGCTCCTATACACTAGCAGAAAAGGCCTTCTATGAAGGTTAGAATGATGCCCTAGTTGCAGCCATTGTTTGGAGTCCCCCACACTCAGCAATCAATAAAAAAATTTAAAAAAATCGCAAATTTTTTAGTGGCTGGGCCGCTGTACGTAACCCGGCCAGGTTGATACGGACTCGGCCGAGCCGGCCGAGTTGTTAGACAACTCAGCCTGCTCGGTATTAACGAGGCCAGCCGGACCAGTTACTTGGCTGGGTTGATTTTATCAGGCCTGGCTCGGACCAACTCGGCTGAGTCGGTTCTGAGCCGGTCGTTTTTTAAAACAATGGAACTAGGTGTCCTGGCCACTGACAATAGTCTTTGGGAGACCTTGTGTTGATTTTGGGTAGCATCGGATGTGCTCTAGCTTCGAAATTTTGTGGAGGGGCTAGAACACATGAGATATCCGAGACCCAGCAATCGTTTGGAGAAATTCCACCCGGATGAAGAGTTATTAAAATAATTAATATTTTTTAATGGGCTCCTAAAAACTTAGGAGAATAAAAATTTTAATGGGTATTAATAAGAATATGGGTGAGAAACTTCTAGGTGACGAGGATGAAGTCTGTTTTAATCTTAGCCATTGATTAGGAACTTATTTTTGGTCGTTGATTCATCAACAAGAAAAGTATAAGAGGAGGCTTGAGGGTCAGTTGGATACACCAAGTTGATTAGTCAATTCGATTATTTTGGGGCGTGGTTTGCTGAGAAAATCGATCAGGTGATCTGAGTTGCAGCAGAGGGGCAGGGATAGTTGGGGTTGGAGGATCTTCTTTGGGATCCCAAATACACAACAGAGAGAGGCAGAGATAAGCTAGATGAGGCAGCGCAGACCAAGGGAGGCTTATGCATGGCCAATAGGGTCCATGCATTTCTTGACGTAGTGCCAGAGCAGGGGAAGAGCTGCCCTCCTGCAGAAGTCCGAATTCATTCGAGGAGCATCAGGATCAACCAAGAAGGATGATGTCAGAGCTCCAGGAGGTAGAGGAGCCAGCGTAGAGCTAACGCACTGTCTCAAACTACTCCACGCAGGCCCACACAGCTACTGCGAAGGGGCAACGCAGTTGTAGCCGGGGATAGTCAGTCGAGTTGCTGGATCGAAGGGATTTTGCCGGGCGAAGTGAGGTAATCTCACTTAGGTTTCTGTTAGTATATTTTATCTTTGTAACTGGATAGCCGAGAGGGCATCCAGAGTTGTATTCAGAACTACTGCTTAATAATAGAAAACCCTTAGAGCTGCTGCACCGATTTTCCCGCATTGGGTTTTTCCAGGGATGTTTGTCCAAAAATAATGGTGTCCCTTGTGTGTTTGTCTCGTATTATTTTCAGTTTATGATCTGTATGTCAGCATAGTCAGTAGTAGTGTTTTTCATCAGTGTTTAAATGATTAAATAACTTGTTGAATGTAAAAACAAGTAGGAGATGATAAACTAGTGATTGCAGCAGGATTTCTGATGTGTAGATTCAGAAATTTTCACATGGTATCAGAGCATTGCAGATTATAGGATACTGAAGCCATCAACCAAGAGATCTGGCAAATTTGCTGCAGAGAGGCAGTTGTCCCAAGTGACAATGCTGTTCCAGAGCCAGAGATGCAGAGGGAGAGTGACACAGTGCAGAAGAGGTGATGCAAAGGCTCATGCAGTGCCTGCATCAGCGTTCTGAGCCAGGTGAGGGTGACACAGTAGCCGGGAGGAGCCCACGCAGTAACTGCGTCAGCTATCTAGGCCAGCATAGAAGCAAAGATGAGCTAATCTAGCTCACGCAGTGACTGCGCAAAGCCCGAGGAGCTCAGATTCTTTAGTTTCTAGGGCAGAGGGAGTAGTGCAGATCAAATCTGAGGTGCTGGTGGGACGTTGTTGCTATTGATGTAGAACAATGTCTGAGGAGACTGAACCAAGGTAGAGGGAGTCACTGCCTTAACAAATTTCTTGCAAAAGAAATCTAGGTCCGGGTTGCTAAGCAGCAGCAAAGGAGGATCGGAGAGGGGTGATTCAACATTATTTGGCGGAAGGGTTTCTGTGAAAGAAATCAAGACTTAGAGGGAGTCTAAAGGGAACTTGATCCTTAGAGGATTTCTAGCGCCAAAGAAATCCAGATCTGAGTTTTGTTGGGCAACAACAAAGAGGGAGAAGAGAACCTGTTCGACACTCATTTGAGCAGAGGTGGCAGTTAATGGATTGAGGGATCAAGACAGATTGGATGGAGCATCCAACTTTGTCATCTAGAAGGCTAGGATCCCGACAGCAGTTTTGGACAAGAATTGCATCAAGGATTATGCCTTGAAGGTGGTTGTTGTTTTGGTCGATGTTGATCCTCTCAAGAAATATGAGGAGGCTCAAGCAAAGGCGAAGTTCATGATCTTGGACGGGGTCAAGGATCATGTGGTCCCACATTGCTAAAAAGGACACAGCAAGGGAAATGTGGGAGGCCTTGACCACCTTGTACGAGGGAACTTCCATTCAACAAAAGATGTTGTTTGAGAATTAGTTAAGACAGTACCAGATGCAGAAGGGAGAAGTAATCGATCCCCTCCTTCCCAGGTTGTAAGGGATTCGAGACCAGCTGACTTCTATGGGGTCTACGCTAGATCCTGAGTTCATGGTCAGGACTGCCCTGAATGCAGTCACTGAAGACTGAGAGACCTTTGCCTAGAGCATCTTGGGCAGGGCTTCTCTCGTCAGTTGGGAGGAGATGTGGGCAACTCTTCGATAGGAAGAGATCAGGTGGTTAACCAAGGCAGGAAGTAGTGGCAAAGGAGTCGGAGTCAAGAAGGAGGAAGAGGAGGATGCAACTCTCGCATCAACGGGACAACACGGGCAACAGAATAGGAAAAATAAAGACATAACCAATGTCAGATGCTTCAGATGTGGGGAACTGTGACATTTCGCTACTCAGTGCCCTCAGAAGAAGCGTAACGAAGAGAAATCTGACTCAAAGACTGCTCCGGCGAAAGCTGACAAGGAGGATGATGACGAGGATTGTGCCATGAGTGCTCATGCAGCTCTAGAGAAGAGGTGGGGCGACATAGAGCTATAGTTGGGAGGACTACACAAGGGCAGGATCCTTGAGGTGCCCAACCTCTTGGATCACATACGGCTATGGGAGCCCTTAACAATAGTACCAAATTGACGGTGTCAGTTGATGCGAAGTGTGATGGAGCAACAATGACAGAGCTAGAGTGCCAAAGTTTGAAGCAACGCAGTGGATGTTGTAGCAATGCGAGAGGCATAGAGTAGATTGCAGCAGTGCAGTGGCAGCAGAGGGTTAGCACAGATTAACAGCAGAGGTAGATTTTGCATCACGAGGCATCCATATTGACCAGCGTGTCAGTTTTTGGGTGAAGTTTTAGTTGCTCACTTCTCAGTACTTGAGTTGCAGTGCAGCAGTTAGTAGTGGCAGTGCTATGGGCAGTGGGATGCAACATTTTGAGAGGGAGCTGCAGTACAAATGTAGTAGTGATAGTGGTAGAGTCATGGGCAACAATACATGATGCAACAATGGAGTGGATGAAGGGTAGCATGCCAAGCATCAACAACATAGAGCACTGATGCAGTGGATCAGTGTTATATTTCCATTGAGGAGTATTGCTAGAGCACATTCCTCGCTAAGAGGGAGTGTTGATTTTGGGTAGCATCGGATGTGCTCTAGCTCTGAAATTTTGTGGAGGGGCTAGAACACATGAGATCTTCAAGACCCAAAAATCATTTGGAGAAATTCCACCTGGATGAGGAGTTATTAAAATAATTAATATTTTTTAATGGGTTTCTAAGTCTAAACTTAGGAAAATAAAAATATTAATTGGTATTAATAAGAATATGGGTGAGAAACTTCTAAGTGATGAGGATCAAGTCTGTTTTAATCTTAGCCGTTGATTAGGGATTTAATCTCGTCCATTGATTCATCAACAGGAAAAGTATAAGAGGAGGCTTGAGGGTCAGTTGGAGATACACCAAGTTGATTAGTTAGTTCGATTTTTTTGGGGCGTGGTTTGCTGAGAAAATCGATTAGGTGATCTGAGTTGCAGCAGAGGGGCAGGGATAGTTGGGGTTGGAGGATCTTCTCCGAGACCCTGAATACACAACAGAGAGAGGCAGAGATAAGCCAGAGGAGGCAATGCCAAGGGAGGCTGACGTTGGGCCAGGAGGGCCCACGCATTTCTTGACACATGCCAGCATAGGGGAAGAGCTGCCCTCCTGCAGAAGTTCGAATTCAGCCGGAGAGCAGCAAGATCAGCGGAGAAGGCTGACGTCAGAGCTCCAGGAGGCATTGCAGAGCTGAAGCAGTGTCTCATAGTGCTCCACACAGCTACTGCGAAGGGGCAGCGCAGTTGTAGCCGGGGATAGTCAGTCTAGTTGCCGGATCAGAGGGATTTTGCTGGGTGAAGTGAGGTAATCTCACTTAGGTTTATGCCAGTATATTTTATCTCTGTAACTGGATAGTTGAGAGGGAATCCAGAGTTTTATTCAAAACTACTTCTTAATAATAGAAAACCCTCAGAGCTGCTGCATCAGTTTCCCACATTGGGTTTTTCCGAGGATGCTTGTCCAAAAATAACGGTGTCCCTTGTGTCTTTGTCTCGTATCTATTTTCAGTTTATGATTTGTATGTTAGTGTAGTTTGCAGTAGTGTTTTTCATCAGTGTTTAAATAATTAAATAACTTGTTGAATGTAAAAACAAGTAGGAGATGATAAACTAGTGATTGCAATAGGATTTCTGATGTGTAGATTCAGAAATTTTCAGACCTTGTAGCCGAAACACCTTCTTGAAGAACAATTCGACCACCTGTGAGGCCAAGTACTGGGCTGAGATGGCGAAGAAATGGGCAAACTTCGTTAGATGATCCACCACCACGTGAATGCAGTCCTTGCCCTGTACTATAAGCAACCCAGTAATGAAGTCCATCGATATGCTCTCCCATTTCCCCTAAGGGATAGGAAGTGGCTGCAATAGGCTTGCAGGGTGTGATTGCTCACCCTTGTTCCTTCGGCATGTGTCACACTCCCTGATATGCCTAACAACATCATCCTTGAGGCACGTCCATGAAAAACTCTCTCTAATGGCCCTGTATGTCTTCATGAATCCTTGGTTCCCTGCTAGCGTTGAGTCATGGGCGACTTGTATAATATTCTCCCTCAGTTGGGAGATGGGTACTAAATAAATCGAATCTCGGGAGTAGATCACCTCGTTCATCACCCTGTACCGGTCATCTGCCACAATCCCATCAAGGACCTCACATGCGAACCGGTTCTTTGAGTACTCCACTAGTAGTTGTGCCCTCGAATCTAGGGCAATACTCATCAAAGAGAGAGTGGTTGGCCTCCTGGACAATGCACCAACCACCACATTGTGTCTCCCCTTGACATACTCAATGTCAAAGTCATATGCTTGGAGCTTGCTCACCCACTTTCGCTGTCTCTCCTGCAACTGTTTCTGTGATCCAGGTGGATATTGGTGGCCACCCATCTCTTCTGTTGACACCTAATCCTCTGAGATTGGGTGAATTTGGAATGTGAACAGTCATCAGAAGATGAACTGAGCAGTCACATTCTTTGTATATAACAATAGCTACCTAATGAAATAAGTCGTACCAGTTTTTTGCCAAACTAGAGTTACTCCTGGTCTGACATGGTATCAGAGCCAGCTCCCGAAATTAGTTTTTGTGTAACTCCTAGTGTCAGTTTCCTGTCTATATTCTGCCTGGTTACCTGAAGCCTGCTCCAGGCAGTGTCATATACGTTTTTTGATATTGTATCTGTTTTTTAAAGTCTGAGCCCTCTATCTAGAGACCTGGTGTGAATGCTGAATACTAGTGTGTGAATGTTGTCATATGCGTTTTTCAAATCTGCGTTTTATCAGACCTTGGATTTAACGCTGACTCCTATTTGTTATAGTTTCTGCACATTTTCACTCTTTGCTGTCTGTTAGGTTCATGTGAATCTTGGGCTCGGCGAGGTTTAAGTCCGGTGGTATATGGACCTAAGAACTGCGTGCTTTCCGACCGGAACAAATCTCTAGGCTAGTCTATCTGGACCATGCTCAAGTCCACCTGCCCGATAGATGTTTGGTTTCCATGTCGCTGCTTCTGAGTGCATTTTTGCACTTCCAACAAAGAGGTCGCTGCGTTTCTCCGCTGCTACTGTCGATTACTTCACAGTCATTGTCTTCTGGGGCCGAGTCCTGGAGCTACTCAATGGCGATGCTAGTCCAGCTCCCGAGGTTCGTCGTTAGTATGATTGGGCGTGAAATTTAAATAGAATTTTTTGCCAGTGCAGATCCCCGGAATTGGCAAATATGGCAAGAATGATGCAGTTTACAGCAAAAACAAATAGGACAGTCAGCCAGCGAGAGAAAAAATCCTGCATCCACGAAATGATTGCCGCCAGAAAGTGCTGAAGAGAAGGAAACGACGCCTTCATTACAAACAGAGCAGAAGCCACGACCACCAGAGAGAACGAATCCCGCATAGTGAAGTACATGAGCCTCGGCCTACTGTAGTGCTGCGTTTTATATTATATACTGCCTATACATATATTTCTTGATGTCATTGTAGTATCGCGTTTTATGTTACTTACCACTCTACGCTGCTTTGTATCGGACACCTTCACAAACCTTCACTTTCCATACACCTCCGCTTCCCATTTTTATTACATTGAGCATTGTCCATTGAATGTTATTGCTGCGTTTTTTAATATAACTGTGGTATAATCCAACATACCATAGTCCTCTTCCACTTTCACAATATTACACAAAAGCACATTTTTGCCAGCAAAAGTATTTTTACAGCTCTCGGATTTTTTACAAAATGCATTCAATTATCTCTATGGTAGGAATAGTTCTCACTGGCAAGGAGAACTATCCTGAATGGTCCCGGATGATAAAACACACCCTCATCTTCAATGAGTTGTGGAAAGGAGTGTGTGTTGGAGAAGGAGACAATGACCCAGTACAACCTACCTCAAACAAAGAGCTCGTCATTTGGGAAAACAAGAACAGCAAAGCCTATGCATTAATCGCAGCATCTGTAAATCAAGAAGTAAGTCGCCATATTTCATCATATTCAACTGCCTTTGAAGCTTTACAAAAGCTGAAAGAACTCTATGACTCACATTCTGCACTTGAAGTTGTTCAGCTCATGATTAAACTCTTCACTCTTGAACTGAAAAATAATGATCCTCTTGCTCTTGCATCTGAAGTAAAGTCTATAATGCATGATATCAAATCCACTAAGGTTGAGCTGGATATCCCTCTTATCGCTTTTCTCAAGGCACTCTATCCTACTTACTCCAATTATCTTGAGTCTTTACAAGCAAATGGAAATCTTAAAGATATAACCTTTGACTCTCTTTGTGCCTTGCACATAAAGAAAAGCATCCTGCTCAAGATTCTACAAGAGGAAGAGGAAGATATTTCAGAGGCGGGGGGCAGACATTCTCAAGGAGAAAAGGCAGACTTACATTGCATTCGCTGCAAAAGAAATGGATCACATGATGCCTCTACATGCAAGCTACCATGGGACAAAATTGAGCAGAAAAGAAACCAACAGAAAGGTAAAACTGATGATACAGACAAAGGTAAAGCACCTGAATCCGCTCACTATATTGAGGCACAATGTAACATTGGAGTAAATGAAGATTTGTTTAATGCTTCACTTGCTTCTTCGAAAAATGATTGGTTGCTTGATTCAGGAGCAACCTGTAACATGACTCATAGAAAAGGTTTTTTTGAAGATTTCACTGACAATGTTGATGGAGCAGTATACTTTGCAGATCAGTCAAAAATCAAGCCATCAGGGCTTGGCACAATCAGGCTTAAACTGCCTGGTCTTCCAGACTTTCTTCTGGATCATGTTCTATATCTCCCACAGCTCAAGAGAAACTTGCTGTCCTTGGTTCACATCCGCCAGCAAGGTCACTCCATTCATATGTTTGATGGCAAGCTTGAGGTAAGAAAAGCATCTGACCACTCACTTGTCATGAGGGGAATAGAAGAAGAAAGGCTTCTCAAACTGCAAGGAACCTCTGCTCATGCACAACATTTCTCATATATTTCTCATCATGAAGAAGGTACACTTCCATCAAGTTTACTATGGCATGCTAGATTTGGATATTTAAACTATGACAGTCTCCGCTTATTGAAGAAAAATGGTGTTGCTGGTTTGCCTACAATTCCTAGGAAACATAAGCAATGTGATGCTTGCATTCTAGGAAAGCATAGCAAACAGTCTTTTCATGATTCACATTCAAGAGCACATAGGAAGCTTGAACTCATTCATTCAGATTTATGTGGTCCAATGCCTATTCCTTCTGCAAATGGAAATAAATATATCATGACATTTATTGATGATTACACCAGAATGTGTTGGGTTTATTTATTGAAGAACAAATCTGATGCTTTTCAAACATTCAAGAATTTTCATAAATGGATTGAAAATGATGCACAATCTCATATTGGGTCTATTCGCACTGATAATGGAAAACAATATACATCAAATGAATTTGAAAACTATCTTCGCCAACATGGGATCAAACATCAAACAACTGTGCCTTATAATCCCCAACAGAATGGTGTAGCTGAAAGAATGAATAGAACAATCTTGAATATGGTACGATCCATGCTTTTCTTCAAAAATGTAAAGATAATGTTTTGGGCTGATGCTGTTCTATGTGCTGCATATATAAAGAATAGATGTCCATCTAATGCTATAAGAAACAAGACTCCTTATGAATTGTGGTATGGACATGTTCCTTCGGTAAAACATCTCAAGATCTTTGGTTCCACCTGTTATGCTTTGATACCAAAGGTACATAGAAACAAACTTGGTGCTAGAAGTCGTAAGTGTATCTTCCTGGGGTATTCAAACACCTCCAAAGCATACCGCCTCTATGATGAAGTAAATAAAAAGTTTGTTGTGTCTAGAGATGTAATTTTTCTTGAATCATCAAAATCTGACAATGTTGTTGAGCGGCAACTTGATCGCTTGGATAGATTCGCAAAAACGAAATCATTTCAAGAATTTGATAATCAGATTCCACATCTTGAAGGGGGGATTCCTATACTAGATCAACATGTGGAATTTCTTTTGAAGAACACTCTCCCCCGAATGAAACTCCAACAACGGATGATGCTTTAAGTGATGTAATTGATAGAATTGGGAGACTCAATCTTGATTCAATCCCAACTCAATCAACAGAGCAGCCTGGACCATCTGAGAAAGGTCCCCCAAAGTGGCTGACAAAGACACTTGAAAGTGTTCATCCTGATGAAATTGGAAAAACAGGGACCAGAAATTCAAACCGACAAAATGGAGGTGATGTAGATGAATCTAATTCACCGGTTGATATGGATATCTCTTATGATTGTGAATTGAACTTGTCTACAGATTTTGAACCAACTTCCTTCAAAGAAGTTGCTTCTCATGATAAATGGAAAGAAGCGATGCAAAAGGAGTATGATGCCCTCATAAAGAACGGCACTTGGAAGCTGGTTGATCCTCCATTTGGAACCAAACCAATTGGCTGCAAGTGGGTCTACAAGAACAAGTACAAAGCTGACGGCTCACTTGACAAGCACAAAGCTAGGCTTGTGGCAAAAGGTTTTGCACAGAAGGAAGGGGTCGATTATGAGGAAACTTTTGCCCCCACAACAAAATGGGCCACCATCCGGACACTCTTTGCACTAGCAGCTCAGAACGGTTGGAAAGTCCATCAAATGGATGTAAAAACTGCCTTCTTGAATGGAGATCTAAAAGAGAATGTTTTTATGTCCCAGCTTGAAGGATTTGCTATGAAAGGACATGAACAAAAAGTATACAAACTTGTGAGGTCCTTGTATGGCCTCAAACAAGCACCGCGAGCCTGGTATGAAAAACTAACTGAGCATCTTTTGAAACTCAACTTCAATCATTTTGATCTTGATGATGCAACTTTATTTGTCAAGAAAGTTGGCAAAACAATTGTATATCTTGTGGTATATGTAGATGATCTTTTAATGATAGGGAACAATGAAAGCTACATTGCATCCATAAAGAAGGAATTGGGGAAAAGTTTTGAAATGACTGATTTGGGCTATGTTCATTACTATCTTGGCATTGAAGTAACCCAACATCCAAAATCCATATTTCTTTCTCAAAAGAAATACATTGGAGATTTGTTAAACAGATTTGGCATGACAGAGTGCAATCCTCTTTCTACTCCAATGGAACAAAACTTAAAGCTCACATCTATTGAAGGAAAGGAATTTGAGGATGCAACAAAGTATAGACAGCTTGTAGGAAGTCTCATCTACCTCACTACTACCAGACCAGATATTTCATTTGTTGTTGGAATCCTCTCCAGGTTTATGCAAAAGCCTTGTGAGGGACATTGGTCTGCTGCAAAAAGAGTTCTAAGGTACTTGAAGGGAACTCAAGACCTTGGAATCAAGTATACACAGGTGGACGACTTCAGCTTGATTGGATACTCTGGTTCAGACTTCGATGGAGACAAAGAAACTGGGGTATCTACTTCAGGATATGCTATGAGTCTTGGATCAGGAGCTGTCTCTTGGAGATCACGCAAACAATCAGTTCCAACAGATTCCACAACAGAAGCAGAATAAGTGGTAGCAACTGAAGCAACGAAAGAAATTGTGTGGCTCAGAAAAATTCTTCAAGATTTGCAGGTAAAACAAGTACAATCAACTCCACTCATGATTGACAACACCTCTGCAATAAAGTTGGCCAAGAACCCAAAGTTCCATGATCGTACAAAGCACATCAATACTAAATATCCTCTGATCCGACATCATGTTGAGGCCAAAACAATCCATCTCCGTCATTGTTCCACAAATGAGCAAATTGCAGACATCTTCACCAAAGCGCTTGGAAGAGAAAAGCTTGAAAGATTCAGAACGATGCTTGGACTCACCAACATCCCTTCAGATTAAGGGGGGAATGTTGACACCTAATCCTCTGAGATTGGGTGAATTTGGAATGTGAACAGTCATCAGAAGATGAACTGAGCAGTCACATTCTTTGTATATAACAATAGCTACCTAATGAAATAAGTCGTATCAGTTTTCTGCCAAACTGGAGTTACTCCTGGTCTGACATATTCCACCTAGACTTCCAGTCAGTTTCATCCATTTCATTGTTTATTATAGCATTTACAATTTTTAGCAGTTTTTTTGGCCCTAAACTTCCGGAGTAGTTTTGACCCCCTAATCGACGTTTTTTTGAGGTCTGCAACAGGCCCATAGCCATTGGTAGGGGTCTATCACAAATCTCGTAGTACTTAGAGAGATCTTTCCAACAAAGCATCGTATGTGCCAAATGGAGATAATATGACCAAGTTACAACCCCGGGAAGTTAGCCGCCCAACTAACCCCAACGGGGCCCACAAACTCTTGGCATTCCATCTCCTAGGGTTAGGGTTTTCCCTTGTTGTTCAATAATAAATAGGCCCTTGAGCCTCATTGTAACATAGTTCAGAGGCATGTAGCCGCCACATCTCTTCTCAGAGATAAGCTACCATCACTCGAGCTAGTTTATTTCCATTTTGTTTGTAAGCATATTTCAGTATTTGATATTAATGAAATGAAGTGTTATTTCTGCTGCATCTCTGTATTTATGGTTATATCTATAATTTGTTGCGTTCCTGTTTCAATTCAGATTAGTGGTATTAGAGCAGTCTGCTCTTTCTCTTTTTTACTTTGCATGTCCCCAACAAGGTTGGGATATAAGGAGTTAGGGCTCGAGCTGGTAGAACCTTTGCAAGACCAACCTCAAAAATCTTGATGGCCTCCCATGGCAGAAGAGAATAACTAGGGGGTGGGGGATCCTCTCAAAATCTTGCTTGAAGAAGTCCTTGAGCAACAGAGGAACGCGATGATGGACAACTTTGCCCAGATCCTTTAGCGACAACCCAAAGGCGACGCATCTCCTTCTAGCAGCCACTCTGGATGCACCACACTATTTAAGGTACAAGTTAACTTTGACATCCCGATATTTGAAGTTCAGATAGATGTAGACATCGTAGATAAATGGTTAAATATTCTAGAAGGATATTTTTTTGTTCATGATTTTTCCAGCCCGGAAAAAGATTACTTTGCACTTCTCAAAGCCGCCCCCCACATCAAGGACTGGTGGGAAACCTACTGTGAGAAGAGGGACGAAAGTACACCCTCATTATTTTTAGCCACACCCACTTAGAATTCAATTTGGGATGCCATCAAGGAGCAGTACTATCCAGTCGGGAGCTATGAGGATAAATACATAAAGTGGACCACGCTACGACAGGGAAGGGACCAAGATGTGTAGGAGTTTACCAATGTTTTTCATACCCTTCACACGGAGTTGGGTATCAAGGATTCTGAGCGACATTTGGTACTCAAGTATCGCGATTGTCTACATAGGTACATCCAGGACGAGATGGAGTTCCTGGACATCTCCTCACTCAGCACGACGTACTGATGTGGTGTCAAGATTGAGCAGAAGTTTAAACAAAAGAAACGAGACTTTGGATCTGTGAATCCGAAGCAAGTGAAAGGTGCTGCCAAACCGCAGAGTAAAGGACAAAGCCAAGGCGGGGCGACCTAGGACAACCCACCGAATTCGCAAGCAAAGAACAACACCACAAAGACAAAGAAGGACACGGAAAATGGTCTGAGTTGAATAAGAGCTCCTCACAACACAAGTGACTGTCAGGCCAAGAAGTCACTAGTGGCCGAGCTGAAGGCTTTGAAATCAGAGGCATGTTCTGACTCTAAGTCAGAACTCGACAAGGGGAATGAAAAATGGAAGCAGATCATTGGCACGGAGCCTAGTGCCACTGTGGTCACCACCAAGATCCAGAGGAGGGGGAACGCCTCTTCCACTCACAGATGTGGGTGAAGGCTTCTCTGCTGCAGCTCATTGTCGACAGTGGGAGCCAAAAGAACCTCATTTCAACAGAGCTGGTGAAGCGGATGGGCCTACCGACTACAACACATCTGCAACCGTACACCATCGGGTCGCTTCACCAGGGACGAGATCTCTGCGTCAACTAGCAGTGTTGCCTTCCCTACAACATCAAGCCCTTCACGGATGAGGTACTGTGTGATGTTGCTCCTCTTGAATTTTGTGATGTATTATTAGAACAACCATATTTGTGGAAGTGGCATGTTGTATACGAGTCTAGACCTCGCTCTGTGATTATTGCTTTGGGCAATAAGTTGTACAGGATACCAGAGGTAGCCCCGCCTATCGCCATCGCTTTGATCTCTGCAAAGCAATGCGGTAAGATCATTTCACAGACCAGGAAAATTGGTTTCCTTATGATTCGCCCTCAGGGCAAGAGAAGATTGTGGCCAGGACTTCCAGACAGGGCTTCTCCACGCAACAACAACAGATGGACAAGGTCATAGAGGAGTACAGGGACATTTTCGCCTCACCTATGGGGGTACCTCTACTCTGTCAAGTCAAGCACTCCATCGATCTGACCCCGGGCATGCTGCTACCCAATGGACCGATCTATCGATGCTCTATTCTGGAGATCGATGAGATCAAGAGGCAAATTCAAGAGCTGTTGCAGAAAGGGCACATCAGGCCAAGCTCATCACCTTATTGGGAACCTGATTGTATTGGTACATAAGAACGACAGGACCTGGAGACTCTGTATTGACTATCGAGCACTAAACAAGATCACTGTCCTGAATAGGTACCCAGTCCCACAGATTGATGACCTTCTTGACCAGCTCAAGGGGGGCCAAATATTTTAGCAAGATTGCCTTGAAGTCCAGTTATCACCAAGTGCATATCGAACCCTTCGATGTGTGGAAGATTGCCTTCAAATCCAAGGAGGGCCTTTTCGAATGGTTGGTCATGCCTTTCGGTTGACGAATGCCCTCCATAACCTTCATGAGATTGATGGATGACATCTTGTGACCCTTCACCAATGCATTCGTGGTGGTGTATTTAGATGACATCTTGATCTTCAGCCAGAGTTGGGAAGAGCACCTCCACCATATTTGACAGGTCCTCCAAACCTTGCGACAACACAAGCTGTGTGCCAATCTAGAGAAATGCATTTTTGGCATGACCCAGGTTCTGGGGTACATCATTGATGAGTAGGGTGTGCATGTGGACCCAACCAAGATACAAGTCATTCGGGATTGGCCAGCCCCAACCACTCTAACAAAGCTTCGCAGCTTTCTGAGTTTTGCCAATTTCTACTGTAGGTTTGTGTTGGGGTTCTCTCATATCACTTGGCCTTTAAGTTAAGTCACCAAGGGCGGAGTGAAAGCAAAGTTCTTTTAGTTTGAAACCCAACAGAAGGCATTTTCCGAGTTGAAGCATCACCTCTGCTTTGCACCAGTGCTCACATTACCAGACCTACAACAACCATTTGAGATTGAGACAGACACCTCCGACTATGCTATTGGTTCAGTTCTTACTCAGTAGGGGCATTCAGGGGCTTACCATAATGAGACACTTTCAGACACAGTCCGAAAGTATCCCACCTATGACAAAGAAATGTATTCCATTGTGCAGACCTACCGTCAATGGAAGCATTACATTCTGGGGAAGGAAACCGTCATCCACACAGACCACCGATCCTTGTAGTTCATAAAGATACAAGGGAAGCTGCAGAATGATCGCAATCAGAAATGGTCCACATACCTGCAATGGTTCCATTTGAGCATTAAGTACAAGAAGGGCAGCATCAATAATGTTGCGGACTGCCTCAGCCGAACACCAACCATGGCGCTGATCACTGTGCTCGACTCCTGTGGGCACGAGACTTCGGGGTGGCTGTGTCTTTATGAGAGCGATCCAGAATTTGGCAACACATACTAGACATTCCTGGAAGGTAAACAATTTCCAAATTTTCACCTCTAGGATGTACTGTTATGCCACCTGGGACACATCTGTGTTCCTTCAAGCGAGCGTGCCAAGATGATTTGAGAGGCTCACTACAGTCGGGTTGCTGGACATTTCAGAGTAGAGAAAACAGTGGCAGTACTGCATAAGTATTTTATTGGCCAACCTTCGTCATGATGTTGGGAAATACATTAGATCCTACACTGCCTACACCATTGCCAAACTAACCATCAGAAGCAATGACTATATACTCCTCTGCCTACTCCTAGTCGACTTTGGGAATCCATCTCCATGGATTACATGTTGGGCCTTCTTTCTACTAAGCACAACAACGACTGTGTTTTCGTGGTCGTCGACAGAGTCTCTAAGATGGCCATTATGGCAGCCTGCAAGAAGAGAATCACAACAGAGGTCACTGCTAAGCTTTGAGTGTGGGTACATTTTGGGATCCCACAGCCAATTGTCTCAGATCGTGACAACAGATTGCTAAGTGAATTTTGGTCAAGTCTTTGGTCGATGCTGGATACTAAATCTACTAAGTCCACGACTTTCCACCCCCAAACTGATGGCAAAACAGAGATCATCAACAGGATGATCTTACACATTCTACGCATGCACAACTCGAAGCATCTACGCACATGGGATGAAAGCCTCCCCTATGTCCAACACAACTACAATAGAGCTCTCCAACCCTCAATGGGCCACAACCCCTTTCAGGTAGGGTTGGGATTTTAGCTATTGTGTCCCATTGCTCTGGCGATACCATTTGCAACTACTCACGAAGATTTGGCTCACGTCTAGTACGAAGCCGAACAACTTCATTGAATGCTTTCAACACATCCACCAGCAGGTCCATGATATATTGGACAAAGCCAATGCAAAGTACGAACAACGCCATGATCAACATCGGGTGTTGCACAAATTCCAGGTGGGCGACAAAGTTTGGCTACATTTCCAGAAGGAGCGCCTCGTTGGACCCCATTGCAAGCTTCGCCCGCTTCGATATGGGCCATACACCATCACCAAGGTTGTAGGGGACAATGCCTTCGAGCTCAACATTCCACCATTCCTTGGTTTGCACTCAGTGTTCAATGTAGACCGCCTTCGACCATACTTTCCACCATTGCTAGACACATCCGACATTGCAAAACAACTCACACCAAAAAAGATAAACCCAGACTGCATGGAACAAGCCACAATTGATCAGATCATGGACACACAAATCAAGAACACTCGCCAACAGAGGATTCAGCTATATCAAGTTGTCAAAGTAGGCCAACTCCTTCACCAGGGACTAGGTTCAACAAAAATTTCCTCACCTCGTAGAGGCTTTACACACAATGGGGACCCTTGCTTCCTAAGGAGGGAGGACTGATCCAAGTGGATATTGGTGGCCATCCACCTATTCCACCTAGATTTCTAGTCGGTTTCATCTGTTTCCTTGTTTATTGCAACATTTACTATTTTTACCAGTTTTCCGAGTCCTGAACTTCGGAGCAGTTTTGACCCCCTTAATGACCCTTTTTTTAGGTTCGCAGCAAGCCCATAGCTATAGATAGGGGTCTGCCACAAATCCTGTAGTACTCAGAGAAATCTTTCCAACAAGGTATCATATGTGCCAAACAGAGATAATATGACCAAGTTACGACCTCGGAAAGTTGGCTGCCCAACTAACTCCAACAGAGCCCACAAACTCTTGTCGTTCCATCTCCTAAGGTTAGGGTTTTGGTTGTTTAGGGTTTTCCCTTGGTGTTCAATAATAAATAGGCCCTTGAGCCTCATTGTAACACAGTTTAGAGGAATGTAGCTGCCACATCTCTTCTCAGAGATAAGCTACCATCGCTTGAGCTAGTTTATTTCCATTCTGTTTGTAAGCATATTTCAGTTTTTGATATTAATGAAATGAAGTGTTATTTCCGCTGCGTCTCTATATTTATGGTTATATCTATAATTTGTTGCATTCCTGTTTAAGTTTGGATGATTTTGCTCCAAGAAAAACCTGAGGCTGTTGTGGTCAGTCTTGACTCTGAACATGTTCCCCACCAAATATTGTATGAACTGAGCTAGCACATGCATGATGGGCAGCATCTCCTTGTCATATATGGAGTATAGTATCTCATGGGGCAGTAGCTTCCGACTCACGAAATCTATGGGCTCCTTGCATCAAGACGACCCCTACACCCACTCTAGATGCATTACATACCAACACAAAGGGCTGGGTGAAGTCTGGGAGTGCAGCCACCAGACAACTACTCATGACCTATTTGAGGCACTCAAAAGCCTCTTGCGCTGTAATCGTTCACTCAAATGCCCCTTTCTTCGTCAAGTCAATGAGGAGTGCTGCTAGCTGAGAGAAGCCCTTCACGAATTTCTTGTAATAAGTGCATATGCCCATGAATCCCCTCAACTCTGTCACATTCTGGGGCTCTGGCAAATCCTAGATAGCTTTGATCTTCTCCTGATGGACTCTCACATTGTCCACCCGAATGATGTGCCCTAGATAGAGCATCTCAGTCAACCCAAACTCACACTTGGACAGTTTAGCATAAAACTGTTGCTCCTCTAGACTATGCAACATTGCCTCAACGTGCTACAAGTGCTCCTCCTAGGTCTGGCTATAGATCAATATGTCATTGAAGGACATTAGCACGAACTTTCTCAACTGCCCACAAAATACGTGGTTCATGCATGACTGGAAAGTAGCTAGTGTGTTGGTTAGCCCAAAGGGCATAACCAAGAACTCAAAATGCCCATAATGGCACCAGAACGTTGTCTTTGGGACATCTTGGTCCCTCACCCTGATCTGATGGTACCCCAAACGCAAATCAATCTTCGAAAATAACTTAGCCCGCCCCCTCAACTCATCCATCAGCTCATTTATATGCGGGATGGGGTAGCGGTTCTTCATTGTCGTTTTGTTGAGGGCTTGATAATCTATGCACATGTGTAAGGACCCATCCTTCTTCTTCACTAGAACAATTGATGAAGCAAAAGGGTTGGAGCTGGGCCTAATGTGCCCAAGTGTCAATAGCTTGTGGATAGCCCTCTATATCACATCCCGATATGCCTTGGGATGTTGGTAAGTGGTGGCCAGGGTGCAGGCGTAAGTGACAATCGTTCAAAACCCGAAAGAATTTCTTCTAATTCTCGCGGAATTTCTTCTTGGATTTCCCTCCAAGCCTAGGTCATTTACCTCAAGAGTTAGATACTCTGCTAAATTAGCAGAACCGCTAATTTAGTCGTGTTAAAATTGGCAACCAGGGCAAAATTTCATGTGGGTCATCTTATTCATGGCTAATCATATTTTTATTAGATTCCTCTCGTCGAGAGGTGTAGGATTGATATAAAGATCATCCAATTCCGATAAGTATTCATGGAGATATGAATTTATTTTGATTATGGAATTATTATCAAGCCGACCTACAACTCATGTAGGCTCAGAAGCCCAACAGTCGCATCTATTCACCCACCAACGTTGTGTATAAATATAAGAGGACTTTTCCTCATTTGGACTCACTCATCTCATCACATCTCTCTCTCTCTACTGCGCAGATATGAGTCTCTTCTCTACTGCGCTGAAATGGGTCTCTCTCTCTCACACATGTGAAGCTGGAAACTGCTGAAACTGAAGCTGCAACTGCAGAAGTAAAGATTGACTTGCGTGGCCTAGAAGATCTCCTCTTTGGAACTGCGCTGTAGGTTCATCTGAACCTCCTTTGAAAGCCGCAACTTTTGGTGGTGGAATGAAGTCAATCCGACGAACGGTTTGCAAGATATCGACTGCCCTAGTTTGAAGCCGGAAACTGCTGAAACTGAAGCTGCAACTGCAGAAGTAAAGATTGACTTGTGTGGCCTAGAAGATCTCCTCTTTGGAACTGCGCTGTAGGTTCATCTGAACCTCCTTTGAAAGCCGCAACTTTTGGTGGTGGAATAAAGTCAATCCGATGAACGGTTTGCAAGATATCAACTACCCTAGTTTGAAGCCGGAAACTGCAGAAACTGAAGCTGCAACTGCAGAAGTAAAGATTGACTTGCGTGGCCTAGAAGATCTCCTCATCTGAACTGCGCTGTAGGTTCATCTGAACCTCCTCTGGAAGACGAAACTTTTGGTGGTGGAATGAAGTCAATCTGACTGTCGGTTTGTGAGATATGGTCTGCCCTAGTTTGATAATGAAGCCACTAATGCTGATGCTACTGATCTAGGGTTTGCTACTACTGATATGAATCAGATTTATTGTACTATTTCTCTCTGCTGAATTATTGAAGATAAAAGAAGATTTGATCAAAGGGTTTCCCCACACATTGTGGGGTTTGTCCCTGGCTAGCCGCCACATCTTGTGTCTCTTGTCTTGGCTTGTTTTCTGTCGATCGTTTAATGTTCTATCTGCACTTTACTTTATGTACATGTGATTGCTAATTGGTGGAATATAATAAGAAAAAGAAGTAAATTGTTATAAGCATAGAACATACCATAACTTAACATGGTATCAGAGCTGAGGTGAAGACAAAGCCCGAGCAAGAGCAAGAGCAATCATTGAAGAGAAGATTGGCAAGGCTATCCTAAAAGAACTATGGGGTCCTCAACACTCTTTCCTGCCGAATACAAGCTCCGTGAGAAAGCTGACTATCACAGATGGAAGATGTCTATCGATCTAACCCTTGAAGATCAAGGAGTGTTGGATCATGTGAGAGGCAATATTGTTGAGCCTCCATCAAATGCATCCGCTGCTGCCTGGAACAAATGAAAAAATGGAGAAGTCAAAACAATAGAAGATCATACGGGACTCTATGGACAAGCACTTGGTGGCCTACATCTCTGAACTGGACACCTCCAAGGAAATCTACGATAGACTGGACTACTCTTTTGAACTATAATGTAATTCCTGGTTTCGACGAATTAATGGCTAGATGCATTCAAGAAGAAACAAGGGAAGAAGTGCAAGAAATGCCCATGCCTAAAGGTCCTCCTGCTGCCTTTTCTTCTCATGCAAAGAAAAGAAATAATTCCGGGACTAAATCAAAAGGAAAGGCTGGACCTAAGGCTAGAGGAAAATGACGATGTTACATTTGCGATAAAGCAAGTCACTATTATGAGATCATGATCATCATGAGGAATGAGATCATGGACATAAAGGGCAACACGCGATCATGGACATATAGAATAGCATGATGATGATGCACACTAGTTTGAGCAGCATTATGATGGATACAATCATGGACATGGGCAGCATGATGATAATCATGATTAGAGAAGCATGGTACAGTATGCAGTGGTGCAACTCGAAATCCCTCTGATGGCAAATCAAAGGAATGACAAATTCAACAACAAAGGTAAGAGGAGAGCTGGAGATCGAGGAAGAGGACAACCATTAAGGAAGGCTAGAAAGTCCAGGATGTATTAAATGCACCTGACCTCAAAAGGAACCTAGTGTCCATCTTGGCAATGAAAGACAGAGGCTACAAGGTAAGCTTCAGCAATGGCAAGGTATGTATATGGAAAAATAATGATAAAGATTCCTTTACTCTTGGGTTTAGTGTTGATTCATTATATCAGGTCGATGGAAGTTTGCTAGGTGTCATGTCTTGTGACACAACTCTTTAGTCCGAACCTTGGCATCGGAGTTTTTCCCACCTTCATTACAAAGCTCCACCCGATGTAAGACAGATGGTAACAGGGATGCCCGAATTCCAAGTAGAGAAAGAAGGTGTATGTCTAGGATGTGCCAAAGGAAAGCTCAAAAGGGGACCATTCCCCTCAAGCCAAAGCAAGACCTCCGATATATTATAGTTGGTTCACTCAGGCATACCTGAGGTTGGCATTAAGAGGGAGACTACTACACCACATACTCCTGAGCAAAATGGTGTGGTGGGAAGGAAGAACTGCACGATGATGGAAGCTGTCCGGGCCATGCTACATGATCAAAGACTTCTGAAGTTTCTATGGGCTGAAGCTGCAAACACTGCCGTATATGTACAAAATCGATGCCCTCATCAAGCATTGGGTTCCAAGACTCCTGAAGAAAAATTCACCGGTAAGAAACCTGATGTTTCTCATTTTAAAATTTTTGGAAGCCCTGTATACTTTCATGTGCCGAAAGAGAAAAGAAATAAATTGGGAGCATCTGGAAAGAAGGGAATTTTCGTGGGCTATGGTGAAAATACTAAAGGCTATAGAATCTATGTAGCCGGTCAAAGGGAAGTCATAATTAGTCATGATGTCACCTTTGACGAAGATATGGCCCTCAGCAAGGTGGACAATCTGCTGACTTTGAGTAGCTCTCAAGAAGCTGACACCAGGGAACTGAAAGAAAAGGATGATGAATCAATGCCTGATGTGGAAGAACCCATGGATCCGATTGATCCTCATCCACATGAGCCTTCCTCTTCTAGGAAGAGGCCTTCATGGCTTAGGGGGATACTTGATGATGCTGAAGGACATGCTGCACCCTGAGGAGCCTTCCATCAAAGTAAGAAACTTAACAGGTATCAGGGATACCTGACCATCATGAGCACGATCATACAAAATGAACCTTCATCATTCTCAGATGTCATCAAGCATTAACTATGGAAGGATGCTATGACCATAGAATATGGGTCTATTATGGAGAATGATGTCTGGGAAGTAGTTCCCAGACCCTGGACAAGACAATTGTTACTTCAAAATGGCTTTACAAGATAAAGCATGCAGCAAATGGAAGTATGGAAAAGTATAAGGTTCATTTTGTTGCTCGTGGTTTATCCCAGAAGGAAGGTATAGACTATGATATTTGCACCTGTTGCTAGATATACGATCATCCGCTTGATCATAGCCCTTGTGACTTCACAAGGATGGAACCTACATCAGATGGATGTCAAGACTGCGTTCTTGCACGGTTTGATCAAAGAAGAGGTCTACGTGGAGCAACCCGAAGGATTTGAGATTTATGATTGAAAATCTCATGTATGCAGGTTGAAGAAGGCTCTCTATGGGCTGAAGCAAGCACCCCGAGCATGGTATGAGAGGATTGATAGCTACTTGATGAAGTTGGGATTCACTAGGAGTGAAACCGATCCTAACCTTTACTTTAAGGTTGAAGATGAAAAGCCTATCATACTAGTGTTGCATGTGGATGACCTCTTTCTACAAGTGCAAACCCTCTCATTCACAAATGTAAGAGGGAGATGGCTTCTGAATTTGAAATGGACCAAGGACTTGAAGTGTGGCAGAAGCCAAGGGAAATTTTCCTATCTCAAGGAAAATATGTGGTAAAGATATTGGAAAGATTTGGTATGATGGACTGCAAGCCTGTGACTACCTCGAGGATCTTAACTTTTAAAAGTTATATGGTAGTGATGTCGGACCAGATTTGGGAAATGCCTCTGAGTTTCATAAACTCATTCGCATTGATGTTCTTGGTGAACCTCCATCCGAACATATGTTTTGCAGTTAGCATTGTGAGCTCATATTTGGTTGAGCCTCACTGGATTGATGCCAGGAATCTTTTGAGATATCTTCGTGGCACAATGGGTTAAGATACACTGTCGAAGATGTGAGACTACTTGGATATACTGATGCTGATTGGGCAGGCAGTGTGGTGGACCGTAAGAGCACTTCCGAGTGCTGTTTCACCTTGGGATCTGCTTCGATATCCTGGATGAGCAGGAAGCAGAAGTCGGTGACTTTGAGCACCGCTGAAGCAGGATATACTGTTGCTAGCATGACCTCGTGTGAGGCAGTCTGGTTGCGAAATCTCTTCAGTGAGCTGTTTGGATTTACATTGGATACCATTGTGATTCTCTATAACAACCAGAGGTGGGATTCGATTATTGAGGAATCCCGTATTCGTCGATTGCTCCAGCAGATAGACATCATCTGGGATATGGTAAGTTGATGAGCAAGGAGGCTCCATCGCATTAAGATGATGTACAGGTTGATACACCTTGTCAAAGCCCTGAGGAAAGATCTAATTTGTGATTTTCCCAAACGACTTGGAGTCATCAAGAAACCCTTGTACAAGGGTCCTGCATGTTGCATACATTGAGCTCTGGGAGCTCTGAGGGCTTGTGGTTCTTACTGGAGCAACATACAACCACAGGGTGACTCACCCTCCCCTGGTGGTGCGCACTGGAACAAGATGATTCGCTCTCTTGTGGGACAAGATGATTCGCTCTCTTGTGGAACAGGATGATTCGCTCTCCTGTGTAGCAGGATGATTAGTTCTCCTGTGAGGCCTGGATTGATGTGTTCTCCATGGCGGCCTGGATTGATGTGTTCTCCATGGTGATTGTAGCAGGATTGATGTGTTCTCCTGTGAGGACAGGATTGATTAGTTCTCCTGTCGAGGCATCCTACCCATGCAGTCTGGGACTCATGGGAAGTACCTCTCATCTGATCAATGAGCAGGGAAATGAAGTTAGGGACCATAGTAGTACCGATGGACGCATCGTTGTAACTACCGTACTCCCTACGCTAGGATGACCTCCATTGATTTGGGATCAATGATACTGGTCTGGGACCAGTGGTAGGAGTTGTACCATACTATGACGCTGACTTCGGGTCGGTTGAGACTGGTCTGGGATCAGTGGTACATACTCTGAGACTGACTTTGAGTCAGTGGAGGATGATATTAGTCTGGGACCATTGGAGTTGTACTCACTATGACGCTGACTTTGGGTTGGTTGAGACTGGTCTGGGACTAGTGGTACATACTCTGAGACTGACTTTGAGTCAGTATGATATATCCTCGATCATTTCTTCTTCTTCATAATTTGGACAAAGCAGAGTAGAACAGAACAATGCAAGAGCAGAGCAGAACAGAACAAAACAGTACAGATCAGTGTAGGGCAGAACAAGACAAAGCAGAACAGGCAAAATAGAGCAGAGCAGGGCAAGGGTCAGGTTGTACAAGGCAGTGCATTTGATGGATGAATAGTAACGACCGATAGACAGATTGCAGATGAAGTTCTCCATGGTTGAGAGGGAGTGTTAAAATTGGCAACCAGGGCAAAACTTCATGTGGGTCATCTTATTCATGGCTAATAATATTTTTATTAGATTCCTCTCTTCGAGAGGTGTAGGATTGATATAAAGATCATCCAATTCCGATAAGTATTCATGGAGATATGAATTTATTTTGATTATGGAATTATTATCAAGCCGACCTACAACTCATGTAGGCTCAGAAGCCCAACAGTCGCATCTATTCACCCACCAACGTTGTGTATAAATATAAAAGGACTTTTCCTCATTTGGACTCACTCATCTCATCACATCTCTCTCTCTCTACTGCGCAGATATGAGTCTCTTCTCTACTGCGCTGAAATGGGTCTCTCTCTCTCACACATGTGAAGCCGGAAACTGCTGAAACTGAAGCTACAACTGCAGAAGTAAAGATTGACTTGCATGGCCTAGAAGATCTCCTCTTTGGACCTGCGCTGTAGGTTCATTTGAACCTCCTTTGAAAGCCGCAACTTTTGGTGGTGGAATCAAGTCAATCCGACGAACGGTTTGCAAGATATCGACTGCCCTAGTTTGAAGCTGGAAACTGCTGAAACTGAAGCTGCAACTGCAGAAGTAAAGATTGACTTGCGTGGCCTAGAAGATCTCCTCTTTGGAACTGCGCTGTAGGTTCATCTGAACCTCCTTTGAAAACCGCAACTTTTGGTGGTGGAATGAAGTCAATCCGACGAATGGTTTGCAAGACATCTTGTGTCTCTTGTCTTGGCTTGTTTTCTGTCGATCGTTTAATGTTCTATCTGCACTTTACTTTACATACATGTGATTGCTAATCGGTGGAATATAATAAGAAAAAGAAGTAAACTGTTATAAGCATAGAACATACCATAACTTAACAAGCCGCAACCGTCAAATGTCAAACAAATCCTCTAACCATCGCATATCGCAATCACAAGCTCACCGGGCAGGTTTCCTTTATTTGTTAGCGATGCGATATTTATCGGCGCGCTTGTATCGCATGTCGCATTTCGCAACTCCACTAGGCCAGGTCCCTTCACTTATAACCGATGCGATGCGAGATCCATCCGACAGTCAGCATTCATCGGTGATCCAACGGTCACCATGATATCACACAAAGATCTGTGTGACGTTACCGCCTCACGGAGCCGATAGGCTTATAAAACCCAATTTATAACTCTTCAGGTCCGGACTTGAGATTAACGCCGATGACAAAGGGTTTTCAAAATCTACGGCTCGCGGGACTTTGATTAACATGAGATTTAATAACAGGGCCAACCCCCGCTGTTGACTATGCCACAATGTGTTGAAAATAAAATCAACAGTTAACAATGAGTGCGAGAGTTCAGTCTTAGATAAAAAAAATCTTGCGCTTCTAACCCCGCAGTCACAAGTACACAACATAATGAAATTAAATACGAACATATTAGATCAATAGAACTCAGAGTTTTTTCTTGAAGTCAAACTGGAAATTCAAAGATACACAGAGACATTGCGGAGGGACACGACTCCTCTGGGATTGACCAATTGCACAACACAAATACACAGAGTTATGTTTCTGCAACTTAATCATATATGGCTAAAACAAGCCGAATCAGTCAAAATCCCCTTACAATGATCCGAAACTTACATAAGTACTGGTTCATTTAACAACCAGATCCTAAATCAAAGGATAGAATTAACTAATCCTACCTCATCTGCATAATCTTCTCCTCGAGAATCTCCACTACATCTAACTACTTGAATTTATTACATGATAATCCAAATCCTAGATTCTAGTTCAAATCCTAACTAGAAAGCTTTGTAAATTGACAGCTAAAAGACCCCACTCCTTTGCTTGTAATTTTTTTTGTATTTTTGGAATAAGTTCAAAGCCTTTTTCTTTTAAGCCTCATGCTCCTATATCAGACTCCCGAGGACAAAATTTTTCATGGGCTCTGTTGTTGCACAAAGTGTCTAGGCAGTGCGACAACGCTCATAGTAAGCCTTGTCACTCTTAATCCTTACTCACTCCGTTTAGACTCTCTTCTAGGCAAGTCAAGGGGGGGTAGTCCCTAAAGTAAATGGATGAAAAAGCCTGTGGATCACGGGCTCTAGGAGATTTTAAAGATGGACAATTTGATGAATCTAAACGATTAAATCATATTGATAGATAAAACGCCAACGTAAACAAGACACGACCACAAGATAGAAACAATTATAGACCAGTGCCTTCGATATTTGAATTAACCGTCAATAAAACAAGCTATCCAGAATGATGAAAAGCGACGATCATAAATAATCCATATGCAAGAAATTCTAGATTTGTTTTCGCTGACTGCCCAAATCTAGATTTAATAAATTTTCTTCAACAGCCAAATATGATTAAAAAAATTTATCACACTTTGAGCATAGGAAAAACATAAAAAATGCGTTTAATGACCAAATGACACTAAGTAACTATAGAGTAAATTTTTTTAAGTATTCTTTAGGAACTTAATTTAATCATAGGATTAAAAAATCAAAATTTTTAATGGGCCATAGGCCACATTAAAAATTCTAAAGTTTAAGCAAAATAAACCCCTTAATTTTGTTTATTCTCAGTCACAAAAACTTTTTGGATTTTTTTTAATCTTTTAGAAATTTTATGATTTTTTAAATTTTATCAAAGTCAAAATAAAACAACAAAATAAATAAATAAATAAATGAAAACAAAAATGGAATTTTGAATTTTTTATTTTTTATTAAATAAAAAAAAAGAATGTTTGACACCTAATCCTTGTGATTGGGTGAATTATTGTAAATAGATAGATAGGAATATGAACAGTCATCGGGAGACGAACTGAACAGTGTCTCCCTCGTGTATATTATAAGGACCTACCTGATGGAATAATATAGTCAATTATTTTCTACCTAATGGAGTTACTGCCTGGCCTGACATGGTATCAGAGCCAACTCCTTTTTTAGCTCTCATGCTCCTTGTAACTCCTCTGCCTGTCTGCCATATTCTTTTTTATACAGACCTGCGCCTGACATTGCAAACACTCCTCTGCCTGACACTGCCAGCGCTGTCCAAGCTGTGCATTCACCTGAATAAATCATTGCTCCAAGTTGAAACGTTCCTCTGCCTGTTATTCGTGCGATGTTGTCTTCAGTTTGTATCTCTTAGTTTGGGCGAGGCGCTTGGTGCGGTGAGCGTGGAATCCTCACCACTAAACATTCAAATCCTGTCTTGTGATTGTTGGAGTATGCATTAGAAATCGTTTTGGTATTTGAACGCTGTTATACGCATATTATTGTGGTTATAACACATGATATGCGTGGATATTGTGGTTATAATACTTGAGATGCGTGGAAATGTCCTGACTGCTTTTGGATTGTGAACTTTTCATGCGTATGCTGCTGATGCGTGGAAATGTGCTGACTGCTTTTGGATTGTGAACTTTTCATGCGTATGCTGCTGATGCGTGGAAATGTGTTGACTGCTTTTGGAATGACATGGTATGCTACTGATGCGTGGAGAATCCAGAGACTGATGAAAGTAAGAAAGTAAGGCGAAGTAAGAGCTGGAAAGTGTGGCTGAAGTTATATTTTGGTTTGGTTTGCGATCTCGGGTTGGCATGCATATGAAAGTGTAATTTACTGATTTCATGTCCTTGTGATGTACAGAAAAGAGAGGGCATTGGGGATTTTTGTATAGGAAGCCGCTTCCCTTGAATGCTACTTTTCAATGTTGTTATAACAGTATGATACTTTTGTGTTAGATATGTTTTGAATGCAGCGATATGTATTTTGTTGAACGCATCCATATGTATTTTTTAACGCAGCCATATGTATTGTTTGAACATTGTATTATTTGGTACGTTGCATGAGTTTTCTAGCTCGAGGTTATGTGGTTCTCTAAACTTTGTGTTGTGAGTGATATCATCTCCACCATATAGGAATTGGTAATACCTTTGTCCTATATATAAGAGTGCAATCTTTTTACACCAGAGCTGCACTTTTTTCTCCACGAGAAGTAAATTTTATACATTAATAGCAGAAGTATTTTTCTATCAGCAGAAGTATTTTTTTTTTTTTTTACAGAATGCATTCAATCATATCCATGGTGGGAATAGTTCTCACTGGCAAGGAGAACTATCCTAAATGGTCCCGGATGATAAAACACACCCCCATTTTCAATGAGCTGTGGAAAGGAGCGTGTGTCGGAGAAGGAGACAATGACCGAGTACAGCCTACCTCAGACAAAGAACTCGTCATGTGGGAAAACAAGAACAACAACGCTTATACATTAATCGCAGCATTTGTAAATGAAGAGGTGAGTCGCCATATTTCATCATATTCAACTGCCTATGAAGCCTTACAAAAGCTGAAAGAACTCTATGACTCACATTCTGCACTTGAAGTTGTTCAACTCATGATTAAACTCTTCACTCTTGAATTGCAAAATAATGATCCTCTTGCTCTTGCATCTGAAGTAAAGTCTATAATGCATGATATCAAATCTACTAAGGTTGAATTGGATATTCCTCTTATCGCTTTTCTCAAGGCACTTTATTCTACTTACTCCAATTATCTTGAGTCATTGCAAGCTAATGGAAATCTCAAAGATATAACCTTTGACTCTCTTGTGAAAAAGTTTACTGAAAGAGAGAAAGCTTTTGGAAAGAAGACAGCCCCTGAATCTTCTGAAGAGACTGTGTGCCTTGCTCATAAAGAAAAGCATCCTGCTCAAGATTCTATAAGAGGAAGAGGTGGACGAAGAGGAAGAGGAAGATATTTCAGAGGCAGGGGGGGCAGACATTCTCAAGGAGAAAAGGCAGATTTGCACTGCATTTGCTACAAAAGAAATGGATCACATGATGCCTCTACATGCAAGCTACCATGGGAAAAAATTGAGTAGAAAAGAAACCAACAGAAAGGTAAAGCTGATGATACAGACAAAGGTAAAGCACCTGAATTCGCTCACTATGTTGTGGCACAGTGTAACATTGGAGTAAATGAAGATATATTTAATGCTTCACTTGATTCTTGGAAAAATGATTGGTTGCTTGATTCAAGAGCAATCTGCCACATGACTCATAGAAAATATTTTTTTGAAGATTTTACT
This sequence comes from Pinus tabuliformis, assembly GCA_031772625.1. NCBI lineage: Eukaryota > Viridiplantae > Streptophyta > Pinopsida > Pinales > Pinaceae > Pinus > Pinus tabuliformis. The sequence goes on from CM062811.1 coordinate 165,574,618, forward strand.
GATAATGTTGATGGAGCAGTATACTTTGTAGATCAATCAAAAATCAAGCCATCAGGGCTTGGCACAATCAGGCTTAAACTGCCTGGTCTTCCAGACTTTCTTCTGCATCATGTTCTATATCTCCCACAGCTCAAGAGAAACTTGCTGTCCTTGTTCCACATCCGCCAGCAAGGTCACTCCATTCATATGTTTGATGGCAAGCTTGAGGTAAGAAAAGCATCTGATCACTCACTTGTCATGAGGGGAATAGAAGAAGAAAGGCTTCTCAAACTGCAAGGAACCTTTGCTCATGCACAACATTTCTTATGCAATTCTCATCATGAAGAAGGTACACTTCCATCAAGTTTATTATGGCATGCTAGATTTGGACATTTGAACTATGACAGTCTCCGCTTATTGAAGAAAAATGGTGTCGCTAGTTTGCCTACAATTCCTAGGAAACTTAAGCAATGTGATGCTTGCATTCTAGGAAAGCATAGCAAATAGTGTTTTCATGATTCACATTCAAGAGCGCATAGGAAGCTTGAACTCATTCATTCAGATTTATGTAGTCCAACAACTGTGCCTTATAATCCCCAACAGAATGGTGTAGCTGAAAGAATGAATAGAACAATCTTAAATATGGTACGATCCATGATTTTCTTCAAAAATGTAAAGATAATGTTTTGGGATGATGCTGTTCTATGTGCTGCATATATAAAGAATAGATGTCCATCTAATGCTATAAGAAACAAGACTCCTTATGAAATGTGGTATGGACATGTTCCTTTGGTAAAGCATTTCAGAGTCTCTGGTTCCACTTGTTATGCCTTGATACCAAAGGTACATAGAAACAAACTTGGTGCTAGAAGTCGTAAGTGTATCTTCCTGGGGTATTCAAACACGTCCAAAGCATACCACCTCTATGATGAAGTAAATAAGAAGTTTGTTGTATCTAGAGATGTAATTTTTCTTGAATCATCCAAAACTGACAATGTTGTTGAGCGGCAACTTGATCGCTTGGATAGATTCGCAAAAGCAAAATTATTTCAAGAATTTGATAATCAAATTCCACATCTTGAAGGGGGGATTCCTATACTAGATCAATATGTGGAATCTTCTTCTGAAGAACACTCTCCCCCTCATGAAACTCCAACAACAGATGATGCTTTAAGTGATGTAATTGATAGAATTGGGAGACTCAATCTTGACACAGTCCGAACTCAATCAACGGAGCAGCCTGGACCATCTGAGAAAGGTCCCCCAAAGTGGCTGACAAAGACACCTGAAAGTGTTCATCTTGATGAAGTTGGAAAGACAGGAACCAGAAATTCAAACCGGCAAAATGGAGGTGATGTAGATGACTTTAATTCACCTGTTGATATGGATGTTTCTTACGATTGTGAATTGAACTTGTCTACAGATTTTGAACCAACTTCCTTCAAAGAAGCTGCTTCTCATGATGAATGGAAAGAAGCGATGCAAAAGGAGTATGATGCCCTCATAAAGAACGACACTTGGAAGCTGGTTGATCCTCCATTTGGAACCAAACCAATTGACTGCAAGTGGGTCTACAAGAACAAGCATAAAGCTGATGGCTCACTTGACAAGCACAAAGCTAGGCTTGTGGCAAAAGGTTTTGCACAGAAGGAAGGGGTCGATTATGAGGAGACTTTTGCTCCCACAGCAAAATGGGCTACCATCCGGACACTCTTTGCACTAGCAGCTCAGAACGGTTGGAAAGTCCATCAAATGGATGTAAAAACTGCTTTCTTGAATGGAGATCTAAAAGAGAATGTTTTTATGTCCCAGCCTGAGGGTTTTGCTGTGAAAGGACATGAACATAAAGTATGCAAACTTGTGAAGTCCTTGTATGGCCTCAAACAAGCACCGCGAGCCTGGTATGAAAAACTAACTGAGAATCTTATGAAACTCAATTTCAATCATTTTGATCTTGATGATGCAACTTTATTTGTCAAGAAAGTTGGCAAAACAATTGTATATCTTGTGGTATATGTAGATGATCTTTTAATGACAGGGAACAATGAAAGCTACATTGCATCCATAAAGAAGGAATTGGGGAAAAGTTTTGAAATGACTGATTTGGGCTATGTTCATTACTATCTTGGCATTGAAGTAACCCAACATCCAAAGTCCATATTTTTGTCTCAAAAGAAATACATTGGAGATTTGTTGAATAGGTTTGGCATGACAGAGTGCAATCTTCTTACTACTCCAATGGAACAAAACTTAAAGCTCACATCTATTGAAGGAAAGGAATTTGAGGATGCAACAAAGTATAGACAGCTTGTAGGAAGTCTCAACTACCTAATTACTACTAGACCAGACATTTCATTTGCTGTTGGAATCCTCTCCAGGTTTATGCAAAATCCTTGTGAGGGACACTGGTCTGCTGCAAAAAAAGTTATAAGGTACTTGAAGGGAACTCAAGACTTTAGAATCAAGTATACACAGGTGGACGACTTCAGCTTGATTGGATACTCTGATTCAGACTTCGATGGAGACAAAGAAACTGGAGTATCTACTTCAGGATATGCTATGAGTCTTGGATCAGGAGCTGTCTCTTGGAGATCACGCAAACAATCAGTTCCAGCAGATTCCACAATAGAAGCAGAAGTCGTGGCAGCAGCTGAAGCAACAAAAGAAATTGTGTGGCTTAGGAAAATTCTTGAAGATTTACAGGTAAAACAAGTACAATCAACTCCACTCATGATTGACAATACCTCTGCAATAAAGTTGGCCAAGAACCCAAAGTTCCATGATCAAACGAAGCACATCAATACTAAATATCATCTGATTCGACATCATGTTGAGGCCAAAACAATCCATCTCCGTCATTGTTCCACAAATGAGCAAATTGCAGACATCTTCACCAAAGCGCTTGGAAGGGAAAAGCTTGAACGATTCAGAATGATGCTTGGACTCACCAACATCCCTTCAGATTAAGGGGGGGAATGTTGACACCTAATCCTTGTGATTGGGTGAATTATTGTAAATAGATAGATAGGAATATGAACAGTCATCGAGAGATGAACTGAACAGTCTCTCCCTCATGTATATAATAAGGACCTACCTGATCGAATAATATAGTCAATTATTTTCTGCCTAATGGAGTTACTGCCTGGCCTGACAAAAAATACTGCATAAATTTTTAATCTTTTGTTGTTATTATTATTTTTTTAAACTTTGTTTTAGATTTTTTTTTTTTTTTAAATAAAAAAATCATAAATTACAAAATCAAAATGAAATAAAAAAAATGAAAATCAAAACACCTACGCTAACCCTAACTAAGGCATGAACAAATCAAAATAAAAAAAAAGAATTCAAATATGTTTTGCTACTTTTGCATTTGCAGGTTTGCGTGAGGAGCATGGACACTAGCAAAGAGCTGACGGGCATGGATTAGTGAAGCTCGAGGAAGGCAGGTTGAGGCAGCGGATTAATGGGTGAAGCAACGTTTGTTGCAGGTTTGGCGTGGAATGGAAACTAGACGGAGCAGGTATGAGCCACAACATATGGAGCAGCGTGGGGAATTTGGACGAGCGGAAATGGTAGCATATGAAGGTGGTGGAGTGGATGATTGATGAGGGAGAACGTTGCAACGAGATGAGAAGAGGGCTGCGGGGAAGGAGAAAGCAGCAGAAGGAGTCGGGCAGGAGAAATGCGTGAAGGTAAGGATGAACGATGGCTGCAGGAAAGTGAATGTGGTAGCGAGGAGGGAGAAGGGTTTACACAGGTTTTCTTGCAGGTTTGGTAATGTAGAGAAGGTAATATGCTGAGGGTGAGCGGGATGAAGGACGGAATGATATGGAGGGTATGTATTTGTTGTGCGACAATGTTTGGCAACGATGGAGAAAACCACAAGCGCAGGTCGAATGATGAAGGAAGCCGAGCGATGGGTACGCAGATCTATTAGATTGAAGGCTGCAGTGATAAGAGCAGCAGTGACAGCGTATGGGTCGATGGAAATGGAGAGTGCGGGGAGAACAAGCTCACAACAGCGGATTAAGGGATCACTGCGTGAGGGTTTATGCAGCGAGATGATGGGGAAAGGGATCTGAGGATAGTGAAATGGAGTAGAAGATGATTGCCAAAGATTGGCAGCAATTGAAGACAATGAGCAGGCATCGCAGATATGAGGGTTTAAAAAAAATAAAAATTTTGAACAGCAAACCCTGAAACCAAGGAGCAAATAAATCTGCAAAAATGATAGCCCAAAACCCGAGAATCAATTAAAATGTAAATTCTTCTGCTTTAATAATGAAACCCTTAAAATTTTTCCAGATTTAATTAAAATATCAAATCCATCTGCTTCAGATTTGACCCTGAAACCCTCACTGAAATTCCAGATCTCAAAACTAAATTTAAACCTTTGGACTGCAAAAACTGGACATAATCCCTGCCAAAATGATGCTAATGAAAACCACAAACCTAGATCTTACTCTCCAGGGCCTAGATCTGGACTCTGCACAACTTTCAGCTTCAGATCTGTAACTGCAATACAACAAAAAGAACACCCAAACAATATACACAATGATCCAAAAAAACACTAAAACCCTGAAAACCAAAGTCAGAAAACTAAAATTAGTTACAGATCTATGTACACAAATGGCAGATCTATCAGATCTAGGGAGTGTGAGTCCAACTCCGCTCCCAGATCTGATGATCTGAGGCTCTCAACAGCCAGATCTAACGATTTGACACAAAAATATAAAAAAATTTGAATTTTAGAGGAGGTACTAAGCTCAAAACCCTTCATGCATCACCCATAAAAATATCTTATGATAAGCCCGGAATCAAATTCAAACTGGGCTCTTCAGAAAAACACAGATTGGGAGTTGGCTGGTTCAGCAGAGAACTTCCCCAAACGCCCGATGATCTAATAATCAAGGATTTTCCTGCAAAACACAATTTAGCTGTCAACATAGAGCAAGAAAACAATAGTAAAATTCAGATCTAATAGAGATACCTGATATTATATTCAAAACTTAAATTATCATTCAAACCCCAGCGACTGTGCAAGATACCTGTACTCCATTCGCTCTTCAGAAGCTATTATTAATGGAAAAAAGAAATTACGCATGAAAATAATACATCTTACAACATTTCCTTGAAGAGTAACACTAGCAGAAATTTAACCCCAAAGTCTTTCTTTATTGCTCATAAAAAGATTACAAGAGAGAGCATTTCGCTTAGTACATGATCAAAAGATCGGATGACACTCACTGACAAATGACCTCCTATTTAAAAATAAATCCTCCAACAGCTAGTTCGAGTGATTTTTGTCAAAGTGATCTCGACCGTTGATGAGGATCAAAATTTCTTTTAATCTCATCCGTCGAAATTTTAAATATTGAGGAAATTTCGAATTTTTCAATTAAATGCATTTTAATAAATTCAAAAATTAAAATTTTGCATTTATTTCCTCAAAATTTTGACTTTGACTCAACCCTAGGGACCCAAGGCATAAAATTTAGCAAAATAATCAATTAACCTTAGTCCCTGGACCTGTTAAGATTTTATTTTTTTAAAGGATCCACGAATTTTACCTCTGGAAAATTTAAATTTACCTAGGACCTAGGACTTATGAGGGGATAAATTATTTTTCTAACTCTCAAGACACTTTACATCATGATTTTTACATTTTTAACATCTCAAGGGGGAAAACCCATTTGCAAAAGACCCTCACAGACTACCTAGTTCTGCAACACAAATTTAATCTAGCAGATCAAGAAATTTGTAATAAAATAACCTAACCAAATAGTTAGGATTATTCCCAAATTACTTTTACATAGACTCGATCTAGAATACTAGGACTCCCCTAAGATCCCAGTGACAAAATCTGTTGACCATCCCAGAATGGATTGGTGAGGCAAAAAACCTCCTGGAATGTAGATTGTTACCTGAAAGCTAGGTTTACCTAGGTGATTACATACACGACACGGAGCTACTAAGATTACTTACATTATACACATGTAGACTGGGTTTACATTATGAGATTATCTTCAGGCTGATGATGATAGCTGGATCGCAGGAACACATCGATCAGGCGCTATCCCTTTTGCAAAAAAAGGGGTGTACTGCTATGGTAGTTGACATGTAGTGGTCAACAGGCTCCTGTCCATGAACTTTTCTACAGAACTGCCCAATTTATGTAGCATGGCATCTGTCACCCAGGTAGCATTAGCAATTGGTTGATCTTTCCACTTGACCAAATACTGAAAATACTCATGTCCCCTTGTCTTCTTCAACAATTTCTTGTCCAGAATCCTCTCTGGCTACAATTTCTTTGCTGTAGGCAACTGTTTTACCCAATCAATTTCTTGTTTCTCTTGGTCTTCTGCTGTGTCATCTGCATTTTCACCTTCATACCTATACAAATCAGCAACACTGAAAATTGGAAATATTCCAATATTAGGGGGTAATTTGATTTCATATGCATTTGCAGAAAATTTCCTCAATATTCCGCATGGTCCAATTTTCTTGAACTTTAACTTGTTATACTCTCTTTTTTGGAAATATTTCCTTCCTCAAGTGTGCTAAAACTAGATCTCCAACTTTAAAGTTAACTTCTCTCCTTCTCAAGTCTGCTCTGCTCTTGTACTTTATGTTGCTGTCTTGTAACTGTTGTTTTACCTGTTCATGTATTGCTTGCATTTCTGAAGCAAAATATTCCCTTTTAGCACTTTTCATCTCAGCTTTTCCCAGATTTCTTAATTCAGACACTCCTCTTGGGTGCATTCCATAAACTATATGGAGTGGACTCTGCCCTGTACTCCTGTTAGGAGAGTCATTATATGCATATTCAGCCTGTGCCAATACTTGATCCCATTGTTTTGGATGTTCACCTGTAAAACTTATCAGAAGATTACCCAAGCTTCTATTTACAACTTCAGTCTGTACATTCGTCTGAGGGTGATAAGCAGAACTGAAACTCAGTTTAGTTCCAAGCTTTTTCCACAATGTCCTCCAAAAATGTCCAACAAATTTGGAGTCTCTATCTGAAACAATACTCTTGGGTAACCCATGCAATCTTACAATCTCTTTAAAATGTAGATTAGCAATGTGAGTAGCATCACTGGTTTTATAACATGGAATAAAATGTGTCATTTTTGAAAATCTGTCGACCACAACATAAATTGAATCATTACCTCTTTGAGTCTTTGGTAAGCCCAAAACAAAATCCATGCTTACCATATCCCAAGGTCTATCTGGAATAGGTAATGGAACATACAACCCTGTGTTTTGGCTTCTTCCTTTTGCATATTGACAGACTTTACAATTTTTCACATACTTCTCCACTTTAGTCCTCATCTTCGGCTAGAAATAAAACCTGTTCAACTACTCATAAATCTTATCTGCACCAAAATGTCCTTCAAGTCCACCACTATGTTCCTCCTTGATTAAATTTTCCCTCATAGAACAATTTGGTATGCACAACTGATTTTTTTTAAACAACAACCCATCTTGCAAGAAATAATCAAGCAACTTACTTCTGTCTAACAAAACAGGATTTTTACAAGCTTCAAGTGTCTCTTTAAAATCTAAGCCTTTTTCATACGATTCCTTAAGAAAATCAAAACCCAACACCTGATTTTGACTTTCTTGAAGTAGTATGTTTCTTCTACTTAAGGCATTTGCTAATTTATTTGATTGGCCATTTATATGCTTCAAGACAAAATTAAAACCTTGAAGATACTCTACCTGTTTGGCGTGTTTTTGATTAAGCTTTGGCTGTTGCATAATGTACTGCAATGCATGGTTGTTTGAATAAAGTATAAACTCTTTAGACATCAGGTAATGTCTCCACTTCTTTAATGACTGTACAACTGCAGAATTCCTTATCATAAGAGGAATATTTCTTCTTTGAGTCATTCAATTTCTCACTAAAATAAGCTACAGGTCTGTCCTCCTGGCTTAAAACACCTCCAATGGCTTCTCCACTGGCATCACATTTCACTTGGAAAGGTTTATTACAATTAGGCAAAACCAAAATAGGTCTTTCAGTGATCTTCCTTTTCAACAGTTGAAAGTTCCTTTTTGCTTTAGCAGTCCATTTAAATGGTTGTTTATCTTTCTTTATAGTGTCGATAATAGAAGCATTGATCTTACTAAAGTTCCTTATGAATTTTCTATAAAAACTAGCAAGACCATGGAAACTTCTTACCTCAAAAACACTTTTTGGCGAATGCCATTATGATTTCCTTGATCTTCTTTGGATCCATCTTTAATCCATCAGCAAAAACAACAAAACCCAAATACACCAATTCTTCCTTCATGAATGAACACTTCTTTAAATTTAGCAATAACTTCTTTTGTTGCAACCTTTGTAAGACATAATTCAGATGTCTCATGTGTTCCTCCTTAGACCTGCTGTAAACTAATATATCGTCTAGATATACTATTACAAATTTAGCAATAAATTCCTTCAAAACTTCATTCATAAGCCTCATGAACGTACTACGTGCATTTGACAACCCAAAAGGCATTACCCTCCATTCATACAATCCTTCATTTGTTTTAAAAGCAGTTTTCCATTCATCCCCTTCTCTAATCCTTATTTGATGATAACCACTTTTTAAATCTAACTTTGTAAAATATCTAGCTCCACTCAAACAATCCATCAAATCTTCGATTCTAGGTAAAGGAAATCTGTACCTGATTGTTATCTTATTGATTGCTCGCGAGTCAGTGCACATTCTCCAGCCTCCATCCTTCTTTGGGCTCAACACTGTTGGCACTGCGCAAGGACTCAAACTCTCTCTAATCAGTGCCTTGTCTAACAGTTCCTGAACCTGTTTCCTGATCTCTTCATTCTCTGTGGGAGTCATCTTGTAAGCTGCTTTATTAGGTAGATTTGCTCCTGGAATCAAATCTATGTGATGACTGATTTTTCTAATGGGTGGTAACTCATTAGGCAAGTCATTTACAATAATATCACAATAGCTGTCCAGCTACTCTTGTACTTCAATTGGTAAATCAGAAACTTTAGTGGAAGTAATTATTACCTTGGGCTTACAAATCAATGGAAAATTCACCTCATTCTCCTCAATCTGCTGCAAATATTCTTTTCCACTCAGCAAAGGGGTCTTTAGTTCAGGTTTCTTCGATGTATCTTCTTCTTCTATTGGCAACAATGTATGATTGACACCATCTTTGCTGAATTTGTAGGTGTTCTTCTTTCCATCATGCATAGATCCTCTATCATATTGCCATGGTCTACCCAACTATATATGACACACATGCATAGGCATCACATCACACAAAATTTTATTTTATACTTGCTCAGTTGCAACTCCACTTCACATTGTTCATTTACTAACAACTATTGTCCCTTTTGTAGCCATGACACCTTGTAAGGTGTTGGATGTTTCTTCGTCTTCAATTTCAACTTCTCTACCACTTCTGTAGAGACCAAATTATCAGTGTTGCCACCATCAATTATCATCTGACAACATTTTCCTTGAACTTTTCACACAGTCCCGAACAAAGACTTCCTTTGTGTTGGTTCAACAACTTCCATTGCTGGCTTTAGCAATACTTTGTCAACTACCAAAGATTCTCCTCTCTTCGGTGTATTTTCTTCTTCTATCATCGTTGTTGCTTCCTCTTTAGTCTGAGCAACAATTTCATTTCTCTAAGGTGTTCCTGCATTTTCTGGGCACTCATAGGCTCTATATCCCAGCTTTTTACATTTGTAACATCTAACTTCTTTTCCTCTACCTCTTCCTCCTCTTCCTCTAGAAAAACTCCCTCTGCCACTTGCATCACCTCCTGTTGGTGTACGCTGACTTGAGCTGCTGCTAGCTCCATCTCTAGGTGTTGTAGACCTTCCTCTATCACCTTGACTTCCCCTTCCTCGGAAAGTACCTCTATTTCTGGCAGACTGCTTCCTCGTGGGCTTTTCTTCAGCCTTCAGTACCATTTGATAAGCCTCTTCTACTGTTTTAGGAGACAATACACTTATCTCATCTTGAATGTCCATTCTAAGACCATTCACATATCTGGCGACCTTCTCATTTGTATCTTGGATTTGTCTTGCTCTTATACTCACTTTGTAGAATTCCTCTGTGTATTCCTTTACTGTCATAGACCTTTGTCTAAGATTCTGCATTTGTCTAAATAATGTTTGTTGATAGTCACTTGTCAAAAACTTACCTTTCAGTTTTGCCACCATCAGGTTCCAATTCTTAATTGGTTGTTTGCCAAGTCTTCTTCTCTCTACCTGCACTCCATCCCACCAAAGTGCTGCATGTCCTTTCAACTTTGTGACAACAAACTTCACCTTTTTTCATCCTTTGTTTCTTCATAATCGAAGAATTTCTCCATGTCATTAATCTAGTCTATCAGCTCCTCAGGATTTAATCCTCCTTCATAAATTGAAATCTCAATTCTGGATCTAGACAAGGATTTCAACACTGACTTAAAGAATCTAATCTTAGGAGTAACTTCTACAGGTTCCTCCTCTTCCACAACTTCAACTTCAGGTTCACTGATATCTCCAGCATCTTCAACTCTGCCTGTTTCCATTGCTTCTAATCTAGCTTGCATTTGTTGCATAGCTTCCATCACTTCAACATTTGCAACAAGTCTTCCTCTTCTACCACATCCTCTTCCAACTCTGAAAGCCATGGTGGATTTCTTTCTTTGATCCTTGAGTCCCTGTTCAATGTCAGTAGGCTGCTCTGATACCACAAATGGTGGCCAGGGTGCAGGTGTAAGTGACAATCGTTCAAAACCCAAAACAATTTCTTCTAATTCTGGCGGAATTTCTTCTTGGATTTCCCTTCGAGTCTCGGTCATTTACCTCCAGAGTTAGACACTCTGCTAAATTAGCAGAACCGTTAATTTAGCCGCAACCGCCAAATGTCAGACAAACCTTCTAACCATCGCATATCGCAAGCTCACCGGGCAGGTTTCCTTTATTTGTTAACGTTGCGATGCGATATTTATCGGCACGCTTGTATCGCATGTCAGGGGAGCCCTGTAGCAAATGCAGTTTTGTTGGATGAGATCTGGAATCTATGTACAAGGATGGAGACAATGGACACTGCTCAGAGGAGAGGACCTAATGAAGGAGATGCCAGTGCTACAGAAGAATTTTCTGAGGAAGAAGAAGAGGATGAAGGTGAAGCTGCCAAAGTTCTCAAGATATTGGCCAAAGCAAGTGGAAGACCAAAGGTGGAAATACCTTTGTATGACGGGAATCTCAATGTAGAAGAGTTGATGGACTGGATCAGTTCATTAGACAAGTATTTTGACTATGAGGAAGTTGATGACAAAAAGAAGGTGAAATTTGCAGTTATCAGATTGAAGGGTCATGTAGCTATCTGGTGGGATGAACTACAAACATCTAGAGCAAGAAAAGGAAAGTCTAAGATCAAACAATGGGATAAAATGGTAGGTAAATTGAAAGCTAAATTTATGCCAAAGAATTATCAATTAAATATTTTCAAGCAATTGCAAAATTTGAGACAAAAAGGAATGACTGTCAAAGAATACACAGAAGAGTTTTATAAGTTGAGCATTAGAGCAGGACATGCAGAGGATGATGTAGGAAAGGTAGCCATATACATCAATGGTTTGAGATATGACATACATGATGAAATTAGCTTGATGAGTCTGAAGACAATTGAAGATGCCTATCAAGCAGCTTTGAAGGCAGAAGAGAAGATATTGAGGAAACAAAATCAGAGGAATAAAGGGAAGAGTTCAGCAAGAGGTAGAGGAACTACCAAACCAAGATTTCAGCACTATCAGAGTGAAGCAGGAAGTTCAAGTAATAGACCACCACAGAGAGGAGACTTTAGTAGAGGAAGATTTGCACCCAGAGGAAGAGGCCAAGGAAGAGAAATTTGGTGTTATACATGTGGAAAATGGGGACATGGATCATGGGACTGTCCTCATAATAAAGCAACAAATCAGAGGAATGTGAATGTGGCTGAGGCAAAGGAAGAAAAACCTCAAATTGCAAACAAGGAAGAATCACCTGAAGAAGGAGAATCTTTGTTGTCGAAAAGGGTATTGCTTAAAGCAGAGAAAGAGTGTTAAAATTGGCAACCAGGGCAAAACTTCATGTGGGTCATCTTATTCATGGCTAATAATATTTTTATTAGATTCCTCTCGTCGAGAGGTGTAGGATTGATATAAAGATCATCCAATTCCGATAAGTATTCATGGAGATATGAATTTATTTTGATTATGGAATTATTATCAAGCCGACCTACAACTCATGTAGGCTCAGAAGTCCAACAGTCGCATCTATTCACCCACCAACGTTGTGTATAAATATAAGAGGACTTTTCCTCATTTGAACTCACTCATCTCATCACATCTCTCTCTCTCTACTGCGCAGATATGAGTCTCTTCTCTACTGCGCTGAAATGGGTCTCTTTCTCTCACACATGTAAAGCCGGAAGCTGTTGAATTTGAAGCTGCAACTGCAGAAGTAAAGATTGACTTGCGTGGCCTAGAAGACCTCCTCTTTGGAACTGCGCTGTAGGTTTATCTGAACCTCCTTTGAAAGCCGCAACTTTTGGTGGTGGAATGAAGTCAATCCGACAAACGGTTTGTAAGATATCGACTGCCCTAGTTTGAAGCCGGAAACTGCTGAAACTGAAGCTGCAACTGCAGAAGCAAAAATTGACTTGCGTGGCCGAGAAGATCTCCTCATCTGAACTGTGTTGTAGGTTCATCTGAACCTCCTTTGAAAGCCGCAACTTTTGGTGGTGGAATGAAGTCAATCCGACGAACGGTTTGCAAGATATCGACTGCCCTAGTTTGACGCCGGAAACTGCTGAAACTGAAGCTGCAACTGCAGAAGCAAAGATTGACTTGCATGGCCTAGAAGATCTCCTCATCTGAACTGCGTTGTAGGTTCATCCCAACCTCCTCTGGAAGCCGAAACTTTTGGTGGTGGAATGAAGTCAATCCGACTGTCGGTTTGTGAGATATGGTCTGCCCTAGTTTGATAATGAAGCCGCTAATGCTGATGCTACTGATCTAGGGTTTGCTACTGCTGATATGAATCAGGTTTATTGTACTATTTCTCTCTGCTGAATTATTGAAGATAAAAGAAGATTTGATCAAAGGGTTTCCCCACACATTGTGGGGTTTGTCCCTGGCTAGCCGCCACATCTTGTGTCTCTTGTCTTGGCTTGTTTTCTGTCGATCGTTTAATGTTCTATCTGCACTTTACTTTATGTACATGTGATTGCTAATCGGTGGAATATAATAAGAAAAAGAAGTAAACTGTTATAAGCATAGAACATACCATAACTTAACATGGTATCAGAGCTAAGGTGAAGACAAAGCCCAAGCAAAAGCAAGAGCAATCATTGAAGAGAAGATTGGCAAGGCTATCCTAAAAGAACTATGGGGTCCTCAACACTCTTTCCTGCCGAAGACAAGCTCCGTGAGAAAGCTAACTATCACGGATGGAAGATGTCTATCGATCTAACCCTTGAAGATCAAGGAGTGTTGGACCATGTAAGAGGCAATATTGTTGAGCCTTCATCAAATGCATCTGCTGCTGCCTGGAACAAATGGAAAAATGGAGAAGTCAAAACAAAGAAGATCATCCGGGACTCTATCGACAAGCACTTGGTGGCCTACATCTCTGAACTGGACACCTCCAAGGAAATCTACGATAGACTGGTGAGTTTATTTAAAGTTAATGATGCAAATCAAGTTTTGTTTCTTAGAAATAAGCTGAGGGAAATCAAGAAGGGTAAAGATGAAAGTATGCAAGCATACTTCTTAAGAATCATCGAGATCAAGAACGATCTCCTATCTATTGGGGAAACCATTATTGACAGAGAAATGGCACTCACAACTCTCGGAGGATTACCATCTGAATGGTATGTGTTCAGGACTACTCTTCTGAACAATAATGTAATTCCTAGTTTCGAGGAATTAATGGCTAGATGCATTCAAGAAGAAACAAGGGAAGAAGTGCAAGAAATGCCCATGCCTAAAGGTCCTCCTGCTGCCTTTTCTTCTCATGCAAAGAAAATAAATAATTCCGGGACTGAATCAAAAGGAAAGGCTGGACCTAAGGCTAGAAGAAAATGACGATGTTACATTTGCGATAAAGCAAGTCACTATGTATGAGATCATGAGCATCATGATGAATGAGATTATGGACATAAAGGGCAACATGAGATCATGGACATATAGGATAGCATCATGATGATGCACACTAGTTTGCGCAGCATTATGATGGATAAAATCATGGACATGGGCAGCATGATGATAATCATGATTAGAGAAGCATGGTACAATATACAGTGGTGCAACTCGAAATCCCTCTGATGGCAATCAAACGAATGACAAATTCAACAGCAAAGGTAAGAGGAGAGCTGGGAATCAAGGAAGAGGACAAGCATTCAAGAAGGCTAGAAATTCTAGGATGTATTAAATGCACCTGACCTCAAAAGGAACCTAGTGTCCATCTTGGCAATGGAAGACAGAGGCTACAAGGTAACCTTCAACAATGGCAAGGTATGTATATGGAAAAATAATGTTAAAGATGACTTTACTCTTGGGTTTAGTGTTGATTCATTATATCAGGTCGATGGAAGTCTGCTAGGTGTCATGTCTTGTGACACAACTCTTTAGTCCGAACTTTGGCATCGAATGTTTGCCCACCTTCATTACAAAGCTCTACCCGATGTAAGACAAATGGTAATAGGGATGCCCGAATTCCAAGTAGAGAAAGAAGGTGTATGTCTGGGATGTGCCAAAGGAAAGCTCAAAAGGGGACCATTCCCCTCAAGCCAAAGCAAGACCTCCGATATATTACAATTGGTTTACTCAGGCATACCTGAGGTTGGCATTAAGAGGGAGACTACTACACCACATACTCCTGAGCAGAATGGTGTGGTGGGAAGGAAGAACCACACGATGATGGAAGCTGTCCGGGCCATGCTACATGATCAAAGACTTCCAAAGATTCTATGGGCTGAAGCTGCAAACACTGCAGTATATGTACAAAATCGATGCCCTCATCAAGCATTGGGTTCCAAGACTCCTGAAGAAAAATTCACCGGTAAGAAACCTGATGTTTCTCATTTTAAAATTTTTGGAAGCCCTATATACTTTCATGTGCCGAAAGAGAAAAGAAATAAATTGGGAGCATCTGGAAAGAAGGGAATTTTCGTGGGCTATGGTGAAAATACTAAAGACTATAGAATCTATGTAGCCGGTCAAAGGGAAGTCATAATTAGTCATGATGTCACCTTTGACGAAGATATGGCTCTCAGCAAGGTGATCAATCTTCTGACTTTGAGGAGCTCTCAAGAAGCTGACACCAGGGAACCGAAAGAAAAGGATGATGAATCAATGCCTGATGTAGAAGAACCCATGGATCCGATTGATCCTCCTCCATATGAGCCTTCCTCTTCTAGGAAGAGGCCTTCATGACTTAAGGGGTTACTTGATGATGATGAAGGACATGCTGCACCCTGAGGAACCTTTCGTGAAAGTAAGAAACCTAATAGGTATCAAGGATACCTGACCATCATGAGCACGATCATACAAAATGAACCTTCATCATTCTCAGATGTCATCAAGCATTAACTATGGAAGGATGCTATGACCATAGAATATGAGTCTATTATGGAGAATGATGTCTAGGAAGTAGTTCCCAGACCCTAGACAAGACAATTGTTACTTCAAAATGGCTTTACAAGATAAAGCATGCAGTAAATGGAAGTATGGAAAAGTATAAGGCTCGAAGGTATAGACTATGATGTGATATTTGCACCTGTTTCCGGATATACGACCATCCGCTCGATCATAGCCCTTGCCACTTCACAAGGATGGAACCTACATCAGATGGATGTCAAGACTGCATTCTTGCACGGTTTGATCAAAGAAGAGGTCTACGTGGAGAAACCCGAAGGATTTGATATTTATGATTGAAAATCTCATGTATGCAGGTTGAAGAAGGCTCTCTATGGGTTGAAGCAAGCACCCCGAGCATGGTATGAGAGGATCGATAGCTACTTGATGAAGTTGGGATTCATTAGGAGTGAAGCCATTCCTAACCTTTACTTTAAGGTTGAAGATGACAAGCCTCTCATACTGGTGTTGTATGTGGATGACCTCTTTCTAACAAGTGCAAACCCTCTCATTCACAAATGTAAGAGGGAGATGGCTTCTGAATTTGAAATGAAGGACCAAGGACTTGAAGTGTGGCAGAAGCCAAGGGAAATTTTCCTATCTCAAGGAAAATATGTGGTAAATATATTGGAAAGATTTGGTATGATGGACTGCAAGCCTGTGACTACCTCGAGGATCTTAAATTTTAGAAGTTATATGGTAATGATGTCGGACCAGACTTGAGAAATGCCTCTGAGTTTCAAAAACTCATTCGCATTGATGTTCTTGGTGAACCTCCGTCCGAACATATGTTTTGCAGTTAGCATTGTGAGCTCATATTTGGTTGAGCCTCACTGAATTGATGCCAGGAATCTTCTGAGATGTCTTCAGGACACAATCTCTCATAGATTAAGATACACTGCCGGAGATGTGAGACTACTTGGATATACTGATGTTGATTGGGCAGGCAGTGTGGTGGACCGTAAGAGCACTTCCGGGTGCCGTTTCACCTTGGGATCGGCTTCGATATCCTAGATGAGCAGGAAGCAGAAGTCGGTGGCTTTGAGCACTGCTGAAGCAGGATACATTGTTGCTAGCATAACCTCGTGTGAGGCAGTCTGGTTGCGAAAGCTCTTCAGTGAGCTGTTTGGATTTACATTGGATACCACTGTGATTCTCTGTAACAACCAAAGGTGGGATTTGATTATTCAGGAATCCCATATTCGTCAGTTGCTCCAGCAGATAGACATCATCTGGGATATGGTAAGTCGATGAGCAAGGAAGCTCCATCACATTAAGATGATGTACAGGTTGATACACCTTGTCAAAGCCCCGAGGAAAGATCTAATCTGTGATTTTCCCAAATGACTTGGAGTCGGCAAGAAACCCCTGTACAAGGGTCTTGCATGTTGCATACATTGAGCTCTGGGAGCTCTGAGGGCTTGCGGTTGCTACTGGAGCAACATATGACCACAGGGTGACTCACCCTCCCCTGGTGGTGCACACTGGAACAAGATGATTCGCTCTCTTGTGGGACAAGATGATTCGCTCTCCTGTGTAGCAGGATGATTTGTTCTCCTGTGAGGCCTGGATTGATGTGTTCTGCATGGCAGCCTGGATTGATGTGTTTTCCATGGCAATTGTAGCAGGATTGATGTGTTCTCCTGTGAGGCCTGGATTGATGTGTTCTCCTGTGAGGACAGGATTGATTAGTTCTCCTGTCGAGGCATCCTACCCATGCAGTCTGGGACTCATGGGAAGTACCTCTCATCTGATCAATGAGCAGGGAAATGAAGTTAGGGACCATAGTAGTACCGATGGACGCATCGTTGTATCTACCGTACTCCCTACGCTAGGATGACCTCCATTGATTTGGGATCAATGATACTGGTCTGGGACCAGTGGTAGGAGTTGTACCATACTATGACGCTGACTTCGGGTCGGTTGAGACTTGTCTGGGATCAGTGGTACATACTCTGAGACTGACTTTGAGTCAGTGGAGGATGATATTGGTCTGGGACCATTGGAGTTGTACATACTATGACGCTGACTTTGAGTTGGTTGAGACTGGTCTGGGACCAGTGGTACATACTCTGAGACTGACTTTGAGTCAGTATGATACATCCTCGATCATTTCTTCTTCTTCATAATTCAGACAAAATCAGAGTAGAACAGAACAATGCAAGAGCAGAGCAGAACAAGTCAAAGCAAATCAGGCAAAATAGAGCAGAGCAGGGCAAGGGTCAGGCTGTACAAGGCAGTGCATTTGATGGATGAATAGTAACGACCGATAGACAGATTGCAGATGAAGTTCTCATGGTTGAGAGGGAGTGTTAAAATTGGCAACCAGGGCAAAACTTCATGTGGGTCATCTTATTCATGGCTAATAATATTTTTATTAGATTCCTCTCGTCGAGAGGTGTAGGATTGATATAAAGATCATCCAATTCCGATAAGTATTCATGGAGATATGAATTTATTTTGATTATGGAATTATTATCAAGCCGACCTACAACTCATGTAGGCTCAGAAGCCAACAGTCGCATCTATTCACCCACCAACGTTGTGTATAAATATAAGAGGACTTTTCCTCATTTGAACTCACTCATCTCATCACATCTCTCTCTCTACTGCGCAGATATGAGTCTCTTCTCTACTGCGCTGAAATGGGTCTCTTTCTCTTACACATGTGTAGCCAGACGCTGTTGAATTTGAAGCTGCAACTGCAGAAGTAAAGATTGACTTGCGTGGCCTAGAAGACCTCCTCTTTGGAACTGCACTGTAGGTTCATCTGAACCTCTTCTGAAAGCCGCAACTTTTGGTGGTGGAATGAAGTCAATCCGACGAACGGTTTGCAAGATATCGACTGCCCTAGTTTGAAGCCGGAAATTGCTGAAACTGAAGCTGCAACTGCAGAAGCAAAGATTGACTTGCGTGGCCGAGAAGATCTCCTCATCTGAACTATGCTGTAGGTTCATTTGAACCTCCTCTAAAAGCCGCAACTTTTGGTGGTGGAATGAAGTCAATCCGACAAACGGTTTGCAAGATATCGACTGCCCTAGTTTGAAGCCAGAAACTGCTGAAACTGAAGCTGCAACTGCAGAAGCAAAGATTGACTTGCATGGCCTAGAAGATCTCCTCATCTGAACTGCGCTGTAGGTTCATCTGAACCTCCTCTAGAAGCCGAAACTTTTGGTGGTGGAATGAAGTCAATCCGACTGTCAGTTTGTGAGATATGGTTTGCCCTAGTTTGATAATGAAGCCGCTAATGCTGATGCTACTGATCTAGGGTTTGCTACTGCTGATATGAATCAGATTTATTGTACTATTTCTCTCTACTGAATTATTGAAGATAAAAGAAGATTTGATCAAAGGGTTTCCCCACACATTGTGGGGTTTGTCCCTGGCTAGCCGCCACATCTTGTGTCTCTTGTCTTGGCTTGTTTTCTGTCGATCGTTTAATGTTCTATCTGCACTTTACTTTATGTACATGTGATTGCTAATCGGTGGAATATAATAAGAAAAAGAAGTAAACTATTATAAGCATAGAACATACCATAACTTAACAAAGAGACAGGAGAACCAACTCAAGGAAAGTGTTTATTCAGAACTACATGCAAGTCCAAAGGAAAATGTTGTAAAGTGATAATTGACAGTGGAAGCATTGATAACCTTGTTTCTATAGAAATGGTGGACAAGTTAGGATTAGTACAAACAGTGCACCGTACTCCTTACAAAGTATCATGGTTGCAAAAAGGACATCAACTTATTGTGACAGAACAATGCAGAGATACAAATTGGTACTTATAAGGATGTGATATTGTGTGATGTAATGCCAATGGATGTATGCCATGTGTTGCTGGGAAGACCTTGGTAGTTTGATTGGAAAGCTATTCATGATGGGAGAAGGAATACTTATACTTTCGAGAAGGATGGAAATAAACACACATTGCTTCCATTGAAGGATGAAGCAGGCAAAGAGGCACCTGGAAACAATGTTATGCTGATAAGTGGAAAGGAGCTGTTGCAAGAAGTTGGAAAAGGTGAAGAAATGCATTTTGCTGTCGTAGGGAGACCTAAGGTAATTTTGACTTCCACAAACTTAGATGATTTACCTGAAGAAATCAAAACTCTGTTGAATGATTTCGTTGATATTATTGTGGATGAGTTGCCAAATGCATTACCACCAATCAGGAGTATTAGTCATCACATTGACCTAATACCTGGAGCAAGTTTGCTAAATAAAGTAGCATATAGATTAACTCCTCAAGAGAATGCAAAAGTTGGAAGACAAGTACAAGAACTGATGGATAAGGGATTAATCAGAGAGTCTTAGTCCATGTGCTGTGCCAACAGTACTCAGTCCAAAGAAAGGAGGTGAATGGCGTATGTGTACTGATTCCAGAGCCATAAACAAGATTACTATCAGGTATAGATTTCCTTTACCACACATGGATGATTTAATGGATTGTTTAAGTGGGTCAAAGTATTTTACTAAAATAGATCTGAAGAGTGGATATCATCAAATAAGGATTAGAGAAGGAGATGAATGGAAGACTGCATTTAAAACAAATAGTGGGTTGTATGAGTGGTTAGTGATGCCTTTTGGACTCACTAATGCACCTAACACATTCATGAGATTGATGAATGAAGTCTTGAAGGAATATGTAGGCAAGTTTGTCATTGTTTATCTTGATGATATTTTAGTTTTCAGTAGAAGCAAATAAAAACATCTGGAGCATCTTAAGTTGGTTTTAAGAACTTTGCAGAAAGAGAAACTACTGATAAATCTGAATAAATGTAGTTTCATGAAAGAAGAATTAGTCTATTTGGGATTTGTAGTTTCTAAAGAAGGTTTGAAAATGGATCCAGAGAAAGTCCAAGAAATTTGGAACTGGTCTATTCCAAGAAACATATTTGAGGTAAGAAGCTTTCATGGTCTTGTAAGTTTTAATAGAAAATTTATTAGGAATTTTAGTCAAATTTGTGCACCAATTATTGAAACAATCAATGAGACTAATTAGCCATTGAAGGTGGACAGAAGCAGTAGACAAAAGTTTTAAGTTGTTGAAGAAGAAAATTACAGAGAAACCAGTTTTAGCTTTACTTGAATTTGGAAAAGTATTTCAAGTTGAAACTGATGCTAGTGGAGTTGCAATTGGAGCAGTTTTGAGTCAGGAACAAAGACCAATATAGTGAGAAACTAAATGAAGCTAAGAAAAAGTATTCTTCTTATGATAAAGAATTTTATACTATTGTGCAAGCGTTAAAAAAATGGAGACATTATTTACTACCAAAGGAGTTTGTATTGTATTCTGACAATCATGCATTATAGTTTATAAACAACCAGCCAAAATTGAACCAGAAACATGCCAAGTGGGTAGAGTTTTTACAGAGCTTTACTTTTGTGATCAAACATACAAGTGGTAAGTTGAACAAAGTTGTTGATGCTTTGAGCAGGGTAAATTTCATTGTGCAAGAATTAAAGGTTGGTGTTGTAGGATTTGAAGAAATGGTTGATATGTATAAAGAGGATGCAGAACTCAAAGATATTTATGCAATTGTACAAAATCTAGCGGTTCATAACAGAAGTCAGTGGTTAGATTATTTTATCCAAGGAGGTTTATTGTTTAAAGGTAACAAACTGTGTATTCCCAAATGTTCTATGAGAGAAAACATAATCAAGGAGAAACACAGTGGAGGATTATCTAGTCACTTTGGACAAAACAAAACCTTTTCTCAAGTAAATGCCTTTTACTATTGGCCAAAGATGCAAACTGATGTTAAGAGATTTGTTGAGAAGTGCAAGGTCTGTTAGCATGCTAAATGGAGAAGCCAAAATACATGATTGTACCAGCCATTACCAATACCAGACCGACCATAGGATGCAGTTAGTATGGATTTTGTTTTGGGGTTACCTAGAACTCAAAGAGGGAATGATTCCATTTATGTTGTGGTAGATAGATTTTCCAAGATGGCACATTTCATTGCATGTAAAAAGACTAGTGATGCAACACATATTGCTAATCTTTTTTTCAGAAGTTGTAAGGTTACATGGATTGCCTATAAGTATTGTGTCTAATAGGGATACAAAGTTTGTTGGGTATTTGTGGAGAACTCTTTGGAAGAGACTAGGTGCTAACCTTAGTTTCAGTTCAGCATACCATCCTGAAATAGATGGACAGACCGAAGTGGTAAACAGAATCTTGGAAAACATATTGAGAAGTTTAGTGTATAACAATTCTAAGCAGTGGGATTTAGCACTTGCTCAAGCTGAGTTTGCTTATAATGACACTCCAAACCAAAGCACTGGGATGAGTCCATTTCAGATTTTTTTTGGAATGAATCCAAGAGGTGTATATGAACTCAGAAATTTGGGTAAACATGAGACAAGAAGTGCAAAAGTTGAAGAGTTTGCAGAGACTACAAGAAGATATCAAAGACAAATTGTAGGAAAGCAATGGAAAATACAAACAGAGAGCTTATATGAAGCGAAGAGAAAAAGAATTCGAAGTGGGAGATCTAGTGATGGTATACTTGAGAAAAGAAAGATTTTCTGTTAGGACTTACAATAAACTAAAGATGAAAAAGATAGTTAGGACTTACAATAAACTAAAGATGAAAAAGATAGGGCTGTGTAGAATTGTGAGGAAGTTTTCAACTAATGCTTATGAAATTGAGTTGTCGGAAGGAATTGAAATATCACTTATCTTCAATGTTGCAGATTTGTATCCATACAAAGAGACAGAGACAGAGCTACTGAAGGAACCCGCAGGAGATGAAGAACATACCGTACTTTGGGAAGAACAAATGCCAAAGACAATTAAGAAAGAGGTGGACGTTGTTTTAGAGAAAAGACTATCCAAAAAAAATAGAGGACAGTTTTATTTTCAGTATCTAGTCAAATGGAAGGGACAACCAGTGGAGGATGCTAGTTGGTTGACAACAATAGAGTTATAGAAGTATGGAGTAAATCCTGAAAGTTTGATGAAGAATTCTTTTCTTCCCGGGAGTCTGATGCAGAGCATCTGGACTTAGCCAGCAATGTGATTGTATGTTCACATGTTTTGGCTAACATGAGATGAATTTCATTGACCTGAGTGGTCAAAATCAATTTTAGTAAAGGTTGGATCTCTCGAAAATGATCTTTACTTAATTATTGTAATAATTAGAATATTGTATGTGATATTCCTAATTAGCGATGGCTAATTGGAATTTGGAATATTCGATTTTGTTCAATTTTTGCCTTCTATAGTTACTTGTAAATAAAAAAAGTGAGGAAGGGGGACATAACTCACTTTAGAATAAAAAGTCACTTCCTAGGTAGCACAACGTTGTGACTTAAAGGGGAGCCAAGGGGGCCAAGGGGGGATGCAAAAATGGAGCCCATGCAGACATATGGAGAGACTGCGTAGGAGGGAAGAACACGTGGCAAGAGGAGAAGCACGTAGGAGGAGGTGAGCTTAGGGATTGTGAGAGGCAGAGGCTATAAAATAGAGAGGAGCCCCTCATTTTAGATCATTCAGTTATGTGCATTTTGAGCTAGTCGTTTCGACTTCTGAGCACGCTGGCTGTTTAGCTGGTCTGCAACACTGTTTAGTGCATTGAGTGTCTCCGTTCGGAGATCTCACCCTTAGCCCTGGGGGACTTCGAGTGCCTACTCGGGCAAGGTATTTCCATCGGTATTTCAGCAGTAGTTTTATCAGCATTTCAGCAGCAGTTTCATCAGCATTTTGGAGGACTGCGCAACACTTGGAGAGGGACGCAGTTCTTTTTGGTTGTAGTGCTGGATTGGGGTTTTGCAGGTGGATTTATGCTGGGAGATTGAGCAGGGGTCCAACTCTTGTCTCATTGGAGGATTTTTGGCAGGGTTTCAGGCAGAGTTTAGAGGGGTTTTCTTCAGTGGCAGCGCAGGGCATTGAGGAACTGCGCAGAACCCCAAGAGGGTGTTTTTCGGGGGTCGGCCATTCCAGGAAAGCTTCCTGGGCTTTTCTGGGTTTCTTGAGTAGAGCCCGAATCCATAGTCTCAACTTTTTTCAAGGAGGGGAGCAGCCCCAAATCATCATTTGTTTCCTAGCAGCAGCAGCAGCATGCACGCAGAGAGGCCATTCTTGTCATTCTGAGAGTATTTCTTCACTTGCCTTGTGCAAGTCGAGGTGCCAACTATCTAATCACCTCTTGTACTCATTTTATTGCTCAGTATAATAAAATGGCTTAGTATTTCTCGCTGCATTTCTTGTGTATCTGCTTATATTTCCGGTTTACATTATTATATGTTGTTCCACTGTTATTTTATCACTTCTGGGTTATTATATCATTTGTATATATTTGGTTGGAGTTTTTGCTGGGGTTTGAGGAATATTCTGGGTTAGGAATATTACAGTGGTATAAAAGCATAGATCTGGCTCAGCCTGTGGAGCTAGCAATCTATGACACCAGGGGAAAAACCCTACATTTGTTACAGAGTTAGGAGGTACAGAGACACTGGATGTAGGTTGGAGAATACCTACGGCGAGGGAGACTGTATTCTTGTGGTGGACGCAGAACAAGTGGAGCCTGTGTTAGATGCAGAACAGAGAGAGCCAGTAGTGGACACAGAACAGATGGCCGACAAGGACGGGAAGAGATTTGCAGATATGCTCCTCAAATCAGTGCAGGATCTGTCGAGGCAGATTGAGGTGATGGGGCAGAGATTCACCGCAGTAGAGGCCAGACAGCGTGAGAGCCCACAAGTTTTTCAGATTGGTGAGGGATCAAGTGCATCCCATCACTTGCCAGAGCAGCGTGATATTGCGCAGCAGGTGGCCTCACAGGCCCTTACACACTCTACCATGCCCACTTTCTTAGGACCAAACATGGGGGTCGTAGCCCAGCAGGAGGCAGAGCCCGGACATATGGGAGATTATTTTGCAGAGTACCAGGCCTATGGGCAGGAGTTCAGGGAAGCCCTCTCATTCAGAGATTTTGTTAAGCTCCTGCGGGATAGCAGACCCCGCGACCATCATAGAGGGTACCAGCATTACCATGATGGCAACACCCACCGTGCAGCGAGTAGATTCCACTTGCCTATGTTTGATGGCTCATCAAACAGTTCGGTAAAGTCTTGGGTGGAGAAGCTGGACATTTATTTCTAGCTTAACCAAATGTCGGAGGCAGAGGCCATCAAGGTGGCAACATTGCATTTGGATGGCGAGGCCCGGGATTGGTGGTTTCATGGGATGGTTACACTGGGGCACTCCACAGTGACGACATATGCTAAGTTTACTAGGAGACTGATGGAGCGATTTGATCGGAGGGATCCAGAGCAGCATTTTGTTGAGCTGACGAGGCTCAAACAGATGGGAGCCCAGAGACCTACATTGTAGATTTCTTGAGGGTCTCCGTGATGGTGCCAAACCTATCCACGGCACGAAGGGTCTATATGTATGTTGAGGGGTTAGCAGAGCCACTTCGGGGTCTAGTCCAATCCACTTGACCAGCCACACTCCAGGACACTATCAACAGGACCCGGGACTTACAGGATGTCTTACCCAGGACCCGGACACCTTACCCCCAGAGACAGAGTTTCCAGTCTAAGGGGAAGGATGTGAGGATTCCACCTCCAAAGGGGAATCCAGGACGAGTACAGCTTGATGATGATGCCAGGAGGGAGCTGAAGAAGAAGCGGTTGTGCTTCACATTTCAGGAGCTGTGGGCACTAGGACATAGATGTGCTACTGGTAAAGCACATTTTATTGAGGTCTTCTCCAAGAGCAGTGGAGAAGAGGATGACGAGGATGATGGGGAGGCAGGAGATAGCCATGCCATCCAGGGACCTTTACCACCTCCACCACCACCAGCAGGAGGTGCATCATTTGCACCTACCGGAGGAGCCCTTGCAGCATTGCGAGGAGTACCCAAATATTTGACGCTACACGTACGGGGGACAGTACGTGGCCAGCGAGTATCAGTTTTGGTGGACAGTGGGGCGACCCACAACTTCATCGATGCCCAGATGGTTGAGCGGAGAGGTATACCGACAGAGAGCTTCGATGGGTTTTCAGTCTTGGTCCCAGGAGATCAGACCATGACGTGTGCTCGATATGTTCCAGAGCTTTCAGTGATGATGGGCACCTACACGTTGACTGACCACTTTTTCATGGTCGATATTCCGGACACCAACATGATATTGGGTGTTTAGTGGCTTATCACTCTAGGGAAGGTCACGACAGATTGGAAAACCCTAGAGATGGAGTGGGATGATGAGAAGACAGGGAGGCATGAGAAGATATGGGGATAGCACACATATCCGCCTCAGACTGTTTCGGCTCATCGGATGGAGGTAGTCTTCTGAAAGGGGGACATAGAGAGGGCAGTGGAGTTGTGTCCATCAGAGGCAGAGACTTCAGGGCAAACGGTACATCCAAAGATACAGTCTATCCTTGATTGGTATGCTATAGTGTTTGGGGAGATTCCACCAGGACAGCCGCCGGATCGGGGGTTTGAGCACACCATCAAGCTTGCGCAGGGCATATAGGCCGTGATCACCACCCCCTATAGGCACCCCAAGGCCTATCGGGATGAGATTGAGCAGACTATCCAGGAGTTGCCTGCTCTTGGGCATATCCGACCAAGCACGAGTCCTTTTGCTTCTTCTATGGTGTTGGTGAAGAAGAAGGACAGTACATTGAGGATGTGCATTGACTACAGGGCCTTGAACAAGAAGACCCTAAAGAACAGATACCCCATACCCAGGATCGATGAGTTGATGGACGAGCTGAGAGGGGCAAGTTTCTTCTCAAAGATTGATTTGAGATCTGGGTACCATCAGATTTGCGTGAGGGAGCAGGACATTCCCAAGACCGCCTTCAGGTGTCATTATGGGCACTTTGAGTTCTTGGTGATGCCTTTTGGGCTAACCAATGCTACAGCTACATTTCAGTCCTGCATGAATCACATCTTCCGTAGTCACTTGAGGAATTTTGTGTTGGTATTCTTTGATGACATTCTCATTTACAGCAGGACTTGGGAGGAGCATCTCCAGCACATTGAGACAGTATTGCATATCTTACAGGAGCAGCAATTCTATGCCAAACTCTCCAAGTGTGAGTTTAGGTTGACAGAGATGTTGTATCTGGGACACATCATAGGGGTGGATGGAGTGAGGGTCCACGAGGAGAAGATCAGGGCCATTAGAGAATGGCCGGAGCCGAGAAATGTGACGGAACTTCAAGGATTCCTTGGCATTTGTACTTACTACCAGAAGTTCGTCAAAGGTTTCTCGCAGCTTGCTGCACCCCTGACATATTTGACGAGGAAGGGGGCATTCAGTTGGTCAGATACAGTGCAGCGAGCCTTTGACAAGCTCAAGGAGGTTATGAGCAGCTGCCCAGTGCTTGCGTTGCCAGATTTTACGCAACCTTTTGTTTTGCAGTGTGATGCATCGGGAGAGGGGATCAATGCAGTATTGATGCAAGGAGGTCACCCTATAGCCTTCGAGAGCCGGAAACTCCTTCCGCACGAGAGGTTGTATTCTATATACAACAAGCAGATGCTGGCCATCATGCATGCATTGGCTAAGTACTAGCAGTATCTGGTGGGTAACAGATTCAGGGTGAGCACTGATCACAACAACCTCAAGTTCTTTTTGGAGCAGAAGCAGCTACAGGAGAGGCAACAGAAGTGGATCAGCAAGATCCAAGCATATGACTTTGACATTGAGTATGTCAAGGGTAAGAACAACGTGGTAGCAGATGCCCTTTCACGTAGACCAGCCACGTTGTCTCTTATGAGCTTGGATACAGACTGGAGGGCTCGACTCTTAATAGAGTACTCCAAGGACAGGTTTGCATGTGAGATTCTGGACGGATAGGTGGCAAATGACAAGTACAGGGTGATCGATGAGATCATCTATTACATGGATCGGATCTTCTTGACTGAGGGTTCTTAGCTCAAGAAGAAGATACTCCAGGCATCACATGAATCACCATTGGCAGCCCATCAGGGGTTTACCAAAACTTATAGGGCCATTAGAGAGAGGTTCTCATGGAAGGGCCTCAAGGAGGACGTACTCCAGCATGTCAGGGAGTGCGATGTTTGCCAGAGGAACAAGGGGGAGATGAGCCATCCCGTAGGATTATTGCAGCCTCTTCCCATTTCGAAGGGGAAATGGGAGAGTATTTCGATGGACTTCATCACAGGGTTGCCCATGGTACAGGGCAAGGATTGTATCTTTGTCGTCGTTGATCAGTTGACGAAGTACGCACATTTCTTTGCCATATCTACACATTATACAGCAGCACAGGTGGCCGAGCTATTCTTTAGAGAGATCTTCAGGCTACATGGTCTTCCTAAGACCATCGTCGGTGATAGGGACAGCCGTTTCATGGGTGGGTTTTGGCAGGAGCTTTTTCGGTTGGTGGGGATGGAGTTGACACTGAGTACCAGTTATCACCCACAGACGGATGGGCAGACAGAGATAGTTAACGAGTGGCTAGAGGGCTACTTGCATAACTATGTTAGTGGGCAGCAGCGAGCATGGTTGAGGTGGCTACATCTAGGGGATTACTACTACAATACTTCACATCACATGTCCATTGGTATGTCACCATTCTATGCCTTATATGGGTATCATCCTTTATCTTTTGCTGACGTGATGTTTGGTGATAGCAAGGCTCCCAGGGCCAAGATTTGGATCCAGGAGAGTCAGGATATTCTCTAAGCTCTCAAGGATAACATGGCTACAGCACAGAATCAGCAGAAGTTGTATGTCGACAGGGGTCGGGTGGAGAGACAGTTTGAGGTAGGGGACATGGTCTATCTACGGTTACAGCCATACTGACAGTCGTCACTAAAGCAGAAGGGGGCTAAGAAGCTCAAGCCCCGCTTTTATGGGCCGTACAGGGTGATACACAGGGTTGGACAGGTCGCATATGAGTTGGAGCTGCCCCAGGCCCCCAAGGCAACAAGATTCATAATGTTTTTCATGTATCATGTCTGAAAAAGGCATTGGGGTAGTAGGTGACAGTGACAGATGAGCTACCATCCATGGATGACAAGGGGCATTTGGTATTGCAGCCGGAGGCTATCATTGATACCAGGGAGAGGTAGCTGCGGAGCAGGACGGTCCGGGAATTCTTGGTGAGGTGGAAGAATTTGCCAGATGAGGATGCCACTTGGGAGAATGAGAGGATCTTGTAGCATCCATCACTTCAGTTGCTTGAGGACAAGCAACATTTTGCCGGGGGAGACTATGATATTCCTAATTAGCTATGGCTAATTGGAATATTCAATTTTGTTCAATTTTTGCCTTCTATAATTATTTGTAAATAAAAAAAGTGAGGAAGGGGGGCATAGCTCACTTTAGAATAAAAATTCACTTCCTAGGTAGCACAACGTTGCGACTTAAAGGGGAGTCAAGGGGGCCAAAGGGGGACGCAGAAATGGAGCCCACGCAGACACATGGAGAGACTGCACAAGAGGGAAGAACACGTGACAAGAGGAGAAGCACGCAGGAGGAGGTGAGCCTAGGGATTGTGAGAGGCAGAGGCTATAAAATAGAGAGGAGCCCCTCATTTTGGATCATTCAATTATGTGCATTTTGAGCTAGTCATTTCGACTTGTGAGCACACTCGCTGTTTAGCTGGTCTGCAACACTGTTTAGTGCATTGAGTGTCTCCGTTCGGAGATCTCACCCTTAGCCCCGAGGGACTTCGAGTGCCTGCTCGGGCAAGGTATTTCCATCGGTATTTCAGTAGTAGTTTTATCAGCGTTTCAGCAACAATTTCATCAGCATTTTGGAGGATTGCACAGCGCTTGGAAAGGGACGCAGTTCTTTTTGGTTATAGTGCTGGATTGGGGTTTTGTAGGTGGATTTATCCTGGGAGATTGAGCAGGGGTCCAACGCTTGTCTCATTGGAGGATTTTTGGCAAGGTTTCAGGCAGAGTTTAGAGGGGTTTTCTTCAGTGGCAGCGCAGGGCATTGAGGAACTGTGCAGAATCCCAAGAGAGTGTTCTACAAGGGTCGGCCATTCTAGGAAAGCTTCCTGGGTTTTTCTGGGTTTCTTGAGTAGAGCTCGAATTAGAGTTTCAACTTTTTCCGAGGACGGGAGCAGCCCCAAATCATCATTTGTTTCCTACCAGCAACAGTAGCATAGCAGCAACATCCATGCAGAGAAGCCATTCTTGTCATTTTGAGAGTATTTCTTCACTTGCCTTATGCAAGTCGAGGGGCCAACTGTCTAATCACCTCTTGTACTCGTTTTATTGCTCAGTATAATAAAATGGCTTAGCATTTCTCGCGGCATTTCTTGTGTATCTGCTTATATTTCCGGTTTACATTATTATATGCTGTTCCACTGTTATTTTATCACTTCTAGGTTATTATGTCATTTGCATATATTTGGTTGCTGTTTTTGTTGGGGTTTGAGGAATATTCTGGGTTAGGAATATTACATTGTATTATTTTTAGTATAGGAAGTAAGTTGTTAGTATAGGTGTGTAACAAAGCTTAAGAATAGAGATTTAATTGTTAGATTGATTAAAATAGAGATCGAGTTGTCAATGCAGTTAGGATAGGATTTGATTCATAAAAGAGGAAAGAATGTAATGACTAGGAGATTAGATTGGATGATCGAGAATTGAGTGAGTAAGCGAGTGGTGTGACAAAAGATAGTTTGAGGTTGAAACAAAGGTCAGACAAACTGTTGTAATCGAGCCGAGAGGGCCAAGACTTTGTAATTTCTATATTATTGGATAATTGATTGAATGTGGTGTTGTGTGTTAATCCTAGTGCGAAATTTCATTGTATCTGTGCATCGGCTTTCTGGACTCTAATCAGGTATTTTCTTTGTTTATAACACTTTATTTATAAATTACAGTCGAATATTGTTAAAGGTTAATATTGTGGTTAAGCGCTAAACCTTTCCCTTAAGTGCCTTTATTAAAGTTATGCATTAAGCATGTTGGTTGTATTTGATAAATGGTAAACAATATCTCATGCGCTTAAGAAGAGGTAAATGGTATTGTTCCAAGTTCATGCAATTACCCTTAGCAACCGACACATAGCAGAGGAAAACCACTTTTCTCGCGCGCTCTCGATTTGATATCGATCGTGCAAGAATTCGCGCGAGATTGCGCGACAGCTATTCGATTGGATGGGTCACATCAATGGTGGAGATCGCTTGTGCTAGTTGGTGAGCGGACAATGTGACATTCGTTGGATCTCGAGAAGTGAGATCAATGGTGTAGATTGAAGCGCTTGGTCTTAGGAAAAGTCAAAGTGGGACCGGCGGTGATTGGTCAGGTTAGCGGGACCCTCAGGGGGAAAATCCACCTACAGAACCGTGTTTAAGCGCAACTGATTGGTTATAAAGTTAACCTGTAGTCTAATTCCAAACTACCACCTCATTTCGTCAACCTCCTGCATCATTTATTTATTTATTTTATTATATATATATATATATATATATTTTTGAATAGTTTTATTTTCTAACCCTTGTTTTTTGCTGGGGTTTTGGGTTCTTTTTTGATTTTTTGTATATATTGGGGTTTTGGGCACTTGTAAATTTATTTGTGCAGGTGATTTCTCAAGAAGATTTGTTGGATTAGAGCTAGATCTAGGCCCTTGAGGGTAAGATCTAGTTTCCAAACATTTTGCAGGGCCAACAACTGAAGAAATTTGCAGTAACATTGAATATTCGAAGCAAAATAATTTTCTGGCGAGGGTTTCGAAATATTTTAGGGCCTTGAGGCCCAATGTTCTCCTCTAGCCAAGTCGTCCGACCTCCAGGGCCCAGCGTCAGCCTTTTCTAGCCTCCAAGGCCTAGCTGCAGGCCTGTAGAGGCCTCAGCTTGCCCTTTTTCCCTTAGTTGTGGTCATTTAAGGCCTTTCTAGGCTGGTCGTAAGCCTCTAAGGATTCAGCCTCCCCTCCTACACCTAGACAACAACCATTAAGGCTTGTTGTGGGCCAGTCTAGGCCTCTAAGGCCTGGCCACAGGCCTTTCCAAGCCTTCTCCTTGCCTCAGCCTCCCCTCCTCCTCGTCGACTCTACTTTAGGCTTGTCACTGCCCTAACCAAACCTCGATCTCCTCTCCTCCCCTCTTCATCCTCCTCTCTTGGCCTTTCTGCCCCTGCTTCCTTCCCTTCAGCCTTCCTTTCCTCAACGCTAGCCCTCTAGGGCCTAGCGTTCCCTCATCTTGACCCTCATTTGCCCTCTTTCCATCTCTGTTTGGTCATTCAATTTCTGAAGCTAATTCATTGGTGCGTTTTGCAGAGAAATTGGAAAAAATCTTGTGTTTTCGGGTGGCACATCCATTGGGAAAATTTGGGAGAAGTTGGGCTAATTTCTTCTAGGCCTAAAGGCCAAGGGTTTGATCTCTAAACCGTATCTTGTCTCACAGTTTTCTTCAGCTCTTTGAATACATTCATAACAGTGGTAAAAACACACATAAGTGGCATAAAAATCATATCTAAGATATCTAACATATTGTCAAGTCATTTAAGCAGTTTGGGCACTAATCTCTTGGCATAAATCTAATTGTTTAATGACTGCTATCTCTGCATAAATAGGTGTAATCAGATCTGATATAACACTGAAAAATACAACATAAGAAGGTTGGTTAGCTTATATTTTCATTTGGCAAGTGATTGGATGTCTCATTGCTCATATTTGGTTCATACATGCTTTTCATTTTGGAGCAAAAGTCATTTTATTTACTATTGTCCTAAATCTATCTTAACATTGGACTACAAGGTACATAAGTGGTTTTCATTGTTTCATGCTCTAATAAGTTCATCGTGGAGATGATTTATTTCATTGTGCTATTGTGAAGAGGATTATTGGAAGGGATAAGAGCACTAACTAACTTGTTTGCTGTGAGTTGCCTAAAGTGTCAAGTTTTGCACATAAAATCACTGTCTAAAATCACTTGACATGCTTGATATCATAATCCAATAATCTTGTTCTCTATCTTGAGTAATTAATATCTTGTGTTGGCTAATTGGATTAACATTGGACTTATAGATCATATTTCAAGTGGGTATCATTGTGAAGAGCATCTATTTCATTCTTGAGGAATTGTATCTTAGGATTTCTCTTGTTTCTTGTTGGCATTTTGTCTTGTTTAAGATTGTCTTTTAATTCCTTAATAAGTACTTTTTGTCATAACTCAAGATCAAATCTTAATTAAGTACTTAAATTATCAAACAATCTTAATTCAAGAGCCACTCAATCTATCTCGCATTGCATTTTAAGTTTAGTTGCACTAATAATTTACCTCCAAACATAAGCTTGGCTGATTGATATTTAGGGCCACCCTTTCTCAATTTAGCTTGAGGAACTTAGACCCTCTTTAGTTGTTAACACAGTGACCTTGCAGTTGTCAGAGCCACGGTCTTTGCAGCGCCGGAGGCATCGGATGATTGGAACATGGGGGGGTATCGTTAATCAAGCCTTTTCTTGCTTCCTGTTGGTTTCCATCTCACAACCTACTCTAGAGACTAGTTCCAAAATAGTTAAGAGGAAGGTTACACCTAGAATAGGCATATAACTTAAAATTAACCAAGATTTTGCATTTTCACGGAGTTGGTTGGATTTGCATTTCATTTAGGTTAGTGAAGCATTTAAGTAATGATTGTCCATCCGACTACTTGAAATATAATTGATAATAAGCAAGAAGTTGACTCCATAAGACACTAGTCTCACAATTCAATCTAATCTAATATTTTAATCGTGCTAAATTCAACCAAGTAGCTAGGCCACTCAATCGTGTCTCCCGGACTTGTTGATTGCCAACTTGTTTTTCACCTTCACATTCCCATAGGGACTACTCCCCATAGCCTGTTGTTGGGAGATAGCTAGAATGGAGAGGTCGGGGATCAGAGTGACAACCCCCAACCTGAGCCATTGTCGCAGTGACTATACAATCTGAGCGACAACAAGTTCAAGGCATAGAAGTGGTCCAAAGTGACTGAACATCTATCTTAAAACCTCCCCACCTCCATGATCTTGGATCTCAAATTTTTTGAGTACTTTTGGGTGACCTATAAAGGGGATTTCGTTGTTGTTTTTTGCAATTTTTTGCAGATTTTGTAAATTTCTATAATCTAACAACAAGCTAAACTACACAACCCCTCTAGCCAAGGTACTAATCATAGAATATTTTGATATGGGGTTAGCATATTATTTGTACCCTCTTTTGACTACTCGTGTGATCTATATTTATACTATATAGACTTGGGTGTCTTTTCTTGTTGGTTTAGTATACTTTTCTATAGATTTTACACATTGAACCAGCAGGGAAGCAATATAACTCCTTCACTTCAGCCATTTGACTCAATACAATGCACTAATCTTGTGTTGGTTGGTTGAAGTCGTTCAAGGAAAGCCTCCCATAGCCATTCTGGAGGTAGTTGGGTTAAAAGAGTGGGGACCTGGGTTGTGGTGATAGTGGGTCCTTGTCCTGTGTGTTAGTTTTAGCAAGTTGCAAGAATTTTCAACTACATGCTTATAGGAGTGGTAACAAATTGCATATGTTCTTGTTGGTATTAGGTAGTTACCTATTAGATGTAAGCAAATCCTAGCTACTAGATGTGAGTGAGGATAGATATATGTTGACTCATAAACATTTTAGAAAGATACACTATTAGTGTGTGAAACATACAAATTTATTACTGGAAATCATTAATGTCCTAAAATGACAAGAAATCGGATCTCGTATCCAAAGAATAAATGCTATGATCCATCTTAGGTTTCAAGATATTAACTAGCATGACTAAACTTCAAGAGATCATGGTTATTGAAATACGTGTGGAGGAGCAAGCACTCAATTGATGACATCCTAATACCTAGATGACGATCTCTGCAAACAAAAAAGTTATCAATGAATGGCATGATTTTTATTCAAAAGAGGCTCTGTTACTCACCACTAGTGGGTGACACCCATAGGAGAAATTTTTTCTCCTAGATTGTCTTCGGCTGACAACCAACAACCCCTTGCAACCACTAGATAGCTTGATGTGCCACCATCTCTGCCACCTGAGCTAATCATTATGTGCCCTCGCCCATCTGTTATGAATGTATTTTTGAAGGTGGGCCTTCCAACCCTGAAGGTATGACATTCATTATATAATTGTGTATTTTTGCTTACTTATTATGGACACATCTAGACATGAATTAGTGGAGGGATACGACGGAAAATGGGCTTGGTCTTGTTGTCGCCCAAACTATATAGGCACTACGTGAGAATGCTTAGGACAGGGGTTGTCATTTTGATCCCTACCCTCTCCATTCTAGCTACCTCCTACAACAGGCTATGGGGGCTAGTCCCTATGAAATGTGAAGATGAGAGAGACTTGTTGGCAACCAACAAGTCCGAGAGACACAACTGAGTGGATTAGCAACTTGGTTGAATTGGCAAGTTAAATGATTTGATTTGATTATCGTGGGAGATTAGTGCCTTAAATGGAGTCAATTACTTGTTTAAAAAAAATTATTTACGAAGTTACCAGATGAACAATTGTTTCTTAAGGATGCTTCACTATCCTACATGAGATGCAAACCTTATAATCTAGGTGAGATGCAAAATCTTGGTTTATTTTAAGTTATATGTCTGTCTACGTATATCCTTCATTTTAATTGTTTTGAAGCTAGTCTGTAGAGTAGGTTGTGAGAAATAAGCCAAGGGGAAGCAAGCTAGGGCTTGATTAATGATCCCTCCTCTTGGGTTCTAACCACCCAATGCTTACGACATTGTAGAGATTGTGGCTCTGACCACTGCAAGGTCACCGTGTTAACCACTAAATAGGTTCTAGACTCCTCAAGCTAGATGAGAAAGGTGGGCCTATCTCTCTATCAACCAAGCTTATGCTTGGAAGTTAATTAATTAATGCAAAAGGCTAGTCCTAAAATGAAAATGCAAGATGCAAGTGCTCTTAAGGTGAGATTATTTAAGTTTCTTAAGTACTTAATTACAATGATCTTCAATTATGAACAATGAAGTACTTAAACAATAGATGAATGACAATCTCCACCACAAGAGAAAGTGCTCAAATTAAACGGTGCCAGAAAATGCTGCCGATAATACCAATAGACAACTGCTCAAAAGACAGGATTGATGCTACTTGACACAATTAGCAGGCCTCAAGATTATAACAATGAATCACCAATATGCCAACTGGATACACAAGAGAGAAAATTTAGATCTCTTATCACAACTATGATTAAACTTGATTATAAAATCCTCAAGAGATACCCAATTCAACAATGAGCAATGTATAGCAATAAGAAACAAGATCTTTAATCACAATGTCACTTAGAGCAGTTAGCCAATCTCATTAAACACTTGTCAACTTGATTAGAGCACTTATGTGTGTTAATGCAAGAGTGCAAATAGATGCCAATGGTGCAGAAAAGAAATATGGATCAGCCAATAAACATATGATTGCAGCAATAAGAAAATCACCCAATTACTTAATTAAACACTTATCCACGATCCACAAGATGTGAGAGACAAGAGAGAAGTGTGATTAGATGACTTTTAACACTTTATCCAACCACTGTAGTTTTTATATTAAACTTTATGCAATAAATTTCAGACCTTAAATTATTATTTCAACCTGCAAAAATGATCAAGTATGCCAAGAAATATAAGCCCAATGAGTGCAAGTGACAATATAATGATGAAATATGATTACCAATGAGTTATTATGCCATTGTTATGAAATTAAGCACTGCTGGAAGTGTTTTTTATGTGGCTGTAGCAAACATATCATATCTGAAATAAACCAAATAGTCCACAAGAAACTCACTTATATGCACTTAAATTGATTTGGGCTCACTTCTTAATGTATTAGGTGAATTATTAATGAATTTAGGCTTATTAAAAATATGTTAGGCCCTTAAATATACTACTGTCATAAAATGCTTCAGAATTTAAATTTAGGACAATGATGAAACTAGAAGGTTAAACAGAAAACTGAGAGGCCTTGTGGCATCATAGGTGTCTAGGGAAGCTTACAATGGACTTGAGAACCTGCAACCACCAAGTTAGCTCAAAAATCACTGCAAAACCAAATGTTAGAGATAAAAAATAAAACCAATGACTGAATGAGGGGCTAGGGTTTAGGAAAAATCCCCAAACCAAGGCAAGAGATAGCAAGCAAAGGCAGCAAAGCAGGGGAGGAGGCCTAAGGAGGCCACGACAGGGAAGAGGAAGCCCCTTAGGGCTGACATCAAGCTTAGAAAGGCTGACATAGGGCAAGGGAAGGCCATAGAGGGCCTGCGATTAAGCAAAAAGGGGGGCCGAGGACCTCTAGAGGGAGCCCAAGGTTGCGGCCAAGTAAGGAGGAGGGGATCGAGGCCCCTAGAAGGCTAGACGTTTTCCTTAGAGGGGGTCTGAGGCCCCTGGAAGGCTAGACAACTGCCTTAGAAAGGGGGCCGAGGGCCTTAAGTGGCCACAAACAACCCTAAAATGGTTGTGTCCAAGAGAAAAGTTAGGGGTGAGGGCCCTAGGAGGCCACTAGGCCTCACATCTAGGCCAAAGTGGAGGATAGCTAGGCCCAAAGGCCTTAAAAAAAAATTCAATCCCCTGCAATCACAAAAAATTGCCACAAATCATTGCAAAATGTTGGACGACTTCCCTTCTTAGGCTGGACGTTGAGCTTCGAGGATGATTGGAAGCTAGATCTTGCCTTCCTAGGACTAGATCTCCCTGAAAAAGCCCAACGAATTTTTTTGAGCAATTTTGAGATCCACCTGCACAAATGAATCAAAGAATGCCAAACCCCAAATATATATACAAAAATATAAAACCCCCAAAAATAAAACCCCAAGCGCTGCAAAACAAATGGGTTAGAAATAATTTACAAAATTATTTACAAATGTACAATATTTACAAAATAATAATTTTTTGGAGAAACTTTTTTTTTAAATAAGTAACAATGGATGAATTAATTTCAAAAAATAGATATTGGCCAAAACCCTCTTGCAAAATTTATTACCAAAATGAAATCTCAGAGCCCAAGCATAGTCGACTCTTCCCCATAGTTTGTGAACTTGGAGTCCAAGGGCTAGCGTACCTGTAAATCTCTATATTTTTTCTCAAAGTAAAACTATTAGATCATAAAGTGAATCAGATCACCTAGCATAGCATGTATGAATAGAATGTTTTTATCGCTGACAAATGCAATTATAATTATTTAAAATATTCAGCACAATATAGGATTACACATAACTAACAAATACCATAGACCAACAGAAGAAGAATACCATGAAGTGAACCCCCAAAATCTTTCTATTATGATAAAAAATGTTCCTAGAAGAGCAATAACTCAATACCAACGTTCAAGAATTACATCATCCAAAGATAGAAAATAGAAGCTCAATAGCTTCTTTATATAGAAAAACCCCTCCAAATGGAAAATAAGAACTAGTTGGCTTGATTCTCGTCAAAAGTATCTCAACCGTTGAAAATAATTTGATCATCTTTTAATCTCCACCGTCGAGTTTTTAATTTTGAGCATAAATTTGATTTTTTCTTAAAAGTTAAAACTCACTTTTAATTAATCCAAAAATTAATAATTTGGATTAATTTCCTCAAAATATGACTTTGACATAACAACAAAGGTCCAATGGCTAAAAATTTCGTAAAATATCCATTTTTCCTTTGGTGGGGGGCCTCAAAAAATTGACTTCTCTTTGACCCATGATTTTTTTATTATTTTCCACCTGGAGAGAAGTTAATTTCTCTATAATTATTTTTTGACTCCAAATTAATTAATTTTCTAGCTTAGGATTTTTATTTAATTTAGCCAAAAAAATTAATTAATTAACACCAGAGAGGATTTAATGACTTTTCCACCCTCAAATATTTTAACCATGGTGTCTACGTATGAGGGACCATGCACCAAAATATTTTTTTACATCAAATTATTACAATATCAACCCTTGAAACGAATACATTTAGACTCATACCTTCAATAATTTACCCAATTCTGCGACACAATATGATTTAGTATAGACTGAGTGTGTTTGTAATAAAATAATTAAGCCAAATGTGCTTAAATTATTCTCAAACACACTTTTACAAAGACTCGATATAACACTAGGACTCAGCTAAGACCTTGTCAATGAATTCCACACTAGCATTGGGGTTTAAGCTGGAAGAAAAGCTTTGCCGATTATCCGTATTTAGAAACACATATAATTCAGTGAGGTTAAAAAACTTCAAAGGATGAAATGCTTTGCCAAAATTAGAGGCTTACCTAGGTGTTGTTAAATATTTTAAACGGTCATACTAACATCATTTACATTACAACTTGCAGAAATTGGGTTTACAATGATACAATAGTGTTGGTTGATGACTTTGAACTTTGAAAAAAAATTCTTCACGTCTTTGCATCCTACTTCCTTAAATTGTTGACAAAGTGTGGCCAACAGGGTTGTACTCTTGTCCAACTTGGTGGTTAGTCTTGTATCCTAGTTCCGTGGGATCTCCTTTATTGGCTACTAGCTTAAGGAGTGGCACTACATGGGAAACCCCGATTTTGGCTACGTGGTTTGCTTCTCAACACCACATACATCACTTCTCTCTGCTCATTATAATCCCTTTTCACAAAATTCCCATCTGGGTCCACATTTGCCCATTGGGTCCACAATGAGTTAGTCTTCCCTCCTCTTGTCCTCAGTTTGGGTCGGGCATGGAATGATGCCTCGAAGGTCGATGCAGCCAAAAGGAAAGTTAAAAGCATAATTTGGCCACTTACAATAGGAAATCTACCATAAAATGCAAAAGATGGTCGGGACATAAAATCTAGCACGTGGGCAAAATCCAAACATGAGCTCTACCCCTATCATTATGGCCATCATCCTAGTTCTTAGGGCCCCTTATGTGAGCCCCTTGCATCATTAAGGAACCCATGATTGTTCCAACCCTTGGTGGGCGATGAACTGCCCTACCGTATGGGGGTATCTACTGCTATATCATTCACATCATGTTATCATTCCTTGGAGCCCCATGTATTTAAAAGAAAGAAAATTCAATAAAAAGAAAAAGGCATATGAAGAAGGGTGGAAAAACAAAAGTTGGGGTAACTCATGTACTATGATTGCTCCCTCCTACATCTATACACCCATGTGTGGGTTTCCTTCATAATAGCTACCCTTGTACCATGGCACATGGCTTGGAGCCCTCCCTATTGCCCCACCTCGTTCCATCATTATTTCACATGACACCTCCCATTTGATGGATGTACCATGGACCTGTCATTCCCTTAGAAGTTGAAACCACGTAATCGGGTCCTTGATTAACCTCCTCTTGAGTCTGGGGACACCTGTACATTCTAAATCCCATTATGAAAAGGCATGCCACTATGAAGTGTGCACTTGTGCCCTTGATTTGTAAGCTCATTTACACAATTGCACTAATGAATTGTTGTACTGGAAGGTGAGGAGACACATTGGATCTTATACAGGATTGTAGGTGGGTCTTTATCTTGGGATTTGGCTTCCCTATATGGGATCCAAGCCCTCCAGAGTGTCATTATGGCACTTTTAGAGTGGGCGTTGAGAACCATGGGCCTCCACTGTAGCAGAGGGCGTTGAGAGCCATGGGCCTCCACCATGGGATCCTTCAGCACCACATATTGCTTGCTCATGTCCCAATTATTTGATGATGATGATGCACTTGGACCACCTTGCCCAGTCGGCTACACACTTGCACCACACACTTGGCAGTTGATGCACGGCCCAAATGGG
Source organism: Pinus tabuliformis (assembly GCA_031772625.1). Lineage (NCBI taxonomy): Eukaryota > Viridiplantae > Streptophyta > Pinopsida > Pinales > Pinaceae > Pinus > Pinus tabuliformis. The sequence goes on from CM062811.1 coordinate 165,614,954, forward strand.
GTTTGTCTCACCTAGGGAGACAAGGGAGGGCTTGCATCATCATTCCAGCCCTTATAGATGGAGCACAGGGAAATTCCATTCCTATAAAAGGATATTGATAAAAGTAATTGATTTCATGGAAGCTATACTCTGTTAATAATATGACACTTCTACCACAGGTCCTGCAATTATTCTTCCATAAACATATCAAGGTATCCTTCATGATGGAAGAAGATGAAGGCAGCTGAACCACTGTAAAGTCCAGCATCAAATAAAGTGAGGCTAATAACTAGGAGAAAAAATTATTGTTTTGTGCAGGATGTGTCAAATTAATTGAAGTGATTGCAGGTTTTCCTAACCATATAAGGGATGCTTGATGACATCTTTTTTCAGGAAACCCACAAATAGAGACTTCTGTAAGCATTCCTATTAAACATGTGATCCATGACTGGTGCCTCCTTTTCAGGATTTTGCCTATGCTTGTGTATTTTGCTCAATTTAATTTGGATTAACCCATCATGATTTACTACTGAAGTTGTTGAATTTTTATATCTAAGGAAATGAAACACTTGATGTACTACTGATGGGCCTCTCCATCGTATTCTATGGCCTCTAAATAGAGAGGAATTTTCTGGTAAAAGTTGAGTGCTCCTAAAATTTATTTTGTCCCATCAAGATGAAAGAAATGGATGCTAAAACCAGGCATTCAGATCAATAATTTCAAATATAATGTTGACCTAAGTCTTTCCAACGTTATCTGTTTCTCCTCTATTTCTTTCTCAGATTGCTTGGTTGCCTTCTGTCATGTTCAAAGAACAACAAAATTTACAGCTAGTAGTTTAAGTCTCAGTTCAATATTGTCAACTTTACATGTTTTTCATCTTTTTTCAGGCAGCTTGTATTGCATGCACCAACTTAATAATATCTATTTAAAGAATTTTCTTCTTATATATTTTACATTGGAAACATGATTTCCGTTCCAATCATATTTGCTGTCATTTTGAGTTAGTGAAACAGTGTGATCTATCATTTTCTATGCAGCATGGTTTTGTAACTTTATAGCATGGCAGTTTTACCTGAAGAGATTCTATAAAAGTATTTGTCACAAAAGGTGGCTATAATTTATTACAGATCAATAAACATAATTTTTTTATTTTTATTTTTAAAGCTAGCTGAGCAATCATTATAAAGTGGAAGGAATAAAATATATCCTTCTGATTTATGATTTTTCATATTAACTTATATATGGCTCTTAGTACTGTTCAGGAGCTTGTTCTACCATTTGCAGTCATTGCTATCAATTTCAGAAAGCTTATATGTTGGGAGAAACCGCTGTTAACAATTTCATTTCTTGGAGTTGCATATACACTCATTTACAAGTAATTCTCTTTATCCTTACCAGCTTTTTTAATGTTCTTTTTGATGGCACAGATCAACAAATTCCTTAGCAAATATTTTGCTCTGACTACTGGGGCTTCTTTAGTATCCTTAACACATTATTTAGGGAGCATGCTTCTTAAATTCCCATCCTTGGTATGACCACTTGTTATTGGACCAGCTGGATTGTCTAACATGAGCACCTTTCAATCTTCTCTGGTTTAATCTGGACTAAATATGTAGTTTTAAATTTGGTTGAAGATTGTCCAGGTAGAAGCAGAACTTTCTGAGACAAAAGTATCTGTTTTATATCATCTCTCTGATTACAGTTTAGTGTCATGCAGTTTTGTGTGGTTTTTCTCTCACAAGAATGTGGAAACCTCAAATTATTCTCATGGAAATTAAGTGTATCATCTTAAGTATTAAGGTTCCATTTAAAAAGTTATTGGTAAGAGTGAAAAAAGGGCAGATATTATATGAAAATTTTGATGAAAATACATAAATGAATCCCATTAAAGATAATAGAAGTTTCCTGTTGACCCTGCCACCTACACCTACCTACAAGTCAGTGAGAAAAGCCTTCAAATGAATCCCATTAAAGATAATAGAAGGTTCTTGTTGACCCTGCCGCCTACACCTACCTACAAGTCAGTGAGAAAAGCCTTCAACCCCACAAGGTGTCGTTGGTGGCAGGGAACTCAGAGAAGGGGCTGTCGCACTAAATACCTCTCTGTTTAAGCTATCTCCTACGTTAGCTAAGGGGGGGTGGTCCCTAATGAAAAGTTAAGTTAAAAAGAAATGTGAGTTTCTAGGAGAATTGTTAGAGTTAAATAAATTATTTCTTTAAGATTTATAAGCAAAAAACTGATTTGAGCAATAACCATCATAAGATAAGCATGAAATACATAAACAACCAGTGCATTCCAAGTATTTGCTCTTTAAGAAATGAAATTGTATTTTGCTTAAAATGAATTGAAATGCTTTCAAATGGAATGCCAAAATAACCTTGGACTTGAGTTTTCAAATGGAGAAGGGTTACTTAGCTTATGCTTTAGCTCCCTTTCTTCAAACTTGAATTGCCTCCAAGAACACATATAGGAAAGCAAGCAAAAGAGTTAGCATGCAAAAGAAATAGTGCTGAAATATGTGAGATGAAATCACATGCATGAGAAGGAAAGAGTTAGAAACCCAATGCAAGTATAAAATACACTTTATATTACAAATTCTCTCATTAAGATTAGCTTAAAAGAGCTGATTTTAGTGAGTGAGAGTTAGGATTTAAATCCAACAACTTAGCCTCAAATGCTAGATAAAATCAATATGCACACAAATGAGAGAAGAAAATATATGATATTTTTCAAGATGGAAAAGAAGCAAAGGGCTCATAAAACCCCCTTTTAAATAAATCTCTTGATGTCTTATGAGATTGTTGGCTTAAACAACTTGTGGTATCTTTGATATCCTTGGAGGTGACTATTCTAACCGAAGAAGCCCTCACACTCCAATAGACTTGGCAACCTATCCTTTGAACACACAAGTGCCTGCAAACCAATTGTTAGTGCAAAAGAGACTTGGCATATAGAGGCCAAGTTTAGTTTGCCATTCAACCGAAAATAACAAGCTACAACAAGAACACAAAATATACCAAGCCGAAAGGAGATTTGAGATAGCTGCAAGTCTCTCCTCCCTAGACAATAGTGCCCTCAGGCAATTGCACAAAAAAAAAAACTAGATAGCAATGTAAAATCAAATGAATAATAGCATCAAATGAAATAGGTATACCTCATCAACCAAAGAATGCACCACAAGATAAACTAATAACCCCAAAGTCTTTCACTTTATTTAGCTCAATAACAATTTCAGTATAGTAACAATAAGTTCAAGCTTCACAAACTCTTTTACAATGAGAGCTGTGTTACATTTATAAGAACCTGGGAGAAAATCCCAATGAAGAACCAAATGCCAAGTGGTGAGAGAGAGGAGATCACAAGGAAAATTCGAATTTGCTTAGTGGCTGTGATATTTGACCAAGTGTCCAATGAATCTCTGAGTGTAGTAGTGAAAATATCGTCTCTGGCTGAGCATAGATCCCTGTGGAGCAGCTGTGTAACAAGTGTGAAGAAACTAAAGTAAATTGGAGACAAATCATCCACCAAGTCTGGAAATAACAGCCACTTCAAATTTGTGAGTAAACTGTTGTGCATGTTCCTTCCTCCTTGCTGTATGTATCTCTTTAACTGCTGGTGACTGTGTGTAGGCTGATCTAATTGTGTGTTGACTGTTGTAGACGCTGGCTGCTTGGTACGTGTCAAGTTTGGTGGCTGATTTTTTCTTGCTGCGTGGAGCTTTGAGTGACTGTGCAGTTTGTTATGCGTAGAGGCTGATATAACACGCTGAGTGGACAAGTCTGATTTGGCAGCCAATCACGTGGAAAAATTCCCTCAAACTAGAATGCTCACACCCAAATCGATCTTCAATTCTCTGCTGGCAGTTTCGTTGACCATTGAGGGGCCTACGTGGAGTTACAATTGGTCATGTGCGTAGAGTTCTTTTAATGAGCATGTGCATAATTGTTGTTTAGATTGCCTCATACGTAGACCATGGAGAGTGAGGTGGGGTCCAGTCCCCACTCACTAAACTTATCATATTTAATTTCTCAACATTTGAATTAAATCAAAGTTATAACTTCAAAAATTCCATTGCCTCATGAACTCAACGTGGTGTTTGTTGACTGCCTTTTGACTTGCTTTGACTTGAATTTTTGACTTGAGCCTATTGTAGTCCACTGTTTTAAAAAACGACCGAATCGAATCCGAAACGGCCGAGTTGATCCGAGGCATTGGGGTTTTTTGTGACCTAGCAGAAAAAATGGAACGGGAGCCTGAGTCATGACTAACACGGCCGAGTTATTGCATGACTCGGCCGAGTCAGTCATGACTCGGTCAACACGACCGGTTCTGCAATAACTCGGCCGAGTCAATGAATGCGGCCTGTAACCCAAAAAAATGCGATTTTTCATATATTTTTTTTAACTTTTTAAATATTAGCTGAGTGTTAGGGACTCCAAGGTGTTTTCTAAATTAGTTAAATGCTATTTGGGGTCCATTTCTCTCTCCTAGTATTGATATGCTATTCAAATTTCATGGTAATGTTAAATTCTTAAAGTAAAAGTGACATTCTCCTTAATGTTCATTTTCATCCTTTTACTTAAATTTTTAACATTACCATGAAATGACTCAAGATGTTTGAGAGTGGTTCCGACCTCATTGGATTTCATATGAAGAAAGTAGAATTTTAGATTTCATTCAAAATCTAGCAGACTTATCTGTTTTTCAAGATTCCAGGATTGGAGGATTGCAATGTTTCCATTGAATTTTGCCATGTATTAGGGTATGGAACTCTTATTTAATCAAGAGCACCAATCCCTCTATGTACCTTGATGTTAGTGACATTGGTTGTCAAACTCCTCTGGGATTCGCTCCCAAACCAGGAGCTTCTGAAAATGTCACTCCCGCTCCCTTTTTCACTTTCGCCCCCACTCCCAAGTAACACTGAGCCAGATGATGTTGGAAACTCTAGCAGTAGCCAGTAGTACTGGTCATTGACTTTTGTTGTAGAGGCCATTTATAGCCTTCTTGGTTATGTGTTTTTGTTTTGATCTCAATATTATCATCGTGTATGTATTGGACAGTGCACTGGGTGCCATTTTGATATAATGGATATATTCATAAGACTACTTTGATCATATGTTGTCTTCTATCTATATTCTAACGCTGTGTGTTTGGAAACATGAATGAAAATGTTTAAAATTATGTGCTTTTATAAAAAATAAATATTTAATGTATTTTTTACAACGACCAAGTCATTGAAATCGAGTCGGCAGAGTTAATATCGAGTCGGAGTCGGAGTCGGAGTCAACCCTCGGCAGAGTCGAAGTCGGAGTCAGAGTTTTAAAACATTGTTTTGTACTTTATGAGGTGGGCCCCACATGCTTGCCACATCACCATTGACTCCACATAATTTCCATGTCAAAATTTGACTTATTTTGACTTTGGAAAAAATTATAAATTTTTCCAATTATTCATATTTTTTGAATTTTTTCCTCATTTTTGCTACTGTCATTTCAAAAATCTGTGTCGTTTTCCTCCCTCGCAGCTGCTCCTGGCATTTCCCTCTGTCATTGCCTTTCATCTACTCTCTCTTCCCTGCGTTCCCTTTCTTCCCTTCGTTGCTCACTTTTTCTTTTGTCCGAGCCCCCTTCTCTGTGTCATTTTTGTTTCTTGTGGTCTCCTCTTCTTCGTTCTCTCTTGCTGCCTTTCCTTACTCGTGCAGCTTTCTTTGCTTTTTGTCTCTTCCTCCTTCCGCATCCCTTGTCTGAGCAACTTTCCCCTCGTTTCCTCCTCAGCCAGTATCCTCCCTCGACTTGCAAGCTCCACCATCGACCTGCTCTCCCTCTCCATTAATCTGCAAACATTCAATTTCCCTTTCTTTAATTTTTTTAATGTTTTAATAATTCGTTAGGGTTAGTTTTTGTTTTTTATAACATCAAATTCGATTTTTTTTAGTTGCTTTCATTTTATTTTTGTTTTGATTTTTTTTGGTTTAAAATCAAATAAAAGAAAACTTTAAATTTTTTTATTTTGTAAAATGTGACTTTGATTTTTCCTTTTATTAGAAATTGAATTTTTTTATTTTTTGCTTTGCTTTTCTTTTTGGTTTTGATTTTGATTTTTTTTAATGATATTTTAATTTTGTTTGAAACAAAAAAAAAAAATTAAAAAATTCTCGATTTCCATTTTTTTTTTAATGTGGCTTTGATGTTTCTAAAGAATTAAATTAAAAGAGAACTTTGTGCTTTCAAATTTAAATTTTAAATTTTTATGTGGCCTTTGGCCCATTAAAAATTTAATTCATTAAGCCTTTTGATTTTACATTTGTCACATTAAAAACTTAATTAATCATTTGCCACATTAAATTTGTTTCATAAAACTTAGTACAATAAATTTGCCTAAGGAATAATTAAATTTTTAAAGTTCCTTCTTGGGGTTTTTAATTCTAGAATTGTTTGAATTGTGTAGCATTTGAATTTCATGGTTCTTCATGGTATTTAAATTTTCAAAATTTAATTGCTTAAGTATTTTGCATGTTAAGGTTTTGAACATTTTATGCTCGACATTTATTGAAATTGCTTGTCGTTAATTAACTTTAAACGTGGTGTTAATTGCTTGAATTATTGGATATTTCTTAGCGAATTTTTCAAGTAATTGTTAAGTACTCTTTCATGGAATTGTGATAAATTGCATATCCTTTGTTTCCTAGATTGAGTAGTTTAGCATCTATCTGTTGGCATTGATATTAAATTGTGAAGAATGTTTTGTTCTCTTTGTGATATAATTGTATTAAAAAAAATTGAAGTAAGCTTGTGGTTTAATTGTGATACTGCTAAGAAGTTTATCTTTCAATCTTTGTCTAGTCAAGTGAACATTTCATTTTGGTGATTGAGAGCTTTGATAGATCATGACATAAGCACTTTTCATCCTCAAATCTAATCTTCTTATCATAGTGTGCATTTTCATATTAAGTTAGTTCTGAATAAATAAATTTACTTCCAAGCATAAGCTTGGTCGATAGAGAGATGGGTACCCATCCATCTTTGCTTGAGAAGCCTGCTTTTAATAGTAATTAAAACAATGACCTTTCAATCATCAAAGCCACAACTCTCTGTAGTGCCCGAGGCACCGGGTATGTTAGATTTTCAGGAGAGGTATCGTTAATCTCACCTTAGTGTGTTTCACCTTATCTTCTCTCTGTCAATTACTATGGAATCAGGCTCAATATAGAAAGGATCGAAGGGTTAAAACTTAGATAGGAATTTAACTAAAATTAACCAAGTTTCCTGCTTCTCACATTAGTTTTAAGATCTTCATTTCATATAAGATAGTTATTCGTCCAAGCAGCAGTTGCTAATCAATTACTTGACCCTAAATTTGCTAGCAAGATTGTTGACTCCATAAGGCACCGGTATCAATCATTTAAATCTAATCAAATCCTATAAATCTTGCTAAATCTTAATCAAGTACATAGTCACTTCAGTGTGTCTCCCGAACTGGTTGGTTCCCAACTAGTTCTCCTTCATTCCATTTTCGTAGGGTCTACCCCCCTTAACTTGCTGTAGGGAGACAACTTAAACAAAGAGATTGGGGATCAGGGTGACAACCCCCGATCTGAGCCGTTGTCGTGGTACCTAGACATTCTGTGCAACAACATTTTTTGGCGTCGTTGTTGGGGACCAATTTATTGGACCTTGGATTTACGACAGTCATCTTCATCTTTTCAGTCTTTTATCATTTCTTATCCCATCAACGCCACATTTTCTGGTGTCATTATATTTCTTCATCTTTTCATCACCTTATCTTTTTGCCACCTCACTAATCCTTTCCTCTTCTCTATCCGCACATTTAGCACCTGGACATTTCGGTTAATTTCCTATTTGGATGGTGACTCCACTAATTCATCCATTAATCCTCACACAAAAAACTCTCCCTGGTATCCATTTGCTTTCTCCTTGACTAACCTTTCGGTTTGCCTTTTGGATCTTAGAGCCAGATTCATGCTCAAGTGGCGAATCCATTTCTTTCATTTCTTTCAAGAATTTCTGCTAGAAGCTTGCTTCTTGGGGATCTCTTGATTTTCTTGAGCAAGGGTCTCTTTCTAGCTTCCATTTGGTCCTTCCTTTTCCCTTTAAACAAGTCATCCATGATGACTTGTTTGCCCCATGTCATTTTATTAACTTTCTTCAGGATAGGCTGGAAGAGGCCATTCATAAATTGCCTTTGTTCTTGGGAGGTGATTTAGCCACTACTAGAAATCATCTCTCTGTGGTTGCTCATATAATAACCAGATATTGTCTTCTTTCACAATATAATCATGAAGATGTTAAGATGCGTCTCTTTTCCTTCTCTTTAGAAGGTGATGCTTTGGATTGGTTTCGTAATTGTCTTGAGGATTCTTTCACTTCTTTACAATACATCATCAATGCTTTTAAAGATAGATATGGAGATCAAGATGGCTCGCCTTGTGCCCCTAGTACTATGCAAAAAGATGAAAGTGATCTTGTAAAGAACCCACCTACCAACGAAATATTTCGAGACAATTCTCCATATCAAAATATGCCATGTTGCAGGCATTGTGAATGTTCTCACGATGAATCCAATTGTACTGTTGGAAGACAAATCCATGATAGTGGAAAAGCAGGAACAAGTTGTCAAATTAGTATCAACAATGAAAGGGAAAATGATAAGCGTCTTATTAAAGCACTAAAGCAGTTGGTAAAAAACATGGAGCCCAATCAAGAAAAATTGATAGCTGATTATGCCAAGGATATGAGAACATTGTACACCCAACTAGAAAAACATGATGAGGAGAAAAAAATCATGAAAATTAAACACTTCGATCACATAGCCACCATAGTAGAAAAATGTGCTCAGAAAATGGAGGCTATGAGTACTGACATGCAGAGCCATCATGAGAAAGAAATGAGTACTATTCAAGTAAATCATAACACAATGATGAAGAACATGGAAGCTGGACAATTTTCTCTTCAGAACAAATTGTTAGCCATGGAGGAAAGCCATGCCAAGGAAATCAATGCTATGAAGGTTGAACATTCTAACCAGATTGATGCCATTAGAATCGAAAAGACCACTCTTCAGGATAAGCTGCAAATGATGAGAAATGCACAAGTTTCGAGACTTCAGGTTAGATCAAAGCACAAATGGTTTGTCACGACTCACAGATCTCCCAGTCCACCGAAGCATTTCCCATCTCATCGCAAGGAGGTTATTTTTCCCATTAAGGACAAGTCGACTTTGGTTAAGGAAGACTGAGCTTATGTATCACCATTAACAGAGTATATTCAGAATAGGATTGGGCATACTTCAGATTCTTCAGATCTTTCGTCCAAACATCTTCAAGATCAAGACAGGAAATCTATAGTGGTCTCATTGTTGACATCACAACCTACCCAAAAGAAGAGCAAAAAGCAGAAAAGCAAAAGGAAGCAATTTGATGCATCTAATGGCCGAGAGCAACTCGATTTTCGGATAAGACAATGTCCTACGATATGCAAGATTGGGCATGGCACATCTGAAAAACAAACCACAAATTTGCCAGAAAGTAGGCAAATGCTCAATATGCACTATATTGAACACATCTAATGCCACATGGCATCCTTTGTATTGTATCTCTAACCGTACACTCTATTAATTCAACATTTCATATTCTAGTTAGATTAGATTTACATTTCATGTTAGTAGAATAGTTGATAAATGAAGAGCTTCTATTTTCATGTGCTAAATATTATATGATGAATTTTGGATGGACGCTACTTATATGATCTTGCGTATTGCTTGGATGCAGATTCTGGATTCTCACATTCCTATAATGAAACAACGTGTCCCCAAGTAGAGCTAGATTTTGACCATTCTGTGTCAACGACCCCATAGCTGTACACCCATTTTTTCGCAAAAGGGAATTATCATGTTCGAGCATTCGCACCTTTCAGATTTCATCATCAGTCGATAATTTTGTAAAGATGTAAACCCACTCTGCATGGTTATAATGTAAATGATCTTAGTAAGATCATCATTATGTAACAGCCTAGGTAAGCATACTATTTTGATGATGATTTCTACCTTAGGAGGTTTTTTGTCTTACTGATTCATCTGTGTTCCTAGATACAAATGATTTGCAGAGTTTTTCCCTCCAACTTTACCCCAAAGCTAGGGTGGATTTTTTCATCAAGATATTAAGTAAGTCCTAGTGTTTTTTATCAAGTCTTTATAAAAGTAATTTGGGAATAATCCTAAATAATTGGCTAGATTATTTTATTACAGATTACTTGGTCTAGTAGATCATATTTTGTGTCGCAGATGTGGGTAAATGTCGAGGGTCTATAACGAATGGATATTCCCCCTTCATGTATTAAATTGTAAAATCTTCATGTAAAAAACTATTTAGTGCATCGTCCCTCATAATTAGACACCATGGTTAAGTATTACATGGTTGGAAAATTAACTAATCCCCTCATAAGTCAATTAATTAAATTTTCTGGCAAAATTAAATTAAAATCCTAAACCAGAAATTTAATTAATTTTGTGTCTTAGGTAAAATTAAATTTTCTAATAGTGAAATTTGTGGGTTTTAAAGAAGTTAACTTTTTGGAGGTCCTTAGCCAAGGGAATATTGAGGAAATCAAGAAATCTTGGACCATAGGGCCTTGGTGGTTAAGTCAAAGTCAAATTTTTGAGGAAATTAACTCAAAAATAATTAATTTTGAATTAATTAAAAATCAATTAAATAATAAATTCGATTTTCCTCAAAAATTAAATAATTTTGATGGTGATGATTGAAGATTAATTAAATCTTTATGAATGGTCGAGATTAATTTGACAGGGATCAAGCCAACTAGCCGTTAGGGATTTTTACCTATAAAATAGAGGTCAATGTCAGTCTGTCTTTTCATCCGATCTTTGAATCGTGACTAAGCTCTCAAGCTCTCTTGCATATTTTTTGAACTTAATGCAAAAGCTTTTGGGGTTTCAACGTGTGGTGGTGTTCCTCTTCATGAATTTATGGTAACATTGTTTTAATTCTTGCTTAATGTTATGTGAAAACTATCAATCAATAGCTCTCTTAGAATAATCTAAATACAAGTATCTTATTCAGTTTGTTGGATCTAGGATAACATTTTTAATTTTAATCGAAGTAGCAGGTATCTCTATTTGTTCATAAATTCATTGTTGTTCTATTTATCTACTTGGTCTGATGGTTGATCTAGTGTTTGCATGAGATCTCTATGGTGTTTTTGTTGAGTGTTTGGGGATAGTCATTAGTTGAACCAGCCAACTCTCAACATATATTTGTTGAAGAGCCTACCTCATATAGGCTCTAGGATTTATCTAATAGTAAATTATTTTTCTATAGTGTGTTTTTGGGCTTGTACCTCTCTAAAATTTCAAAATCTTTTAAATATTTCTGGAAAAATTATAGATCTTGTTGTTGAGAGAAGGATTATCGGATCTGGGAGCGAAGTTGGATTCATACTCCTCAGATTTGATAGATCTACAACCTTTGTGTATAAATCTATAAAAATTTTATATAGATATGGAATTTTTCAATTTTTCTAATTTGGGTTTTTGGGGTTTTATTTATTTTTGTATATTTGGGTTCTAGGTATTTTGTTTTCGTTTTTGCAAGTGCAGATCTGAAAGAGAAGTTTAATTTGAACCCAGATCTAAACCCTGGAGGGCAAGATCTAGCCTCAATATCATTATGCAGGGACATTATTTAAAATTACTTTCAGTCTGAGGGTTTCAAAATTTAGATCTGGGGATTTCATGAGTTTTCCTGACAGGAAATTTGGAGCACGAATATATCATTTTAAAATATAAATTTCTGGAAAATTTTTTAAGGGATTTTGGGCTACCATTCATTATTAAGCCCTTTGCTTTTTTTCTCTTTTCTGCTTGAAATCGCTTTTTTTATTTGCTGCATTTTCTCTAATTTCATTTCTCCCTTTATGTCAAATCACAGTCTTCTTCTTGACTGCGTTTTTCCTCCCAGCTCTCAAATCTGCTTCGTTTTCCTCCCTCACAGCTACTCCTCACATTTCCCTCTGTTGTTGCATTTCATCTGCTCTCTCTTCCCTGCGTTCCCTTTCTTCCCTTCATTGCTCACATTTTCTTCTATCTAAGCCCCCTTCTCTACATTGTTTTCCTTTCCCGCACCGTCCTCTTCTTTGTTCTCTCCTGCTGCCTTTCCTTACCCATTCGGCTTTCTCTCCTTTCTGTCTCTTCCTCCTCCTTCTGCATCCCTTGTCCGAGCTCCTTTCCCCTCATTGCCTCCTCAGCCAATATCCTCCCTCCACCTGCAAGCTCCGTCGTCGACTTGCTCTACCGCTCCATTTACCTGCAAACATTTGATTTCCCTCTCTTTACTTTTTTTTTTTAATGTTTTTATAATTCGTTAGGGTTATAATTTTTTTTATAACATCAAATTATATTTTTTTAAGTTTCTTTTCATTTTTTTTTGTTGTTTAAAATTAAAAAAAGAAAACTTAAATTTTTTTTAATTTGTAAAGTGTGACTTTGATTTTATTTTTTTTAGAAATCGATTTTTTTTTTACTTGCTTTTCTTTTTGGTTTTGATTTTGAATTTTTTTAATGATATTTTGATTTTGTTTGAGATAAAAAATAAAAATTTAAAAAATTCTCATTTCCATTTTTGTAATATGACTTTGATGTTTCTAAATAATTAAATCAAAAGAGAACTTTGTGCTTGCACATTAAAATTTTGAAATTTTATGTGGCCTTTGGCCCATTAAAAATTTAATTCATTAAGGCTTTTGGATTTTACACTTGTCAGATTAAAAACTTAATTAATCATTTACCACATTAAATTTGCCTAAGGAATAATTAAATTTTTAAAGTTCATTCTTGGGGTTTTTTGTGTTAGGGGTTTGAGACATTAAAAATTGAAGGGAAAAATTTTGTGGTATTAAAATTTTTAATTTCTCTATAGTCAAACATGATTAAATAATTTTTAAATCGTTTCTAAAGATTGTCTATAGAAAAGCAAGAATTTTTTTTGGATTGGGTCACTTAAGAAAAATCATTTTAATTCTGGAATTGTTTGAATTGTGTAGCACTTGAATTTCATGGTTCTTCATGGTATTTAAATTTTTGAAATTTAATTGCTTAAGTATTTGGCATGTTAAGGTTTTGAACATTTTATGCTTGACATTTATTGAAATTGCTCGTCATTAATTAACTTTAAACACGGTGTTAATTGCTTGAGTTGTTGGTTATTTCTTGGCAAATTTTTCAAGTAACTATTAAGTCGTCTTTCATGGAATTGTGATAAATTGCATATCTTTTGTTTCCTAGATTGATTAGTTTAGCATCTATCTATTGGCATTGATATTAAATTGTGAAGAAGCTTTTCTTCTCTTTGAGCTATAATTGTATTAAAAAGATTTGAAATAAGCTTGTGGTTTAATTTTGATACTACTAAGAAGTTTATCTTTCAATCTTTGTCTAGCGAAGTGAACATTTCATTTCGGTGATTGAGAGTTTTGATATATCACGACATAAGTGCTTTCCATCCTCAAATCTAATCTTCTAATCATATCACACATTTGTATATTAAGTTAGTTCTGCATAATTAAAATTTACTTCCAAGCATAAGCTTGGTCGATAGAGAGATATGTACCCATCCATCTTTGCTTGAGAAGTCTGCTTTTAATAGTACTTAAAATGGTGACCTTGCAGTCGTTAGAGCCACAGCGCCTGAGGCACCAAGTATGTTAGATTTTAAGGAGAGGTATCGTTAATCACACCTTAGTTTGCTTCACCTTATCTTCTCTTTGCTAATTACTACGAAATCAAGCTCAATATAGAAAGGATTGAAGGGTTAAAAATTAGATAGGCATTTAACTAAAATTAACTAAGTTTTCTGCATCTCACGTTAGTTTTAGGATCTGCATTTCATATAGGATAGTTATTCATCCAAGCAACGGTTGCTAATCAATTACTTGGTCCTAAATTTCCTAGCAAGATGGTTGACTTCATAAGGCACTGGTATCAATCATTTAATTCTAATCAAATCCTATAAATCTTGCTAAATCTTAATCAAGTACTTAGTAGCTTCAATGTGTCTCCCGAATTGGTTGGTTCCCATCTAGTTCTCCTTCATTCAATTTTTGTAGGGTCTACCCCCTTAGCATGTTGTAGGGAGACAACTTAAACAGAGAGATTGAGGATCAGGGTGATAGGCCCCAATCTGAATCTTTGTCGCGGTGCCTAGACATTTTGTGCGACCCCAAGATCCTAAAGACGTTACCCAATTTTGCAACACAATATGATCTAGTATGAAACCAATTATGTTTGTAATAAAATAATTTAGCCATGGTGTCTGACTGCAAGGGACCAGGCTCTAAAATTATTACCAAACACACTTTTATAATAGACTCGATAAACACTAGGACTAACCTAAGACCTTGTCAACGAATTCCACCCTAGCTTTGGGGTTATAACTGGAAGAAAAACTCTATTGATTAGGCGTGTTTACAAACACACATAATTCGGGGAGGTTAAAAGACTTCCTAGGATGAAATCCTTTGCCAAAATTAGAGGCTTAGTTAGGTGTTATTACATAATTAAATGGTCATACTAGCATCATTTACAATAGACATCACAAAAATTGGGTTTACAATGATAAATTTATGCTAGCAGATGACTTTGATCGCTGAAAATTTCTCTCCACTTCTTTGTACTTTGCTTTCTTGGATTGTTGACGAAGTGTGGTCAACAGGGTGTTATCTTCAAGTTCTTCTAGGGTTTGCATGTGGACTATTGGACTTTCTTTTGTGCAGATTCAAGAGGTAACAATACCATTTTATTTATACATCTGATCCCTCATATTGGCTAGAGGGACCACACTAGGTTCTAGTACGGTGCAAAAGTGAATACTTCTATTAATGATATTTAGCAAGAAGAAGAGGCTTGTAGTCAAACTAGTGATGCGGTTTGGATTTGTATGCTTAAAAGCTATTCTCCTAGATGCAAGCTCTTGACAAAGAGACTTTAGAAGGTGTTTATCAATATGCAACTCTTTCTAGGTTATTTATACTTTCAATATTAGGGTGATAACAACTTGATGGAGCACCAATGGTTGGTTCCAGATCTATTGGAAGATAAATGATGTGAATGGAGTTTTTTTCGTTGTACGATAAATGTTGAAGATAAAACATCTATTCATGTGGCTTTCCTAGAGAACTAGTGAGCATCGCCATTGCTTAACTATATGCCTTAAAGGATGGAGGCATGCCAATATGCCATGTTCATATAGTTGAGACGTGAATGGTATTTTGTTCATTGTACGATAAACACTGATGATATGACATCTATTCATGTGGCTTTCCTATAGAACTAGTGAGCATTGCCATTGCTTAACTATATGCCTTAATGGGAGGCATGCATGTTCATATAGTTGTAGTCATCTCGTCATTTTTATAGTTTTTAGTTGTAAAATATAAGTTTCATATCACAGGGGGGATGGGATTTAGAATAAGTATTATTTATGTGTTGATGGGTGGGAGTGTTGGACTATTAACACTCTAAAATATTAAATGTAATAATGTTTCATAAAAGTTAGTATTGACTGATATTTAATTTAATTGTTAGTAGTTAGAAGAGTTTGGTAGACCAATTATAAAAGATAGAAATACAAGTGTATCAAATGTAATGTGTCTATGACTCCAATTAATAAAAGTTTATCTTTTGGATCTTTCACATCGTTTGTGTTCATCATCAAGTTTTTACATTAACTTGATAGCAGATTTATTGTGTTTTTGTTTTTCATTTTTTTTCACTTAATGATTTGCTTGATCAACAACTGAAACAAATATTCTAACGCTAACATTATTTCTATGATTATAATTTTGTTGGTGTCTGGTTTCAAAGTGGGATTTGTAGCCTAGATTTTGAATTTTTCATTTTGGCTCATAGTCATATTATTTTCTTAGTATTGAATCTTGACCTGAACTATTCGTTCAACAAGATTAATGCATCTTCATTTATCTGTTCTTGCACAGTAGTTTGATTTGCTTATGTTGTAAGAAAGAATTGAGCTTTTTGTACGTTGTGGTTAATTTGTTACTTACATTGAGTTTAATAATCTGTGACAGGAATTGGCTTCGATATATCTTTCCTTTCCTTTTGATTGTTGTGGCAGTGACCATGCTTGTAATGAAAGCACTTAAAGCACAGGGACGATTAGGAAGGAACTTTGGTAGAGTAACAATACAAGAAAAACCACCTGCAAACACCATTCAAAAGATTATTGCATTAAAGGAGGCAATGAATGAGATGGAAGATCACCTTCAAAAGTTAAATGTTGCACTGTTGAAACTTCGGACAATTTTTGTATCTGGTCAAACCCAGGTTTGTTTATTTCCCTCTGGAAAGAAACCAATATTAATGATGGTGTCGTTTTATTGTCATGGTAAATATAGCTCTATTAATTCTTCTTTGCAACTTGCCCACGTCCTCATCTGTTAATATTCTATGAAATTTACACAGACAGGGAAGCATGTGAAATTACAGAGGCGTGTTTTGTGTATTGATATTCCAATAATGAGAAGATTTGCATATGTCATCAAAAGTCTCATGGAAGAGACGACCCACTAAGAGAACTACCACATTAGGTTGAGACACTAATGATGTCTTTTATTACATAATATCTATTCTTTTTTATTACTATAAATAACTTGTTTATTACTAACACTAAAGATATGAAATTTAGATAATCAAGTAGAAATTGTAATCTGACTATTAAACTAATATTTACAGTCCGTTACCCTCCCTTACTGATCATTTAAGAAGGCATACCGACTTTGTGCCTAAACTTTACAAACATATCTAGACCAAGAGAATAGTTGAAGTTTTTTGTGGTCTACAGTCTGTAACTGGTTTGTACCGTATTACAGCTTGATTTCAATTTCACTATTATCTACTAGCTATCAAACGCAATGTTATCATGTTTGAGACTGAATCAGAATCACTTTGCCCCAAAATTATGAATTGGCTTGGAACCAAATTGCAATCGGCCATTAAATCGGTAAACAACTTGGTTGATGTAATATCCCGGAATTAATTTTGCCTTTAATTTTGGGATAATTTCTTAAAAAATTATGCCATAAATTTCTTCAATTGAAAGTCGTTCAATTTGCAGAATTTACGCCACAAAATTAAATAAATTTTACGACATAATAAACCCAGAAAATACTACAACTCAAAATAGACAAGAAACACATGCAGGAAATCACAGCGTTATTGATAATAAAAACTGATTTTACAAATAACTGAAGGATAGCTGAGATGGGATCCTCCAAACCGAATCTAGCCTCAAGATATATCTGTTGCAACATTGGATCTGGCCTCCCAAAATGGAACTACAACCAATAAGCACTCCTTTGAATTCTGAATGAATTCAACAAGGGATGAGACAGGTATTTGTCCAATCTCACCGAATAACCTGTCACTGCTCAAACTAGTAGGGGTCCCAGAGGAGCACTTACTAGGTCAAGGGCAACAATGAAGCTAAAGCCCACTATCACCACAGCTAAAGCTTCCTACTCTTTATGGACTTTCACCGATGGGAGGAGACCCGATATATAGAGAATCACTTATGAAGGATAGATCAACTAAGATGGATGTGAAGTGATTTCGATGACCCTTTCCTAGGAGAGACTCAAGAGTGAGACTTGCTTGCTTCTTAAGCAAGGTGTAAGGCTCTCTAGGATAGGGGAATAGGGATTTGAGGTCTTGACTTAGGGAATGTAACTTATAAAGGAGCTTCCTAAACCCTAAAATATTTATGGAACTTGGTTTTCCAAGTGGTTTTTGAAGAGTTGACTTTGATAAGATATGGGACCACACAAGACCAAGTCGACCCAAGTTTCAAGAGGGAATTTAGCAACCAATGATGAGCTTGACCTAAACAAGGGAAAGAAGGGGATGAAAGAAAGGATATTCACTTCGATGTGCTAAATGATCCCTATGAGGTACTAGCCTTGGGAAACCTAGAGCAAAAATTGGTCTAAAGGATAGGGCTTGGGATATCTCACAATCCCACTGTCGGAATCTCCTCAAATTTGGAGGGGACCTAGGAGACACACCGATGTAGAGGAGGCCAAGAGATCGACATTTTTCTATGGGTGGTTTGTCGGGAAAGTGATGTCCTAGGAGGCCTAATGTGGCTAGACCTAGAATAAAGAAGTAAAGGTGAAGAAAAATGGTTCTTAAAGTGATCACCTTATGGTAGACCAATGCCTAATCCTTTGGGAGGTTGGAGTAAAGAAGAATAATGAGAATGGACTTCGTTCCTAGGTCAAGGATGCTTCCAGGACTACTTCGCTTAGCATTAGGGCAAAAGAGAGTGACCTTAAAGCTTTATACTTTGTTTTGCAAGATGAGATGGCTTATCAATATGAATTCAATCATAGAATTATCCCTAGGAAAATTCATTCAACATACATGGCCCATACATAGAGAGATGCTATCTAGAAACAATAATCCCACTATTTCGCAATAATGCATGCAACAATTAGCCCTAGTATAGCGAAAATCCCATTATCAATGCATGTGACAAAGTAAAAGAAAGAATAGCATTAAATTTTGTACTTACATGTAAGAGAATATATCCAGCCATCAAAAAATTGCCAATCAAGAAGCTCCAAGACAAGAAGAGATGATTCAAACATCAAAATTCATTCCATGCTCCAAAATTTCGTCCACCAATAAGGAATAGCGAAAATCTCCAGAGAGATACAAGTCAAAATCAAGTGATGATTCAAAATGAATTCATATCACTTGTATTTATACACTTCAAATGAGTTTGATTTAGCTAATTAGGCCTACATTAGCCCCTAAAATAGAATGTGCAAAATAACTAACTTTTGGTGACAAGCCCACCAAACTAGCTCATAAACAAACGAATAAGACTCTCAAGAGGTCGAATGATCAATAGTAGATGTCGTTGGGCCTTCTAAGGGGCCTGATGAAGTCCATAAGTGCCATATTGATGAATAGGACACCCAAAAGTAGTGGACAAGGGGTTGGCCCCTTGTTCTCCAAATAATAAACATGTGGTGCTCCCAATGGGTGCGAGGGCACACAATTGACCTCATGGGTCTCCAAGTAGGTCAAAGATGCTTGTAGACCATCTACAAGGGCTCAGATGATGGTGTAAGTGATGCCACATCAACATACAAGTCTTGGGTCATCTGCCAAGTGCAAGGTACAACTGTGGGGCTGGCTGGGCATGGTGAACCAGGTTCATCTTCCTCGTCCAATATGTGAATCTCGAGCAATCTCTGAATTTCTCTTGGGATCCATGGAGTGTTGTCTACTGCTTTGGAGGGCCATGGCTCTCAACGCACACCTTACATGTGCCAATGTAGCCCTCTGGAGGGTTCAGACCTTGTATAGGGAGACCAAACCCAAAACGAAGACCACCTGTAATCTTTCATAAGATCCAATGCGTCCCCTAGCCTTCCAGTCAATGTTTTAAAACTCCGACACCGACTCGGAAACAGCTGAGGGTCTACTCCAACTCCGACTCAGTATCGACTCGGCCGATTTGATTTCAATGACTTGGTCGTTGTAAAAAATACATTAAATATTTATTTTTTTATAAAAAACATATTTTTAAAGATTTTCATTCATTTTTCCAAACACAAAGCTTTAGAAGATAGAGAGAAAACAACATATGATCAAAGTGGGCTCATGAATATATGCATTATATCAAAATGGCACCTAGTGCACTGTCCAATACAAAGTTCATCCTTAGCCACCAATGCCAGGATTCTTTTCTGCCTCAACCTAAGGACAATCACTAGACTACAACAACAATAATACCAATTCTCTGCCCCTAATGAAGTCTCAAAACCCTTGATTTAATTCTAGTCAATCTCCAGAACAATTAGAGGTAAATATGTATTTATTAGTCCATCGCCAGAATGTTTGCCTTTTTAAAAACATTGTATGGCTCAATGCATTGTTTCATTTTTCTAATTCATGCCACTAGGATAACCATACTTCGGCCTTGTAATTTTCAAAACTTTTTCACAGTGATAGATTACTTTAGGGCTATAAATATGCAATAAATAACAACCCAACCATTGATATGTAGGAGGCGGAACAACTTTTGACAAATGTGCTTCAGGATTTTTGTCAAAGAGCAGAGTTGGCCGAGTTATTACCGACCTGGCTGAGACATTACCAAGTCGGCTGAGTTGTTATCGAGTCGATCGAGTCAATGACTGGCTCAGTAACAACCCGGCCAGTCACTCTGTTTCGGCCACCGAGCCGACCCGGCCAGGCATTGGCTCGGTCTGACTCGACCGATTCGGAGTCAACTCGGCCATTTTTTAAAACAACGCTTCCAGTACAACAAGTCATCAAAGGAAATCAAGTAAAAGAGCTTACAAACCATGGACATTAGGTGGGAACTTCATAATGGCATGCCCTTCCATAGTGGGCTTTGGAATGTGCTAATGTCTCTAAGCTCCAAATGGGGTTAACCAAGTATCCCATTAGGTGGTTTCTACTTTTAAAGGGGATAGTATGTCCAAGGTACATCCTTTAAAGGGTTGTGGCATGTGATAAAGAGATGAATGGAGTAGGGAATGAAAGGGTGTAATGTTCCTTTTTCTGGTATTCCTTATGGTATGGATAGGATGGACTTTCAGAGTTGGGGGCAGACAGGCCATAGGTGCAGGTTGGCATTCTCAGCGGGCTCATGGGATTTTGGAGGGGTTTTGAGGTTTTTTTATGAGGTCTGATGGCATTCACTTGGTATATTCCATCATCCGCGCAATTTGCATTTCGTTCCATGGAATTCCGACAACTTGCAAAAAACAAAGTTATTAATGGGCCCGACTCAATTAATTGTGCTTAAGATGGCATTTCAGGAGGAATAATTGGCAGAACACCTTAGTGTAATAGCTCATTGGAACCAGAACGAGAAGATCTACAGGACGGGATAGTTAAAAGTGATTTTGAGCCACCTAAGGAGGCTTGGTGGCGAATTTACCCTTTTTCCCACATTAAAAAGAATATTTTAATTGAAATAAAAGAGGGAAAAGTTCTCCATGATTAAAATAATAATAAAATAGGAGGTTCTAGAGGGGTCCATCAGATTTATAAAAGAGGAGGAGGAGGCCATTAGAGGACATCTTGGATTTGGTATTTCTTCTTGTATGAGAGGTTGAAAACCCGGTTCTCCACTTCAATAGTAGCCCCAGGACGGAAACCCTCAGGTGATTCAACGAGATTGGGCGAGTACCTATTTCCCCTTGGTGAATTCATCCAGAATTTACAGGAGAGCTTAGCAGTGGAAGTTAAGTTCAGTTTTATCTCAGTTATTTTGTCATTTCAGCATGTAAAACCCCAGTTTATGTAGTAATCAAAAACTTGAAAATAGGAACTGTAAAAAAATTTGATTTGTACTTACCTGAACTGCTATCTGATCCCGTGAAGCTGATGACGCTGGCGCTGTTTTGCTCCAATTACCTAGGGAGACCAATTCCACCCAGCCTGACTGAGCAGAGACTGGCTGCTCAATCTAGTAAGCTTCTCACAGAAGCTCACTATCCCTCGTGCCCAAAACCTCAGATGGATTAAAGCTCTTCCAATGGCAGACCTCTCTCACTGCTGAATTTCCTCCTCCTGGTTTCTAACTCCATTGTTACAGCCCCCTCTCCCGGTTCAGACCTCCGGTTTTTATCTGCGGGCCTGGCGGTGGCCGCCCTCCTACTTGCAACCACCGCCTTCCCTCCTCCCGACACGCCTTCCATGTTGTTGCGGCTCTCAGATATTTTCCCTGCTGTCATATGCGCTTTGTTATAAATATCCTGCTGGTTTATGCGTCCCCTTTTACATAAGGGTGCTTCTTTTGATTTTATTTTTATTATATAGTTTAGTTTTATAAAGTTTAATTTATATATTTTATAAAGTTTAAAATTTATATTTATAAAACTTAATCATATTTATTTTAAAGTTCATCATATCTGTTTTAATATAAAGATTAAAATTTATATTTATAAAGCTTCATCATATTTATTTTAAAGTTCATCATATCTGTTTTATTATAAAGTTTAAAACTTTATATAGTGGATTAGTTTAGATGGGTCGTTACATACACTCCCCCTTCTGAAAACTTCGTCCCGAAGTTAGAGTTTTAGGTTTAAGGTTTTAATGGACATGACTTTTTCTATCCAGGTTCCCAAGCTATTCTAAAATCATCGTATCCTTCCTAATCTCTTCTGCTCCCATCCTATCCGTCCTCTACCGGAGTATGCCATGGCGTCAGTTTTACTGACCTGACCATTCATAAACTCTAAGGTGACAGCGTCGGCTATACCGACCTGATCCCCAGTAGGCATCCTGCAGTCATCATCACACGTCTAGGTGAGCGTGATCCGCACAGTCCTCCCATGACTCCAGGGTTCGAAAGATAAACGGTGGGCAACACCTCCACCCCTCCCAGTAGAATTTAGGGTTAATACCCTATCATAGAATCACTTGGAGCTTTAATTGTTCTGAGGTTCTGTCATCACGTGGTCATCCCGGTAACTGTCTATTACCTGCAATCATACACTTATCCATGCATCCGTAAAATTTGCATTAGCATATTCAAAATAACTCACATATTATTCCATTATCAATTCATCTATGATACTACAGTACAACATATTTTGCCATATTCCATGCATGTCCTTTGACTTTCATCTAGAATGTATTCACTTCCTGATTTCTATCCCATTGATCATATTGACATGTATAAATAAATCAGATCTATAATATCTTAATTTCTATCAGAAGAAAAATTATTCAACTGTCTTAACTTTACTTCGACAACTATAATTTAGTAAAATGAACCACATATATTGTTTTGGTATCCATGTACCAGCAGGAATTAAACATATATTATGCCACAAAATTTCATGTTTATCCATAATCATTCAAAATGTTTCTGAGTCTCTGATTGTAGTGAAGTAAATATATACAAAACATAGTGTAAAGTTCTTCAAAATGGACATAAATTAGGGTATCTCTGACATATGTCCTCTGTATTTTCCCAAGTTGCTGATCCAGGACTATACTTGTCCCATTGGACCTTAACTTGGTCCACCAGGCGGTTCCTCAGCTGTCGAACTCTATGTTCCAGTATACGTAACGGTTCGACCATTATGACTCCCTCGTCCGATACCTGCAATTCTTTCCACTGGAGGTTATGAGATAGATCAGCTATATAATGTTTTAATATAGAAACATGAAATACATTATGAATTCTATGCAGGTGAGGTGGCAGGGCAAGACGATAGGCAACATGTCCCACTCTTTCCACGACTTTAAATGGCCCAATAAATCGGGGTGATAACTTTGTCCCTTTTCCAAATCGAATAGTACTTTTATTTGGCTTGATGCGGATGAAAACCTGATCCCCTACTTCATACCTCCTATCAGTTCTATGAGCATCAGCATAACTCTTCTGTCTATCCTGGGCTTCCTTTAATCGTTGTCTAATTTGTCTTACCTGCGCTTCCATTTCATGGATTAATTCTGGTCCTATTATCACTCGATCTTCTAACCTGTCCCAACTTAACGGTGTTCTACAAGGTCTGCCATATAAAGCTTCAAATGGAGGCATCCCAATCGAACCGTGGTAACTGTTGTTGTATGTGAATTCGACTAAGGGTAAATACTTTTCCCAGTGCGATTGTTGATCCATCACATACATTCGCAACATGTCTTCAAGTACTTGATTTACTCTTTCAGTCTGCCCATCAGTCTCAGGATGGTAAGCAGTGCTTAAATTTAGCTGAGTACCTAAGGCTATTTGCATGCAAGTCCAAAATCTAGAAGTGAATCGCGAATCTCTATCGGATATAATCTTTTTAGGTACTCCATGAAATCTGATAATTTCATTTATGAATACTCGAGCTATGTCAGCAACATCGAAAGTATCTCTTACGGGAATGAAATGGGCACTTTTTGTTAATTTATCCACCACTACCAAAATGGCATTGTGTCTTTGAGAAGTAAGAGGGAGTCCAGTGATAAAATCCATAGAAATGGTCTCCCATTTAGACATAGGAATGTCGTGGGGTTGTAAGAGGCCCGCTGGGTGACAATGATCTGCCTTTACTTGCTGACATTCCAAACATTTTGCAACAAATTGAGTGATATCCCGTTTCATACCTGACCAAAAGAAGAGTTTCTTGGTGTCCGCATACATTTTCCCTACTCCAGGGTGAGCACAATATACTGCTCTGTGGGCTTCCCCAAGGATGGTATCTCGAAGATTTTTATCATCAGGAATATACATCCTTCCATGGAATCGTAAGATTCCATCGTTTGCTAATTCATATCCCTCAAATTTAGATTCTTTTGCCCTTTTACCCTCAAGACTTGCTCTCACTTTTAAATACCAGCTGTCTTTTATAAGATGATCTAGTACTCATTGTCTTAAGTCCACTTTAATGGGTATGAGAGAAAATATCCGAGGTCTCTTGCTTAAGGCATCGGCTACTACATTTTCTTTTCCCTTAATGTATGATATTCTGAAGTCATATTCACTTAGGAATTCACTCCATCACCTTTGCCTGGCATTTAAGTCTCTTTGGGTGAACAAATATTGTAGACTTTGATGGTCACTTTTAAGTGTAAAACTTCGTCCCATTAGATAGTGTCTCCAAATCTTTAAAGCTAGCACTACAGCGGCTAATTCTAAATCGTGAATAGCGTAGAGTTCTTCATGAGGTTTTAACTTTCTGGAAGCATATGCTATCACTCCCCTATCCTGCATCAACATTGCACCCAACCCTTGCTTGGATGCATCAGTACATACCGTAAAGTCTTTGCCCATATCAGGGACTCTTAGGATTGGTGCACTAGTGAGTAGTCTTTTGAGTTCAGAAAATGCTTTATTACATTCCTCGGTCCATTCATACTTAACACCTTTACGCTGAAGGGTTGTGATTGGCTTTGCGATTTTGGAGAATCCCTCCACAATCTCCGGTAATAACCGGCTAAACCCATAAAGCTTCATATCTCATGTGCATTTTTCGGTATTGGCCATTCCATGATCGCTTTTACCTTCTCAGGATCTACTGAAATCCCTTCACCTGATATGATGTGACCCAAATAATGAATCTTTTCCTGAAAGAAGGAACACTTGGATAGTTTTCCATATAACTGACGTTCTCTAAGGCAGGACAATACTATCCGCAAATGATCTTCATGCTCTTTCTCATTCTTGGAATAGATGAGAATATCATCTAAAAAGACTTGCACAAATTGATCAAGATATTCACGGAAAACACTATTCATAAGATTCATGAACACGGCTGGCGCATTTGTTAATCCAAATGGTACCACAGTAAATTCATAATGTCCAAAATGTGTTCGGAATGCAGTCTTAGAAATATCAATTTCAGAAATCCTTAGCTGATGATATCCTGATCGAAGATCAATTTTTAAAAAGACAGCAACTCCTTTCATTTGATCGAAAAGATCATCGATTCGAGGCGTAGGGTATTGATTCTTTACTGTAGCTCGATTCAAGTCTCGATAATCTATGCATAATCTTAAGGATCCATCTTTCTTCTTCACAAAAATTACAGGAGCGCCCCAAGGTGATGTACTGGGCCGAATATGCCCTATATCGAGTAGTTCCTTCAATTGGATTTGCAATTCCTGAAGTCCTGGAGCTGTCATTCTATAAGGCGTTTTAGAGATCGGTTGGGTACCTGGTTTTAATTCAATAGTGAGATCCAGTTCTCTTACCGGGGGTAATCCCGGTAGTTCCTTTGGAAACACATCTGGGAATTCGGCTAACATCGGATATTGTTCTAAGGAGGGCCCTTTTTCTTGGCTTACTTCTTGAATTGCATAAGCCTGACAACCTTTTCTTAAACAACGCTTCACCTGCATTGCTGAAATGTAGCGTAAAGAAACTTCCCTCTTGATTCCTTGAATTTGGATTACTTCTCCCTCATCATTTATGCCCAGAATCCTTTTCCCATAACAGTCCACCCAAGCTTGGTGAGCTTCTAGCCAATCCATACCTATGATAAGATCATACGTTCCTAAGGCTGTGACATAAACTTTCAGTTTAGTCGAACAGACCCCTAGGTCAATTTTGCATTGATCCACACTTAAGCCCACGGTTTGGAGTTCTCCTGAGGCCATTTCCACTTGGTGGAAATCATTTTGTCTACGAGCTGCCAACCCACATTTGTTTAATGCATATGACGAAATGAAACTATCTGTGGCACCTGTATCAAATAAAATTTTGAGTTTTATACCGTTGATAATACCTGAAGATTCCACTACAGTGGATTGATGGGCTGCTTGGTCATGGTTGACTACTGCATGAATTCTATGATTACCTCGATTGGTTGATATCGGCTCCTTTCCAGTCCTATGCAATATATTCGATGAAGCTTCTGGGCAGTCGCGCTGAAAATGCGGTCCCCCACATCCCCAACAATTGAGCTGCGTTGATCCTCTTGAATCAAGGTGTGAATTTCTAGAGAACGAGCTTTGTCCTCTCATGTTGATTCCTCTCGCACTTCTTCCTCTACCGGCAGTCCCTCGCGATGCCCATGGTCTGGTGTTTGATGATTCCACGGCTATAGTGTTTACTGCCATGGGAGCTCTTGTCCCCACATTCGGGGTAAACCTGTTACCGTAAGGTGGCCTCAAGCTACCTCCTCTGTTAAAATTGGCAACCAGGGCAAAACTTCATGTGGGTCATCTTATTCATGGCTAATAATATTTTTATTAGATTCCTCTCGTTGAGAGGTGTAGGATTGATATAAAGATCATCCAATTCCGATAAGTATTCATGGAGATATGAATTTATTTTGATTATGGAATTATTATCAAGCCGACCTACAACTCATGTAGGCTCATAAGCCCAACAGTCGCATCTATTCACCCACCAACGTTGTGTATAAATATAAGAGGACTTTTCTTCATTTGGACTCACTCATCTCATCACATCTCTCTCTCTCTACTGCGCAGATATGAGTCTCTTCTCTACTGTGCTAAAATGGGTCTCTCTCTCTCACACATGTGAAGCCGGAAGCTGTTGAATTTGAAGCTGCAACTGCAGAAGTAAAGATTGACTTGCGTGACCTAGAAGCAGTGTTTTTAAAATCGCGATTTTATCGGAAAATCGCGATTTTTTCCCTTTCCCGCTTAAATCGCGATTTTTATACCAAAAAATCGCGGCTTTTTTTTATACCGATTTTTTCGGAAAAAATCGCGTTTTTTTGAAAAAATCGCGATTTTTTCGAAAAAATCGCGATTTTTAAGGTAAAAATCGCAGATGGTCGGGGCAGCGGGCTTTTAATAGGCAAAAAACGATTTTTTTTATGTCATTTTGCTGTCTGCGCGCGGAGGAGGAGGAGAAGAGGTGAGGGAGAGGAGCTGAAGGGTTTCCGTCGAATTTGGGAGCGAATCCAAGTGGTTTTAGGAGAAATCCAAGACAAGATCACCAATTTGTCCATAAAAAAGGTATGTAGATTAATTTTTTTTTGTTTTGCTTCTATAAAAACTTTGTTTTTCATTGTTTTTAAAGAATTTTTTGTAATTTTTCATTGATTTGGGATGGGTAATTTGTTATGACTATGAGAACCAATTTTTTATTTTTATTTTCTCATTTTTTTTAAACATTGTTTATTTTTTTTGAATTTTCATTGTTTTTTGGCATTTGCCATTGGCATTTGGTTGGGTAACTTGGGTTTGGAAATTGGGATTTTGGAAATAATTAACTTGTAATTTTGTAAATGCTAAATTGTAATTTGTAATTTTGTATTATGTAATCCTAAATTCCTATTTCCTAATCCTTATTTTTCCATAGGTTTGCAAATTCAAAATTCAAAAACAAACATGCCAAGGAAATTGGATCCTTTCTGGGAATATGGTGAACCTAAAACTCCGAATGATAGACAAAACTTGTATTGCAAGTTGTGTGGAAAGGAGATATTCGGGGGGGTGTACAGGTTGAAGTTCCACCTTGCACAAATCCCTGGACGTGATGTGGGGCCCTGTCTAAATACAAATGCTGAAATTATCCAAAGAGCCATGAGAGCATTGGGAGAATTAGAGCACACTAGAGAGACCAAAGAAGAACTCAAAAGGCAACTAAAAAGGTCAGCTGAAGGAAGTGGGCCAAGTGGCACTGGTTCTACTGCAGCGTCAATCAATCCGGTAGCTGCATCATCATATTTTGTTCCTCGAACCACACCTGGTTCACAACCAACTATCGGTTCAATGCTAAAAAGAATTGAAAAAGAACAAGCTGACAAGTTGATGACAAAATTTCTCCTCTGGAGTGATATTCCTTTCAGCATTATAAGGAATAATCCATTTTTCCAACCTACTGTTGATGCTATTGCCAGTGTTGGCCCGGGGTACAAAATCCCTTCTCTTCATGATTTCAGAGGCCGGCTTCTTCAAGATGAAAAGCGTGACTGCACCCAAAGATTGGAGGATTTTAGGGCATCATGGGCACAAACAGGATGCACTGTTATGTCAGATGGTTGGACTGACCAAAAGGGGAGAACCCTTATAAACTTCTTGGTTAGTTGTCCCAAGGGGACTATGTTTATCAAATCTGTTGATGCAACTCATCAAATCAAAGATGCAAGAACTTTATGTGATTTGCTGGATGTGTTTATTTTGGAGGTGGGTGCAGAAAATGTTGTCCAAGTCATAACGGACAATGCTGCAAATTATGTTGCTGCTGGTAGAATGCTTATGGACAGGCATCCTACTTTATTTTGGACACCTTGTGCTGCCCATTGTATTGATTTGATGTTAGAGGACATAGGGAAAATTCCCTTTGTCAAAGAGACTGTTGACTCATCAAAAAGCATCACAAAATTTATTTACAATCACACATCTGTGCTTAGCTTGATGAGAAAATGCACCAACAACAAAGAGTTGGTGCGCCCCGCCATTACACGGTTTGCGACGAGTTTCATATCTCTTCAATCCCTCTTGAATTTTATGTGGGATTTGAAGAGAATGTTTCTTTCAGAGGAGTGGCGTGCTTCGCCAATGAGCCGCAAACCAGAAGGAGAGGCCGTGTGCAGACTAGTTTCATACCAGGAAGACTTCTGGGCAGGAGTGCAGGAGGTGTGCGCTGTTACTGAACCTTTGGTAAAGGTTCTTCGGTTGGTTGATGGTGAGAAGCCCGCAATGGGCTATTTGTATGAAGCCATGGACAGGGCCAAAGAAGCCATTCGGTCCTACTATGATGATAAGGGAGATGATGGGTTTCAGAGACAACTCCTTCTATGGGAAGTCATTGATGAGCGATGGAACAACACACTCCATCGTCCCATTCACGCTGCTGGGCTTTTCCTGAACCCTGCATTTTCTTATGCATGTGGGTTTCATTTTGATGGTGAGGTCGTGGAAGGATTATTAACCTGTGTCCAGAAGCTGGTGAGATCTCCAGAAGAACGTATAGAGATCTCTAGACAAATTGAGACATATAAGATGTCAGGTGGCACATTTGGCTTTGAGATGGCTATCACTGATAGGACGATTAAAATGCCAGGTATTTTTTAGTTTGTACTTTGTAACTTTGTTTCAAATTTCATTGTCTCTTCAAATTCCATTTTTTTCTTATGTTTATTTAAAATTTTATTTGTAATTTTGTTGTAGACGCATGGTGGAAGATGTATGGTGTCAGAGTACCCCTTTTGCAAAAGCTTGCCGTACGCATCCTCAGCCAAACATGCAGCTCCTCGGGATGTGAGCGCAATTGGAGTGTATTTGAAAAAATACACAACAAGAAGCGCAATAGGTTAACACTTAAACATTTAAAATATTGCAAATTTCCAAATAAATTTTTGAATTCATTAAAGTTTTAAACAATATTTTTTTTATAATATTAATTATTAATTATTAATTTATTATTTCATGAACTTTGTACAGGTTGGAGTCCCATAGACTTAATGACATGGTCTATGTCTACTACAATCTTCGATTGTGGGTGAGACAACTAGAGAAGACACCTGATACGGAAGCCATCTCATTGGATGGGATTGACACCACTGCTGAATGGAGGGTTGAGACCGAGAGGCCTCTCATGGATCCCACTGATGATTGGTTACTGCAGGATGAGGGGGGGGAGGAGGGGGAGGAGGAGGAGGAGCAGGAGCAGGAGCAGGTGGAGGAGGAGGAGCAGGAGGAGGAGGTGACACCGCCTACCCGGGCTACCCGGGCTACCACTACCACCAGTAGAGGACGTGGTCTCCGTCCACCTCAGCCTCCTGTAGCTGCTACTACTAGTTCTTCAGCTTCTAGAGCACGTCAGACTCCACTGCCATTTCCACCAGCACAGGCACCAGCTTCTACATCTAGAGGGAAAGAGAAAGCTGTGCCATTTTCTCGCAAGAGGGGCAGAGGAAATCAATAGGATTAGACTTTCATTTTATTGTATATGACATTATGACATGATGAGATACATTATCATATTTTTTGTTGATATTTTGAGGCTGAGTTGGGACTCAGGACTTACTATTCAGGACATGATTCAATGTTATGTGTGATTTTAGCGCTAGAAATGATATTAAACATCTTATATATTAGTTTTTTTATCATATTTATGTGTCAATGTATTTATTTTATGTTGTAGATGGTTTAGATATTAAAAAAATTGAAAAAAAATGAATATTTTTGTGCCAAACGCTTTTTTCCCGCTTTTTTCCCGCTTTTGTCGATTTTTTCCGCTTTTTTCCCGGCGCCGATTAAATCCCGATCGCGCTTTGTGCAACATTGCCTAGAAGATCTCCTCTTTGGAACTGCGTTGTAGGTTCATCTAAACCTCCTTTGAAAGCCGCAACTTTTGGTGGTGGAATGAAGTCAATCCGACAAACGGTTTGCAAGATATCGACTACCCTAGTTTGAAGCCGGAAACTGCTGAAACTGAAGCTGCAACTGTAGAAGTAAAGATTGACTTGCGTGGCCTAGAAGATCTCCTCTTTGGAACTGCGCTGTAGGTTCATCTGAACCTCCTTTGAAAGCCGCAACTTTTGGTGGTGGAATGAAGTCAATCCGACGAACGGTTTGCAAGATATCGACTGCCCTAGTTTGAAGCCAGAAACTGCTGAAACTGAAGCTGCAACTGCAGAAGTAAAGATTGACTTGCGTGGCCTAGAAAATCTCCTCATCTGAACTGCGTTGTAGGTTCATTTGAACCTCCTCTGGAAGCCGAAACTTTTGGTGGTGGAATGAAGTCAATCCGACTGTCGGTTTGTGAGATATCGTCTGCCCTAGTTTGATAATGAAGCTGCTAATGCGGATGCTACTGATCTAGGGTTTGCTACTGCTGATATGAATCAGATTTATTGTACTATTTCTCTCTGCTGAATTATTGAAGATAAAAGAAGATTTGATCAAAGGGTTTCCCCACACATTGTGGGGTTTGTCCCTGGCTAGCCGCCACATCTTGTGTCTCTTGTCTTGGCTTGTTTTCTGTCGATCGTTTAATGTTCTATCTGCACTTTACTTTATGTACATGTGATTGCTAATCGGTGGAATATAATAAGAAAAAGAAGTAAACTGTTATAAGCATAGAACATACCATAACTTAACATGGTATTAGCGCTGAGGTGAAGACAAAGCCCGAGCAAGAGCAAGAGCAATCATTGAAGAGAAGATTGGCAAGGCTATCCTAAAAGAACTATGGGGTCCTCAACACTCTTTCCTGCCGAAGACAAGCTCCGTGAGAAAGCTGACTATCACGGATGGAAGATGTCTATCGATCTAACCCTTGAAGATCAAGGAGTGCTGGACCATGTAAGAGGCAATATTGTTGAGCCTTCATCAAATGCATCTGCTGCTGCCTGGAACAAATGGAAGATCGGAGAAATGAAAGCGAAAAAGATCATCTGGGACTCTATCGACAAGCACTTGGTGGCCTACATCTCTGATCTAGACACCTCCGAGGAAATCTACGATAGACTGAGAAATGGCACTCACAACTCTCGGAGGATTATATTTGCGATAAAGCAAGTCACTATGTATGAGATCATGAGCATCATGATGAATGAGATCATGGACATAAAGGGCAACATGAGATCATGGACATATAGGATAGCATGATGATGATGCACACTAGTTTGAGCAGCATTATGATGGATAAAATCATGGACATAGGCAGCATGATGATAATCATGATTAGAGAAGCATGGTACAGTATGCAGTGGTGCAACTCGAAATCCCTCTGATGGCAATCAAAGGTGTTGTCACGCGGATTGACACGACAACCCTCAGACCGGGGGCTGTCACTCTGATCCCCGATCCCTCCGTTTAAGCCTGTCTCCCACGGCTAAGGGGGGTAGACCCTGTGAAATGATGAAGGCCAACTGCCAAACAGTTGGGCTGGGAGACGAGATGCACTAAAATGATTTTATTAATTTGATAGACCAGTGCCTTAAAAGATGATTACTTGTTAAATGATATAAAAATATAGACCATGAACAGTAATCATTTGTCATCAGCTAAATCACAATGCTCTTAAAATGACCAAAACGATATCCAAACTGAAAATTTCGAAAAGATGAATACTTTAAAACCACCACAAGAATCATAAATCATTAACTAGATATCGTATTCGTATCTCGACTTGAAAATTCAGCATGAAAGATATAACATGATAAACAATTGAAACTGGCAAAAATAATTTTCCACAAATTTTTTTATACTTTTTCAATTTTTTTTTATTTTTTTATTTTTATATTAAAGATTAATTGAAAATTAAACTAAAACAAATTAAAACCCTAAAAGAAAAATGAAATTTAAATTACATATGAAAAATTCTAAATTAAAATGAAACCCCTTTTTTTTTTTTTTGTTATTTTTTTTTTGGATTTATATATATATCATAAAACCAAAATCAAAGGGTTATGAAACAAATCTAATTAAAACAAAACAAAATTAAATTCTAACTAAAACTACGCTCAACCCTTCTCTGATTTTACAATCAAAGATAAAGGAAAAACTATAGTCGTGACCCTAGCCTAAAACGTAACTGCACAAAAATGGCTACCAGAAGTCGACAAGACCGAGCCGTTAAAACAAATACGCAACGTTTAGTTTTGCCCTACGTTTAATATACCCTGCCATACACATTTCTATCAATTTTGAATGCAGAACTCAAGTCAGAAGGAAAAACGACGAGCTGAGAAATGATTAACGCTGACATTCAAGCTAAAGACGTGAGTTGGTTTTCAAGCGTTAGGGAAAGTGAAAGCGTACCTGGCTATTGGAGATTTAGACGCACTGCAACCACTGATGAATTTACGAATGCCAAAGTCCCAAAGTCGTATCCCGTTTGTAAATCGATGGATTTTATGCTGAGCGTTTTGAACACGATTTGGAACGGGCTCCTCACCTTCCGCTTGATGCGAATCACCTGTTGGCGGTTTAGGTGAATCGTAACATTGCAAAGTTTCAATGCCTGATAGCGTAGACACGATGAAACTGACTGTGGCTCTTTCTGCGGCAACGTTTAAGATGGAAAGCTTATACCGGGTTTATAACTGTGTTGAATGCTTTTAAAACCGTAGATTAACTATATTATTGCTGCCGCTGCAGAGTACACGGTGATCTGAAGGAGTTGAAGCGGGCTTCTATTGTATGGAAACTGAAGGTGCTGGGCAATTTGATCTTCGCTCAGTCCCAAAGGATCAATCGATTTTGGCCTAACGCGCGAGGATACTGAGACTGCAGGCGTTGAGTTTTGTTGCCAGAGATGGATACAATGCACTGAGATATTTTTTTTCTCTGATGCCTGCAACCTGAAATGATGAAATCACCCAAAAGGATAATATGTACATAAAACCAAAAACCAAACCCTAATGAAAAATTTGTGTAAAGAAAGATTTGAAATTTGAAACCCTAGAACAGCTGATTAACATACAGATTTGGCCCCTTAACAGCCAGATTTAGCAATGAGCATAGGAATATTTTAAAGAAATAAAGATTTCAGATTTTCACTGTGAAGAACTTCAGAAAATCTCATGCAAATTAGAAAAATAAACCGAATGATAGACCCAGGATCAAATCCAACTGGGCTCAGCAAAAAATGCTTGCGGGAGTTGGCTGGTTCAGCCGAGAACTTCCCTGAACGCCCACAAAATTTCTTCAGAAAATGTTTTCTGCACAGCTCAAAACAACCGTCAATAAAGAGGGCAAAAATGCTGCTAGATCTCAAACAGTAATGGAGATACCGGCCATTACTTCAGAAACCCTAACAGCACTCAAACCCTAGCAAGTGGACAAGATACCTGTGCCCACAATACTCTACAAAAAAGCTATTATTAATGGCTGAAAAGAAAATATGCAGAAAATTAAACAATCTCACAGCATTTCAAAAGAGTAACACCAGCAAGATATGGACCCCAAAGTCTTCTTTTATTAACCAGAAACTGATTTACAAGAGAGCTTCTTCAGTCTTAGACTCACAGATCCGATGATCTGAAAATGACCCCTAGCACCCTATTTAAAGGAAATGATCCCAACGGCTAGTTCGAGTGATCCATGTAGAAATGATCTCGATCGTTGATGAGGATCAAGACATCTCTTGATCTCATCCGTCGATTTATTCACTTAAAATATTATTATTTTATTAGTTAGGGTTTTTGCTTTATTTTTTTAATTTTTTTATTATTTTTTATTTATTTCATTTTTTAATTTTTATTTATTTTATTTTATTATTTTTATTCATTTTTTAATTTCTTAATTCATTTTAAAATGGATCATCGAACTAAGCCTTCGGAAACATCACCTAGGACCTAGGACTTAGGACTCGTGAGGGGATTTAAAACATTTTTCGACCCTCAAGACACATTACATCATGACTTTTACAATTTACATCTTAAGGGAGAAAACCCCTTTAACATAGACCCTCACAAATCACCCAGTTCTGCGATACAACTATAATCTAGCAGATCAACACACTAGGATTCTCCTAAATTCCAATGACAAAATCCATCCCGGCTTTGGGGTCAGGTTTGAAGGAAAACTCTGTCGATCCATGGATCGGTGAGACGAAAAACCTTCCGGGACGTAGATTACCACTAGAAAGTTAGGTCCACCTAGGCAATTCCCATACACGACTCATATCTGCTAAGATTATTTACAATTAATACATGCAGACTAGGTTTACAATTAGATTGATCAAGCTGCTGGATGGCACGGACACGATGATCAGGTGCTGCCCCTTTCTTGCAAAGAAAAAGGGGGTGTACTG
This sequence comes from Pinus tabuliformis, assembly GCA_031772625.1. Lineage (NCBI taxonomy): Eukaryota > Viridiplantae > Streptophyta > Pinopsida > Pinales > Pinaceae > Pinus > Pinus tabuliformis. The sequence continues at coordinate 165,650,216 of CM062811.1, forward strand.
CATGGGTAGTTGACCGGTAGAGGTCAACATCTGGCTCTACTTGGGGACACGTTGCTGCTTGCAGGAATGTGAGAATCCAGAATCTGCATCCATACAACACAAAAATAAGTAGCGTCCATCCAAAAATCAGCATATACATTAAGCACAGGAAAGAAAAAAGCTCTTCATTTATTAACTATCTAAAGCAGAAATGAAAATGCGAAAAAACAAAGAGTAGGGTTAGAAATACGATACAAAAGATGCCCCATGGCATCAGATGTGTTCAATAAAGTGCATACTGAGCATTTGCCTGCTTTCAGGCAAATCTGTTGGCTGCTTGTCGGATGTGCCATGTCCAATTTTGCATATGGTAGGACTTTTTCCTATCCGAAAATCAAGCTGCTCGCGGCCGTCTGATGAGTCAAATCTTCTTCTTATTTTCTTTCTCTTGCGCTTTTTCTTTCTGGCAAGTCGAATTACTGATGACCTGGAACTTTCTGTTTCGAAACTATCAGATGAAATGTGTAAGATATGCATGCTAAGTCTTTTTGTGTCTTGCATCTGATTTTTATCGTTTTTAAGCTTATCTGGATCACCTTCAATTAACCACCTAATGACCTCCTCATAATAAGATGGAACTTGTTGCGGCAAATGAGAAGGCTCCTGGTTTCTCTTATCATCTGACCATTGTTGAATCTTTTGAACTTGTATTCTAATGGCATCCACCTGACTAGAGCATTCATCCCTTATAGTACTGATTTGTATGGCATGGTGTTCTTGCGTGTGTTTTATTACTTTATCATTCTTTTCCTTTATGTCCATCAAGCAATGTTGCATGAAATTTATTTCTTCTTTATGATTCGCTTGCATGTCAACCAACTGATTGTTATGATTGAACGTCATAGAGTCAAGTTCCCTATCATGATCAGCTTTCATGGTCACCATATTTTCCTCTAAGACTGACATCTTGCTTTGCATGCTTCTAATTTCTGTTTCATATTTAATTTTCATGGCCTCAATTTCCTTAGCATGCTGATTTTGCGTGACCTCCAACTCCCTATTACGTTTTTCCAGGTGGGTGCATAAAGTTTTAACATCATTGATAAGACTAGTTTGATTGCTTTCCATATTTCTTACCAGCATCATTAGATCTTGTATAATTTGCTTTTGTTCTTCCCTTTCACTATTATTTGTCCCTGATTTTTCACTATCATGAACTTGGTCTGCGATATTTCCGTTGGATGACACATTCTGATCTTGAAAACTTTCTTCAACAGCTGGATTTTTTATAAGATTACTTTCTTTCTTTTGCACATTTTTAGAGGTAGAAGGCAAGCTGTTTGGACTATCATATCTATCTTTAAAAGCATTGAGAATGTCTTGTAAAGAAGTGAAAAAATCATTAGGAAAATTATTAAACCAATTCAAGGCATCACCCTCTAAAGAATGGACAAATAGACGCATCTTGAAATCTTCATGATTATATTGAGGAAATCTACAATATAAGATCATTACACAAGTAAACATGTTTAAATGCTTTCCAACAGCGACCGAATCACCACCCGAGAACTTAAATAATTTAGAAATGGCCTCTTTCGGAAGATCATGGAGATTATCAGTAAAATGACATGGTTTAAATGAATAATCCATGATGAACAATAAGGGATCAAATGGATGATAGAAAGAGATTTCCGCTCAAGAAAATTAAGAGATGAAAGAAGTGGAGTCGCCACTTGAACAATGAATCTGATTCTAGGATCCAAAAAGTAACCACAAGCAGATATGAGGAAAGCTTCTTGTCTGGGAAAAATGAGAAAGTGGAGTCGCCACCCAAACAAGAAACAAACCGAAGAGATGCTACTGATATGGCGAAAAATAAAGCAATAAAAGATCCAAATGATAACCCAAAAGGTTGAATTTGCCAGCTCAAAATGAGAGATGAGAAAGATGAGAAGGTGAATGTCGATGAAACCTCCAGGAACAGAAAAACTCTATCCCCGGCAACGGCGCCAAAAAATGTTGGCGTTGCCGGCTCAAACGAATGATAGAAAGATGCACGATGAATGATAAAAAGTCGTTGAAACACCAAGGACAGAAAAACTCTATCCCTGGAAACAGCGCCAAAAAATGTTGTCGCGCGGTTTGACACGACAACCCTCAGACTGGGGGCTGTCACTCTGATCCCCGATCCCTCCGTTTAAGCCTGTCTCCCACGGCTAAGGGGGGTAGACCCTGTGAAATGATGAAGGCCAACTGCCAAACAGTTGGGCTGGGAGACGAGATGCACTAAAATGATTTTATTAATTTGATAGACCAGTGCCTTAAAAGATGATTACTTGTTAAATGATATAAAAATATAGACCATGAACAGCGATCATTTGTCATCAGCTAAATCACAATGCTCTTAAAATGACCAAAACGATATCCAAACTGAAAATTTCGAAAAGATGAATACTTTAAAACCACCACAAGAATCATAAATCATTAACTAGATATCGTATTCATATCTCGACTTGAAAATTCAGCATAAAAGATATAACATGATAAACAACTGAAACTGGCAAAAATAATTTTCCACAAAATTTTTTATATTTTTTCAATTTTTTTTTTTTTTTTTTTTTTTTTTTTTTTTTTTTTTTTTTTTTTATATTAAAGATTAATTGAAAATTAAACTAAAACAAATTAAAACCCTAAAAAGAAAAATGAAATTTAAATTACATATGAAAAATTCTAAATTAAAATGAAACCCCTTTTTCTTCTTTTTTTTTGTTATTTTTTTTTTGGATTTATATATATATATCATAAAACCAAAATCAAAGGGTTATGAAACAAATCTAATTAAAACAAAACAAAATTAAATTCTAACTAAAACTACGCTCAACCCTTCTCTGATTTTACAATCAAAGATAAAGGAAAAACTATAGTCGTGACCCTAGCCTAAAACGTAACTGCGCAAAAATGGCTACCAGAAGTCGACAAGACCGAGCCGTTAAAACAAATACGCAGCGTTTAGTTTTGCCCTACGTTTAATATACCCTGCCATACACATTTCTATCAATTTTGAATGCAGAACTCAAGTCAGAAGGAAAAACGACGGGCTGAGAAATGATTAACGCTGACATTCAAGCTAAAGACGTGAGTTGGTTTTCAAGCGTTAGGGAAAGTGAAAGCGTACCTGGCTATTGGAGATTTAGACGCACTGCAACCACTGATGAATTTACAAATGCCAAAGTCCCAAAGTCGTATCCCGTTTGTAAATCGATGGATTTTATGCTGAGCGTTTTGAACACGATTTGGAACGGGCTCCTCACCTTTCGCTTGATGCGAATCACCTGTTGGCGGTTTAGGTGAATCGTAACATTGCAAAGTTTCAATCCCTGATAGCGTAGACACGATGAAACTGACTGTGGATCTTTCTGCGGCAACGTTTAAGATGGAAAGCTTATACCGGGTTTATAACTGTGTTGAATGCTTTTAAAACCGTAGATTAACTATATTATTGCTGTCGCTGCAGAGTACACGGTGATCTGAAGGAGTTGAAGCGGGCTTCTATTGTATGGAAACTGAAGGTGCTGGGCAATTTGATCTTCGCTCAGTCCCAAAGGATCAATCGATTTTGGCCTAACGCGTGAAGATACTGAGACTGCAGGCGTTGAGTTTTGTTGCCAGAGATGGATACAATGCACTGAGATATTTTTTTTTCTCTGATGCCTGCAACCTGAAATGATGAAATCACCCAAAAGGATAATATGTACATAAAACCAAAAACCAAACCCTAATGAAAAATTTGTGTAAAGAAAGATTTGAAATTTGAAACCCTAGAACAGCTAATTAACATACAGATTTGGCCCCTTAACAGCCAGATTTAGCAATGAGCACAGGAATATTTTAAAGAAATAAAGATTTCAGATTTTCACTGTGAAGAACTTCAAAAAATCTCATGCAAATTAGAAAAATAAATCGAATGATAGACCCAGGATCAAATCCAACTGGGCTCAGCAAAAAATGCTTGCGGGAGTTGGCTGGTTCAGCCGAGAACTTCCCCGAACGCCCACAAAATTTCTTCAGAAAATGTTTTCTGCACAGCTCAAAACAACCGTCAATAAAGAGGGCAAAAATGCTGCTAGATCTCAAACAGTAATGGAGATACCTGCCATTACTTCAGAAACCCTAACAGCACTCAAACCCTAGCAAGTGGACAAGATACCTGTGCCCACAATACTCTACAAAAAAGCTATTATTAATGGCTGAAAAGAAAATATGCAGAAAATTAAACAATCTCACAGCATTTCAAGAGAGTAACACCAGCAAGATATGGACCCCAAAGTCTTCTTTTATTAACCAGAAACAGATTTACAAGAGAGCTTCTTCAGTCTTAGACTCACAGATCCGATGATCTGAAAATGACCCCTAGCACCCTATTTAAAGGAAATGATCCCAACGGCTAGTTCGAGTGATCCATGTAGAAATGATCTCGACCGTTGATGAGGATCAAGACATCTCTTGATCTCATCCATCGATTTATTCACTTAAAATATTATTATTTTATTAGTTAGGGTTTTTGCTTTATTTTTTTAATTTTTTTATTATTTTTTATTTATTTCATTTTTTAATTTTTATTTATTTTATTATTTTATTATTTTTATTCATTTTTTAATTTCTTAATTCATTTTAAAATGGATCATCGAACTAAGCCTTCGGAAACATCACCTAGGACCTAGGACTTAGGACTCATGAGGGGATTTAAAACATTTTTCGACCCTCAGGACACATTAAATCATGACTTTTACAATTTACATCTTAAGGGAGAAAACCCCTTTAACATAGACCCTCACAAATCACCCAGTTCTGCGACACAACTATAATCTAGCAGATCAACACTAGGATTCTCCTAAAATTCCAATGACAAAATCCATCCCGGCTTTGAGGTCAGGTTTGAAGGAAAACTCTGCCGATCCATGGATCGGTGAGACGAAAAACCTTCCGGGACGTAGATTACCACTAGAAAGTTAGGTCCACCTAGGCAATTCACATACACGACTCATATCTGCTAAGATTATTTACAATTAATACATGCAGACTGGGTTTACAATTAGATTGATCAAGCTGCTGATGACTGCTGGATGGCATGGACACGCTGATCAGGTGCTGCCCCTTTCTTGCAAAGAAAAAGGGGGTGTACTGCATGGGTAGTTGACCGGTAGAGGTCAACAAAAGGAATGGCAAATTCAACAGCAAAGGTAAGAGGAGAGCTGGGAATCAAGGAAGAGGGCAAGCATTCAAGAAGGCTAGAAATTCTAGGATGTATTAAATGCACCTGACCTCAAAAGGAACCTAGTGTCCATCTTGGCAATGGAAGGCAGAGGCTACAAGGTAACCTTCAGCAATGGCAAGGTATGTATATGGAAAAATAACGTTAAAGATGCCTTTACTCTTGGGTTTAGTGTTGATTCACTATATCAGGTCGATGGAAGTCCTCTAGGTGTCATGTCTTGTGACACAACTCTTTAGTCCGAACTTTGGCATTGGAGGTTTGCCCACCTTCATTACAAAGCTCTACCCGATGTAAGACAGATGGTAACAGGGATGCCCGAATTCCAAGTAGAGAAAGAAGGTGTATGTCCAGGATGTGCCAAAGGAAAGCTCAAAAGGGGACCATTCCCCTCAAGCCAAAGCAAGACCTCTGATATATTACAATTGGTTTACTCAGGCATACCTGAGGTTGGCATTAAGAGGGAGACTACTACACCACATACTCCTGAGCAGAATGGTGTGGTGGGAAGGAAGAACCACACGATGATGGAAGTTGTCCGGGCCATGCTACATGATCAAAGACTTCCAAAGTTTCTATGGGCTGAAACTACAATCACCGCCGTATATGTACAAAATCGATGCCCTCATCAAGCATTGAGTTCCTAAACTCCTGAAGAAATGTTCACCACCGGTCAAAAGGGAAGTCGTGATTAGTCATGATGTCACCTTTGACAAAGATATGGCTCTCAGCAAGGTGGACAATCTGTTGACTTTGAGTAGCTCTCAAGAAGCCGACACCAGGGAACCGAAAGAAAAGGATGATGAATCATTGCCTGATGTAGAAGAACCCATGGATCCGATTGATCCTCATCTACATGAGCCTTCCTCTTCTAGGAAGAGGCCTTCATGGCTTAGGGGGATACTTGATGATGCTGAAGGACATGCTGCACCCTGAGGAACCTTCCATCAAAGTAAGAAACTTAACAGGTATCAGGGATACCTGACCATCATGAGCACAATCATACAAAATGAACCTTCATCATTCTCAGATGTCATCAAGCATTAACTATGGAAGGATGTTATGACCATAGAATATGAGTCTATTATGGAGAATGATGTCTGGGAAGTAGTTCCCAGACCCTGGAAAAGACAATTGTTACTTCAAAATGGCTTTACAAGATAAAGCATGCAACAAATGGAAGTATGGAAAAGTATAAGGTTCATTTTGTTGCTCGTGGTTTATCTCAGAAGGGAGGTATAGACTATGATATTTGCACCTGTTGCCAGATATACGACCATCCGCTTGATCATAGCCCTTGTGGCTTCACAAGGATGGAACCTACATCAGATGGATGTCAAGACTGCGTTCTTGCACGGCTCGATCAAAGAAGAGGTCTATGTGGAGCAACCCAAAGGATTTGAGATTTATGATCGAAAATCTCATGTATGCAGGTTGAAGAAAGCTCTCTATGGGCTGAAGCAAGCACCCCAGGCATGGTATGAGAGGATCGATTGCTACTTGATGAAGCTGGGATTCACTAGGAGTGAAGCTGATCCTAACCTTTACTTTAAGGTTGAAGATGACAAGCCTCTCATACTGGTGTTGTATGTGGATGACCTCTTTCTAACAGATGCAAACCCTCTCATTCACAAATGTAAGAGGGAGATGGCTTCTGAATTTGAAATGAAGGACCAAGGACTTGAAGTGTGGCAAAAGCCAAGGGAAATTTTCCTATCTCAAGGAAAATATGTGGTAAATATATTGGAAAAATTCGGTATGATGGACTGCAAGCCTGTGACTACCTCGAGGATCTCAACTTTTAGAAGTTATATGGTAGTGATGTCGGACCAGACTTGGGAAATGCCTCTGAGTTTCAAAAACTCATTCGCATTGATGTTCTTGGTGAACCTCCGTCCGAACATATGTTTTGCAGTTAGCATTGTGAGCTCATATTTGGTTGAGCCTCACTGGATTGATGCCAGGAATCTTCTAAGATGTCTTCAGGACACAATCTCTCGTGGATTAAGATACACTGCCGGAGATGTGAGACTACTTGGATATACTGATGTTGATTGGGCAGGCAGTGTGGTGGATTGTAAGAGCACTTCCGGGTACTGTTTCACCTTGGGATCTGCTTCGATATCCTGGATAAGCAGGAAGCAGAAGTCGGTGGCTTTGAGCACCGCCGGAGCAGGATATATTGTTGCTAGCATAACCTCGTGTGAGGCAATATGGTTGTGAAAGCTCTTCAGTGAGCTGTTTGGATTTACATTAGATACCACTGTGATTCTCTGTAACAACCAGAGGTGGGATTCGATTATTAAGGAATCCCATATTCGTCAATTGCTCCAGCAGATAGACATCATCTGAGATATGGTAAGTCGATGAGCAAGGAAGCTCCATCACATTAAGATGATGTACAGGTTGATACACCTTGTCAAAGCCCCGAGGAAAGATCTAATCTGTGATTTTCCCAAATGACTTGGAGTCGGCAAGAAACCCCTGTACAAGGGTCTTGCATGTTGCATACATTGAGCTCTGGGAGCTTTGAGGGCTTGCGGTTCCTACTGGAGCAACATATGACCACAGGGTGACTCACCCTCCCCTGGTGGTGCACACTGGAACAAGATGATTCGCTCTCTTGTGGGACAAGATGATTCGCTCTCTTGTGGAACAGGATGATTCGCTCTCCTGTGTAGCAGGATGATTAGTTCTCCTGTGAGGCCTGGATTGATGTGTTCTCCATGGCAGCGTGGATTGATGTGTTCTCCATGGCAATTGTAGTAGGATTGATGTGTTCTCCTGTGAGGCCTGGATTGATGTGTTCTCCATGGCAATTGTAGCAGGATTGATGTGTTCTCTTGTGAGGCCTGGATTGATGTGTTCTCCATGGCAATTGTAGCAGGATTGATGTGTTCTCCTGTGAGGCCTGGATTGATGTGTTCTCCATGGCAATTGTAGTAGGCTTGATGTGTTCTCCTGTGAGGACAGGATTGATTAGTTCTCCTGTCGAGGCATCCTACCCATGCAGTCTGGGACTCATGGGAAGTACCTCTCATCTGATCAATGAGCAGGGAAATGAAGTTAGGGACCATAGTAGTACCGATGGACGCATCGTTGTAACTACCGTACTCCCTACGCTAGGATGACCTCCATTGATCTGGGATCAATAATACTGGTCTGGGACCAGTGGTAGGAGTTGTACCATACTATGACGCTGACTTCGGGTCGGTTGAGACTGGTCTGGGATCAGTGGTACATACTCTGAGACTGACTTTGCGTCAGTGAAGGATGATATTGGTCTGGGACCATTGGAGTTGTACTCACTATGACGCTGACTTTGGGTTGGTTGAGACTGGTCTGGGACCAGTGGTACATACTCTGAGACTGACTTTGAGTCAGTATGATACATCCTCGATCATTTCTTCTTCTTCATAATTCAGACAAAAGCAGAGCAGAACAGAACAATGCAAGAGCAGAGCAGAACAGAGCAAAACAGTACAGATCAGTGCAGGGCAGAACAGGACAAAGCAGAACAGGCAGAATAGAGCAGAGCAGGGCAAGGGTCAGGCTGTACAAGGCAGTGCATTTGATGGATGAATAGTAACGACCGATAGACAGATTGCAGATGAAGTTCTCCATGGTTGAGAGGGAGTGTTAAAATTGGCAACCAGGGCAAAACTTCATGTGGGTCATCTTATTCATGGCTAATAATATTTTTATTAGATTCCTCTCGTCGAGAGGTGTAGGATTGATATAAAGATCATCCAATTCCGATAAGTATTCATGGAGATATGAATTTATTTTGATTATGGAATTATTATCAAGCCGACCTACAACTCATGTAGGCTCAGAAGCCCAACAGTCGCATCTATTCACCCACCAACGTTGTGTATAAATATAAGAGGACTTTTCCTCATTTGGACTCACTCATCTCATCACATCTCTTTCTCTCTACTGCGCAGATATGAGTCTCTTCTCTACTGCGCTGAAATGGGTCTCTCTCTCTCACACATGTGAAGCCGGAAGCTGTTGAATTTGAAGCTGCAACTGCAGAAGTAAAGATTGACTTGCGTGACCTAGAAGATCTCCTCTTTGGAACTGCGTTGTAGGTTCATCTGAACCTCCTTTAAAAGCCGCAACTTTTGGTGGTGGAATGAAGTCAATCCGACAAACGGTTTGCAAGATATCGATTGCCCTAGTTTGAAGCCGGAAACTGCTGAAACTGAAGCTGCAACTGTAGAAGTAAAGATTGACTTGCGTGGCCTAGAAGATCTCCTCTTTGGAACTGCGCTGTAGGTTCATCTGAACCTCCTTTGAAAGCCGCAACTTTTGGTGGTGGAATGAAGTCAATCCGACGAACGGTTTGCAAGATATCGGCTGCCCTAGTTTGAAGCCGGAAACTGCTGAAACTGAAGCTGCAACTGCAGAAGTAAAGATTGACTTGCGTGGCCTAGAAGATCTCCTCATCTGAACTGTGCTGTAGGTTCATCTGAACCTCCTCTGGAAGCCGAAACTTTTGGTGGTGGAATGAAGTCAATCCGACTGTCGATTTGTGAGATATGGTCTGCCCTAGTTTGATAATGAAGCCGCTAATGCTGATGCTACTGATCTAGGGTTTGCTACTGCTGATATGAATCAGATTTATTGTACTATTTCTCTCTGCTGAATTATTGAAGATAAAAGAAGATTTGATCAAAGGGTTTCCCCACACATTGTGGGGTTTGTCCCTAGCTAGCCGCCACATCTTGTGTCTCTTGTCTTGGCTTGTTTTCTGTCGATCGTTTAATGTTCTATCTGCACTTTACTTTATGTACATGTGATTGCTAATCGGTGGAATATAATAAGAAAAAAAAGTAAACTGTTATAAGCATAGAACATACCATAACTTAACATCCTCTGAAGAAGTTCCGGGGAGCCTTCCCTAGAAATCCTGATTGTAAAGGCCTTGCTGGCCCCATATCTTTTTTGATTCCAAGGTGCTCTTCTGCATAACGACCACATTCGACTGCCTCGGCTACTGATGATGGTTTCCACATGCTTACCAAGGCTCTGATGCGAGGATTTAACCCAAATATGAAGCGTTCAGCTTGACGTTCATCAGAATCTAAGTAGTGAATGTATTTTACAATCTCCATAAACCTTATCTCGTACTCTTCCACCGTTTTATTTCCCTGAATTAATGTATGAAAGGCTCTGGCTTGTTGTTGTTGAAAGTATGGAGGTAAATACTTTGCGCGGAACCTTGCCTCAAATAGTTCCCAAGGGACATTATCTAATGTAAGGTGCAGTTTCTTTTCCAGATTTCCCCACCAAATCAAGGCACTTTCCTTTAGTTGAAACATGACAATTTTTGTTTTTGCTGAAGACGAATATTCTCTTAACCTAAAGCATCGGTTCATTCCTTCCAACCATGCTTCAGCGCGTTCACCTGCTCGACCTCCTGAGAATTCTGGGAGTCTAATTTTCTGAAGCTCCCTAGAAATGTCTTCTCTCGATCTTCTGGGATCAAAATTATTTGGTTCCGCTGAACTGGTGGCTACATGTTGAAATTCCCCTTTGGTTTTGGCCTTAATTGATTCTTTTAATGTTTCCAATAAGGCTTCCAAAGAATTCATTATCACAGTCAACTCTGGCGCTGGGGCGATTAATGTTGATGATGGTCTTGGCGGTGATGATGGTGATGGGGATGATGATGGCGACGGTGGCAGCATTAATGGTGGTGATGCTGCCTGATCACGTCGTCGTCGCTCATACGTCCTTACCATTGTAATGGTTCCTGAACACATAATAAAATTCCGTAAAAATTTTGAGGTGGACAACCGAATTTAACACACAATTTTCTTTTGCAACTTCACATTCATAAACGGGTATAGTTTTGCTATTTTTACCCGCTAGGCGGATGTTATTGGTACCGAGGTCAAGGAGGGTGGTCTCGCGACCTCCTTGTCCTAATGTAGGGCATTCTATCCTAATATGAATAATGCAGAAGTGTATGGTTATTAGCTCCTAAGGTAAGACATCTAAAGTTTATTTACCTAATAACATCCACAAAATGAAAATGTTAGATGTCTCGTTACAATGTACATCGGTAACATACCTGTCATACCTCAATCTGACTATTACATTTAAAGAAGGTCATACATAATTATTTTATTAAATAACCCTGAGTATGTTGACAACGATGGTAAAAATGAGAATCCAACAAAGAAATCATGTTTTAATTTATTATTTCTAGTCGTGGTAAATTATCTGATGCGAATGATTGAGTAGATTCTTTTATCTTCACCAATTAAGAGGTCTACTGTCTATGTGACTAAATAATGTATGGGTACTTTTGTAATTTTCTTAATATCATATATATTTTACTTATTAATTCCTTCTATGACATGGTTTAGTATTTAGTATTTACTAAGTCCTCCAAAGGAAGGATGGGGAGGTGTTCTTGTACTCCAGGAGATGAATTAATAATACCCGGGTACTTTATGCATGGTTCTTCAAAAGTTGCAGACTGAGAGAAACACCAAAGGAAGAAACTGTAAAATAGGTGTTTTGGGAACTGTATTGCTTCTTGAACCTATTGGGTATGGGTCTCTCAAATTACACCCCTCTTAGCTGTTCCTTTCAACTGGAAACTGGCAATTCTAGGAGACTATGAATGATCAAACAACATAACAGGGAACCTATCAAGTTAGATTTGTTTATTGTTAAGAAACATAAAAGGAACTTGTTAGAAGGGTTCACTTTCCCTTGGGAGAGGTGTACAACAACTTGCAATGATAACTAGTCTAATGCTTGTCTTGGACAGTTGACTGTATTTAAAATTGGTTTGGCAGAACAGATAACAACCATAATATATGCGCATAGAAAGATGTAGACTCTGTCCAGACTGGTGCTAAGATGAATGCATTGGCTCTGCTCACGAAAGTTGGGAGGGAGAGTTAATTGCAGTATTATACAAGGCAACTGATGGTCTTGCAGTTTGCTGATGTAATCATTCTTTTTACTATAATATAAGATAGCTTTCCAGACAGAAGTTGTATAGCTAAGGCAGACACACTTGCTCTCCTCCCCTATGATAGTAGAGGGAACAATAGCAATATTGTCTATTTATCGGATGGCTTGCTGATGTAATGCTATTTTTACCTGTAATATAAGTGGTTCATAAAGGCTGCATGCTAGATTATTTCAAGGGCTTATTAATTTACTTTAACTAATTGTAATGTTAGGCTTAGTGAAAACAATATACTCCCGAGTCCTTGCATGCATATATTGTTGAACCAGGATAACACTATGTTCATGTGGTTGGATAGATAAATACCACAGTGGATGGAGGTTTTTATCTCTAACCGGGAAATTGCCATTATAGCTCTTTCCATTGTTCCTCTATTCAAACAGAACTCAGTTTACAGACTTGCAAGAATCTTTTAGTAGCAATTCCTAGATTCAGTGGACAGATTTACATCACTGTTGAGAGATTTCATTGCAAGCACAATGAATTTGTCTTCACTTGGTTAAGAACTTGATGTCACACATGCTGAGATGACAATCAGTGCAATCATAACTGTGAGCAATCATGCTATATTGCTGTTATAATAATGCCGAGACATGTGAATACTAATTTCATACATGGCATAGTGATGTGATCAATATAAGAGATCCCCCTAGGAATATCTCAGTTTTCCTACTAAAATTTCTGCGTTTGCTTAGTTTTGTCAAACAGTTTGCATGCACATGACTGAAGGTGCATTTTTGTATATTTTTCAAATAAAATATACACAGTACAAAATAAACAGACTGAAAATACTTCAAAACAGCAGTAACCTCGGCGCTGTCTAATGGTAACTATCGATGGAGTTAGGATTTGTTTCTAGCGGAGACGCATGGTTAAGTCCATCCTGTGCCATGTCAAAATAGAACGATCACGAGCAGCACGGATGATAAATAGGCGTTATCACCGGCATAGGCAACTTCTACACAAAGAGGACATTGATTTAGGCCATTCAATCTCTAAGGTGCCCACAGCTTGTCCAAACTGGCCGGATGTATAGAATTAGGAACGATATTTGCCTTGACAGGGTTGATGGCAAGGTGATAAGCGATAGGTGATCGCATTTAAGCCAAAGATACGGGAAAACTAAGGAAAATAGCAGTTCTATCCATTAATTTGACAGCTGATTGCTTGCCCTTTTAATGTTTCGGGCCACTAATTATTTTGCGGTAACAAATTTGTTCACTAAATGTGAAGCCGGCAGCCTTACTGTTCTGAATAACTTACTGAGAAGACACCTCGAATATGTCGCGTATTCTGTTTCTCTACCCCATCCCCGACATTGGGGTCAAATCTAACACAGTAAAGAATGCTGAGGCAAGCTTGGTAAAATGGTGATATTATATGGTTATTGTTACGCGTATTCATCCCATCCGCGGTTCAAAACCCATGGCGAACAATTTTAACACGAGAAATAACTTCGGACACTGTATCTTCGAATTTTCTTATAATAACCCGCACTTTACATGCAGATCGCCAACCATTGATGTCGTAACCCGTTGCTTCTTGACAGATTGATCCGTCTTCTAACAACCAATCGAAAAGCCCCCGTTCATGAGAGTGTTGAATCGTATTTGGCAGCGTCTGGCGATGAATTTCACTACAGGTGTCCCTCAAAATGAAATTTGCCGGTGAATCTGCAAACTGCTAGGGTTTATACTATTAATATTGGTAGAAGTTGAAACCGAATCGGTAAATCGGTCTGAATTTACTAATTTAGGCTGGCCAATCTTCTCTGATGTGAATAGCTGGGTAGGGTTTTACATCATCTTACACACAAAATAACCGTGGGTCGGATTTTGTTTAAAGAACACTCGGCTTGATGTGAGGAGTCTCAGAGTGATGATGCAGCCATGATGGATGCAAATCCCGCACTGGTGGTATGCAAAACCCTCGGTACAAGATGCTTAACCTGTACCAACAGTGTTGCGGAAGCTTTTAAAAATGCCAAAGCGAAATGGGTAAGGCAGCAACACAGCCTTGTTATGATGAAGTGAAGCTTACACAGACCACAACGCAGGCCCTATGAGGTCGAAAGGGTTTGAACCAACGCTCTGATACCATGTGTAGTAATCAAAAACTTGAAAACAGGAACCATAAAAAAATTTGATTTGTACTTACCTGAACTGCTATCTGATCCCGTGAAGTTGATGACGCTATTGCTGTTTTGCTCCAATTACCCAGGGAGACCAATTCCACCCAGCCTGACTGAGCAGAGATTGGCTGCTCAATCCAGTAAGCTTCTCACAGAAGCTCACTGTCCCCCGTGCCCAGAACCTCAGACGGATTAAAGCTCTTCCAATGGCAGACCTCTCTCACTGCTGAATTTCCTCCTCCTGGTTTCTAACTCCGTTGTTACAGCCCCCTCTCTCGGTTCAGACCTCCGGTTTTTATCTGCGGGCCTGGCGGTGGCCGCCCTCCTACCTGCAGCCACCGCCTTCCCTCCTCCCGACACGCCTTCCATGCAATTGCGGCTCTCAGATATTTTCCCTGCTGTCATATGCGCTTTGTTATAAATATCCTGCTGGTTTATGCGTCCCCTTTTACGTAAGGGTGCTTCTTTTGATTTTATTTTTATTATAGAGTTTAGTTTTATAAAGTTTAATTTATATATTTTATAAAGTTTAAAATTTATATTTATAAAACTTAATAATATTTATTTTAAAGTTCATCATATCTGTTTTAATATAAAGATTAAAATTTATATTTATAAAGCTTCATCATATTTATTTTAAAGTTCATCATATCTGTTTTATTATATAGTTTAAAACTTTATATAGTGGATTAGTTTAGATGGGTCGTTACAGTTTATATATTATAATAAAAACTGAGATTATTTCTGCTCGTATGATCGGATTGCATGCATTCCCTTGTTCTATTTTACATGGCATTCCTCTATAAATTGAATGGTAATTTTATGAGAAATTTTGGTTGAATTAGTTTTCTGCAAAATCTGCAAAATATCCCATTTGGGACATTATAGTGGTATCAGAGCTAGTGTTCCTGCCAGCTTGAGGGTTTTAATTAGAGATTGCTCGAGGGTTTATATTGGAGGTGCCGAAAGAAAATTATTGTCGAAGAAGCCGAAACCCAATTCATGCTACAGAATGAAGATTTAGTAAAAAGGGCTCAACAATTTTTTTTATTAAGTGTGCAACAAAATCTTTGACAAATTGTTACAAGCATAATGAAAATTTGGCAAATTGGCTGAATTCTATAAAGTCCGTGAGCGAATATTGATTAAAGGCCAAATATTTATTTTGTGCAAAATCATGGTGCCAATTTCTTTTTTCTTTTTTTTTGGGCTAGATGAATTAAGTGGCCATTCTTATTTTGGTGGATATCGTGATGAAGAGTTGAATTTGTAATTTTAGTGAGGAAAAACGCCAACCCAGACTCCCTATAGCCACTTCATTGGAGGGCCACATGTATTGAGGGGCCGACTCAACGCTTGTTTAAAGCCGACTAGGAGTGATTAGCAACTGAGAGCAGAGTTAAATTGCTAGATTGAGTTTCACGCCAGGACTACCCAAGGTAGAATTCGTTGTTGATCGAATTATTCAGCAACAGAGCCCACGTCAAACATTGTCAATAGAGAACCGCGTTCGTCTAAGACCGATATGATCATGTTTTTTCACACAGAGCTAGTCTCAGTGGAGTGAAGCAGCAAACAAGATCCAGGTGATCATTATTTCCGGAGGGCCCGTCCACAATCGTACGAGTGCAATGTGGAATTGACAGTGTTCAACAAGGGGTTAATCCACAAGTCACTCCGAGCGTTGTCTAAGATTGCTACAATGTGCAAGAAGAAAAAAAATGACACGCCAAGGCTACCTGTGCATAGACTAATCCTACTATCCATTGTGCCAGAGACATTTATTTTACATTTTGTGAGAGCCGCCATTTTCAAATCCAAGTGTGTTTGTTGAGCGAGTGCCAAAGTTCGGTGCGATTGGCAAGCATTGCTTCTTCTGAACGAATTCTGGGTAGAGTCAAATCAAGGGGCGTGCATTCTTTTCAATATGCTAGGGTAGTCGTGTTAAACGAGAGCAAGGTGTTTTGTGGCTACATTGGAATATGATTTCAGTAATGTCTAGTAGCAGAGATCAAATTGCAGCATGCATAAGCTTTTTCTTGTAAGCTGCCAAGCCACTAAGATGTGATCATGAAACCCCCAAATCCGAGCCAAGTCACGGAGATTGTACTACTCATCCACATAAGAGAATGCGTAGTTATCATGTTGTCGGACGAGGAACTTCTACGGAGCATAGCAGTGTAGGAACTCATGAAAATTTGATATATCACTGAATGAACATGAGTTGAGCTATGAATATAGCCAATGGCTCGCTGAGTTAAAGATCTAAAGTTGTATGTTGTTGCAGATCGAGTCAAGTGGAATCCACTTAGATTCTAGATTTGGTCAGCAAATTTGTATTCACTCTGTGCTTCAATATCAGTGATGGCAATTACATGCGTCCTATGTAGTGAATTATGGGCAGTTGAACCAACTTACACTGACGAAGAGATACCTTATGCATTAATCAGCTCAAATTTTGTCTGATGAATTGACCTCTGGAATAGAAGTATAGTGTGACAAATTTTCTGGGTGCAAATGTTCCAGAGTGTGCAAGCTTGCCAAGAAAACAGTGTTGTCAGAGGGTTTGTTTTTAGCCTTGTTTATGTCTGCAGGGGTTGAATGTGTAACCAAATCTCTATTCTTTAAGAATTTCTTTTGTGGCTGGTGAAGAGAAGAAATTTGTTGCATATGTTTGGGATCGATTCCTTGCAGTTTGTTGACCACTACGTGTCAACGACCCATAGCAGTACACCCCCTTTTTTCGCAAAAGGGATAGCGCCTGATCGATGTGTCCATGTCGTCTAGCTATCATCCTTTTTTTGTGTAAATCAGCTTGTTATATTAGAAATGTACATAGATTACAAAAACTCTGCTCGTGCAAACACCGGGCTACCAAACCGCATTGCAAGACCCCACAATATTACCAAAAGAGTCCACCATACGACCTATTGCACACCACGCAGGGTGGCAGAGCAAAAAGGGGTTTGACTCAGACCATTTAACTAAACAAACACCTAACTGAAGCAGCAGACAGAGATCACTATCGACATACCAACTAAACCAGGTAGAGAGCACCAATGACCACCCAAAAAACCAACCAAGGCAGAAGCCAAGCCAATTACTTCTTGAGCACAGTATGTTTCTTGGAAGCTTCCGGAGCTGATTCAGTCATCGAATTGCCTGCCTGCTCAGGCGTGGGATGATTGCTCTGAAAGTTGCCTGCGTGATCGTCCCTTCTGTTCTCAGCCAGCCTAGCATCCTGCTCAATGGTTTGCCTTAAGAGCTTAATTAGAACCGTGAGCTTCTTCGTGATGGTTTCAACCTCTTGTTCCAGGGCACTTATCTTGAAATCCAGGCTCTCTAGGATAGCCATGTGTTCCTTAGACATCGCCTCAATATTATGCTGGATTTGACGCAGTTGGTCCTCATAGCTTCCCTGCATATTTAGGGCTTTGGCTAACAGAGTTTTCATCCTCCAACTTTCAGCTTGCGTTCTTACAAATTGGGTGGCGCGTGTGGTTACAGAGCCTGGATCCTGGATCCAGTCCACCTCCTTCTCCAGTTCTTGCTCTTTCAGTTTCCTTTCCTCTTCAGTGACCTTAGCCTCCAGGTCTTCAATCTTCCGCTTGTCCTTCCGCGAAGTGCAGGACTCATATGCCTCCCTGGCTTTCTTTAGGTCCCTATTGGCAGAGGCATTTCGGCTTCCTTCCCCTGCCATGATCTTACTAACACACACAAGATTGCTCTGAGTTTTGCCGGTGAAAGAGACGGGTTCAAGCTTACAACACGATAAAACAATACTTTTTCCCCTGCCTGTTGCTGTGACTATATAGATGTCGAAGGAGGAGTTACCGGCAGAAGACCGTTCCTTCCCCTTTAGCTTGCACGTCTTGTCATCATTACTTCTGTGCGGTGACAATTTGTTTTGGTTATGTCTCGAATTCTTTCCCTTGCTATCACCTCCTCTCTCCTCCTCCGGATCATGCCAAGTGTCCCATTGCTTGACGGGGCATCGACGGCGCAAATCCTTTGTAATCATATCTGGGATGAGCCTCCCTTCCTCCTGCTTGAGCATTGAATGCTCCTGATCTACTTGTCCTTCCTTAATAGTGCCTGCGGTACGCACAAATCTTTTCATGGAATGACAAGGTTTTAGATTACCAACCCAACAGCCTCATATTTTGTTGGCCAAATCCTGCCTTGAGAGCAAGGTACACTTTTCTTTCAATTCGGGGCATGCGACGTCCTGCCAACAGCTGTCCCACATGCTAGTTGGGTGCTCAATTCCATAATTCGCCAGATGGTCCGCAAACATATTGGCTTTACGTCGCACAGCCTGAAAAATCAAGCCTTTCAGCTCCCCCAGATGTTCTACTATGTTTTCATTCACCTTGGCAAGTCTCCAGTGTTTTGTTACCTTGCTTGCTTTTGTTCCCGCATATAACTTTCTTTCCGCTGTTATCGCCAGTTGAGAATCTCCCTCAACCACTGCTGCACCACCCTGAATCTTTCTGAGAATTCTGAGACCTTGCTCCATGGCAGCGAACTCCATCTCGTTGTTTGTTCCTTCTCCTAAGGCTCTGCTGTAGATATGTTGAATCTCGCCTGCACTGTTCCTAATGATGCCCCCGATACCTGCTAGACCTGGATTGCCTCTTGACGCTCCATCGAAGTTTAGCTTGAGAAAGCCTGCAGGAGGTCGTTTCCAGAAAGTTGACGTGGTGTTCGGCTCCTGTTGACAGTTCGTTGTGACCATGCTTCTTCCATCATCCAGTTTGAAAGCTTTTAAAATACGTAAGTCTCTAACCGAAACTTGGTTATCTTTGTCTGCTTTGCATCTGACCAGAATTAATTGTCTCACATTTTGGGTTATTGTTTCTAGCGAATGATTTATGTCTCTATGTTCGCTTAGAAAAATTCTTCTATTCCGTTCCTTCCAAATTGTCCAGGTAATAAATCCTGGCAGTGTTCTCCATATACTGTTGATTCTCGAATTGCTGGAATAAATGCTTCGCCAATTCATAATGGAGTCCTGGATAGAGTCTTCGGTTATGTCTGTCTGTTGCATTATGTTTTCCGCCCAGTTCCATAGGTGACAAGCCCAAGCGCATGTGTTGAAGAGATGATTCATCGATTCTTCAGCCAAGTTGCACATGGGGCACCTAGATGGGCCGTGAAACCCTTTCTTACGGAGATTTTCCCAGGTGAGTGTTTTTCTACGCATCAGGAGCCAGAGGAAAGTTTTAATCTTGGGCCAAAACAAAGAATCCCAGACTTTGCTGCTCCATTGAACCTCCTCAATTTGCTCTGAGTTTTCGAGATTATCTCTGGCTTCTTTGAGCGTGAAGTTGCCACTTCCTTTCTTGCCCCATCTTAGTTGGTCTTTGTCCTCAGCTTTCCTGATTTTCCTTTTGTTTAGAAGGTTAAGCAGGTCCCTGACATTGTTGTTCACCTCAGTTGTGTTTTCTGTTTCGTTAATCATCCATTCTCTCCATTCCTGGTCCCTGCTACTGTGGTTCCAGTATTGATTTACTTTGGTTTTCCCCATCCCCTGACATTGTCTTTGAAGGTTTGCAAACTCGGGTCCTCCCAGCTTCGGGAATTGTTGCCAGGCATCCTCCCAGAATAAAGTTGTCTCCCCATTGCAAATTTCCCAGAAGCTCTGTTCCTAAACAATTCCTCGATTTCTTCTGGCAAGGTTCCAAATTGGAGAACCATCTGGACTTTCCTGCATTCTGATTAAATCTTGATTGCTGTACCTTGGAACATACTTTTCCTTCCAGTGTTTTGCCCACGGAAGATTGGGTTCCTTCAGCCATCTCCACCAAAGCTTGGCACCACGAGCTCTGTTGATCGTAGACGGGTCTAACAAATTTAAGCCTCCCTGCAAAATTGAGAGCTTTGTGGGTCCAATGTTGACATCTCTTCTCCATATTAGCTAGAATTTTCTCCCAATGCTTTTTTTGCCAGGGTTTATCTGTAAGTGAAGAACCTAGGTACTTTGAGGGGAGATTTCCCCTGCGAAAGCCTAAAATTCTAGACATATTTTTTTGAACAGCTAAATGCGTATTGAAGAAAAATATGGTAGATTTAGAAAGATTAATTTCCATACCTGAGGCTTCACTGAACAGATTGAGAATCTTCTTAAAACCCAGGGCTTCTTTAACAGTAGGCGACTCGTGCAGCATTGTATCATCAACAAACTACTGGTGAGTAGTCGCTGGAATTGATGGTAAAGGCTGTAATCCATTGATCTTTCCTTCTTCCTTAGCTCTGCAAATGAGTCTGCTCAGACCTTCCATCAGGATGACAAAGAGGAAAGGAGACAGTGGATCTTCTTGTCTAATGCCTCAGGAGGGGGAGAAGGGATTGACAGGGGAGCCGTTGACAAGGATAGAAAACTTAATGGATTTAATCAGTGCCAAGATCCATTTAATCCATTGATTGTCAAAACCTAAAGCTTTCAAGATGGCTTCAAGGTAGTTCCAGTTGACCTTATCATAAGCCTTAGATAAGTCCAATTGCATCATCATCCCTGCTGTTTTCCTGGTTTGAAGAGTATGAATCATCTCCTAGGCCAGTAATATATTGTCCATAATCTGTCTTCCTTCAACATACCCAGATTGCTATTCAGAGATTAGGCCAAGAAGAATGGGTTTCAATCTATTGGCAATAACTTTAGAGATGATTTTATAGATTACATTACATAGAGCGATAGGCCTAAATTTCGCTGGGGTGTTGGCTTCTGCTTCTTTGGGAATCAGGGCGAGGAAGGTAGAATTTAACGATTTGAGAATCGAGCTAGATCGCCAAGAGTCTTCCACCACTTCCCAGACATCCGTTTTAAAAACTTCCCAGCATGCTTTATAAAAGTTGATGGTGAAGCCATCAGGCCCAGGTGCCTTGTCATTGGGCATGCTCTTAACAGCTTCTTCCACTTCCTCCAACGAGATTTCCCTAGTTAGAGCCAGGTTTTGCTCATTGGTGATTGTTTTAGGAATGGACTTGGTAAGCTCATCAATTGCTTTTGTTCTATCTACTTCAGGCTCCTGAGCTATATTATTGAAATGATTTGTGAGCAGAGTAGCCACTTCTTGATGATTTTGAAGAGTTTCTCCTCTTTCTTTGTTGAGACTGAGGATTTTGTTGGCCCCTCTATAATCCAGAGCAGACCTATGAAAGAACTTGGTGTTCTGTTCCCCTTCCTTGAGCCATTGTATCCGGGACTTTTGTTTCCATAGTGTTTCTTCATGTTGACAGCGGAGTTGCCATTGTTGCATTAGGATTTTTTCTTGGTCTGTTGAGTCTTGGTCACTGTCCCCATTCGTCCAACCTTTGTGAATTTGTTCTAATTTCTCCTCAATTATGGCTTTCTCCTTCAATATGTTCCCAAAGACTGTAATATTCCACTCCTTGATTCTGTTTTTGATGTATCTTAATCTGCTTTGTAGTTTGTACATTTTGGTTCCTCTTAAGTCCGTCGATTCCTGCCACCACTTCTCCACAAGTTGAATGAAATTTGGGTGATTAAGCCAAAATTTCTCGAATCTAAATGGCTTGTTTCTAGGAGTCCCCTGAATAGCAGCCACAAGAGAGATGGGCCAATGATCTGACCCCCCAGTTAGAAGAATCTCTGATTCCACCGTTACTCCCTCCAACAGTATGCTTTCAGAAACAAGAAACCTGTCAAGTCGAGAGGCTATATGTTTCTCACCTCCTCTCCTATTATTCCAGGTGAAGGCTCCACTTTTTGGTAGGATGTCCACTAGTTTGGCTGAACCAATGAAATCATTGAAAACTTCCGAGTCCTTGTAGAGTTTTCTAATCCCTCCTTTCTTTTCCAAAAGCAAAGTTATCATATTTAAATCTCCACCCATGATTGTCTTCGTACTGGGATATCTGAGCTTTAAATTTTTAAGAGAACGTAGGAATATGAATTTTTCTTCTAGGTTTTGAGGTCCATAAACGTTGGTGCATAGAAATGTCTCAGAATTGCCAATCGGTTGAGTTTCTATAGCTATAAAGGATCTGGTCGCTTCTGCTGAGAGAATGTTGATCACCCGGGTGTCCCATAGGGTAACTAGACCTCCCTCCCAGCCATGACTGGCTATTTCCATATATTTTATATGTTTACCAAGCCTTTTGCTGATAGTCTCCAGGTGTTGCTTGCACATTTGGTTTCTTGTACAAACATGATATCCGGTTTCTCTTTTTGGATCTTCCTTTTCAGGAGTCTTTGTTTCGCTTGGCTATTGGGCCCTCTAGCATTCCACGAGATGACCTTTATTTAAAACTAAAAAGATTATTGGTAAGGAGGGAAAGCTTCTAGAGCTTTCATCTTACCAGATTTTATCATTAATACTCCCAGGTCCTGCAGTGTCTCACTGTTTGTTCTGCGACCTCTCCTTTTCCTTTGTATCGAGCTGGTTGATGAATAAAGTGGGCTTTTTGTGTGGATTCCCAGTCCTTTCGCTATACCCAATTTCTTATTCTGCCTATCCAGCTCTGCCTTCTGCCTTGCAATAAATATATTATTGATTTTTCTAATCTCCTCTTCCGGGACGTTTTCCATTCCTTGCGTTTTCCAGTTTTCTGCCATTACTGGTAGGTTAACACCTTCCTATTCCAAAACCTCATTCAGCTCCATTTCCTCACTTCCAACATCACTAATCATCATTTCTGCATCTTCATTTGGCCCTTCTGTTATTCCTTGCATATGAACTTCTGCGCTGTTAAGATGCTCCTCCACTCTTTTGGTTGTATGATCTGTTGTTTCTTTATTTCCTTCATCAGTGATTGGTTCCTTATTTTGCTCTTCTGATTCTATTTCCGTATCTAATATTTCAAAGGCATTATAGGTGTTGCCTTGTGCTGTTCCTGTTCTATTTGGTCTTTTTCTGTTTGCTCTTTGTCTTGCTTTGGGTCTTATGAAGGTATTCCTGTTCTTTCCTACTTGCTCTCCTCTAGATTCTTCCTCTTTCTTGTTTAATGGACATTCTCTTATTAAATGTCCATGTTCATGACATTTTCTACAGCGAAAAGGGATCTGCTCATAGTCAATAGCTTGGAAATAGTCCTCATCCCTGTATTCCAACCACAGTCCCTCATGTAAAGTTCCTGAAACATTCATCTCCACACATATTCTAGCACAGGAAGTGTACCTTCTCTGCAGCGTGGCTTCCGAAGCTTTTATGAAAGTTCCTAGCTGATCTCCTATCTGCTTTAGAGCTGCATAGCCCCAATAGTCTATTGGTAGGGAGAAAAGGCGTATCCAGACTGGGACCTGAGTGAAGGTTTCTCTCTCTGGCACAAAGTTGGGTTTCCAAGGTCTCATATAGAGACCTGTCGAAGCAAAGAAGAAAAGTCCCCTATCAAATATTCTATCCTTATCTTCTAGATTCGAAAAAACAACAGTAAAAAAACCTTTAGCTCCTAGGTGTAATCTAACATCACCTTTGGATTTCCATTGCTGTTTGATCCATTGACATAGTGCTCTTTCTGTTGGCCAGAGTCCCATGAACTTGAAAATCACCGCATATTCAGCCATATGTTCTCTGTAGGCTTGAATTTCCGGATCTGTAATCACCACCCTCAGGGCCTCTGCTTTTTTGGGTTTGCATGTTCCCCGCATTGTTTTATCATTGCTGGTGTTTGGTTCATTCCTTTCCTCCTCTCCTTATTTTGTCCAATTTTCCTCCTCTCCCTTCTTCTCCTTCTCTATTTGTTTAGTCTCATGGATAGTATGATCCTGCCCTGCTTTTCCTTCCTTCCTGTTGTTCGCCTTTTCGGTGCTCTCTTTTCCTTTCATCTTTGAGTTGCTGGTTTCCTCCTTGTTCTCTTTTTGTTTCCTCTCCTTGCCTGTGCCATCTTCTTTCTGTTGTTTTCCATTCCCTATTATCTTCACACCTTCCTGCGCTGCGTGTTTCTGCATGACTATTTGTCTGAAAGTTGGGGTCCCTATGGACCCCTCGTTTACCATCTGTCGGGTCAATCCCTGTCCCCTCCTATGAAGTTCCGCTATTCTGATCATATGCGCCGCCAGTTCTGCTCCTGGTTCAGTAAGCTCTGAAAACTGAAACCCTAAGCTTCGACCCAGCTCCCCGCCTCTTCTCTCCTCTCCTAACTCTGTAACCGAATTCGTTATCCTTTTTTATATAAATTAAGAAATAGTCGAATCTATCTATTTCTCTCGTCTAGCTATCATCATCAGCCTAATTGTCATATTATAATGTAAACCCATTATGCATGTATACGATGTAAATAATCTCAGCAAATCTGTGTCATGTATGTAATTGCATAGGTAAACCTATTTTTCTGGTAACGATCTACATTCCGGGAGGTTTTGTCTCACCGATCTATTCTCTGATGGTCGACAGAGTTTTCCTTCAATCTTACCCCAAAGCCGGAATGAATTTTGTCACCGGGATCTTAGGCGAGTCTTAGTGTTATAGATCAAGTCTATGTAAAAGTGATTTGGGAATAATCTTAACTATTTGATTAGGTTATTTTATTACAATTTTCTTAGTCTATTGGATTATATTTGTGTTGCAGAAATGGGTAGTCTATGAGGGTCTATTTCATATGGGTTTTCCCGCTTGTGATGTAAAAGATATGAAAATAATGATGTAAAGTGTCTTGAGGGGTGGAAAAAAAATTTATCCCCTAATAGGTTAATTAAATTTTCTGGCCAAAAATTAATTAAAATCCTAAGCCAAAAATTTAATTAATTATAGGTCCTAGGTAAATTTAAATTTTCCAAAAGAAAAATTCGTGGGTCCTTAAAATTCAAATTTTAAAAGGTCCCAGGACTATGGTAAATTAATTATTTTGCTAAATTTAAAGCCTTTGGTCCCTGGGGTCTAAGTCAAAGTCAAATTTTTGAGGAAATTAACTCAAAAAATTTATTTTTGAGTTAATTAAAATGCATTTAATTAAAAAATTCGAATTTCCTCAAGAATTTAATATTTCGACAGATGAGATTAAAAGAAATTTTAATTCTCATCGACAGTCGAGATTTCTTTGACAAGGATCACTCAAACTAGCCGTTGGAATATTTATTTTTAAATAAGAGGTCATTTTTTAGTTGAGATCATCCGATCTCTAAGTCGTGTGCTAAGTGAAAGCTCTCTTGTAATCTTTTTATGAGCAATAAAGAAAGACTTTGGGGTTAATTTTTGCTGGTGTTACTCTTCGTGGAAAACCTGTGAAATGTGTCATTTTCATGCATAGATTTCCTTTTAGCCATTGATAATAGCTTTCTGAAGAGTGATTTGAGCACAGGTATCTTGTTCAGTCGCTGGGGTTTGAATGGTATTTTAAGTTTTGAATATAATAGCAGGTATCTCTATTAAATCTGAATTTTATTATCGTTTTCTCGCTCTATGTTGATGGCTGAATTGAGTTTTGCAGGAAATTATTGATTTTTAGATCATCAGGCATTCGAGAAAGTTTTCAGTTGGACCAAACAACTCCTGATTCATTTTTTCTAGAAGAGCCGAGCTTGATTGGATCCTGGCCTAATCATCAAAAACTTTATTGGTGATGCATGAAGGGCTTTGGGCAAAGCACCTCTATTTAAAAATAAATTTTCCAAATTTTCCTTGCTAAATTGATAAATCTCGCTTTTAAGAGCCTTAGATTATCATATTTGGGAGCGGAGTTGGACTCACACTCGCCAGATCTGATAAATTTGTTGTTCCTGTTCATAGATCTGTAATTTTTTTAAATTTTTCTGACTTGGGTTTTCAAGGTTTCATTTATTTTTGCATATCCAAGTTCTAGATGTTTGTGTTTTTAGGTACAGCTTGCAAATATGAAGGTTAAGTTTGATTTTGAAGCAAGATCTAGGCCCTGGAGGGTAAGATCTGGCCTCAAAACCAGCTTTTGCAGGGGCATTAATTTTGCAGTCCAAGGGTTTTCAAATATCTTAAATCTGGAAATAATGTTACGAGGGTTTCATTGATAAACCTGAAGTACAAGTCTGAAATTCATTTTTTCTGGGTTATTTGGAGTTTGGGCTGCTTTCCTGAGATTCTTGAAATCATTTTGCAGGGATACTGTCCAAATTTGTTGCAGTCTAAGGGTTTAATTTTTTTTATTTCAAATCTGGAAAAAATCTAATAAGGGTTTCATATTTTTCTCAAAGAAGAATTCTTCAGATCTGGAAAGAAAATTTCAAGCATAATTTTTTTTTGGAAATTTCTGGGTATTTTGTTGTTGCTCGCGGTTTAGGTTTCGCATCTTGCTAAAGAAGTTTCAAGTATTTGTGGGAGAAAAAGCTGCTATAGATCCACTGCCCTCTGCTCTCCCATCGCTGCCCATCTGCATATCCAAAATCCGTCCATCCTCCTGCAGTCCTCTTACTGCCTGTCCACAAACCTTTGCTGCCCTCTCCTTAATCCTCACGCAGCTCCATCTTCCCTTCTCATTTTTGCAGTCTCCTTCAACGCTGCTCTTTTCCTTCTGCATCCTCGAAAATCCTTTTTCCGTTGCCCATCGCTACCTTCAAACTGCAAACAATTTGTAACTTTCTCCATACCCTTGCTTTGTCCATGCCTTCAAACCCTCACCTGCGTGCTTCCAAAAGCATTTCTCCACCATCCATCTACCCATCGTTGCATGCTCTCCTTTGTTGCGTATCCATTCCTTGTTGCAGCCCTTCTTCGATCTGCAATTCCTTCTCTATTCCGCCGCAACCCCCTTTCCTTCTCTGCCACCCCATTCCTTCATTTTCTGCGTCCATTCCAGCTCCCTCCATCTAACCCTCAGCTGCTCCGTCCAGTCTTCCGTTAGCTCCTTGTTGCCATCGAGTTCCTCAAACCTGCAAACAAAACAACAAGCTCATATTCGTTTAGCTTATATGCATATAGTGTTTAGTTCAGGGTTTTATATAGGTTTAGTATTTTCGATTTATTAAGTTAGGTTTGATATATTTTAGTCTATGATTTTGGTTTGTTCATAAACCTTTTTTTAACTTTGTTTGTTAATCTAAAAATAAATTGGAAAAAAGGGGAATTAGATTTGGGTCTTGTTTTATTTTTGTTTCTTTTATTTTGTTTTATTTTTATTTTAATTAAAAAATCTAAAAACTATAAAATCTAAAATCTAAAAATTTTAAAAACTCTAAAAAATCCTAAAAATAAAAAAAAGGGCTTCACTTTTTCATGTGACTTTGAGACAATCAATTTTATTTTTTTTAATCAAAGGTAAAATTTTCACATTTAAAGGTTTTAGATTTTTTATGTGGCCTCTGGCCCATCAAAAAATTTAAAAATTATTAAATCTTATTTTATTTCTTTTGGTACATTTTTTCTATTTTACCACATTAAGTCTAGCATCATAAAACTTAGCACCTCGAGAAATTCACCTAAGGAAAAATTAAGTTATCAATTTAAAATTTCTTCTTGGTGTCCTTTTGTGCTAAGACTAAGATCTAAAAGAAAAACTTGTGTGGTATCAAAATTTTTCCTTAGTTAAATGTGCTTAAATTTTTATATCTAAAGGTTAACTATAGGAAATTTTTTCTAGATTTGGGTCACTAAGCATAAATCTTTCAATTCTAGGATCTAAATTGGTTAGCGTTTAAATTTCGTGGTTGTTTAAAGTATTTGTATCTCTTGAAATTTAATTGCTAGAACATTGTGCATCTGTTGAATATCTTGCATCATTACTTGAATTATTTGATGTGTACTACATGTTAGATATATTGTGAATATTTTCAAGTAATTGTTAAAGTGCTATGTCGTGGAATTACAATAGATTGTGTATCTTTATTTCCTAAGCTAAGCATACTTTGAGCATTTGTTGACATTGATATCGAATTGCAAAGTAGTTTTTGTTCTCTTTGAGCTAAATTGTATCAAGAAGATTTGAAATAAGCTGGTGTTTTAATTATAATATCTTCAAGAGTTTATCTTCTAAGTCTTCATCTAATAAAGCGAGCATTTCATTTGGGTAATTGAGGGCTTTTGCGACATAAGTGTTTTCCCATCCTCGAGTCTAACTCACCTCATCTTCTAGTGCATTTACATATAAATTAACTTTGCATAGATAAAATTTACTTCCAAGCATAAGCTTGGTTGATAGACAGATAGATCTCCATCTGTCTTTTCTTGAGAAGCTTGTTTTAATAGTACTTTAAATGGTGACCTTGCAGCCGTCAGAGCCACAGCTCTCTGTAGCGCTGGAGGCACTGGATATGTTAGAAGTTCAGGAGGGGTATTATTAATCACACCTTAGTGTGCTTCTCCTGACCTTCTCTCTGCCAATTACAACGAAATCAGGCTCAACATAGAAAGGATTGAAGGATTCACAATCTAAGTAGGCCTTTAACTAAAATCAACCAAGATTCCTGCATCTCACATTAATTTTTAGGATCTGCATTTCATATAAGATAATCATTCACCTAAGCAGTAATTGCTAATCGATTACTTGGACTTCATTTCCCTAGCAAGATCGTTGACTTCATAAGGCACTAGTAGTAATTGTTTAAAATCTAATCAAATCCTAAGTCTTGCTAAATCTTAATCAAGTACTTGATCGCTTCGATGTGTCTCCCAAACTGGTTGATTCCCAACTAGTTCTTCTTCATTCCATTTTTCCATAGGGTTTACCCCCCTTCACCTGTTGTAGGGAGACAACTTAAATGGAGAAATTGGGGATCAGGGTGAATCCCCAATCTGAGCGTTGTCGCGGTGCCTAGACATTATGTGCGACAACACAGTGTATAGTCACATATTGGAAGCCATGTAGCTTTGCTGAGATCTTGGTACATTACAGAGACCGTGGGGATCCTCAAGGTGATAGACATGTTGATCAAAGAGCCATCTCTGCTAGCACTCATTATAAACCAGGTTCATAAATCTCAGTGTATTATATTCTAGATTTAGTGTTGATGTTTAACATGTGTTATGGCAGTTTGGCATAATGAATACTTAGGTAATTGTTTCAAGTTCGATACTGTCATGTGTCTCTTATACATAAATTCTAAGTAAATAAATTCTGAGTAAATGACATATCAGTTGGGACTCTTTAGAGGTCTAGTGTCTACTGTATTTGTTGAAGTTATAACTATAGGAACACACCTACATCTGCATGCAACCAAACTGTCCACAATAGCCTCATTAGTATCACAGTAAAGGAGTTTTGCAAGGGAGAGTAGCATATTGCTAGTCTCACTAAGCCATACATTGTTGAGTAGAGTATTGTGATTGATGTAAGGAGGTGTGTGCATTGAGTGAAGTATTATTGAACTACTGTCAGAGCCAATCTTCAGTGAAAATATGGATCAACCCCTCATAAATTCCTTTAATAAACTAGCAGCTACAACCAACAGAACCTTCTCCAAAGAAATACTCACTTTGCCATAGCAACAACAGTCACAAAAGGAGCATGAGTTGGGACACAAAATCTTTAAACTAGGGATAGATTTGATGTGAAAATTCCTGAATCTAACACATCAAAATGCCTACTACATTTTCTAGTTTACTATCTCCTACTTGTTCTTTGCATTAACAAGTTATTTAAATGCATAAATATTGAAGTAAACACAAATGCAGCCTCAACAAATATACAGATCAACAACTGAAATAAACTGAGACAACACAAGGGACACCGTTATTTTTGGACAATCGTCCCCGGAAAATACCAATGCGGGAAAGTCAGTGCAGCATATAGAGGGTTTTATTATTAAGCAGATTTTGAATACAACTAGGGTGCCAAAAATGGCTCACCCTTCAGAGAATTTCCTCGGAAGTAGTACCTCTTTCTGGAGATAGATATTCCGGAAAATCAGCAACCGGATGAACAAATCCACAGTGACTCTGACTGTTCCTTGTGCTAGACAACAAAAGCTTCTCCAAGCACTCCTTTGGAACTACGTCACCCTTCAATCTGCCCCAAAGACTTTCCTAGTGCAGCCTATTCAACCCAGCTTCAGCCTCTACAGCCTTCTGCACTGTTTGCGTCAGCCTCTGCAGCTTTCTACGTCTGCCTCTGCGTTCCTAGGCTCTGCGCTGCCTCTTTCAGCTCTTTGTTGCCTCTCTGATATGTATTCTTCGGCCTCTTGCCAAAATGCCCCTCATTGCAACTGATCACTTGTTCGATTTCCTCAACAAACCTCGCCCAAGAAAATCGAACTGACTGATCTCTCTTGGTGTGTCTCCAACTGACCCTCAAGCCTCCTCTTATACTTTTCCTGTTGATGATTCAACGGCCAAGATTAAGTCCCTAATCAATGGCTAAGATTAGATCTGGCTTGATCCTCGTTATTTAGAACTTTCTCACCCATTTTATATTAATACACATTAATATTTTAATTTTCCTAAGTTTAGACTTAGGAACCCCATTAAATATTAATTATTTTAATCTCTCCATCCTAGTGGAATTTCCCCGAATGATTTATGGGTCTTGGAGATCTCATGTGCCTTAGCCTCTCCACCAATTTTCATGGCTAGAGCACATCCGATGCTACCAAAAATCAACACTCCCTCTTAGCGAGGAATGTGCTCTAGTAATGCCTCACCATAGAAGCATCACACTGATCCTCCACATCGGTACCTGTGTTGATGCTTGGCCTGCTGCCTCACATCCCCTGCACTGCTGCTTCCTGTACTGCTGCCCATGAAACTGCCACATCTGTACTATAGCTCCCTCTCAACATGTTGCATCATGCTGCCCATAGCACTGCCACTACTAACTGCTGCACTTTGACTCAGTTACCGAGAAGTAAGTAACTGACTTCACCCAAATACTAACATCCCGGTCAGTGTGGAAGCCTCGTGATGCTGAAGCTACCTTAGCTGCTACCCTGTGCTCCTTCTGTTGCCACTGCACTGCTACAAACACCTATGTGCCTCTCACACTGTTGCAACCTCTATTGCGCTGCTACAGACCTTTTCACTCTAGCCTTGCTTTGGCGCTCCATCACACTTTGCTCCACCCGAAACCTGTCATCATGCTACTGTCATTAAGGCCTCCCACAACCGGATGTGATCCAAGAGTTTGGGCACCTCAAGAATCACACCCCTGCATGTAGTCCTCTCAACTACAACTCTTATCTCCCCACCTCTTCTCTAAAAGCGCATGAGCACTCATGGCACAATTTTCATCAGTGTCGACATCCTTCTCCGCCTTTGCTAGAGCTGCCTTTGAATCAGAAGCTTCTCCCTTGCCTTTCTTCCTGGGGCACTGAGATGCATAATGTCCCAGCTCCCCACAGTTGAAGCACTTGACCTTGGAGATGTCCTTCTTCTTCCTCTTCCCTTGTTGTCCCGCAGATGCTAGAGCCACATCCTCCTCCTCTTTCTTGACTCGAACTCCCTTACCACTACTCCCCGCCTTGGTCAACCTCTTGATCTCTTCCTGTCGAAGAGCTTCCCACATCTCTTCCCAACTGGGAAGAGTTGCTCTGCCCAAAATGCTTTGGACAAATGTCTCCCAGTCCTCGGAGACTACATTCAAAGCTGTCCTGACCATAAATTCTGGATCTAGTGTAGACCCCACAGAAGTAAGTTGGTCGTGAATTCCTTGCAACCTGAGGAGGAAGTGATCTATCTCCTCTTCTTTCTGCATCTAATATGACCTCAATTGACTCTTCAGTAACATCTTTCGCTGCACAGAAGAGCCCTGGTATAAGGTGGTCAACATCTGCGACATCTCACTTGTGTTCTTCTCAACAATATGTGGTATGACATGATCTTTGATCCTGTCTAGTATCATGCATTTCGCCTTCGCCATGGCCTCGTACTTCTCATTTGCATCAGTGTCAACTAGGACAGCTACGATTTTCAAGGTATAGTCCCTGATTTGATGTTTATCCAGGATTGCCAGGATCCTGGCCTTCCAGATGACAAAATTGGAAGCCTCATCCAATCTGTCCTGATCCCTCAATCCATTCACTGCCATCTCTGCTCCTCTTCTACAATCCCTCTGAATCTCGACTTCCCTCCTGGAAATCCTCTTGCCAACTGTCAAATCACTCCTCTCCAATCCCCCTTTGCTGCTCCAACTCAGATCTAGATTTCTTGTCTAGAAATCCATCAAGGTAGTGCTTCCCTCTACCTTGGTTCTGTCTCCTTAGACACTGTTTTGCACAGACAGAAACAATGTCCCACCAGCTCATCAAATCACAATCTGCACAACTCCCTTAGCCCCGACAACTGAAGAATCAGAGCCCTTCTGGCTCTACGCAATCACAAAGTGAGCTAGATTAGCTCCTCCTGGCCACAGCGTCAACCCTTCTTAGCTGAGAAAGATGATTGGGCACTGTGTAGGCCTAATATGCCCCCTTCTTCCTCTACGTTGCCCTGGGCTGTTGACGCAGCTACTGCATCTTCCCTTCCTGGCTCAGAATGCAGATGCAGGCACTATGTGAGCCTTGGCGTCACTTTCTTTGCACTACATCTCTCTTCCTTCTACATCTCTGGCTCTAGAACAACACTGTCTCTCGGGACATCTGCTTCTCTATTGCAAATCCTCAGATTTCTTCTGTTGGTGTCTTTAGTCCTCCTTGATCTGCAATCGCTCTGCTACCATGTGAAAATTCCTAAATCTAACACATAAGAAACCCTACTGCATTTTCTGGTTTATTATCTCCTACTTGTTCTTTGCATTAACAAGTTATTTAAATGCATAATCTTGAAGTAAACACAAATGCAGCATTCACAAATATATGGATCAACAACTGAAATAAACTGAGACAACAAAAGGGGCACCGTTATTTTTGGACAATCGTCCCCAGAAAAATCCAATGCGAGAAAGTCGGTGCAACATATAGAGGGTTTTATTATTAAGCAGATTCTGAATACAACTAGGGTGCCAGAAATGGCTCACCCTTCAGAGAATTTCCTTGGCAGTAATACCTCTCTTCGGAGACAGGTATTCCGACAAATTAGCAACCGGATGAACAACCCCATAGTGACTCTGACTGTTCCTTGTGCTAGATAGCAAAAGCTGCTCCAAGCACTCCTCTGGAACTGCGTCACCCTCTCCTGGCTAATCTGCTCTCAGTCTGCCCCACAGACTTCCTCAGTGCAGCATCTTCAGCCCAGCGTCAGCCTCTACAGCCTTCTGTGTTGTTTGCGTCAGTCTCTGCGTCTACCTCTGCGGCTTCTGCGTCCTCTGCGTTGGCCTCCTTAGCCTCTGCGTCAGCCCTCCTAGGCTCTGCGCTGCCTCTTCCAGCTCTTTGATGCCTCTCTGATATGTATTCTTCGGCCTCCTACTAAACTGCCCCTCACTGCAATTGATCACTTGTTTGATTTCCTCAACAAACCTCGCCCCAGAAAATCAACCTGACTGACCTCTCTTGTTGTGTCTCCAACTGACCCTCAAGCCTCATTTTATACTTTTCCTGTTGATGATTCAACGACCGAGATTAAGTCCCTAATCAATGGCTAAGATTAGATCTGGCTTGATCCTAATTATTTAAAACTTTCTCACCCATTTTATATTAATACACATTAATATTTTAATTTTCCTAATTTTAGACTTAGGAATCCCATTAAAATATTAATTATTTTAATATCTTTTCATCCGGGTGGAATTTCCCCAAACAACTTATGGGTCTTGGAGATCTCATGTGCCTTAGCCTCTCCACCAACTTTCATGACTAGAGCACATTCAATGCTACCAAAAATCAACATTTGAAACACATGAAGGTCACATGGAAAGTCCTTTTCAAATTAGATGAACTGGATGCACTCATTTCGAAAGTGAGCCAGTTAGAAGGGAAGAAACTAATCTGGGCTCTAAAACGAGCTAGGCTTTCTCTCATACAACCCAAGTTCTTGGAGGAACTTTGTGAAGGGGTTAGATCTTAGTTGCATCTTGTCTTAGTAACATCATGAGACTAATCGCTCCTATAGTTCCCTACAATGATGATGTTATGAGGAGATTCTTCACGTTAATGGCAGACACCTTATGAGACTTAGATAATTCCATGCATTCTACATTTGAGAGGAGGCTTCAGGTTTTAGAAATTATGGCCATGACTAGGACTTGTGAAGTCATATTGATGATCTTATCCTACAAGTGTTCCAATGCTTCTTCAACATTAGGAAACGTCATCCTGACATAGGCATAGCACACATGCAGTCCATCTTGTCATCATGTATGAGAAGTCGTGATGCCATTTGTCAGGAGTTACAATCTCAATTGTTGTTCGTTTGGAGAAGAGAACAGTTGGTGTCACCTGCTTCTTATGAACTAGCCGAGAGGTTGGTTGAGCAGAACATTGGGTTGTTCAGGAGATAGTTGACCAGGGAGGTGCTGCTCAGGTTTGGGGGATCTGCATCAAGAATGAGCTGAGGAGGAAGGGACTTTTCTTTGTCTACAAGGGACCTTAGGGACTTGGCCACTCATGCTTGAGTGACACTGAGGAGATGACAGAGGTAGAGCATGAGAAGATTCCTTCTAACTTTCAGGGTGAGGATTCTTCTTTGGACGAGTCCATGGGTTCATACAATGATACCTCTGAGGAGCTTGAGTCATGTGGATTTGTTGACATTAGGCGAGATTTATATTCGGGTGTGTATGGTGAGGAGTGAGTGGACCCTATGGGAGACATTCAAGATGATGAGTCATTAGTGATGATTCAGCATGAGCAGCATTTCGTGGAGCATGAGTCCACTAAGGAGGTGGATGTGCACAGTATGCATGATGAGCCTTTTGGGGAGAGCTAGTTGGAGGTTCATATTAAGCCCCTGATGGAGGAGGATGAGCAGCCACCCCTGGGGCCAACCATTAATGAGGAGTAGACAAATGTACAGAAACCTAGTAGGGTGGCAGTATTTGCAGACACTTGTCCTCAGGAGTTGTTGGAGATAGTGGTGCTTCCATCTTTAAGCCTACCCATTGATGCAATGCAGATAGGTGCAGTGGCAGCCAACAGAGTCGCAGTGTTTCCAGGCAACATACCTCTCCAGGAGTACATAGACAGGACGTGCAACACAGTTTTGCCACTCGTACCCATTGTATGGAGAGAGGCAGGGTTCTCTTAGTGGATGTTTTCGATTGACTAGATAGAGCAGGATGAGTTGAGCATGGACCAACATCAGCATAGCAGATTTGTTTTATACACAAGTGTCCATTCTTCTCACGAGCTAGATCGGTGGGAGATCATGAGTTGGTACCCTCCTGATGGGGTGATAGTTCTAATCATGGACATAGTGCAGCAGGAACCCGTAGATGTGAGGGATACCGCATGTTTTAGTTGGCAGTGGGATGCAAGCCAACAACTCTTCAACATTCCAACCCAACATTAACAGAGTAGGATTGGCATTGGTTTGTGTCAGGGGTGGATTGGAGAGAAGTGATGAGTTGGTATTCCACTGATGGAGCAAACACTACAACCAGAGATAGGGCTCAGTTGCAGCCATGGGATACGAGTGTTGATGATGGCCATGCTGGCACTAGGTTCCAGGGGGATCTGTTGATGGTAGGACGAGTCAGAGTTTATCCTGGGATCTAGGGATTAAGGTATCCATTCATGGTTGGGTGTCATGGAGGCATGGTATCACGCAGTGGTTTGTATGGGATCTAGGTATTGGTTCTCAACTGCACAGGACCACCAGGTTGGTCTACAGATATGGATTGCTTGAGGGCAAGCAATCTTGGGGCGAGAGGATTTGTAATGTTCCTTTTTCTGGTATTCCTTATGGCATGGATAGGATGGACTTTCAGAGTTGGGGGCAGATAGGTCATAGGTGCAAGTTGGCGTCCTCAACGAGCCCAGGGGCTTTTGGACGGATTTTGAGGAGTTTTTATGAGGTTTGATGGCATTCACTTGCTATATTCCATCATCCGCACAGTTTGCCTTCCATTACGTGGCATTCCAACAACTTTCAAAAAACAGAGATTAATCGGCCGAACTCAATTAATTACGCTTAAGATGGCATTTCAAGAGGAATAATTAGCAGAACACCTTAATGTAATAGCTCGTTGGAATCGAAATAAGAAAATCTACAGGACAGGATGGTTAAAAGTTATTTTCAGCAACCTGAGGAGGCATGGAGGCGAATTTACCCTTTTCCAACATTAAAAAGAATATTTTAATTGAAATAAAAGAGAGAAAAGCGCTCCATGATTAAAATAATAATAAAATAGGAGGTTCTAGAGGGGTCCATCAAATTTATAAAAGAGGAGGCCATTAGAGGATATCTTGGATTTTGTATTTATTCTTGTATGAGAGGTTGAGAACCTGGTCTCCACTTCAGCAGTAGCCTCAGGACGAAAACCCTTGGGTGATTCAGCGAGATTGGGCGAGTACCCATCTCCCCTTGGTGAATTCATCCAGAATTCACAGGAGAGGTTAGCAGTGGTAGTTCAGTGCAATTTTTGTGGATGGCCAGTGTAACATTAAACCCCAGTTTATATATTATAATAAAAGTTGAGATTATTTCTGCTCATTGTATGATCAAATTGCATGCATTCCCTTGTTCCATTTTACATGGCAATCTTCTGTAAATTGAATGTTAATTTTACGATTAATTTTGGTTGAATTAGTTTTATGCAAAATCTGCAAAATATCCCATTTAGGACATTACAAAGGGGGATCCCTGGGCCACATGTTGGTATACAAGGGTAGTTAATAAAAGGGAAGCCCATACTTGCGTATATAATGTATTGGATGGGTGCAATCGTGGTACATGAGGTGCCCGACCTTGATTTTTCCACCATTCTTTATATTCCTTTTGCCTTTTATGATTTGTTTCTTTAGTTGACTACTCGGGGCTCAAGGAATAAGAGCATGATGTGTAAGATATAGCCGTGGATACCCCTTTTAAGGTAGGGCGTTTTATTGCCTACCAAGGGTTGGGACAATCATGGGTTCCTGAATGATAAAGGAGGCTCATCTAGGGCTTGTAGGAAACAAGGGTGATGGCCATGATGATGGGGTAGATCTCATGTATTGGCTTTTGCCCACGTGCTAAATGTGTTTATCTCGACCATCTTTGCATTTTGTGGTACATTTTCCTGTTGAATGCGGCCAATTATGCTTTTGCTTTTCTTTTTAGCTGCATCAACCTTCGGGGCATTATTCCAGGCTTAGCCCAAGGTGTGGGTAAGGGAAGGGGAAGGCTAACCCTATGTGGACCCAAATGGAGGAATGTGGACCCAAGTGGGAGAAATGATGAATGGGGTTATAATGAGTGGAAGAGGAGTGATATATGTTGATGAGGAAGCAGGACCACGCAACTAAAATCAAAGTTTCCCATGTAGTACCATCCCTAAAGCCTAAAGGTCAGTAAAAGATATCTCATGGGACTAGGGTCCAAGATTAACATCCAAAGTGGTCAAAGGAAGAAGAGCACAAACCTAGCGCATTGTTTCTTCCGAATCCCTCCATTAATCAATGCCCAGAAGTATCCATGATAATCAGACTACAATACCCAATTACCAAATGACGGGACATACCTTTTAGTTCAGGAGACCCACCTTCAAACATACGATCATGCCAAATGGGTGAGGGACCACATGTCTGGCTCAGGTGGGGAAGAAATGGTACAATGAGCTAGTTGGTGGCTGCAAGGGGCTGCTGGCTGAGGACCATCTTGGAGAAAAAAATTCTTCTAATGATATCACCCATAAAATGGTGGGTAACATAACCCAAGGGTTTCCTTCATGGGGCTAAATGAAGCTGAGAACTAGGTTCTCAAAACCTCTCACAGACAAATACACAAATTCAAGATGTCCAAAATGATTTGCTTTCCTTCCTTTTAAAGACTTGATGGATGGCTCTCCAACCTTCTAGAAGTATTTATTTTATTATTTTATTTCAATTCTAAAAGATTCTCCCCTTTATTTAAGTGACTTTCAATTTATTTTTATTTAAGTCACTTTCCCCCCTCTAGCCTTTTTCCCTAATTAGACACTTTTCCCCTTTTTTAATTAATTGACTAATTAAAGTCACTTTTTAATCCTGGGAAATGATTAATTGGCCACCATACTTTCTCTGGCCACTGGTAACTGCTTCTCACCATCTTATCTTGTAGATCTCTTCGTTCAAGTTCTAACGAGCTATTACACTAAGGTGTTTCTCCAAATAATCCCCTCCACACAACACCTTTATTGTTCTTTAATTAAATTACGCTGATAATAACCCTGTTTTACTACATTCATCAGAATGCAACGGAACGAAGAACGAACTGTGCAGAACTGCACACGATGGTGAAATACAAGCGAAGTCCATCGGACCCATAAAATCTCCTCCAAAACCCTATGGGCCCTTTGATGACGTAATCTCACTCCTATAAACTGGTTGCCACCAACTGTGGAAGTCCATCCTAACTGCATCATAAGAGAAACTGAAAATGGGGACATTACAAATCCTCCCACCGCAAGATTGTTTGCCCTAAATCAACCTGTATATGTCGATTGTAAAGGCATCTATACATTGATTCGAAGGTCCCATACAAACCATTGTACTACATCATGTCTGCGTGCCATCCAATCATGAGCGGACCCCTCGATACTTAGATCCCAAACTCACCTCTAACTAAACCCACCATCAATAGATCCGTCTGGATCCCAATGCCACCTTGGCCATCCATCGATGCTCATGCTCCATCGCTCCAACTACGCTATGCCCCTGGCTAAGAATATCCTCTCAAGAATCATCTGTCAATAGAATACCTACTCATAATCTCTCGCTAATCCATCCCATGGGAAGGATCGAATGCATGAACATGTCTACACATGGCACAAGTCTACTATGCTGATGTTACTCCATGCTCAACTCATCTTGATCTGCCCAGTCAACCAACATGATCCACATAGAAAACTCTACCCTTCTCACTCCAATATACAAAGGTGGGTTGATAGTGTTGCAAGCCCTATCAATGTACTCCTAAATAGTGCTGCTCTGAAACTCCCAAGTATACTCGTGCTGCCTCGCTAGGAACCTCAGTCGTCCCTCAACGCTAAACAAATTTTCACTGACTCGACCCACTTCATTCTAAGCTCAATTTCACTGTTCTGCTAGAAGATGGTGCCTCAGACTATTTGGATTTTCTGCTTCAACGCCATAAGATCTGCCCTGACATGCTTAATCTTCTCCTAGCAACTACTATCTAAAAGTGCTACAGCCCTGTTTGTTGCCTCTACATCTATCTCATCGATGGGTGGACCCAAAGATGGATGCTCAACCACTTTGTAATATTCCTAGGGAAAATTTACAATAAATATACAAAGCAAACATAGACAAAAACACCATAAAATAGTGAACACGCAATCAGACCGTGAACTGCACCAAAACCTATGTTGCTGATCTCTTTTATTGATAAATAAAGGATGTACAATATGGTGCTGGAAGGAATGCACATGGGCTTGCTCAAGGCAAGCTAGCAAGGCCCCAAATGATAGATAAGTCACCCTTCTCTGATCTGTTGTTGTGTTGCTCTAGCTTTGTGCTGAAGATGCCCAGAAATATGTTGTTGGATGAATGGAACTGCGGCTAGGGCCCTCTCTAGTGCTCAGAAAATTCTGGGAAATTAATCTCGGCCTCTCCACCAAATACCCAAAGTAACCCACGAAGGATTGGCCCAATGATTGACTTCGGAAATTCGGCCCTATTTTCCCTCAATGGCCCAACTGGTGGGTGATTCATCCCGCCTATAAATCCTGCTGCAAATGGCTTCCAAAATAGTTGCAATCCTCACCAAAATACTTCCCCAAACTTCTCTCCAAGTTCATCCTCAACCACACCTCACTCCTCAACCTCCCGAGTGCCTCCACCATGAACTGCACAATTCCTGCGCTGTTGTAGCTGACTCTCTCCTTGGAATCGGACCTCTTGTTGCTGGTATGAAATGAAAAAGTTAGAACTCCCTCGTTGGGCTAGCACTCGAAGTCCACTGAAGCAAGGGTTGACATCTCCGCTCGGAGACACTCGTGTGCTAAAAAACACTTACAGACTTGGCTTCAGCTCAAGCGTGCTCTTGTCAAAAGACAATTTTGCAAATGATGAATGAATGAGCAATTGAGTGTCTCTTCCTCCTTTTGTCAAAATGCCTCCAAAATTCCCATGTGGATCCAACTCAAACTTCCCATACCAAATCTGCTCCAATGAGAGCGTACTCCTCATGTGGGCCAAAATTCTCATGAGGTGGCCCCCATGCTCCACTAAGGCTGCAGCATTTCCTCCAGCTCTAAGGTTTGGGAGTGCTCTAAGCCAAAAATCATGTGTGGGACCTTTAAACCCACATTTCCTAAGTGCAGTCGTGCAATATAACAAAAATTATCAAAATTGATATTTCACATAGCAAATTGCTAAGTGGGAATATCACACACCTCCACAACATCTCCAACTTGAGCCTTCAATTGGCTTTCCAAAGATGTCTCATCATTCACATTATGCATATCATCCTCCTCATGCTCTTGCACCTCTAAGTGCTCTCCATGTTGGTGTTGATTTTGGGTAGCATCGGATGTGCTCTAGCCATGAAATTTGGTGGAGAGGCTAAGGCACATGAGATCTCCAAGGCCCAAAAATCGTTTGGAGAAATTCCACCTAGATGAAGAGATATTAAAATAACTAATATTTTTAATGAGTTCCTAGGTCTAAACTTAGGAAAGAATAAATATTAATGTGTATTGATATAAAATGGGTGAGAAAGTTCTAAGTGGCGAGGATCAAGCTAGTTCTAATCTTTTAGCCGTTGATTAGGGATCGACCGTTGAAGACTCAACAGAAAAAGTATAAGAGGAGGCTTGAGGGTCAGTTGGAGACACACCAAGAGAGCAAGAATTCGATTTCCTGGGGCGAGGTTTCCTGAGGAAATCGAGTTAGTGATTAGAGTTGCAATGAGGGGCAATTCAACAAGGGATTTTCATCTAAGGCTGAAGAATACATAGCAGAGAGGCAGCGCAGTACCGAGAGAGACAACACAGGCCCTAGAAGGGCTGATGCAGAGGCCGAAGCGCTGACACATAGGATGCAGAAGGCTGACGCAGGTGACGCAAAGGCTGAAGCGCTGACACGTAGGATGCAGAAGGCTGACGCAGGTGACATAGAGGCTGTAGATGCTGACGCTGGGCCTTAGAGACAGCGCTGGGGAGATTTTGTGGGGTAGACTGGGAGCAAATCAGCAGATCCTGAGCCGGGAGAGGATGACGCAGCTCCTGGAGGAGTGACATAGTTCTAGAGTAGTGCTTGGAGTAGCTTTCACTATCAAGAATAAGGAACAACCAGAGTCGTTGTGGGGTTTGATCATCTGGTTGCTGATTTGCCAGAATATCTGTCTCCGGATAGAAGTACTACTGCCGAGGATATTCTCTGTTGGGTGAGCCATTTCTGGCACCCTAGTTGTATTCACGAAATCTGCTTAATAATACAAACCCTCTATATGCTTCACCGGTTTTTCCAAGGACGATTGTCCAAAAAAAAGGTGTCCCTTGTGTTATTGTATCAATTTATTTCAGTGCATGATCTATATATTTGTGAAGGTTGCAATAGTGTTTACTTCGATGTTTATGAAATTAAATAACTTGTTAATGTAAAGAACAAGCAGGAGATTGTAAACCAATATTTGTAGTTGGGGTTTTTGATGTGCTAGATTTAGGAATGGTATCAAAGGGATTGCAAATCATAAGCGACTGAAGGCACCAGCGAAGAAATACGGAGAATTTGCAGCAGAAAGCAGTTGTCTCGGGTGACAACGTTGTTCCAAAGCCAGAGACGCAGAAGAGAAGTGACACAGTGCAGAGAAGGTGACGTAGAGGCTCACGCAGTGCCTGCGTTAGCACTCTGATCCAGGTAAAGGTGACGCAATAGCGGGGAGGAGGCCACACAATACTTGCGTCCGCTGTCCAGGCCAACGCAAAGGCAGAGGGGAGCATATCAGGGTTACGCAGTGCCAAGTCATCTTTCTGAGCCAGGAAGGATTGACGCAGTGGCCAGGAGGAGTTGATCCAATTCTCACTGTGATTGCGCAAAGCCAGAAGGGCTCAGATTCTTCAGTTGCTGGGGCTAAGGGAGCTTAGTAGAATTCGATTTGAGGAGCTAGTGGGACACTGTGCCTGTCAGTGCATAATAATGTCTAAGGAGACTGAACCAAGGTGGAGGGAAGCACTGCCTCGATAGATTTCCAGCCAAGAAATCTAGATCCAGATTGCAGTGACAAGGGAGGATTGGAGAGTAGTGATTCGATAGTTGGCTGGAGGATTTCCGAGAGGGAAATCAGGACTCAGAGGGAGTCTAGAGAAGAGGAGCAGAGATGGCAATGAACGGATTGAGGGATCAAGATAGATTGGACAGGGCTTCAAATTTTGTCATCTAGAAGGACAGGATCTTGGAATCCTAGATAAACATCGCATCAAGGACTATGCCTTGGAAACAGTAGCTGTCCTAATTGACCCTAATGCAAATGAGAAGTATGAGGAGGCCGAGGCGAAGGCGAAATGCATGATCCTAGACGGGGTCAAGGATCATGTCATACCACATATTGCTGAAAAGAACACATCAAGGGAGATGTGGCAGACGCTGACCATCTTATATGAGGGCTCTTTAGTGCAGCAGAAGATGTTATTGGAGAATCAGCTGAGGTCACACCAGATGCAGAAAGGGGAGGATATAGATCCCTTCCTTCTCAAGTTGCAAGCGATTCACAACCAGCTTACTTCCGTGGGGTCTACACCAGATCTAGAGTTTATGGTCAGGACTGCCCTGAATGCAGTCTCTAAAGAGTGGGAGACATTTGTCCAAAGCATTTTGGGTAGAGCAACTCTCCCCAGTTGGGAGGAGATGTAGGCAACTCTTTGACAGGAAGAGCTCAGGAGATTGACCAAGGTAGGGAGTAGTAATAAGGGAGTTCGAATCAAGGAGGAGGAGGCATCAACAGGACAACAGGGGCTACAAAAGAGGAAGAAGAAAGACATCTCCAAGGTCAAGTGATTCAACTGTGGGGAGCTGGGACATTATGCTTCTCAGTGCCCTAGGAAGAAAAGCAAGGGAGAAACTTCTGACTAAAAGGTTGCTCTAGCAAAGGTGAAGAATGATGTCGAAACTGATGACGATTGTGCCATGAGTGCTCATGCGCCTCTAGAGAAGAGGTGGGGAGACATGGAGCTGTAGTCGAGAGGACTACAGAAGCAGAGGCAGGATCGTTGAGGTGCCCAAACTCTTGGATCACATCCGACTACAAAAGCCCTTAACGACAGTAGCATGATGGCAGGTGTTGAGTGGAGCAAGGTGTGATGGAGCAGTAAGGCAGTGCTAGAGTGCAAAAGTCTGTAGTAGCGCAGTGGAGGTTGCAGCAGTGCGATAGGCACAGAAGAGGTTGCAGCAACGCAGTGGCAGCAGAGGGAGCATAGGATAGCAGCAGAGGTGGCTTCAGCATCACAAGGCTTCCAGTTTGACCAGGATGTCAGTGTTTGGGTGAAGTCACTTACTTCTCAGTAACTGAGTTGCAATGCAGCGGGTAGCAGCGGCAGTGCTATGGGCAACATGATGCAACATGTTGAGAGGGAGTTGCAGTACAGATGTAGCGGTGGCAATGGAAATGACATAGGCAACAGTACAGGAAGCAGCAGTGCAGTGGATGTGGGACAACAGGCCAAACATCTGCACAGAGGACTAATGTGAAGGATCAATGTGATGCTTCTATGGTGAAGCATTGCAAGAGCACATTCCTCGCTAAGAGGAAGTGTTGATTTTGGGTAGCATTGGATGTGCTCTAGCCATGAAATTTGGTGGAGAGGCTAAGGCACATGAGATCTCCAAGACCCAGAAATTGTTTGGAGAAATTCCACCTAGATGAAGAGATATTAAAATAATTAATATTTTTAATGGGTTCCTAAGTCTAAACTTAGGAAAATAAAAATATTAATGTGTATTAATATAAAATGGGTGAGAAAGTTCTAAGTGGCGAGGATCAAGCTAGTTCTAATCCTTAGCCTTTGATTAGGGACTTAATCTTAGCCGTTGAAGACTCAACAGGAAAAGTATAAGAGGAGGCTTGAGGGTCAGTTGGAGATACACCAAGAGAGATCAAGAATTCGATTTTCTGGGGCGAGGTTTGCTGAGGAAATCGAGTTAGTGATCAGAGTTGCAATGAGGGGTAGTTCAGCAAGGGATTTTCATTCGAGGTTGAAGAATACATAGCAGAG
This sequence comes from Pinus tabuliformis, assembly GCA_031772625.1. Classification (NCBI taxonomy): domain Eukaryota; kingdom Viridiplantae; phylum Streptophyta; class Pinopsida; order Pinales; family Pinaceae; genus Pinus; species Pinus tabuliformis. The sequence continues at coordinate 165,694,679 of CM062811.1, forward strand.
AGCCAACGCAGTACCGAGAGAGACAGCGCAGGCCCTAAAAGGGCTGACGCAGAGGCCGAAGAGCTGACACAAGGACACAAAGGCCATAGAGGCTGACGCTGGGCCTTAGAGACAGCGTTGGGGAGATTTTGTGGGGCAGACTGGGAACAGATCAGCAGATCTTGAGTCGGGAGAGGGTGACGCAACTCCTGGAGGAGTGATGCAGTTCTAGAGCAGTGTTTGGAGCAGCTTACGCTATCCAGCATAAGGAACAGTTAGAGTCGTTGTGGGGTTTGATCATCCGGTTGCTGATTTGTCGGAATATCTGTCTCCGGATAGAGGTACTACTGTTGAGGATATTCTCTGTTGGGTGAGCCATTTCTGGCACCCTAGTTGTATTCACGAAATCTGCTTAATAATACAAACCCTCTATATGCTGCACCGACTTTCCCGAATTGGGTTTTTCGGGGACAATTGTCAAAAAATAACGGTGTCCCTTGTGTTATTGTCTCAGTTAATTTCAGTGCATGATTTGTATATTTGTAAAGGCTGCAGTAGTGTTTACTTCGATGTTTATGAAATTAAGTAACCTGTTAATGTAAAGAACAAGTAGGAGATTGTCAACCAGTATTTGTAGTAGGGGTTTCTGATGTGTTAGATTTAGGAATTTTCACAGTTGGACCATCAATAGTGACTCATTCCTCAAGTTCTCTTGAGTGCCTTTTTCTTGGCCCTCATCGCTCATGGAATCGATCTGCTGCTCATCATTTCCTGCCATCAAATATGAATGCGCAGGTAAAGATTGCTCATGCTCCCCAGAGGAATCCTCATGAAAGTCAAAGGACTCAACTATAGAAGAAGAATCCTCATCAAAATTGTCAGAAGGAATCTCCTCCGTCATCTCCTCCTTATCACTTAAGCATGAGTGATTAGGCCCTCGAGGTCCTTTGCAGATAAAGTAAAGACCTTTCCTCCTTAGCTTATTCTTGTTGTCAGTTTGAATCTTTGCATCCTTGTTGTCTTCACTACAAACTCACATCCTCCTTAGCTCCTCCTTGGTCAATTTCCCTTTGAATAGTTTCATATTTCGCTCAACTAACCTTTTTATTAATTCATGAGCAAAAAGTGAGATGGTTTGCTCCTTCCTCCCAATGGCCAACAACCTGAATTGCAACGGGTTGTAGATGGCCACATAATCGCCCCAAACTCCAATCATGATCTCTAAAATCTTGAGTCTCTTTCCAAATGTAGGGCTCACAATATCATGCAATCCCTGAAACTTTCTTCTATCAGCTAGAAAACATCCCTCATAATGTCATCATTGTAAGGGAGCAATGGTGAAGTTATTCTGATACTCTCGTTGAGACAAGAGGTAACTGTAAGTCTAACCCTTTTGCAAGTGTTATCCAAGAATCTCTACTAGATCAAGGCAAGCATTGTTGGTTTGAGTTCCCAATTTAGAACCCTCAAATCCAACTGGCTCACCTTAGAAAGATGTGAATCCAATTTCTCCAAATGAAATTGGGTTTTCACAGTCATCTTCATGTTCTTCAAATTTACCCCAAGTGCATAGAGCCAATTTCCTAGCTCCAGTTCTTTCTACAAATCCCTTATTTGTTCCCAATGTAGGATAACATGTACCCCTTTTGAAAAGGGTTTGTTGTTTTGCTTTTTCCCTTCAGCCAAGGAAGTACTGCGGCCCAAAAATCCAACTGCTGCTAAGTTGTTAAGGGAATTTGTGAAGGCTTTGTCCCAATCATCCATAGTGACCAAACTCTACTTATGACAAATATATCAAGTTGGCAATGGGCTAAGACTGATAACCCCTCATGACTATGATAAATACATGCTCAGCCATGACCCTTGACCTCACAAATTTACAAGGCTTCATATGTGATACAAGGCAATTTTTATTATTTTTAACTTCATTCTCAACCTTTCAAACAACTCAGTCAGCGCACCCTTTGACTATTAATTTCACCAACAGTATAACATTCAACTCAATAAACCTTTGTTGACTCATGACATGGACCAAACACACTCAGCAATAATTACATAGCCCAACAACATAAATCATGTATTCTAACCCCACATACAAGATTCAATCCAAAAATTTCAGACTAGCAACTTGCATTCAATTTCAATAACAGTTGAACATTATCCAAACCTCACATCAGCGTACAAACCCTATCCTCACACTTTAAGCTACTGCAAGGCATAAGTTATTAGTCCATAGCAGCCCCTGCGTCAAAATTATGTCAGCATACACATAGCCCTGCAACAAATTTAGTTATTTAAACTCTGATATATGCCAACTCTAGCTTTGCAGCCTCCAATTAATCGCAAGAGGCTCGGCCTCCTATTGGTGAAAACAATCATGAACTGTTAAATTATGGTATGTTTTATGCTTAGAGCAGTTTACTTATTTTTCTTCTTATTAGCCACAGATTAGCAATCACATATACATTAAGTAAAGTGCAGATAGAACATTAAATGATCAACAGAAAACAAGCCAAGACAAGAGACACAAGATGTGGCGGATAGCCAGGGACAAACCCAATGTAGGGAAACCCTTTGATCAAATCTTCTTTTATCTTCAATAGTTCAGCAGAGAGAAATAGTACAAAATTTGAATTGTGTAATTTTATATCAGCAGCAGCAAACCCTAGATCAGTAAAGTCAAACTTGGTCAAACTCGCTGAAATTGACCTCTAAAATGCTTAGTCAATTTCCGGTCAACTTGTCCTTGAACAGCCTGAAGAAACAGCCCTTGAACAACCCCAAAAGTACAGTCAATTTGCAGATTTCTGAAGTCAACTGCAGCCGTAAACTAGGGCAATCAATATCGGTCAAACTAGAGGTTAAATCACCTCGATTTTCGTGCCAAAATTTGTGGCCTGCCTAGGAGAGGCAGCGACACCCAATCCGCACCCCTAGATGGTCAACACTAGCGAAAGAGATGACCTGCTGCCCTAGCGTCCTTCTTTCTGCGTCTTCCTTGCCCTAGAACATCTTCCTTTCAGCCACATGTGTGAGAGAGAGAGAGAGGCTCCTTTTATGCGTAGGGGAGAGAGAGAGAAGATGAGTGAATGAATCAGTTCCAAATGACTCAACCTCTCTTCTATTTATATGAAACATTGGGCATGTGTGCCACACACTTAGCTGTTGGCCGACCTTGACAATTTGTTAAGTAATTATAAATAAATTCATATCTCCACAAATACTTGTCGGAATCGGATGATCTTTAGATCAATCCTACGCTTCTCGATGAGAGGAATCTAGGAAAAATATCAGCAGCGATAAATAAGGTGACCCACATGGATTTTGGCCCTAGTTGCCAATTTTAACACTCCCTCTCAACTAGGGAGAACTCCATTTGTAATCCGTCAGATCGTTGCTGCTATCCATCCATCAAATGCACTGTCTTGTACAGCTACACCCCACTCTGCTCTGCTCTGCTCGAACTATGAAGAAGAAGAAATGATCGAGGATGTATCATACCATCCTCCACTGACCCGAAGTCAGTCTCAGAGTGTGAACCACTCTCATTGATCCCAGATCAGTATCATTGATCCCAGATCAATGGAGGTCATCCTAGCATAGGGAGTATGGTAGATACAACGATGCGTCCATCGATAGTACTACTAAGGTCCCTATCCTCATTTCTCTGCTCATTGATCAAATGAGAGGTACTTCCCATGAGTCTTAGACTACATGGGTAGGATGCCTCGGTAGGAGAACTAATCATCCTGTCCACAGGAGAACGAATCATCCTGTCCAGTGGACGCCACAGAGAACTAATCATCCTGGTCTACAAGAGAACTAATCATCCTCTTCCACAGTTGCCACGGAGAACAAATCATCCTGGCCCACAGGAGAACTAATCATCTTGTTCCACAGTTGCCACGGGGTGTCACAGGGGAAGGTTGAACCTTTTACCCTATACATAGTGCACCACCAAGGGACAGTGAGTCACCCTGTGGTCACATGTCGCTCCAAGAAGTACCCCGCACCCCCCTGGAGCTCCCAGAGCTCAATACATCATACTCGACCCTCATAAGGGGGCCTCTAGATGACACCAAGTCGTTCTCGGAAATTCAGGAATTTGACCTTTCCCAGGGGCTTTGTCAAAATGTCGGCGACCTGTTCATCTGTACCGATATGTTGGAGCCTTATTGCTCTCCGCTGCACCATATCTCGAATATAGTGGTACTTGATATCGATATGCTTGGACCGATCATGAAATATGGGATTCTCTGATAAACGGATCCCGCTCTGGTTGTCACACAGAATCACGGTGGTATCCAATGTAAATCCAAATAGCTCACTAAAGAGCTTTCGCAACCAGACTGCCTCACAGGAGGCCATGCTAGTAGCAATGTACTCTGCCTTAGCGGTGCTCAAAGCCACCGACTTCTGCTTCCTACTCATCTAGGATATTGAGGCAGATCCCAAAGAGAAACAACACCCGGAAATGCTCTTTCGATCCACCACACTGCCTGCCCAATCAGCATCAGTATACCCAAGTAGTCTCACATCTCTAGTAGTGTATCTCAACCCATGAGTGATTTTGCCACGAAGATATCTCAATAGATTCTTGGCACCAATCCAATGTGAGTGGTGAGGCTTAACCATATGTTGACTCAATGTGTTGACTGCAAAGCATATATCCAGACGGGAGTTCACCAAGAATATTAATGCTCCGACAAGTTGACGATACTCGGTAGAATTTTGTAAAACAGGTCCGGTAGCACTACTGCTTAACTTCTTGAAGTCAAGCTCCATCAGGGTAGTTACGGGCTTGTAGTCCACCATGCTGAATCCCTCCAATATCTTCACCACATATTTTCCTTGAGATAGGAAAATCTCCCCTGGTTTCTGCCAGACTTCCAGTCCTAGGAAATAGTGCATAAGTCCTAGGTCTTTCATCTCAAACTCAAAAGCCAGCTCCCTCTTACATTCATGAATGAGAGGGTCTGCACCTGTTAGAAAGACGTCGTCAACATATAGCACCAATATGAGAGGCTTGTCATCTATAACCTTAAAGTAAAGGTTAGGGTCGGCTTCACTCCTAGTGAATCCCAGCTTCATCAAGTAGCTATTGATCCTCTCATACCATGCTCGAGGTGCTTGCTTTAGCCCATAGAGGGCCTTCTTCAACCTGCACACATGATATTCTTGATCATAAATCTCAAATCCTTCGGGTTGCTCCACTTAGACCTCCTCTTTGATTGAACCATGTAAGAACGCAATCTTGACATCCATCTGATGTAGGTTCCATCCTTGCGAAGCAACAAGGGCTATGATCGAGCGGATGGTGGTATATTGGGAAACAGGTGCAAATATCTCGTCATAGTCTATACCTTCCTTCTGAGAGAAGCCACGAGTGACAAAAAAAGCCTTATACTTTTCAATACTTCCATCAAATGCATGCTTTATCTTGAAAATCCATTTTGAAGTGACAACGGCTTTTTCCTGGGGTCTGGGGACCACATCCCAAACATCGTTTTTCATGATGGACTCATATTCCTCAGTCATAGCATCCTTCCATACTTGATGCTTGACAGCTTCTGTGAATGACGAAGGCTCATTTTGGATGATCGTGCTCATGATGATCAGGTATCCCTAATACCTATTCGGCCTCTTACTTTCACGGAAGGTTCCTCAAGGTGCAATGTGTCCTTCAGCATCATCAAGTGTCCCCCTAAGCCATGAAGGTCTTTTCCTAGAAGAGGAAGGCTCTTGCGGAGGAGGATCAATATGATCCATAGGTTCTTCCACATCGGGCATCGTCTCATCTTCCTTTTCCTTCAGTTCCCCGGTGTCAGCTTCTTTAGATCCCCTTAAAGTAGGAAGATTGTCTACTTTGCTAAGAGCCATATCTTCGTCAAAGGTGACATCATGACTAATCTCGACTTCCCTTTGACCAGCTACATAGATTCTATAGCCCTTAGTATTTTCGCTATAGCCCACGAAGATTCCTTTCTTTCCAGATGCACCCAATTTATTCCTTTTCTCTTTAGGCACATGAAAATATACAGGGCTTCCAAAAATTCTAAAATGAGATACGTCAGGTTTCTTACCGGTGAACATTTCTTCGGGAGTCTTGGAACCCAATGCTTGATGAGGGCATCAATTTTGTACATATACGGCGGTATTTGCAGCTTTAGCCCATAGAAACTTTGGAAGTCTTTGATCATGGAGCATAGCACAGACAACTTCCACAATTGTACGATTCTTCCTTTCCGCCACACCATTCTGCGCAGGAGTATATGGTGTAGTAGTCTCCCTTTTAATGCCAGCCTCTTTGCAAAAGTCATGAAACTCATTGGATTCATATTTAGTTCCATTATCAATCCTTAAGGTCTTGATCTTATTTTCGGTTTGATTCTCGATCAAGGCTTTGAAGTGTCGAAACCAGGAGAACACTCCATCCTTCTTTTTCAAGAAGTATATCCAAGTCATGCAAGAATAATCATCTGTAAAAGTGAGGTAATATAAATATCCTCCCAAGGAGTTCACAGGCATCATACCGAATATGTCTGAGTGAACCAATTGCAATATATCGGAGGTCTTGCTTTGGCTTGAGGGGAATGGTCCCCTTTTGAGCTTTCCTTCAGCACATCCTGGACATACACCTTCTTGCTCTAATCTGAACTCGGGCATCCTAGTCACCATTTTTCTTACATCGGGTAGAGCTTTATAATGAAGGTGAGCAAACCTTCGATGCCATAGTTCGGACTAAAGAGATGTGTCACAAGACATGACACCTAGCAGACTTTCTCCGACCTGATATAATGGATCAACTCAAAACCCAAAAGTAAAAGTATCTTTAAAGTTCTTTTTCCATACACATACCTGCCATTGCTGAAAGCCACCTTTAGCCTTTGTCTTCCATTGCCGAAATGGACACCAAGTTCTTTTTGAGATCAGGTACATATAATACATCTTGTAAGTGGATGGTATTACCCTAATTCAATTGAAGAGTGACATTTCCTACACCTTTCATAGGATATTTTGAATTATCTCCAAGAACAATTTCTAGGTTGGTTTCCTTCTCTATCAATTTATAGAGAGCTTCTTTGTAACCAGTGAAGTGCCTTGATGCACCACTATCAATAAGCCAATTTCCCAGCGAGTCTAGGGGAGCAGTGGTAGATAGAGCAGCTGGTAGATAATATTCATCTTGCTTATTGTTAATAGTGTTAGATTCATACCTAGAATTTCTTGCCTTCTTGAATGATTGTCCTCTTCCTTGATTTTCAGCACTTCTTTTAACTTTGCCATTTGACCTGCTATTCTTTTGATTGCCTTGAGAGTGATTTTGATCATCGTCCCTGTGTGAGTCCCTTTTATCAAGGCATTCCCTTGCATAGTGGCCTGTTTTATTGTAATTGTAACATCGTCCTTTTCTTCCACCCTTTGGTCCAGCCTTTCCTTTGGATTTAGCCCCGGAATTGTTTCTTCTTTTAGCATGAGAAGAAAAAGTAGAGGGATGGCCTTTAAGTGGGGGCATTTCTTGTTCTTCCATCCTTATTTCTTCTTGAATGCATCTAGCCATCAATTCCTCAAATCCAAGAATTATGTTATTGTTGAGAAGAGTAGTCCTGAATATATACCATTCAAATGGCAGTCTTCTAAGAGTTGTGAGTGTCATTTCCTTGTCAAGGATTACTTCCCCAATAGATAGGAGATCGTTCTTGATCTCGGTGATCCTTAAGAAATATGCTTGCATACTCTCATCTTTGCCCTTCTTAATTTCCTTCAACTTATTTCTAAGGAACAAAAATTGATTTGCATCATTAACTTTAAATAAACTCACCAGTCTATCGTAGATTTCCTTAGAGGTGTTCAACTCGGAAACATAGGCCACCAAGCGCTTGTCGATAGAGTCCCGGATGATCTTCCTTGCTTTGACTTCTCCCTTGGTCCATTTGTTCCTAGCAGCAGCGGATGCATTTGATGGAGGCTCAACAATCCCGCCTCTCACATGGTCCAACACTTCCTGCTCTTCTAATGTTAGATCGAGAGACATCTTCCATCCGTGATAGTCAGACTTCTCAGGGTGTTTGTATTTAGCAGGGAAGTGTGTTGAGGACCCCATGATTTCTTTAAGATAGCCTTGCCAACCTTCTCTTCGGTGATTGCTCTTGCTCTTGCTCTTGCTTGGGCTTTGTTTTCACCTCAGCTCTGATACCATGTTAAATTATGGTATGTTCTATGCTTAGAGCAATTTACTTATTTTTCTTCTTATTAGCCACAGATTAGCAATCACATATACATTAAGTAAAGCGCAGATAGAACATTAAATGATCAACAAAAAACAAGCCAAGACAAGAGACACAAGATGTGGCAGATAGCTAGGGACAAACCCCAATGCGGGGAAACCCTTTGATCAAATCTTCTTTTATCTTCAATAGTTCAGCAGAGAGAAATAGTACAAAATTTGAATTATGTAATTTTATATCAGCAGCAGCAAACCCTAGATCAGTAAAGTCAAACTTGGTCAAACTCACTAAAATTGACCTCTAAAATGCTTGGTCAATTTCCAGTCAACTTGCCCTTGAACAACTTGAAGAAACAACCCTTGAAAAGCCCCAAAAGTATAGTCAATTTGCAGATTTCTGAAGTCAACTATAGCCCTAAACTAGGGCAGTCAATATCGGTCAAACCAAAGGTTAGATCAACTTGGTTTTCGTGCCAAAATTTGCGGCCTACCTAGGAGAGGCAGCCACACCCAATCCGAACCCCTAGATAGTCAACGCTTTGTCAACGCCTGTCAAAGAGATGACATGCTGCCCTAGCATCCTTCTTTCTGCGTCTTCGTTGCCCTAGAACGTCTTCCTTTCAGCCACACGTGTGAGAGAAAGAGAGGCTCCTTTTATGCGTAGGAGGGAGAGAGAAAAGATGAGTGAATGAATGAGTTCCAAATGACTCAACCTCTCTTCTATTTATATGAAACATTGGGCATGTGTGCCACACACTTCGCTGCCGGCGGACCTTGACAATTTGTTAAGTAATTATAAATAAATTCATATCTCCATAAATACTTGTCAGAATCGGATGATCTTTAGATCAATCCTACACCTCTCGATGAGAGGAATCTAGGAAAAATATCAGCAGCCACATGGAGTTTGGCCCTAGTTTCCAATTTTAACATGAACACAGTGGATATCCTTGGCCTAAAGATGACAGACTTAAGCTCCTAGAAGTGAGTAACTCCAGATTCCAATGGCCTCCTGAAATATGAAATACTGGCCACTTGTGACAACAGTAATTCTGGGCAATAATAGTCTTCGAATTCACGCAAAACAACTTCCAAATAATGCACAGTACTTGACTTCTGAATGAATTATCAATTCAGGCTCCTGGAAAGGCAATAGAACTTGACTCCTCTAAGGTAATAATAATACACAACTCTTTAGTAGGAAATGACCTTTGTCTCTTTCAACAAAGTGCACCTGCAGAGGGAGGATACTCTCGGCTTTAATCAATTGTCTTATCTCACTGAGAAGGGCGCTTGATCCACTGCCATGTATATTGAGAACAAAATCAGGTGGCTGATCTCCTTTCAAAACAAGGGTGCAATGTTCCATCAGGGAAGATCCTCTACTCAGTTTTTGAAAATGGAACTCTCTACAGCTCTGGAGGTATTCATTTCTAATGGTCTGCCTTTGTCCATCTATAGTATTATTTATCAGGTCCCTTTTTTTGTTTTAGTTGTAATAGTCATGTATAACAATTGTTTGAGGAAGGTTTTGCATCCACTAGCAGAATCTGAAATACACAAGCCAGAATCAATGAATTGCTTACAAAAAGATGTTTTAGTATTTCAGAAAGAACCGACGAAACAATTTGCTCTCTAAATTTACAGTTTATCACTTTTTTTGAGTCATGATGAATCTCTCTACGAGACACAATGATGTAAAGACAATGTATCTACTTTTTCCATAAATGAAAGTGTGACTTTTTTTTTTTCTTTTTGAAAAAAAAAGGCTCTTTTGTAATGTTCCAAATTGAATTTTACAACTAATAATAGACACATGAACTAGGCTATAGCAAATAGAATCACAAATATGCATGCACCATCAAAAACACCAAGAAACTGGGCAAATAAGCTGAGCCATTTTATTATATTATGAACTATAAGGAGTACATATAGCGCGGAACAAGTGAACCTGCGATTGCATAACCAAGCTGGGGAAACCCAGGTGGAAGAGATGAACCCCAAGAGCTAGTAAACTTCGACCCAATATCATTCTGCACAGACCCAAAGATTGGCAACTACTGTTGCACTGGAAATGCTGAGAATGACCCTTTGTGGTTGCCCGAAATCGCCTGAAAATGCAATTGTAGCTTCTCCCAAAAATACTCAACCAAACCCAGAAAGGAACCTGCCCCAGACCAATCACTCGGAAAACCCACAAAATGGTGCAGTTATTGGCTGAGTAATAAAACGCACTGCTGAACAAAAAGGGGATTTCTGGCCTGAATACTACCCGGAAAATTCTACAAATTTAATCGGGACCTCTTGTTGGAAATACTAAGAGGGGGGGTGAATCAATATTCCTTTTCAATTGCTATTTTTACCAGTTAAATCATTTATATTTAGAACACAAAATGAACAATAGGAATAAATGCTTTTATTAATATAATCTTTACAATAAATCAGGTACAATATATATAGGGCTCCAACCCTTGATGAAGACACCGATCTTCAATCTCCCAGGCTCCAACCTGTTGCCAAGCACCAACTTGGTCTTTTGTGAGGCTCCAACCTCTAGGGCACCAACCCTATCTTCTCAAGGCACCAACCTTATGCTTAGGAGCACCAACTCCAAGGACACTAATCCTTCCAATTCTGAGGCACCAACCCCAAGGGCTCTGACCCTATAGTTTTGCTTTGTCAAGAAATGTTTTGATTGTATTACACTGCTCTCAAAATCTTCTTCACTATGTTCTATTAATCTAAAGCTTCACTGTAGTCTCCATGCTACATCATCAATGACAACCTGTCTTCATACGAAGGAGTCTTCACAACTCTTCATATTGCCCAAACAGAGTCTACAAAGTTACCTCTTGATGATTTCAAATAGCCATCATGATCTCCAATAATTTCTCCAAGATCTGTTGATGCTTTTCAACGGGATATCTTTGATAAGTTGCATTAAGCCCTCAATGTCTACACAAAAACAATTCTTTGTTTTCAACCTTCTGTTCTTACGGTTGTGGTAGTTGTTTCAAGAGTGACTGCTTCTCACTGCTCTTACTATCGCAATATCTTACTTCCAAGAAACAAAATGACAAACACTTCAATGTTGGTGATGTCTACTACTCCCTTCAAACAATGACAGATGAAACTTTATTTCCTTTCATGAAACTATTCTTCAGGTTGCGTTTTGTACTTCTTCCATAGATTAATTTATCACAGGTCTAAGCCTTTCAAAGATTAACCCAATCAACAGAATTGCTTCATCCTTCGGCTTCCTTCTGTCTTGTTGGACCTTCGGCTTCCTTCCTTCTCGCTCGATCTTCGGCTTCCTCTGTTCCTTCAAGTTCACGAGTTGTGAACTGTTACTTCTTCTCTCTATAATCGATACCCGAGATCCACACCTTGAAGTGAAGCGTTTTAACTTGTTTTTATACGAGTTTCACCAATGACCAAAGGACACGTCTATTGGAGGGAGGCCGACTTGTATATTAAAAATATATATCGGAGAGTCTTTTATCCATAGACTTGATTATTCACGGAAACCATATAAGAGCTGCTATACCCACATGGAGGTCCCACATGCCACATCATCACCTTTAATCCCGCAATCGCAATTTCATGAGAATCGAAGTCATTCCTTTAATCCCGCAATTGCAACTTCATAAAAATCGGAGGTTTTACAAGTGTGCACATGCTCTGTCTTCCGATGGAGTGGATGCGATATTCAATGAATTGTTTTTAATGAATCCATCGGGTCCACAATATTATCGCAATCAGCGGTCCGGGGTCCACCACTCTATCGCAATCGGTGGTCCATAATACTATCGCAATCGGCGTTTTACCGTGACATCCCGTTAAGACTTGTGATATGAAAGTTCCGATACGCGGATGTGATATTACATTGAGTCATATTATAGTGGTGCAGTCGGGTCTGCAATAATATCGCAATCAGTGTTTTAACGTGACATCCTTTAAGACTTTGCGATATGACAATTCTAATAGGTGGATGCAATGTTTCTTTAAGGTGAATTGTAATGGTCCCGCAGGTCCATATATATACCGCAATCGCATATTTTGAGTGTGACATTCCTTTGCGTTACATAACTTCTGATGCGGCAGTTCTGGTATGGCGGATGTGATATAACAATAGAGCATATTGTTATGGAACCATTGGGTCCGTAATACATATCGTATTCGAGGGATTCAATGTGACACATAATAAAGCGATAAAGCCGCCGATATTGATTTCTTCGATGCGCTATGATATTTAAAGAGTTCTTACAATTTATTACTGTTAACTCCTCTGTTATGGCTCTTGCTCTTGGGTATATGCGATAACCTGCTTCTCTTGCTTCGATAACCTACTTCTTTGATGGCTTCCATTGAACTCTTCCTCTTACTCTTTGACTTCACGATGGCTTCTCCTCTTTGGCTTCTTGCTCCTGTTTCTTCACAGATCTACTGCTTCTATTATATATATATATATATTCAATCGACTTGGATCCTCCATCTCATCATATCATCATATATCAAACTTTCATCACTATGAGCATTATGATCAATCGGAAACCATGTATCAAAGAATTTTCCATCACAAACACTTCCATATTGACATCAATGACAACCTAGATTAACAATCTCCCCCTTTGTCATTGATGGCAATATTCTTTCCCTTTCAATAGTCTCTCCCCCTTTGACATCAATGGCAAACGGGGTGCTCAGGGACTCCCCTTGTCGAACTGCTCCCCCTATCAAACTGCTTCTGTTCTTTATGAATAGTAGATCTTCATGGGTATGTTACTCCCCCTGTCGTGGTGCTCTTCTTTTTACTCAAGATAGAAGGATTGTTGTCTCATAACTTACTGAGCTATATTCAATTGTGCAACATTCTTCTTTCTATAGTCCTTTTGATGAGCCATTTTTCCTTGTGTTCTAGTAAAAGTTTCTGGAAGTTATCTCTACTGATTGACAACTTTTTGCAAAGCTTCAATTATGTTTGATGTTGCCAACTGCTCTTGCTTCAAGCTTCATTCCCATATGTATCTGTTTGTTTGAAGGTTGCCTCTATTTGTGTCCATAATTTACCTGTTCTCACATTAAATCCCTGAGTCGAGACATAAACTTCTGTAATAACAACAACATAGTTATTTGCCCTATTTCTCTAGTATTAGATGACCTTCTCTGCTGCTCCAATTTCTACTTAGTGATCAAGTGGAAAACATCTTCAACAATAGTCCAAAGAATAGTTAAGAGATCATGTTCTTCAATGGAGTGCTCCTGAGAAATGATCTTTATCAAAGAATGATTGTTAATATAGCTCATCAAGGATTTCATAAGGACCTTTCCAAGGATAGATTCTGCAATAATGATCAAGAATAACAAGCTCCTCCTAACTGTATGTATGGTCTCCTTTTGGCAAAATCCCATCATCAAATACTCGGAATATCAAGGATATCTTCATCAAGTCAACAACATCTGTTGTTGGTTGGAGAGTTCAGGAGATTTTCGGATTGTATTTGCTTCCTTCTCCATACTTGTGTAACTTTCTTCTTTTTCATGGTTCTAGCTTGTGTAGGAACCCAAGTCAAGTTACACTCACGTGCCATATGACCAATGTTATGACATTTGAAGCATTCTATGTTGTTCATGAATAAGAATTCATGATTTCTTGTAGAATTGCTTCTCAAAGATTGACGGGGACCATTATAATTATCTTTGTGATATGCCCTACAATCTTTTGCCATGTACCCAAAGTTTGTACAAGAATAGAAATAACCAAGAAATATACTTTGGTACCTGGGAGATGGATATTTCCTTGATGTACTTCTAAAGTCTTTCTGCCTTGAGATCCTTTGATGATAACCATTGCTTCTTGCATCCTTGATACCATCTGCATTTCTTCTTGGAGTAGGACTTTCTTCATTGTTGCCTTGACTCTTATCCTTGCCTTTGCTGGAACTGGGAGCATCAATATTTATTTCTGTCTTTCTCACATCCTTCTTGTTTGAAGCATTATCATTCTTGCTTGAGGATTCTCCTTCATAGCCAAGACTTGATTTATCAAATGGGGACCTTTGATGGTTGAGCATGTCATCCAAGGCTTGGGAGCTCTGCAAAAATTTGTTCATCCCTTCTACCTTTTTCTTGAGGGAGACAATCTCTTCTTCCAATCTTTCGCAATCATTATTCTTCTTAGCAAGTTGTTTCTCAATCTCTTCCTTGATACAAGTTGCTTCATTTGCTTCTATTTTAAGGGAGATGATATCTGACTTCATTTTGAATATTTCTTCATTTTCTTTTGCTAGACTGCTCTCCATTTCTTCCTTAATTCTTGTATCTTTACATGTTTCAGCCTTGAGAAGGTTGAGGTCGGATTTTAGTTTGAATATCTCTTCGTCCTTTGCTTTTAGTTGGCATATCATGGTGTTTCTTTCCTTTTCTGCTTCATCAACCTATCCTTCTATGTTTATCAATGCTTCCATTGTCTTCTCTGCTCCTTGTCCTAGCTTTCTTGCTTCTTCTAGTTGAGATTTAAGAGAGGAGACCTCTTCCTTGTATTGACCAATCTTTGCTTCAAGTTTGTTCAAGCTTTTATGCCTTTGTTCAAGGTGGCTTGACAATGTATCTTCCTGTTTCTTTGCCTTATCCAATTGATTTGTCATGGATATGACTTCTTCATGATGCTTTCTTTTGTTTTGATGAAATTCCTCCTTAAGCTTGGCAAGCTCTTCATCTCTTTCTTGCACTTGAAGCTTGACAAGGTCAACTTCCTTCCTTGTTTGGTCTTGGTCACCAGCTAGTGCTTTCTTCTTAAGTTCTTCGTTTTCCTTTTTCAAACTGATAATTTCTTCCATGGTAGCCATAAGTTTAGTGAGGAGATCTTCTTCGAAATCTTTTTCATTCTCTTCATCTTCTAGATCTTCTTTGTCCTTGATGTCATCATTCTTATTTTCAGCTTCCATGATGGGTTCTGGATTTCCTTCTTGCTTTCCATCATCTTCTTGATTAGTGGTCATGGTCAATGCTCCTTTTGAGTGAAGATCATGAAGTTTATCCCATATGCCTTTTGTTGACGAACAATTCTCAAAATTGGCCTTCATAGAATCAGGTAGCCCATTCAAGATTGCCTTCATTTCTTTTGAATTGTACTCCTTGGATACTCCATTCAAGATTGCCTTCATTTCTTTTGAATTGTACTCCTTGGATACTCCATTCATCATGCTATCAGTAATCACCGATTTCCAAACTTCAATGCCTTCAGTCTTTAAGAAATTCCTCATTCTTGCTTCCCATATATCAAAGTTTCCATTGAAAATGGAGCCTTCACAAATTGATCGATTTCAATTTCGGTGGTTGAGGGAGACACATCTTGAGGATTGGAGACTTTCTTCCTTGGCTTTGCCATTTGTGTTCTAATGATCAACCTTCATGCTGTTAGGCTTTGAGTGAACGTACTAGCTCCGATACCAATTGTTGGAAATACTGAAGGGGGGGTGAATCAGTATTCCTTTTCAATTGTTATTTTTACTAGTTAAATCATTTATATTTAGAACACAAAATGAACAATAGGAATAAATGATTTCATTAATATAATCTTTACAATAAATAAGGTACAATATATATAGGGCTCCAACCCTTGATGAAGACACCGATCTTCAATCTCCTAGGCTGCAACCTGTTGCTAAGCACCAACTTGGTATTTTGTGAGGCTCCAACCTCTAGGGCACCAACCCTATCTTCTCAAGGCACCAACCTTGTGTTTAGGAGCACCAACTCCAAGGACACCAATCCTTCCAATTCTGAGGCACCAACCCCAAGGGCTCTGACCCTATAGTTTTGCTTTGTCAAAAAATGTTTTGATTGTATTACACTGCTCTCAAAATCTTCTTCACTATGTTTTGTTAATCTAAAGCTTCATTGTAGTCTCCATGCTACATCATCAATGACAACTTGTCTTCATATGAAGGAGTCTTCACAACTCTTCATATTGCCCAAACAGAGTTTGCAAAGTTACCTCATGATGATTTCAAATAGCCATCATGATCTCCAATAATGTCTCCAAGATCTGTTGATGCTTTTCAACAGGATATCTTTGATAAGTTGTGCTAAGCCCTCAATGTCTACAGAAAAACAATTCTCTGTTTTCAACCTTCTGTTCTTACGGTTATGGTAGTTGTTTCAAGAGTGACTGCTTCTCACTGCTCTTACTGTCGCGATATCTTACTTCCAAGAAACAAACTCACAAACACTTCAATGTTGGTGCTGTCTACTACTCCCTTCAAACAATGACAGATGAAACTTTATTTCCTTTCACATAATTGTTCTTCAGGTTGCGTTTTGCACTTCTTCCATAGATTAATTTATCACAAGTCTGAGCCTTTCAAAGATTAACCCAATCAATAGAATTGCTTCGTCCTTCGGCTTCCTTCTATCCTGTTGGACCTTCGGCTTCCTTCCTTCTCGCTCGATCTTCAGCTTCCTTTGTTCCTTCAAGTTCACAAGTTGTGAATTGTTACTTCTTCTCTCTATAATCGATACCCGAGATCCACACCTTGAAGTGAAGCTTTTTAACTTGTTTTTATGAGTTTCACCAATGACCAAAGGACACGTCTATTGGAAGCAGGCCGACTTGTATATTAAAAATATATATCGGAGAGTCTTTTATCCACAGACTTAATTATTCATGGAAACCATATAAGAGTTGCTATACCCACATGGAGGTCCCACATGCCACGTCATCACCTTTAATCCTACAATCACAATTTCATGAGAATCAGAGCCATTCTTTTAATCCCGCAATCGCAACTTCATAAAAATCAGAGGTTTTACAAGTGTGCACATGCTTTGTCTTCCGATGGAGCAGATGCGATATTCAATGAATTGTTTTTAATGAATCCATCGAGTCCACAATATTATCGTAATCAACGGTCTAGGGTCCACCTCTCTATCGCAATCGACGTTTTATCGTGACATCCCATTAAGACTTGTGATATGAAAGTTCTGATACGCAGATGCGATATTACATTGAGTCATATTATAGTGGTGCTGTCAGGTCCGCAGTAATATCGCAATCGGTGTTTTAACGTGACATCCTTTAAGACTTTGCGATATGACAATTTCGATAAGCGGATGCAATGTTTCTTTAAAGTGAATTGTAATGGTCCTGCAAGTCCGTATATATACCACAATCGCATATTTTGAGTGTGACATTCCTTTGCGTTACATAACTTCTGATGCGGCAGTTCCGATATGGTGGATGCAATATATCAATAGAGCATATTGTTATGGAACCATTGGGTCTGTAATACATATCGCAGTCAAGGGATTGAATGTGATAATAAAGCGATAAAGCCGCCGATATTGATTTCTCTGATGCGCTATGATCTTTAAAGAGTTTTCACGGTTTATTACTATTAACTCCTCTATTATGGCTCTTACTCTTGGGTATATGCGATAATCTGCTTCTCTTGCTTCGATAACCTGCTTCTTTGATGGCTTCCAATGAACTCTTCCTCTTACTCTTTGACTTCACGATGGCTTCTCCTCTTTGGCTTCTTGCTCCTGTTGCTTCACAGATCTACTGCTTCTATTTTGTCTGTATATATATATATATTCAATCCACTTGGGTCCTCCATCTCATCATATCGTCATATATCAAACTTTCATTACTATGAGCATTATGATCAATGGGCAATCATGTATCAAAGAATTTTCCATCACAAACACTTCCATATTGACATCAATGAAAACATAGATTAACACCTCTCCTCCAAATACCCATAAAAACCTAGGAAAGAATTTGGCTAATTTCGACCTCCCAGAATTTCTCTATTTTGGCACTATGCCCTCCAAAACAAGAACTGCATCCCCCATTGTTGGAATCTGCTGAAATCGTTCTTATTTCTCCTCAATCTACTAATGAAGGGCTTTAGGAAATTCCTTCTGAGGTAAGAGAGATGGTCTACCATAAGTCCTGGCACCAAAGAGCTAAGGCAAACTCTACAAACGTTGTCTAGTGTCCCCTCTAAGTAGGCTCAGGAAAGAGTGATTCGTGCCTCTCAAAGGTAGCAGTCTCCAAGCCCGAAATTCTCCACGAAGCTTAGTCTTCCCCTGGATCAGCGTCTCTAAATTTCTCCCGACCAAAACCCCCTGGGAAGTAGCTGAAACAAGTGGCACCAGATCCTCTACCGCGTCCGCCTTGGAGAGCGAATTAGTTGAGGGGAGTGGCTGAAAGATGCTCCCAAAATTCCACAAGCCTCCCTTCAAATGTAGCAGTGAATTTACCTCACTAAGGTGGCACTCGAAGTTCACCGAAAGAAGGGTGAGTTCTCCCCTTGGAAAACTTTGTGCTAAACAACACTTGTGACTGAACTGAACAGATCGAGCAACAATGTGTAAATAACGAATTATCAAAAGGTGCCAATTGTTGCCCCCAACCTTCTATTTATAATTGTTACCTTACTTTTCCTTGTGGGTCCCTCCAAATATTTCGACCTCCCTTTACAAAATCGATTTTTCTCCCAAGAGGTGCATATTCCTTAAGGGGTGGCCCCCACATTCCACCAACTTTAATATTTGAACCACTTTCCCTAAGTTGGTACCCCAAAAATGTGTTAGCTCCAAAATGGAAAAAATGGTAGATCTCTTCTAGCAGAAATTTATTGAGAAGGGACATTACAGTCCTCCCCACCAAAAATTGCTTGTCCTCAAGCAATGTTCGAACAAGCTCTCTCCTAGCTGACCCAACTATCAGTGCAAGCAATACCGAGGTCCCAATTGTGCCACTGAGCCACTCTCGATCCATGCGTTGACCTGTCATAAAGGAGTCCCCAGATACTATGGACCCAAGCCATCACGCTCAACGTGAAGCACCCCTCGCTCCATGCGCAGTCCCAAGGTGTAGGAGCGTGAGAGTCCTCCCACCTCCTGTCGATAAGCAGAGCACCTCGATGCTTGTAAACTCCTTGGAAGGTTGTCCCACCGAAAAATCAATCCTGGGTACCTCAAGAGGGAACTCCCAAAGATACAACCCAAGTCCCCTAAAGTAGATCCCTCGTCTCGGTGTGTCAATCACGACCACCTCCTACGGGTCATATAGCCACCCAAGTGAGGCTCTATCCCGTCTCAACTGGTCCTTGGGAAGTGAAGTGCCTGCTATCAAACAGGGTCCCAATGGCATAGTCAGGTGACCTCCCCCTGTGAGAACCCACTCTCCCCAATTTGTAACACAACTGCTCAGCCTTGTAGCTCCCGGGTCCCAAACTAATCTCAAAGTGAGTCCACCAAGTGGATGTTGCATCAACCTAACCATAACTGGGAACCTCTCATGCTCCTGCAGGGTCATCCACTCTGGTGAATCTCCGCCACAAATCCAATAAAGGGAAACTCCACTGCGCGCAGGTCTATCCTGCCAGGGCACCCTGCCAAGGTCTCCATCTACCAATCCACGCCCAATCTCTTGTCGAAACAATAGGGAGAAGGGCCTTCCTCGACCCGTAGTGATCATCGTAATGGTCTCCGACCTATCATTTGAAAGAGGTGACAATCCTGTCTTTGTCATCCCCATCCCCATGATCCCCCCAAAACAAAGTAGTCCTCTAACCCAATGGATCCCTGGATCCCACAGCCAGATTAGAGGTCCATTGCTCCCAATTCCTGCTGCCTGCCAGTGAGTAGTGCCAATGACCGCCAAGAACTTCACATACCAATCATCCTGCCATACTAGCACAGTGCCCCAAGTCATTAGCGAATTTCTACGGTGCGAACTGCTCTTCATGCAACTGAAACCCAATGGAAGATCTATATGATCTTCCCTTGCAAAAACTAACGCATCCCTGAATGTGGTTGAACTGCTGAGCCTTGAGATGCCGAGATCTCGTGCTAATCACAAAAAGAAGCTACCATGCTGACGCTGTGTCTCTCTAGTCATAACCGGTTGTCCAACATGATCATGTTGGGCCCTCCTCTCCTATAATTCTCGGCCACCATACAGGTAATGATCGAAGCTATGCCAAACCGACAAGGACAACTCAGCAATGCCTGAACCTCCCACCCCATCGCTAGCCCCGATCTTGGGTAACAGTAGTGAATACCTGCCCCACCACATGGTGAAAGGTTTAGTGATCCCCCATGTATTAATCTAGGAATGAGCTAGATCACTCTTTATCAGGATCCTACTCATCTCGAAGTAGAGTGATCCACTCATCAACCGAACCCCTAGCTCCCAAGTTTGTGGTCACATAATGCTGACAACTATTGGAATCCATCCACGCCTCACCTCTGATCCTGACGGGTATAGGCTCCATATATCAAGGGACAATCTGGTATATACCCCATGGCCCTACTCCTACCTAGTCACACGGCAAACTCTACGATCCTGTCTTTGGATAGTGTACCCAAAAACTGGCAAAAGCCTACACGCCCTCCTGTAGAAAAGATCTATCATCCCCTGTGCTGCATGCCCCTACAATGCTTGGTAATGCCTTGCCGAAGGTTTTCCATACAAATCCCCACAGAAGGATACCCTCAAGTTGGGACTCGGGAGCAAAGCATATGCTACCTCTGCAACAGAGCATGTTACCCCTGCGCCTCCATGTGTCAACACGCACATAGTTTGTTTCCCCCCACGGAAAAGCTCCTCTCCTATCCATGATGCTTTGGGTCACATCCAACCGCCTCAGGTGAGTCTCTGGTGCCCACCTACACATGGTGAGGGCATGAAGGGGCAACAACCAGTGCCTCTGTGACTGTGTGCAAGTCCCTATGGATATACTCAAGAGGTGCTCATCGCTACATATCTCTATACACCACAGAATGCCACGGTCGAGGACTGAGTCAGTGTGCAGCAACCTGCATCCTGTCAGAATCGCCATCTCTACTACCACACCTCCATGTCCTCGGATGAGTGGACCTCCCCTCCTGATCCTCTCGGAGAGATCTGACAAGAAAACCTCCCTACGTGCCAGTGGCGGTGTCACTAAGGTGTTGTTGCCTAGTGTCCCTTGCACCCTACATATCCGTGAAAACTCCTCATCCTTGTACAGTGCTCTGTCTGGTGGTCTGTTGAAAATTCGAGAATCCCCGAATCACTACTGCAGCAACTAATTATATTTCTTCTACTTAATCAATTTATTTACAGTATTATACGGTAAACATCAAAATAAATACAACTGTAACCTTCACAACTTAAATAATATCCGAAAACAAGAATCTGAGCAAGAAAGAAATAACACACACAAGTGACATTGTTGTTTTTGGACCAATGTCCCCGGAAAAACCCAATGTGGGAAAATCGATGTAGCAGCTAAGGGTTTGTATTATTAAGCAATAATTTTTTAATACAATCTTTGGATGCCTTGCTGGCTATCCAATATAGGGAATCTGACTGACAGAGAGATGAGTGAGATATACCTCACACTATCACTGGCAAGCCAACACTGATCCAACCATTGAATGGCTAGCCCCTAGCTACCTCTGCGCAATAACTACGCTGCTCTGTGTCACAGCTTTTGGTTCATGCGTCACTCCTTTGGCTGATCGATTTGCCTTTGTAACTTCGACTTTCTACCCTCCCAGTCTCACACCCCGGCTTTTGGCTTTGGAACTCGATTATCCAACAAATTTTGGATCTCCTCTCAGGCTCTATGCTGCCTCTGTGTGGCCTTGCGCTATCTAGCGTGGCTCTGCACTACCTCTTCTAGATCTCTCTCTGCCTTCTCTGTGATGTATCGCCGGATTAGGAAACTCTCCAAGCGGAAACTATCTTTGCCCCTCACTACAAGAAATCATTTCGATCACTTCTCCGACAACTGTTGTGTTGCACTCTTCAGAAATCGATCTCTTGATCTCTTATTCGATTGGTTTCCCAAATGCCCATCAAGCCTCTTCCTATAATCTTCTCATTGAGAACCAACGGCCCAGATTAGATTCTAGTCAATGGCTCAGATCATTTTGGTTTGATTCTCGTCTTCTTCTAGAAGTTTCACTCCTAGTTTAATTAATACCCTTTAGTTATTTTAATTTCCTAAGTTTGGACTTAGGCATCCATTAAAAATAACTTATTATTTTAATAAAACCTTCTCCGGTTGGAATTTCCCAAAACGATTTATGGGTTTTCTGGAATACATGTGTCCTAGCCTCCCTGCAAATTTTGAGGCTTAGAGCACATCTAATGCTACCATCAATCAACACTCCCTCTTAGCGAGGAATGTGCTCTAGTAATATAACCTGCTGAAGCATTACCCTTCTCTATAACATCTCCCTCTGCGCTACTAATGTCTGACATCACTGCCCACCAACGACTGTGCAAATGTTGCATCCATGCTGTTGCTGGCCTAGCCACTGCCAACACTGCGTCTACAATGCAACCCTCGCAAATGCTACATCTGTGCTACTACTGGCCCTGCCACTACCAATGCTGCATCTGCACTGCAACCCTCTCCAACTGTTGCTGTTAATACAATAGCGACAGAAAAACATCCAAAATACTGAACAGGTGTTCAGCATGATGCATCTACTGCTGGAGTTCTTACTGCCGCTAGTCTCTACACTGTCACTGAAGCTACTATGTTATTTTTGACTCTACTCTGTGCCAACTGCACTGCTGCCAACACTAGCTCTGCGTTGTTCAGACTCTATCCCTCCTAGCCACTACAACTGTCACTCCGACATTACGCTGCGTCAACTAACCCGGTCCATCTTGCTACTTCAGATATGGGCTCCTGTAGCAAGGTATTGATCCATGAGGTGGACTCCTCAATGGATCCTGCCCATCTACAGTTCTTTCAAACTATAGTTTTAGATCACCCCAC
Source organism: Pinus tabuliformis (assembly GCA_031772625.1). Classification (NCBI taxonomy): domain Eukaryota; kingdom Viridiplantae; phylum Streptophyta; class Pinopsida; order Pinales; family Pinaceae; genus Pinus; species Pinus tabuliformis. The sequence goes on from CM062811.1 coordinate 165,717,680, forward strand.
CTCTCCCTAGGAGGTATTTGGGCAATCATGGCAAACTTCTCTTCTTCGATCTTTGTGATTGCAACCTGTGGAACTTGTTTCTTGTCCTTGTCCTTCTTCTTGAGAGGACACTGCGTAGTGTAGTGACCAAATTCACCACACCAAAAACATTTGATCTTTGAAGCATCTTTCTTCTTCTTTCGCTGCTCTTGCTGCCCCTTAGATGCAAGCATTGCATTCTCTTCCTCCTCCTTGGGCTTCATCCCACTGTTGTTGCTACCATCAAGTTTGCACTTGACTAAGTCTTGCCTCATTTCTTTTTGTTGAAGAGTGACCCACATTCCTTCCCAATCAAGCAATTTCTCTCTGCCCAGGATACTCTGGACAAACACTCGCCATTCTTCTGGAACTGAATTCAGGGCCAACCTCACCATATATGTAGGTTGAGGTGTTGATCCTACAACTGCCAACTGATCTCAGACTCCCTGAAGCTTTGATAGAAATGTATCAATGTTTTCCCCTTTCTCCATCATAGTTGATCTTAGCTTCTCCTCCAAGGTGCATCTTCCGCTGCTCGGAAGATCCTTGATATAGGATAGCCAAAGCATCCCACATCTCTTTGGTTGTCCCTTTGCGAGCAATGTGACATACAACGTGATCCGTCACTGCATCGAGGATCAACCGCTTGGCCTTCGCCATCTCGGCCTTGTACTTTTTGAGTGGATCTGCATCCCCAGGTACAGCTACCACACTATCGACGTACATTTTGAGATCAGGCTCATCCAGAAGACATGAGATCCTAGCCTTCCAAATCACATAGTTGAATTCTCCATCCAACCGATCTTGATCTCTCAGCGCGTTGGCTACTATCTCTACCAACAAAATGTCGAACTGCCTCCTCTCTCCTCTGCTGCTGCTGGGCTGGCCTACACGCTCCCTGCTAGAGCTAGTATATCTGCTCCTCTCTACTGCTGCTCAACAAATGAGAATTCAGACTTCTAGGTTGGAAGTCTTCTGAGGAAGAATTTCCTCAAAATAGTGTCTCCTCTCTTCTGATGTTTTTTCTGCCCCAACAACTGCTGCAGAAAACTGCGTGTCACCAGAAACTGCTTTACGCTAAAGCTTTTGTTGCGCTGCTCCCTCTATCGCTGACAAATGTCAATCTGAAAATCTTACCTCTTTGTCGACTCACTCAGAGAGAGATCTTCCATGAAAATCTTACCCTCTTGGCTTGGATTGCGCAATCCCTCTGGGGATTCAATTTGCTGCCTATGCAACACTTCAATCTCCCTCCTCTTCAACACTGGCTTTTCCAGTTTGCTCCCTTGCTTCACCTATGCTCTGTGACCATGTGAAAATTCGAGAATCCTCGAATCACTATTGCAGTAACTGATTATATTTCTCCTACTTAATCAAGTTATTTACAGTATTATACGGTAAACATCGAAATAAACACAACTGCAACTTTCACGAATAATATGTGGAAACAAGAATCTGAGCAAGAAAGAAATAACATACACAAGTGACATCGTTGTTTTTGGACCAATGTCCCCGAAAAACTCAATGTGGGAACACCGATGCAGCAGCTGAAGGTTTGTATTATTAAGCAGTAATTTCTTAATACAATCTTAGGATGCCTTGTTGGCTATCCAATATAGAGAATCTGACTGACAGAGAGATGAGTGAGATATACCTCACACTATCACTAGCGATCCAGCACTGATCCAGCCATTGAATCGCTAGCCCCTAACTACCTCTGTGCAATCACTTCACTGCTCTGCGTCACAGCTTCTAGGGACTGCGTCACTCCTTTGGTTGATCGATTTGCCTCTGGAACTTCGACTTTCTGCCCTCCCAGTCTCATACCCCAGCTTCTGGCTCTGGAACTCGGTTCTCCAACAAATTTTGGATCTCTTCTCAGGCTCTGCGTAGCCCTGCGCTACCCAGCGTGGCTCTGCGATGTCTCTTTTGGACCTCTCTCTACCTTCTCTGCGATGTATCTCCGGATCAGGAAACTCTCCAACCAGAAACGATCTCTACCCCTCACTACTAGAAATGACTTTGATCACTTCTCCAACAACTGTTGCGTTGCTCTCTTCAGAAATCGATCTCTTGATCTCTTACTCGATGTGTTTTCCAAATGCCATCAAACCTCTTCTTACAATCTTCTCCTTGAGAACCAATGGCCCAGATTAGATTGTAATCAATGGCTCAGATCATTTTGGCTTGATCATGTTGAAGAATCAAGGGTAATTAGGTGTAGTGTGATTCTTCTTGACTTGATAACAATTTGTGAAATCTTTTACTTTTCTTGTTGGCTTAATCTTCTTCTTCTTATTATTAATGCACGTGTGTGTACTTCATCAAACTGCTACCAAAAACATAAGAACAAGAACACAAGATGTTGTCTCTCTGCGAGGGCCAAAACCTCTCTTCTCTTGAGAGGAAAACCCTTTAGTAAGTTTCTCTTATTGAAGCTTCTTATTGACCAATGCCAAATGCTAGACCCTTGACAAGAATATCCTCCAAGCACAAGTCAAGCCCTTTCAAGATTACTTCGTCCTCCTCCTTCCAGCACTTTGTCTTTCTTCCTTCGGCACTTCTTCCGGCAACTGTAGAGACCTTCGATTGTATACTTTAGAGTGACCCTTGATCTTTTCTTCCTTTGCTTGTGATGGAGCCTTTCAAATTTAAGGAGATGATCTTGTTGCCTCCCAACCGAGCCTTCTTCTCTTTCACAAATATTGCAGACTTAGAGTAGCAGTAATGCAGCCCTAGTTCTTCGCACGTGTGAGGGAATACCCTCACAAGAATTATGTTAGACTTCTCCTTCTCCCTTCGCTTGTATAGCCTTCTTCCATGCTTGAGAGAGAGGCCTTATAGGCCTAATGATCTAGCCCAACCAACGAGATTATATGACTGTTATAGTGGTGTTGTTCTGACCGCAAGTAGGGCTTCCTTTCTTCACACGTGTGATTGTAATAGCCCTTTAACACTTCGGTTTTTCTTCTTCCTTTCTTCGTTTCCTTGGAGACCCTTTACTTGCATTCCACCTTCGCTGGGTTCAAAGGTTATAGCTTGACATTATAGTGGAGTGGACAGCCTCTATATATAGAGGAATGTCCCTCCTTTTAGGCTGACTAGAAGGTCGACGTGAAGACTGTTTGTAGGTCGACTTATTATCTTAGCTTCGATGGCTTCTTTTGATGGTGTCTTTGCATTGGAGGAGACTCTTTGATGGTGCCTTTGCTTTGAGGAGTATTCTTTGACTCTTATACAAGCATCTACATGTTGCAACATGCCCTTAAGGTCTTCAACATTTTCTTTTGACCATTTGACTCACCTATAGCACTTTAACATGTGCTAGACCTATTTCAGGGAGAAAGAAACTCATTGACATAAATTATAAGAATAATATTTCTTTTCTTGAATAAATACAAATATCAAAAGTACATTTATGAAGATCAAACCTAATTATGTTTCCTTCAGCCTAAGTTGCACGAAACGGGGAAACGAGTACGAGTTTCTGTAAAGGGCACAGGTACGAAATGTGACCCCCCCAAATCTTGGAAACGGAGAAATGCGATATACATATATATATATATATATATAGAGAGAGAGAGAGAGAGAGAGAGAGAGAGATTTGAATTTAAGACATTTAAGAAATGTTATGTGCAATCATAAAGCATACATGATACATTATAATTTATTACATTTAAAGTTAAAACATTATGATTAAATTTACATCACATTTACTCATGAATGATCACATAATGAAAATAGCAATATCGGAATATCCAAAATCAACCTTTATTAGATAGCCAAATCTCAAAATTAACCTTTATTATATATATAAGGCTGCAAGTACAATAAAGACAAAAGACCACTGCTCTCTTCCTCTTTTCTCTTTTTCTAAAATCATCCGTCTCCAAGAGAAACGACTTGCTCAATTGTGTGATGAGGGAATGAGGCATCTAGAAGCATCCACAAGATATTTTATTCGCCCAATAAAAAATTACAACTAAAAAAAAAAAATATAAATAAATAAATATAATAATAATAATAAAATAAAAATAAAAATAAAATTAAAAATAAAAAAAAAAATTTAAAAAAATAAATAAAATTAAAAAATTAAAAATTAAATAAATAAAAAAATAAAAATTAAAAAATTAAAAATTAAAAAAATTAAAAAAATAAATAAAAAATTAAAAAAAAAAAATATACATATATATATAGATATATATATAAATAAATAAATAAAAGAAAAATCTTAATATGAAGTGGAAACTCCGTCGTACGGCCTGGAAACTCGTTTCCGACCATACTGGCCACGTTTCCCAAGCCGGAAACTCGTTTCCAGGCCGTACGGTATGCGTTTCCATTTTGTTTTCTAGTTGAAACAGACCTGGGGGCAACATTTCCTGCAACATAGCCTTCAATACTCCCTCTTAACTAGGGAGGTGTTGTCGCGCGGATTGACACGACAACGCTCAGACCGAGGGCTGTCACCCTGATCCCCGGTCTCTCCGTTTAAGCCTGTCTCCCACGGCTAAGGGGGGTAGACCCTGCGAGATGGTGAATGCCAACTGTCAAACAGTTGGACTGGGAGACGAGATGCACGATTGAGATAAGCACTAAGATGATTTGATTTGGCGGACCAGTGCCTTTAAAACGATTACTTGTTAGATGATATAGAATGTAAAACCATGAACAACAATCACTTACCATCAAATAGCCTGAACAACGCTTAAATATTCAGTAAAACCACAAAGATCAAGGAAATCAATAACGATATCAGGTAATTAGGAGAAAGATAACTCAGTTATAAACCATCAATTGTTAACCAGATACCACGTCAAGATAATCATTCATGTAAAGCATTCATTCCACATCAAAAATAACTTAAAATCTCAGCATAAAAATTTCTTCAAATGACTGAATTTTGACCAAAAGACATTTCCACAATATTTTCAGGCAAAAAGATTTAAGGCCAAATTTTCCAGCTAAAAGCCAATCCTAAATTTTTTTATTTTTTTATTTTATTTTTTATTTTTTTTATATTTGAAAACTGAGAAAAGAATTCTAAATCTAAACTAAACCTAATATTAAAAAAAAAAATCTAAACAAACCAAAATTTTTGGATTATTATTAAATTTATAATCTAACAAAATGAAACTATTTTAAAGGGGATTAAAATCCTAAAAAAATAAAAAAAGAACGTAACTAAAATAAAGCTCTAAACTAACAGAACTTAAATCTAATTAAAATCTACGAAAAATACTAAAGCTAAGAACCAGAACGCACTACATAAGTAACAACAGGCCGGATAAATGTAAGTCGAAAGGGGCTGAGCTATGGCAGACGTAACCCTACGTTTGCTGAAAAATAAATCGAAATCCAACTGCGTTAAAGGGAATCTGGAGGGTGAACCTCCTGGTTACCGGGTGCAAAAGCCCCGAAGTGCTGATTGATGCTATGGATGCATTTCCACATTTCACTAGTTTCAATCCCACTTCTCACCCCTAGCATCCCCGATGCAATGAGTGCTAAGTGAACTATTCAAAAATCATGAGAAATTCGTCGTTACGATTAGTTTATCCTGGAATGGTCTTACTTAAATGCTTACGCGCAGTTAATTAAAAATATCAATATAATGCACTGAAATTTCAATACTTAATTCAAAAAAAAGGATCTCTACTTGAATGGTTCATGAGGCACAATACTTGCTAAGGTTTTGCAAATGGGGTAGCAAGTTAAGTGGGCTTGATTGTGGAAAAACTCCACAGTTAAGCGCTTGAGCCAGAGTTCTGGGATGGGTAACCTCCTGGGAAGTCCTGGTTACCGGGTGCAAGCAAAAGTGATGATTGATGCTATGTGATTCGTTCTCCACATTTCACTAGTTTCAATCCCACTTCTTCACCCCTGTGAGCATCACCCGATGCAATGAGTGCTAAGTGAACTATTCAAAAACCCCAGAAAACCCCAGAAGACTATCGAAATATGCGTTCTTTTGGAAATCAAGCACCGACACTAAAACCCTTTTTTGAGAATACAGGATGCGTTTGCTTTTTTTTTTTTTTTTTTTTAAATTATCAGGGAAATGCACAGAGTCGAATCACTTCAATTGAATGAGACTTTCGTACCTGGCGTCTGAGAGACGGATTTGCTGAAATTTTACCTGAGCGTTTTATGCTACTGAGACCAAATCTGAAGAATCCCTCAGAGAATGATTTCGTTTTGCCTGATTGAAGCATGAAGTCAATGCATTTCTGCTGTGAACAGGGAAAATGGCGGATAGAGCAGCGTAATGATAACCCTGGAAAACAGAAAGCAAGAGCCCGACAGATAATATGCAAAACTTCAAAGTGAAACTCTTCAAAATTTACCAAAAGTTACAGAAATTTATAGCTCTGGCACAGCCAAATTTAGCAATAATTGCAGTAATATTTTTTCGAATTTTATCAGAAATTTGAACTTTACTGCGAACATAAAGAAAATCTCTCAATGTAAAACACGCAATAATATTTAAAAGTTTAACCCAGGGCACAATCGGCTGGGCTCTGCACAGAAAAGCCTGTGGGAGTCGGCTGGTTCAGCCCAGAACTTCCCCAAACGCCCACAAATACCCTTCACCTAAAGATTTCCTGCACACCTCCAGCAAACATCAGTAAAGAGGGCAAGAAATGCTGCTAGATTTCAAGAAATAATGGAGATACCTGCCATTATTCCAGAAACCCTACAACATTCAAACCCTAGCACGTGAGCAAGATACCTGTACTCACAATACTCTGAAAACCAGCTATTATTAACTGCTGAAAACTGAAATATGCAGAAAAATGAAAATCTCACAGCAATTCCAGAGAGTAACACCAGCCAGTTTTGAACCCCAAAGTCTTTTTTATTAATCAGAAAATCAGATTACAAGAGAGCTTTCTCAGTACAGACTCAGATCAGATAAACCTCTAAAATGACCCCCTAAGACCCTATATAAAGGAAATGATCCCAACGGCTAGTTTTGGGTGATCCATGTTGAAGCAATCTCGACCGTCGATGAGGGTTAAGGCATCCCTTAATCTCATCCGTCGATTTTATTTAAAAAAAGCTATTTTTGCATGCATTCACAAAAATATTATTATTTTATTGCTTAGGGTTTTTGCTTTATGTTTTTTTAATTTTTTTATTTTTTTTTATTTTTTTAATTTTTTATTTATTTTTTAATTTTATTATTTTTATTCATTTTTTTAAATTTTTAATTCATTTTAAGATGGATCATCAAACTAAGCCGTTGGAAACATCACCTAGGACCTAGGACCTAGGACTCATGAGGGGATTTACAACATTTTCAACCCTCAAGACACATTTCATCATGATTTTTACAATTTACATCTCAAAGGGATGAACCCACTTAATACAGACCCTCATAAAACACCCAGTTCTGCGACACAACTATAATCTAGCAGATTAACATATAAGATTCTCCTAAAGTTCTGATGACGAAATCCATCCCGGCTTTGGAGTCAGGTTTGAAGGAAAACTCTGCCGATCGTAGATCGGTGAGACGAAAAACCTCCCGGGACGCAGATCATCATTAGAAAGTTAGGTCCACCTAGGCAACTTTACATACATGACTCTGATCTGCTTAGATTATTTACAACTTATACATGCAGACTGGGTTTACAACAAAAATGATCAAGCTGCTGATGATGGCAGGATGGCACGGACATGCTGATCAGGTGCTGCTTCTTTCTGTCAAGAAAAACGGGGTGCACTGCATGGGTAGTTGACCAATAGAGGTCAACAGGAGGTATTCATACAACATTACAAGGTGTTTGACTATGTTTCAATCTTGAAGAATTCACATAAGAGAGACTGGATTTGCAATCCATTTGTTATAGCATCATAATAATCAACATTGTTTCCACAGCAAGGCCTTGACTGACAACTCTATCTCTCAATAGATCAGGGCACAATGTTGGCAAGACCAATGACTTATAAACACCTTAGTCATTGTCTCTCAAGGTACATACCCACCCTGGTGTTCATTAAGTATGATCTTCTAGGACTATTCTTAATTTGGGTTCCCAGCCCTCAAAGAATATCGGTCCTCTTGTCTTAGATGCCCTACACATCCTCAAAGAGTATCGGATGCCAGATGATTACCCAATCCTCCTATTCATTCTTCCCAAGTGAAGACAAGAATGTTGTGTCTATCACTTCCCCTCAATTGAGGAAGACATGCCCAAGTATCCTCTGACAAGGTACTTGTCCAAGTTCCTTTGTAATTGGGAACATGTTATAACTCCCTCTTAGCTAGGGACTTGTCCATTCATAAGCAACTTCTTCTTCGTGGGTCTTTCAGCTGCTTGATCTCCTTCTTTCCTTTGATGTCATGAAGTCTTTGCTCGAACTTCTTCCTAGTAGGGCACCATCCATCGATCACTTTCCTTCCTGGTTAGTCATGCCATTGCTTCCTTCGTGCAAAGTGGCCTTCTTGTCATATATCAGGTTCTCTTGTCATCTAGTCAATCTTTGTCATCTTGTCTATGCTTCGGACCAATGTTGCACGAAGCGGGGACGTTTTTTGGAAGCAGGGATGCGGAAGTGTCATTTTCCAAAAATATAGGAAGTGAAGTGTCTGCTATATATATATATATATATATATATATATATATATATATATATATATATATATGCATTTATATTCAAAATAAACATCCCAAATACCAAATTAGTTGTAGAAGACATGAAAACATGCATATTTGTGCATAAATCAAGATAGATATGGCACCCATGATTCCATTGTAGTTACTAGTATGTACATCAATGATTAATTATTCAAGCATCAACCATCTATATTCTAGCAATTACAAACATACATCAAATTTTTAAGCATATTATAAAACATAAAACATTTAAGCATATTATGAAACATAAGACATAGAGCATATTATGATTTATCTAGCAAGTGAGCAACTGTCAACATTTGTCATGTCCAAAATTCAAATAATAATGTTTACAAAATAGGTCACTTGGTCACTGCCAAGACAAAAGGGTTCAAATTCACAAGCCTACAAGTCTAATGATTAATCTATGACAAAAGTAGTAAATTGTGAATATATCTACTAATCTCTCCTCCTTCCACCACGAAGAGAACGTGGTGGCGGGCCTCCATGTGGTGGCAATGAAGAAGATGGTGCCTGTGGAAGTTGTGGCACTGAAACTGATGAAGACAAACCCCCTACTGTTGGTGTTGAACCATGGAACCTAGGAACCAAGGGACCAGATGGGCGTGGCATCTCAACTCGATCATCATCATCCTGGAATCGCTAATTGCATGCATGCTCCCAAATGGACTAGTGCTAAGCATATAGTTGCTCAATTATCTCCGTATGAAACGTGTTTTGGAAAAAACCGAAACGCGTTTCCAAAAAACCAAAACACGGATCCAAAAAACCGAAACGCGGATCAGGAAACACCAAAACGCGTTTCGGAAAAAACCGAAACATGGATTGCGCTGTAAGGTTCCAAAATGGCAGGAACCGCATTTTCAGCCCGATCCGCGTTTCGGTTTTTCTGAAACAAGTTTCAAAGGGCGGATCCGTACGGATCGCAGATCGGGCTTTTGATCCATGGGGGGGACGTTTCCTGCAACACTGCTTCGGACTACTCTTTACATGGATGCTTCTTTGTACTTGCTTGTTCCCATGCTTTGATCTAGTATCCCTTCATGACTTCATCCTGATATTGCTTTAGCATTAAATGGTGCTTTTGTTGGATGGCTTCTTCATCATGACATCTTCGTAGAGTGGAATCAGTTATCTGCACCTTTCATATCTCCAAGGCCTTCATAGGTGTCAAGGGTCCTTTAATCTTTTCCTTTCTTAGTCAGAGTCGTCCTACCTTCTTTCCGGAGATGTCTTCAATGGATCTTTGTCAGATAGTGATTCTTTGTGATCTTGGTGTTCTTCACATGCTTGATCTCTTCCTTCATTTGCTTCTTCTTGGATAGATAGGTCAACCACCTTTTGCTCCTTGTGAGAGCACTTCTTTATTGCTCGCTTCGAGGACTAGTCAGCGTTTCTTCTTGCTTCTTAGTCAGCGATCTTATACTCCTAATGTGAGTATTTTCTTTTGTTGACCTTCATTCCATTGTAGTACATGCCTTCGAGCATGTCATTGGTGAAAGAGATTCTTTCCTACTTGATCATGTTATAGAACTATTCCCATGACTCAACAATATACAAATGATAACATGACTAAACTTTGATGCATACATACCTCATATTGATTCTCCTTTGATCATCTTAGCTTCATTTGTTTGTCCTTGGTGTGGCCCTTCTTGCTCCATCTTAGCTGGCCTGCATATCATCCTTTTCTTGAACCGTATGAATGGGATTCCCAATGAGACATCTTCTTTTGTTTATGAATCTTCTTTTGAAGATTCCATCATAGGATCTTAAAGATCCTTACCCTGCAAATGTTTCTTTCCTTTTGATGATGGAGGTCTTCTAAGATTCTTAATCATGATCAATTTTCATTGTGGATGAGGTCCTACTCTAGGTATGCTTCTTCTACATGAATATCTTGAACTATATCTACCATGCTCCTATATTCTAGAAGATATTTCTAGCCATGCATTTTGTTCTATTTATATATGCTCTTTCTACATGAGTATCTAGAACTCTATGTACTTCATGCTTCTAGATTCTAGAAGATGTTTCTAGCCATGCAATTTTATTCTATTCTTACATGACCCTTTGTGGTGCCCAAAATCCCCTGAAAATACAGTTGTAGCTTCTCCCAAAAATACTCAACCAAACCCAAAAAGGACCCTGCCTCAGACCAATCACCTGGAAAACCCACAAAATGGTGCAATTACCGGTTGAGTAATAAAACACACTGTTGAACAAAAAGGGGATTTTTGGCTTGAATACTACCCAGAAAATTCTGCAAATTTAACGGGGACCTCTCCTCTAAATACCCATAAAAAACCAAGAAGGAATTTGGCTAATTCTGGCCTCCTAGAATTGCCCTATTTTGGCACTATGCCCTCCTGAACAGGAATTGCATCCCCCAGTGCTGGAATCTGCTGAAATCCTTCTTATTCCTCCTCAATCTGCTAATGAAGGGCTTTAGGAAATTCCTTCTGAGGTAAGAGACATGATCTATGGTGAGTCCCGGCACTAAAGCACCAAGCCTATCTCTACAAACGTTGTCCAGTGTCCCCTAATAGGAGGGCCTCAAACTCAGCTATGTTATTGGTGCAAGTAAATTGGAGCCTTAAAGAGAATAACAAGTACTCCTCAGAAGGGGATATGATGACAATGTCAGCCCCTGATCCAGCCTTAGAGTGAGCCCCATCAAAATACAATAGCCCAAGGAGAGGGGAAGTCTTGATATGCTCACTTTGGAAAAATCTCCATTCCCCAAGTTTATTATCTTCTTCTTCTAAGTCATTATCAGAGTCTTGAGAGGTGGCAATCATTGGGGCAAAGAACTCTTGCTAAGGATGGACACATAGGAGTTTTATTTCCAAGGGAGGTATATAGTGGAGCTATCCTTACTGATGGATAAGTTAAGGTCTTCAATGAATTGATTTGATAGAATCATACCCCATTTTGGATTATTTTTTATAATGATAATGTTTATGGAGAACTCTTTCTTGGGGTATGTATGGAAAAAGACCTTTCTACCTTCTACTAGCCCACACACCTTGAATTCTTCACAATTTAGAATCACCTTGCCCCGACATTTCTTTGATAAAGTAATCCCAAGCTTTTTCATAATACTCAAGGGCATGATATGGATAGGGCTCCCAGAGTTTAGGATGCAATTTTTCAAAGTATGCCTGTTTATTCCCAGAGTTACATAGAAAGGGTCAGTCATGCTTAAAATTAATCTTAGGGAATTCTTGTAGTGGGGTCAGGAGGTTCCTTTGCCTTGTTGCTGATTTCTTGCAACATAATTTCTTCATGATGGGGTATACTTTCACTTGAGAGGGGAGGCTCATCTTTGATTTGTAGCATGTTGATGGAATTATGCCTCATGGCTTCATCAAGGTCAATCATCATGTTTTGAGCTTGGAAGAGACTAGAGGGGTTTTTGTTTCAGACATCGAAGACCAACTTCCCTTTGAAGGCATTGAGGTAAGCAACCATGGCTACATCCTTTGGGGGAGACATTTCTTGAGGGATAGAATGGATAACCATATTGAATCGTTGGTTGAACTCGGCAATGGTCTCATCCTCTCTTCTTTCACTAGACAAGAGCCCTTTGTATATTTGGACCACGTCCTTTTTGGGGAACCACCTTCTTCTAAAAGTTTGGACAAATCCTTCCCATGTAGAGATGGAAGATGATGGAAGGTTAAAATACCAATCTTGGGTGTTTCCTATCATGGTTGTAGCAAAGGAAATCATTCGGCTATACTCACTATATAGTTTATCACATGTCCGGTATTCAAATTTTAGGAGATGTTCTTGGGGGTCTTCTTCCCCTGTGAACATAGGCCTTTTGGGGTCTTCAGGTACTGCACAAAAGAGGGCCCTGATCATGGAGGAAAGGTCTAAAGGTCTAAAGCTCTTGTGTTTCCTTCTCAATTGATTGACCTTTTTGTTAAAGAAAGGAATATGGGGTTCATCATCTCTCCTTCGATGATAAGTCATAACCTCATGATTATCCATCTAGGAAAGAGAATGTGGAGTCGCCAGAGGAATGCTTTATAGATATTGTTAATGAATCAATTCCTCAGTTATTCACTAGGGAGGTAGACCTTCTTCCTCCCCGGCAACGACGCCAAATGTTACTGCTCAAACTAGCAGAGGACCTAAAGGGGATCCCTAAAGGGAAAATGCTAGACCAAGGGCAACAAATGGAGACTTAGCCCACTATCACCTCAGCTAAGGCTCCCTACTATTTACAAACTTTCACCGATGGGAGGAGACCTGGTATATTATGGAGTCACCAATGAAGGATAAATCAATGAGTGGATGTGGAGTGACCCAAATGATCCCTTTCTAGAAGAGGTTGAAGGATAGAGCTTGCTTGCTTTCTAAGCAAGGTACAATGTCTTCTAGGAGAAGGATGGGAGGATTTGAGGGTTAGGTTTAGGGAATATGACTTGTGAAAGAGTTTCCCAATCCCTAAAATCCTTATTGAAATTGGTATCTTGGATGGTTCTTGAAGAATTGTCTTTTCAAAGGAATGGGACCACATAGGACCAAGTGGACCCAACCTAGGTTAGGAGGTAAGAGTTTAGCAACCAATGATGTTCTTAACCCAGACAAGGAGGGGGAAAGGATCAAAGAAAGAATATTCACTTAAAGGTGTTGAATTGATCATATGAGGCACTAACCTTGGAGATACCACAGCAAAGTTTGATCTCAGAGCTAGGGCTTCGCTTTTCTCACAACTCCACCGTCGGAATGGCTTCAAAATTGGAGGAGGCCTTGGGGAGACACCGGTGCAAGAGAGGTTAGGAGATTGAACCTTTTAGAGGGATATCTTGTCGAGAAAATGATGCCCTAGGTGAACCAACTTGGCTAGACCTAAGAAAAGGTGAAAAGGAAGTGGTTTTTAGGTGACCACCTCTTGGTAGATCAGTGCCTTAGTCTTGGGAGAATGGATTCTATGATAAATATGAATGAGGACCTTTGGTTCTTAGTCAAGGAGGCCTCAAGACTACTTCGCTAGCCTTCTAGGTCAAAGAGAAGCAATCTTGCAGCTTTTATACTTCGATGTGCAAAAGGTGATGGCTTATCAAGATGAATTCGTTGATAGAATTACCCCTAGGAGATTTCATTCAAATTACATGGCCCATACATTGAGAGATGCTATATAGAGACAAAATTCCACAATTTAAGCAGTAAATGCATGCAACAATTAGCCCTAAAAATAGCGAAAATCCCAATCCAATGTATATGACAAAGTAAAACAAGAATAGAATTAAAAGCATGTACTTACATGTAATAGAACATATCCAACCATCCACAATTTGACAATAGAGAAGCTCCAAGATAAGATAAACCAAATCCACACATCAAAATTCATCCATAAAGCTCCAATTCATCCTCCAAGAAAAAGTGTGAAATTCTCAAGAGAGAGAAGAGATCCAATCCAAAGTGATGATGAGAAAATGAACTCATCTCACTTGTATTTATACACTAATGAGGAGTTCGAATTAGTCTCCTTGGCCTACATAAGCCCCAAAAATAAAATAATGTGCTAATATTCTAACTTTTGGTGACAAACCCACCAAACTAGCTCACAAATGAAAGAATATGCCTCTTAAGAGGTCAAATGATGAATAATACATGTCATAGAGCCCTCTAAGAGGCTTGATGAGGTCCATGGGTGCCATAATGAAGAGTAGGACCCTCAAAAGTGATGGACAAGGGTTGGCCCCTTGTTCTCCAAACAATAAACCTGTGGTGCTCCCAATGGGTGTGGGGGCACAATAATAACCTCATGGGTCTCCAAATGGGTCGCAAATGCCTATAGATCGTCTGCAAAGGATCTGATGATGGTGCAGGGGATGCCATATCATCCTACAAGTCTTGGGTCAGCTGCCAAGTGCATGGTACATTTGTGGGGCCAGCTGGGCAAAGGTGAACCAGGTGCATCTTCCTCGTCCAATGGGAGTATCTCGAGCATCTCTGACCATCCTCATGGATCTATGGAGTGTTTTTTACTGTTGTGGAGGCCCATGGCTCTCAACACATACCCTACATGTGCCAATCTAGCCCTCTAGAGGATTAGGACCCCGTATAGAGAGACCAAACCCAAGACAGAGACCATCTGCAATCCTTCATAAGATTCAATGTGTCCCCTAGCCTTCCAGTACAACAAGTCATTAGAGAAATCGAGTAAATGAGCTTACCAACCATGGACCACAGATGAGGACTTCATAAGGACCTGCCCTTCCATAATGGGCTTTGGGATGTGCCAATGTCTCCTAACTCCAAATGGGGTTAACCAAGTATCCTATTAGGTGGTTTCTACTTCTAAAGGGGATAATATGTTCAAGGTATGTCCTTCAAAAGGTTGTGGCATGTGACAGATATGTGAATGAAATAGGGGATGAGAAGGGGCTTCCTTGAGACACATGCTAGGGTACAAGGGTAGCTAATAAAAGGGAAGCCCACACTCGGGTTTATAATGTATAGGAGAGAGCAATCGTGGTAGATGAGGTGTCTCGGCCTTGATTTTTCCACCCTTCTTTATATGTCTTTTGCCTTTCTATGATTTTCTTTGATTAATTGCTCGAGGCTCAAGGGGTAAGAGCATGATGCATAAGAAATAGTAGTGAAAACCCCCTTTTAAGGTAGGGCGGTTCATTGCCCACCAAGGGTTGGGACAATCATGGGGTCCTATATGATGAAGGAGACTCATAGAACATGTAGGAACTAGGGTGATGGCCATGATGATGGGGTAGAGCTCAAGTATTGGCTTTTGCCCATGTGCTAAATGTGTTTGTCCTAGCCATCTTTTGCATTTTGTGGTACATTTTCCTCTTGAATGTGGCCAAATATGCTCTTATCTTCCTTTTTAGCTGCATAAACCTTCGGGCATCATTCTAGGTCTGACCCAAGGTGTGGGCAATGGGAAGGGGTGAGCTAACCCTATGTGGACCCAGTGGGGGAATGTGAACCCAAGTGGGAGAAATGATGAATGGGGTATAATGCCTGGAAAGGGGGTAATATAAGCGGATAAGGGAGTGGGACCACGCAACCAAAATCGAGGTTTACCGTGAAATACCATCCCTAAAGCCAAATGGTCAGTAAAAGATATCCGACGAGACTAAAATCCAAAGTTAATATCCAAAAGGGGTCTAGGGGACAAGAGCATAGACCTAATCCATTTTTTCTGCTGAACACCCCCGTTAATCCATACCCAAAAGTGTCCATGATAAGCAAACTACAATACTCAATTACCAAACAAGGCATGCCTTTAGGTTCGAGAGGCCCACCTTCAAACATACAATCATGGCAGATGGGCGAGGGACCACATGGCTAGCTCAGGTGGCGGAGAAATGGCACAGTGAGCTAGCTAGTGGCTACAAGAGGTTGATGGCTGCCGGCTGAGGACCATCTTGGATAAAAAATTTCTCCTAGGGATATCACCCAAAAAATGGTGGGTAACAAGCTTGAAGGATGGAGCAGCTAATGAGCATGAAGACCCTATGTGTTGGTTCTAGATGAACTTATGATTAGTTAGAGGGCAGATTGGAAAGTTGAGTTTAGTGGCCTAAAGGAATTGGTGCATTGATAGAGGTAGGCGTTGCAGAATGGAAGCGAAGGACCCATAGTGTACAGGATACGACAAAGAAGTTGTGATTGCATGCTACATCAGCTAGACCATTAGTGTATCTTGTATCTTGTATCTTGTATTCTTGTACTAATGGATGTATGAGGGCCATTATCCTGCTATAGGAGCCCTAGACTGTTGTATTATCAATTTGATTAATATAATGAAGTTGGGGTGTTACATAAATTTGTAAAAAGTTGTATATATTTTGTGCACTAGTAGATTTACTGTGGTATATTATTCCATTGTGCAAAGTAGTCTTGTTGTGATACTTGGACTGCTAGTGTTAATGATTTAAGATTTTATCCTAGACTCCAGTATCATGGAAAAATAATATTTCACCCTCGCTGTGAGCTTTTGAGAGGGCTGCATACCTTCTGATCTGAAGCATATCTATTTAGAAGGGTTTTTTCACATAAATTTGAAGAGTTTGAAGGCTTGAAATCACATATAATTCATCATATAAATTTTATAATTTTTCTAGCCTTTTCTCTTGGTAAGTCATGGGATTTTGTGGATTGATTCATCAAGGCCGTGGGGTCTCTTGAGGTCTGGTGCAAATCATTCATCATTGAAGTCTGTCATCTATTTGCTTGCGATCTCATCTTTGACATTTGGTGACTTGAGGAGTGGTTATTTGTTGTAGAAGTGCTCATCATCTTTGTAATCTCCTCAAGGTTTTGGAAGATCCTTTCTCATTGTCTAAAGGGCTTCTTCTTCATTGTGAAGTTAATAATAAAATTGATCATCTTGCTTGAAGGGAGCTTGGGATTCAATCCCATGGTATCCCCCTCTTTATTTAAAAGGGAGGAGCCTATATCTTCTTAGTTAGTTTCTTTTGTTCTAGTTTTAGATTTGGATACTAACCTTTTCTATTGCTCTCATTGATTAAATAGGCTTTCATTGATATCATAAGTTAGATCTAATCTTTGAATTGCATCTTTTCATATCATCTTGTTAGCAATCTCATTTTCCATTATCTATTTGTTATTGCACCATTTAATTCTCACTTATCTCTATTGTTAAATCATACAAGTGAAGAACATCCTAATAAGCACTAAATAAAGGCATTTGATATTGTTGTTATTGTTTCATTGGGTTATCTTAAAAGTGCTTTATTGGTTTACTATTGGAAATCTTATAATCTTGTGTTTTAAGTGATATTCATAAGCTTGGTTTTACATTCCTTACATTGAAGCATTTTTCCATAATTATATCTCATTGAAACTATCTAATCTCATCTGCATTATCATTTGGAGTCTAGTTTTGCATTTCTAAAATTTTGCCTCCAAGCATAAGCTTGGTTGATAGAGAGTTAGGACCACCTTCTTTATATTCAATTTGGGAAGCTTGACCCTTATTGAACGGTTAAAACAGGTGACCTTGCATTTCTCTTGTGGGCAATCCCTTGAGCACTTGGCTCATTGGAACTCCTAGGTAGGTATCGTTAATGAGGCCTTAGCCTCCTTCCCCAACAATCCTCTCTACAATCTTGTTTAAGACTTGCTTCAAAACAATTGAGAAGAAGGCTTTCACCTTAGCATGGGAATTTAATTAAAATAAACCAAGATCTTGCATCTCACATTAGGTAGATCTTGCATTCATTCTTCATCCATCATTTGTTCATTGTAATTGGAATTGTCAACTCAGTCTCTAATTGCAAGTTTTACAGTGTTGTACTTGTCATTTCAATCTTATTGTTCTTTGAATATCATATTTACTTGGAAGAACAACTCTCTTTTCCTTGCAATTGTTCTCTAAGTTTATTGATCATATATTTGTGTAGTGTTCCAAAATAGGAAAAATAGTGATACGCAAGCAAATAGAAAATTTACACCACAGAAAATTTTAAAACAATTTGGTAAACACCCAAAACAATCAGAAATGTGGAAGCAGTTGAGCTATTTTATTATAATTAGTGCAAGAGTACATATATATGGAAGGAATACACCTGGGATTGCCTTTTTTGGCAAGTGGAGCAATGCCCAGGTGAAGCAATGATAACCCAGAAACTGTCCAACTAATGCTCCGCGCTGCCCCAGCAAATATGCACTGTCTGCTGCAAAGATATGGCTAGAAACCCCACTTCTGGTGCTCTTCAAATTTATTTTTGAGGTCCTTGTTAAAAACCCATAAATGGTTTGGCCAGGTTTTGACCTTCCAAAATCGACCCCCATAAAGGCACTGCGCAATCCCCAACAATTTTACACTGTCTGCTGCAAAGATATAGCTGAAAACTCCACCTTCGACCCTCAAAAAATTCTGCAAATTTATATCTGGGGTCCTTGTCAAAAACCCAGGAAAAACTACAAATGGCTTGGCCTAGTTTTGAACTTCCAAAATTCCAAAAGGCCCTATGCCCTCCAAATCTGCTGAAACGCACTGCCTGCCAATAGACTAGCAAAAGGGCACTGCACAGTCCCCAACAATTTTGCATTGTCTGCTGCAAAGATACAGCTAAAAACTCCACCTCCGACCCTCAGAAAATTTTGCAAATTTATTTCTGGGGTCCTTGTCAAAAACCCAGAAAAAGCTAGAAATGGTTTGGCCTGGTTTTGAACTTCCAAAATCCCAAAAGGCCCTATGCCCTCCAAATCTGCTGAAACGCACTGCCTGCCAATAGACCAACAAAATCCTCCCCATACACTCCTGAAATGTAGAAATCACCTCCACCAATACTTCCCTTATTTCTCCCGACAAGCAATCGCCCCAATGGTTGAAACTCTATCTCCCAAGTATGCCCAATTTCTCTCTTCTGCGCTGGCCACAAAGTCTGCAAAATCATTCCTGAATATTTCTACCACTTCCAACCCTCAAACTCACCCAATAGCCAAAAAATCTATTGAGCCTTCTTGTCCTAATTTCTCCCGGCAATAGCCCTCTAGAAGAATGTTGTAATGGCCACACTAGATCCACTACTGCGTCTTCTAGAAATATGCACTGATGGGGCAAACTGAATACAAATGCTGGAAATCTCTCTACAAATCTTCGCCGGATGATAATGGATGAACCTCTATAGGGTGGCCCTCGAAGTCCCCCGAAGAAAGGGTGAGTTCTTCGCTTGGAAAACTCTTGCTAAATAGCAAGTGACCCAGCTAAATAGCTTGATCAACAGAATCAAAGTCGATAAGCCAAAAATGCCAAATGAAGTTTGATGCCTTCCTTTTATAACTTTTGTGGAGCCTTTCTTCTCGCCTTTTCTTCCCTCTCATTTGGAATCATTGGCTTAGGGAGTGCGTATTTCTTATGTGGGTGCTCCCCACATATCATTAACAAAACAAAATAATATAAATTAACTTGCCTCTAACTCCTAAGTCTTCTATCAAAAATCAAATGGACCTCGTCTTCACCAAAATTGGCCCCCCAAAATGTAGAAATAAATCTTGTTCCAAAATAATTTAGGAAGGAACATTATAGTCCTCCCCGCCAAAAATTGCTTGTCCTCAAGCAATGCCTGAACAAGTGCCCTCTCTGACTGTTGATCACCACTGTAACCACCAATAATACCAGGGTCCCAAATGTACCATTGAGTCATCCTTAATCTCAGCACTGTCTCGACATGAAGGAATCCCTCGATACCAAGATCCCAAGCCATCCTAATCAATGTGAAGCACACCTTGCTCCACTCGCTATCCAACCAGATGCAAATACCAGAAGCGCTCTGCATATTAGCAATAAGTAGAGCATCATGATAATGTAGAACTCTGCCTCACTCCTCATGAAATTTCCCTGCTGAGTAGTCCATCTCATGCACTACAAGAGTAAACTTCTGAAGATGCAATCCAATCCTGGTGGAATTGAACCCTCATCTACTCGGACCTCCCCTTGTCTCCTCCTATCGATCACCTTGCCACACCGGTGAAGTTCCCCACACCATCAACAAATCACTAAAACCAAATGGAAGATCTGGACACCCTCCCCTGTAGAAACCAGCTCACCTCAATGGGTAGCTGAACTGCTCATCCCTGTTATGCCAAAATCCCCTGCCTGTCGCAAAAGGAACCTATCTTGCTCACATTGTGACATTCTCGTCATGACTGACTGCCTAGCATGCTCGTACTAGAGCCTCCTCTTCCATAACTCTTGGCCATAATCTATGCGATGATCGAGGCTATGCATATCTTTCCAAAGTGACTTGACAGTGCCAACGCCTATGACTCCATGGCTAGCTCCAATCCTGAGCAACAATCTGCCTCATCCTATGGTGAGGGCTTCGGTGATCCCCCATGTCATGTGCCTACCTGTGAATGAATCAGTCCGCCTGTTATCCTAACCATGCTTACTGAGGAATGGAGTATCCCACTAATCCACTAGATCCCTGGATCCCATAACTATAATAGAGGTCCACAACCCCCATTCGTCTCTGCCTACCATTGTGATATGCTGCTAGTTATTGGGACCCCTTTGTGCCCCATCTCTACCTCCTGTAGGTAGGCACCGAGCATCAAGAACTTGTATCGCGAATATCCAGCTGCTTTGTGCTTGCCAAATCACACAGCGATATCTGCTATCCTAGCTCCTGATGATGTGCCCGGGTACTGCCGAAAGCCTAGGCATCATCCTGCCAACAAGGACTACCATCCTCCGCACCTAATGCTCACCTAACGCCTCGAGTTGTCCAGCTGAAAAGGCACCATATAACTCCCTCGTGGTCACCTCCCCAAGTGTGAGCCTAGGGGTGGAACATATGCTACCTTGACAATCAACCATCCTGTCCCTAAGCCTATAACTATCAACTCGTGCACCTACCAAGTGTCTCAACTAGAGAGTCTCCTCTCAGCCCATGACACGTGATGTCTCATCCAACTGCCTAGGGTAAGCCTCCCATGCCCTGCTTCCTGAATGGAGAGTGTCAATGGGCAACAGTGAAACCCTCTACGACTGTAAGCAACACTGGAGGATGATGGGTGGGTATGACCCAAAGAGTATGATCAAGAGTCTATTGGAATGCTCAAGAGTAATCTTATGGAAGACCCTCTCTCCGCCTCAAATCTATTGATAACCTCCTCGAGGCCCTACCTCCACTAGACATGGTGTCACTAGATGCTCAACAATGTCCTCATTGATCTTAGGTGAATTGCGTCCAATGGTACACCTACTGTCCTTGTCCATAAGTCTCCCTGGAGGCAATGTTGCAAGAGCCCGTTGCACTACATCATGTGTCACTGCATAGCACCAAGTACCGCCACACTGCTCGACATGCCACTATACGCCGCAACCTATCCCTGTACACCACTGGATACCCCCTGCTACGACTATACCATCTTGTGTCACTACACTTGTTACTCCCCGCATGTCGTCAATGCGATGTGAGTCACTCCGCCTACCCCACAATGTAAATCGGCATGATGTGGTATACCACCATGCATCTCCATGCTCCTCTGCAAGCCACTGCTCCTCGCTACATAGCCTTGCACACCACTGGGTGCTATGTCCTAGAATTGGGTTTGTATGCATCAGGCCACATCCCTCTATATAACACTGGACGCTACAACTTGACTCTGTGGAGTATTGTGTACCATTGCCTACTGTCATACCACCTTGTAACATATGGTATCCGACATGCACCAAAGTGTCTGCCACTCTACTAGTGACCCCACCATGACACGCGTCATGTCCCCTCATCCATCTTGGTAGACCTAAGCACCCTAACTCCACTCCTACTAGAGGGGATATCTCTGTTGTGTCGATCCTCTGTGACCCTTGAGTCCTAAACCTCAATGGGAGAACATCGTCTCCATACAATATCTGGTCTGGTGGCCTACCCATGCCACCTCCTCCAACCAACTCTTGCCAGAGAACGCTAATCATATTTCGACCCCATGTGCAACCAACATGCCAATATAATCCTTGGAGCCTGCTCACAAACTGCTTGTTTGCTAATGTCGACTGGAATTCCCCTAAGGAATGTATGTGCTCAGTCACTAGGTCGAATACCTCAGCAATGCCATAGCCATCTTGTATGTCTAATATCAGATAGGGAGCTCCACCTGGATCCCAATGCCAACCTAGGCCTCCAATGCTCTCGGTGTCTAAGAGCTCCCACTGAGCCTTACTCCAGACTATGACTATCTCCATGAGTCCAGTCCACTCCACCCGATACCAACTCAGAATCTCTTGCCATCCAACCCCAAGAGAGGGATTGAATGCACGAACTCCCGCACATAGAACAACCTCGACATGCAGATGTTGCACCTTGTGCAACTCCAATCGTCTCATCCCGCAATCCAAGTCAACACATGAGATCTTACTAGGTAGCTTTGTCTCCTTCTCTCCAAAGGGAAAAGGTGACCTATTAGTGCTGCTAACTTGGTCATCACCTCTGGTATGTCTAGACAACTCTGCCTCCCTCAACCCAATGCATAAGGGTGGGCTAACAATGTTGTAGATCCCATCAGTGTGCCTCTTAAGCAAATTGTGTTGAAATCCCAATGTGTGGTCTCTATGCTGCCCCTCATCAATGGCTAGCCCAAAGGATGGTTGCACATCCTCATCCATCATGGACTCTACACGAGCCTCCAACTGCTCCTCTATAGACAACCCAACATGTAAGACATGCTCACCAGTCAGCTGTAGGTGACTGTCGTCCGACAACTCTGTCATAGATCTGGATGCCTCTGTACCTATTGGCTCCTCATCAACAGTGGGGATGTCTCTCGGCACCTCATCACCCTGTGGTGTGCTACTATCACCTGAGAACTCAATCACAACCCGGGATACCTCATCAATGGATACCTCAACAATGGATGACATCTCATCAACGAGTGTATGCTCAACTGTCTCCTTGCCAACCATGGCCCCTTGAACTACTCTCTCGTATTTTTTCTTAATCCTCTCCTTCATCCCAACATAATTCCACTAAATCCTCATTGGTTTGCGCTTGCCTCTTAGTTCACAGAACTCCCAAAAAGAGAGGGATGCTTTAATGTCATGACCCAACAATTGGTATGCCCTCCAATTTGCTTCCAATAACTCCACATCAATTGCAATCATGTCTTGCCATCTTGATGCATTACCCATAATTTTGGGCATATGAGATTTATTGTATAATTGAGAATGGCCTTGATTCCCAATTGTGGAATGTATCAACTTTTCGCCCACATCGATCATCATTTGTTGCATGCTAATCACCTCATTCAATGTTATTGGCATGTCGTTTGATTCTAATCTTTATTTGGATCCCATGATTTCTTAGCTTTTTATTTTGGTCTTGTCATAGAACGAAGGGTTTCCCACAGGCTGAGCCAAGATTATGGCTCTAATGCCATTGTAGTGTTCCAAAATAGGCAAAACAATGATATGCAAGCAAATAGCAAATTTACACCATAGAAAATTTTAAAACAATTTAGTAAACACTCAAAACAATCAGAAATATGGAAGCAACTGAGACATTTTATTATAACTGGTGCAAGAGTACAAATATATGGAAGGAATGCACCTGAGCTTGCCTTTTTTGGCAAGCAGAGCAATACCCAGGTGAAGCAATGATAACCCAAAAACTATCCAACTACTACTCTGTGCTGCCCTAGCAAATATGCATTGTCGGCTGCAAAGATATGGTTGGAAACCCCACCTCCGGTGCTCAGAAAAGCCTGCAAATTTATTTCGAAGGTCCTTATCAAAAACCCAAAAATGGTTTGGCTTGGTTTTGACCTAGTTTTGACCTTCCAAAATCACCCCCAAAAGGGCATTGTGCACCCAACTATTCTGCACTGTTTGCTGCAAAGATAAGACTGAAAACCCCACCTCCGATGCTTAGAATATTCTGCAAATTTATATCTTGGGTCCTTGCCAAAAACCCAAAAATGGTTTGGCCTGGTTTTGAACTTCCAAAATCGACGCCCAAAAGGCCCTACGCCTTCCAAATTTGCTGAAGCACACTACCTGCAAAATCCTCCCAGATGCCCCTAAAATGTAGCAATCAACTCCACCAATACTTCCCTTATTTCTCTCGGCAAGCAATAACTCCAATGGCTGAAACTCTATCTCCCACGTATGCCCAATTTCTCTCTTCTGCACTAGCCACAAAGTCTGCAAAATCATTTCTGAATATTGTTGCCACTTCCAGCCCTCAAACTCACCCAATAACCTACAAATCTATTGAGCCTTCTTCTCCTAATTTCCCCTTCAGAAGAATGCTACAATGGCCACACTAGATCCACTACTATGTCCTCCAGAAATACGTATTGTTGGGGCGAATTGAATACAAATGCTGGAAATCTCTCTACAAATCTCCTCTGAATGATAATGGATGAACCTCTCTAGGGTGACACTCGAAGTCCCCCAAAGAAAGGGTGAGTTCTCCGCTTGGAAAACTCTTGCTAAATAGCAAGTGACCTGGCTAAATAACTCGAGCAACATAATCAAATTCGATAAGCCAAGAATGCCAAATGAAGTGTGTTGCCTTCCATTTGTAACTTTTGTGGAGCCTTTCTTCCTGCCTTTTCTTCCCTATCATGCATTTCAAATCATTGGCTTAGAGAGTGTGTATTTCTTATGTGGGTGGTCCCCACATATCATTAACAAAACAAAATAATATAAAATTAACTTGCCTCTAACTCCTAAGTCTTATATCAAAAATCAAGTGGGCCCCCAAAATGTAGAAATAAATCCTGTTCCAAAATAATTTAGGAAGGAAAATTTCAATCTGGTTATCTTGATCTATTGATTTCTCATTCTAACATTTTCTTTGCAGCATTGTTGATCTTGTAGCTTGAAACATCATTTCTTATCATGCAAGTACTTGAATTTTGCTTGAGCATTATATTAAGGCATTGGTCTCTCACTACTTAATTTTAAGTGTCATATTGATCTAATTAAATCTATCTTCCTCAAATTGCTCAATTTAGCAATATAACTTGCCATCTAGTCCTTAATTCAAGTTACTAAGAGAGGTGATTGCCTTGCCTTTTGATCTCCTAGACTTGTTGTTTCAACAAGTTTTTCCTTAGTTTTCCATCTTTAAGGGACTACCCTCCTTAGCTTGCCTAGGAAAGAGCTTAAACAGAGTGAGTAGGGAATAGGTGGTAGTACCTACTCTAAGTGTTGCGCCATAAAGACTATACCTTGTGGGGTTGGAAACTTTTCCCACATTTAGGTGTACATCTTAGGCGACAACATGTTGGAATTTCTAAGTCTGACACGTTAGAAACCCTTCATGCACTTTACTGATTTATTCCTACCTACTTGTTTTGTTAATTAACAAGTTATTTACCATGTAAATACTGGAAATAAATACAAATGCATGCTCAACACATTACAGATCATCAACTGAAGGAAATAGAAACAAGCACACAAGTGACACCGTTCTTTTTAGACTAATGTCCTCAGAAAAACCCAATGCGGGAAAATTGGTGCAGCTATCTGAGGGTTTGATTTATTAAGCAGTTTCAGAATACAATCTAGGTGCCAAATCCGGCTCACCCAATAGAGAAAAATCTCGGCAGTGGTACCTCTCTACTCGGAAGCAGATATTCCAGCTGAAACCCCAGATAAACACTCCGGCAACTCCACAACTCTAATCTACCCCAGGAAACCCCAGCGTCAGCCTCTCTCTGGCCCAACGTTAGCCCGACGTCACTCCGTCTTGGCCTGCGTCAGCCTCTGGAGGCACTACGTCAACTCTCTGGCCCTCTACGTCACCCATGTTGGCCCTCTGAAGCATTGCGCAGCTCCTAGCTGGCTTTGCGTGAGCCCTGGCTGGCTCTGCATGAACCCTTGGCTGCTTCTGCGTCCCTCTCTCTGGCTACTGCGCTGATCCTCCCGATGCTATCTCTACCTCTCTTCTTCTATATTCATTGCCCCTCAGCTGCAACTCTGATCACTCTCTCAACTTTCTCAGCAAACCCAACCCCAGAAAGTCGAAATCTTGATCTCTTGGTGTGTTCTCCAAGTGACCCTCAAGCGTCCTCTTATACTTTTCTTGTTGACAAATCAACGGCCGAGATTAAGTTCCTAATCAACAACTAAGATTAGATCTGGATTGATCCATGACTTTTGGACCATTCTAACACAACTTTATATTAATTCACATTAATATTTTATTTTCCCTAAGTTTAGACTTGGGGGCTCCATTAAAAATATTAATTATTTTAATATCTCCCAAACTATTTAGAATCTGCCCAAACCCTGTCTAGGTATTGGAGATCTCATGTGCCTTAGCCTCTCCACCAATTTTTGTGATTAGAGCACATGCGATGCTACCCCAAATCAACACTCCCTCTTAGCGAGGACTATGCTCTAGTAATACTCCTCACTGAGCATCACTCTGATCATCCGGCATCGGTCCTTGTGCTGATGCTAGGCCTGTTGCCCAACATCCTCTGCACTGCTACCCATGGCCATGCCACTGCCACTGCTGCATCCGTACTGCAACTCCCCCTCATCATGCTGCATCGTGCTGCCCATAGCACTACCACTGCTAAGTGCTGCACTGCAACTCAGTTACTGAGAAGTAACTGATCTCCCAACTCTGACATCTCAGTCAGGCTAGAAACACTCCTGATGCTGAAGCTCCCTCTGTCACTGGCAAGTGCTCCCTCTCTGACCTCTGTGTTGTTGCAACAACTCCATGCATCTCGCACCGTTGCACACCTCTTTGTGCCATCTTGCACTGGTGCAACACTCCCGTGCCTCTCGCACTGTTGCAGCCTGTTAGCCTCGCGTTGTCCTGGGAATCCTACACTATAGCTCCCTCTGTCACTCCATCCGCATCTGTCTCTACTGACATCGCCAGTATTGCTACTCCTCTTTGGGGCTTCCGTAGCAAGGTCTAATCCAAGAGGTTGGGTACCTCGAGGATCGTGCCCCTCATCACCTGTAGTCTGCCTAACTACAACTCGATGTCTCCCCACTTCTTCTGAAGCGGCACATGAGCACTTATGGCACAATCATCGTCTATCTCCACTTCCTTCTCTGCCCTTGCTGGTGCTGCCTTGGTCTCAGAGGCCTCTCGCTTACTCTTCTCCTTGGACACTGGGTCACATAATGACCCAGCTCCCCACAATGGAAGCATTTGATCTTGGAGAGGTCCTTCTTCTTCCGTTTCTCCTGCTTTCCCTCAGATGTTAGGGCAACATCCTCTTCCTCCTCCTTCTTGGTTCTCATCCCCTTGCTGCTGCTTCCTGCCTTGCTCAGCCTTTTGATCTTTTCTTGGCGAAGAGTAGCCCACATTTCCTCCCAATCTGAAAGGGTCGCCCTGCCCAGTATGCTCTAGAAAAACACCTCCCAGTCTTTTGAGCCTGCATTCAGGGCTGTTCTCACCATCAATTCTGGATCCGGCGTTGCCCCTATGGAAGTCAGCTGATCGCGAATCTCCTTCAATCGACCGAGGAATGGGTCGATCTATTCTCCCTTATACATCTGGTATGATCGTATTTGATTTTCTAGTAGCATCTTCCTCTGCACAGAAGTATGCTAATACGACTTGGTCAGGGCCTCCCACATCTCCTGTGTCGTGCTCTTCTCAGCAATATGTGGTACTATATGATCCTTGACCCCGTCAAGGATGATACTCGTAGCCCTCGCGATTGCATCCTCGTACTTGTCGTTATCAGCCGGGTCAACTGGGATAGCTATCGTCCTCAAGGCGAAGTGCTTGACATGATTCTTGTCTAGTACGTAAAAGATTCTGGCCTTTTAGACTACGAAGTTTGAGGCTTCGTCTAGTCTGTCCTGGTCTCTTACTCCGTGTAGTGCCATTTTGCTGCTCCTCTACTTCCCTCCTGGAAGTTCTCAGTATGACTCCTCTAAGCCTCGATTTCCCTCCTGGAAACCCTTCTGCCAATGTCGAGATACCCCTCTCCAATCTTTTGTGCAACTGCAACACTAATCTGGATCCCTTGGCTAGAAATCCACCTCTACAGCAACTCCCTCTACCTTGGTCTTGCCCTGTTAGGTACTGTTCTGACTACAGTACCCCAACAGCTCCACTCTGCAACTTACCCATAGCCTCCTAAACCCCAGCAACCTAAAGGTTAGAGCTCCCAAGCTCTGCGCAATCCCGGCACCAGCAAATCAACCTCCTCAACCAACTGTGTTAGCCCTCCTGAGTCTTGACCTTTGTGTGGCTTTGCTTGAGCCTACCTTTGCCTTCCTCAGCCTCTGCGCTACCTCTTCCTGGCTCAATCTTGATGATGCAAGCACTGCGTCACCTATTCCTTGCTGCTAGGAACATCTTTTGTCACTCGAGACAGCTGTTTTATACTCCTACTGCTCTGTTCGTTTGATGTCCTCAGTTCTCCTGTGATCTGCAACCACGCTCTGATACCATGTTGGAATTTCTAAGTTTGACACGTTAGAAACCCTTCGTGCACTTTACTGATTTATTCCTACCTACTTGTTCTGTTAATTAACAAGTTATTTACCATGTAAATACTGGAAATAAATACAAATGCATGCTCAACACATTACAGATCATCAACTGAAGGAAATAGAAACAAGCACACAAGTGACACCGTTGTTTTTGGACTAATGTCCCCGGAAAAACCCAATGCGAGAAAACCGATGCAGCTATCTGAGGGTTTGATTTATTAAGCAGTTTCATAATACAATTTAGGTGCCAAATTCAGCTCACCCAACAGAGAAAAATCTTGGTAGTAGTACCTCTCTACTCGGAAGCAGATATTCTAGCTGAAACCCTGGATAAACACTCCGGCAGCTCCACAGCTCCAATTTGCCCCACGAAACCCCAGCGCCAGCCTCTAGGGACTGCGTCAACCTCTCTCTGGCCCAGCATGAGCCCAACGTCACTCTGGCTTGGCCTGCGTCAGCCTCTGGAGGCATTGCGTCAACCCTCTTGCCCTCTGTGTCACCCACGCTGGCCCTCTGAAGCACTACGTAGCTCCTGGCTGCCTCTGTGTGAGCCTAGGTTGGCTCTGCATGAACCCTTGGCTGCTTCTGTGTCCCTCTCTCCAGCTACTGCGCTGATCCTCCCCCGGCTACTACGCTAATCATTCCGGTGCTATCTCTGCCTCTCTGCTTCTGTATTCACTGCCCCTCAGCTGCAACTCTGATCACTGTCTCAACTTTCTCAGCGAACCTGGCCCTAGAAAGTCGAAATCTTGATCTCATGGTGTGTTCTCCAAGTGACCCTCAAGCCTCCTCTTATACTTTTCTCGTTGAAAAATCAACGACCGAGATTAAGTCCCTAATCAACGACTAAGATTAGATTTGGCTTGATCCATGACTTTTGGACCATTCTAACATAGATTTATATTAATTCACATTAATATTTTATTTTCCCTAAGTTTAGACTTAGGGACTCCATTAAAAATATTAATTATTTTAGTATCTCCCAAACTGTTTAGAATCTGCCCAAATCTTTTCTGGGTATTGGAGATCTCACGTGCCTTAGCCTTTTCACCAATTTTCATGGCTAAGGAACATCCAATGCTACCCCAAATCAACACAACAGGCCTCATTAGTCCAAGTCGGCCCTCCTAGTTCATGTCGGTTTGCCCAAGAGACACATCTTTTCGCATGGATGAGTAACTATAAATAGAGCCTATTTTCTCTCCTCCAAGAAATAATTCGAATCTCTTATCTAAGGCAAGAGAGCTCACTAATCTGAGGCAAGGAAACAAGAAAACTCGCAACCTGAGGCATTATTTCTCTGTGGATATACGCTGGTCTATGGCATTATTTCTCTATGGATATGCTCTGGTCTATGGCATTGTTTCTTTGTGTTATGTGTGAGTTCTGAGGCAATGCATCTCTGTAATATGTGTGCATTCTGAGGCATTATTTCTCTGTGTTACGTGTGAGTTCTGAGGCAATACATCTCTATAATATCTGTGAGTTCTGAGGCATTACATTTTTGTAACATGTGTGAGTTTTGTGGCATATATATTAGTGGAATGATGCAAGCTTTGAGGCTTATATCTCTGTTGTATGTGGCACTATCTTCTATGGCTTATGCAAAGGACTGAGGCATTATGTTTCTGTAGCGTCATCCTTATTCAGAGGCTGAGGGAAAGGCTGAAATTTGGCCCTCTTGGAAACCTATGACAGACCTCATTGTGGACATAATTGAAGGATCCTTGTATTGGATATTGGAGGGTTGGCATAGCACTTGTGGGAGGTTATCATGTTGGTCAGTTCTTGTCTATAGGTATTTCTAAAGATATGCTATTCTGATTGATGTACAAATTGGATTGAATTTGAACTCACTCTCATAAGGAAGGATTTATGTGTTTTCCCCTTGTGGGTTTTTCCCTGTCCATTGGTCTAAACTTTGGTGTCTCTTGTCTTATTGTTTACTGTGATTTCTATTGTTTCTCTATTGTTAATGGTTGAAATTTTTCATGTATAACTGCTTGATGATTGGAATGGTCTAAAGAAGTAATATTGTATCATTGGAAGTAGTTATCAGTTTGAAATATTGTACTAGTCTTGCTTGCACTAGTAAACTCAACATCTTTGAGGGTTTCGCGAGCCTTGGATTAGTTGATTATCATCATAAGAAACCATTACCCTCAAGAATTGACCTCGAGAACACGTATTATCATCGAAAACCTGAAAACCCTAGCTCTTGAGCCTTGTTTTCTAGGGCTTTTCTTTGAAGCCTTGAACCATTATTGTGCCTCTCTCTTGAATGAGCTCTAGCAAGGTCACTCTGCAACTTATCATTAGCATATCTACATTAAGTGATTCCTCCTTTACTGAGACTCCTCCCATCGGTGAAAATCCATAAAGAGCAGGGGGTTTTGGCTGAGGTGGCATTGGGCCTCGACCCCATTGTTGCCCCATTTCCTAGTTTACACCTTGTAGAGTTTCCCTCTCCAAGGCTTGCTAGATTTTGTGGCAACAAGGCCGTCCATTGGTAATGGGAGACGGTTCAAATTATCACTAGAAGTTAGTAACAAACCAGGTGAGTATTAGTCTTCTAAAGAACAGGAATTGGTCAAGTATTAAGAATGGCATAAAGGGCTTAGAAAGGGAAATGCAACAATTACTTGAATGCTCAGACATAAAGGAGAGACTTGAGCTAATTGATTCTTTGAGGAAAGTAATGGATTCATTACCAGAAGAATGTACACCAGCATGTATAGAAAATAGTTCAATATATGTGCCCAGGGAATGGTGCAATAATTGTTTTTTAAGCGTTAAGGGACTTTCCATGGCTTGGTCACCCAAACATGACCCAATTGTGGATATACAGCAGCAGATAGGTCAACAAGATTGTATCGTGGGTGACAGAAAGGGTAAATTTGTGGATTTGGATAATACTTTATGGATCAAAAGCCATTATAGAAGCCCTCTCCAAATCTGGATAGATGAAGTGTGTGATAGCCCGAGGCAACACTTAAGTCCTCTAAATGATATCCTTGCAAACATTTTGTTTTCACAGATGCTTAGATTTTCCTTTGACCCAACACTCGTGCAGAGACCAGCCTATGGATATTTAATTTTCAGTATTTCACTATTTTGTAGCATGATTAAGCACAAGGGTGTGTCTTAAAGATAAAAATCTTGAATATCAAAGAGTTTGACCTTCTATCAAGGGAGCTCAAAATTGTATCTAAGACTCTGGAGCATTCTTATGCTGATTCTATTCTAAAGAATGCTGTGCTTGGAATCTTTAATGACGAAGGGAATTTTGATTCTAATATGAATGGTTGGCAGCATACATTGACAATTGATTGTGTATGTTAAGTTATGTTCAATACAATTTCATTCAAGGAAAGTGTATGGTGCCTAAACTTCAGCTTCCATAAGACATTGGATTATTGCAATGTAAAGCTTTCGTTCCTGGCATAAAGAGCACTTTGTGCATATCAAGGTTGATATTCTTCCAAATCCATGCCTAGAGATTGTTAGTTTTCTAGAGCGACCTTTGGATGATGGAACAATTTGTCATGCTTACGATGAGAGCATAAGTCAATCACAAATAAATAATCAAATTATGGTGAATGAAGTAAAGCTGTACATTGAGACTATGAGTGAGACAACGAAATGGGAGGATGAATTGAAACAACTTGGAATCCTCCCTGAAGGATACATGAGGTATGTTGTAAATATGATAAAATTGGATCATGAGAGGTTATGCCCTGCAATTTCACTAGGGGTTTGTTGAATTTTGTAGCTATGGTCGGTCTTCATAAATATTATTTTAGCCCTCTGAATATATATGTGAAAATAAATACATGACATGTTTTTCATGTCAATTGCACAAGAAAGAACTTGAATTTTTAAAATTTGAATATTTTGGCTCCAAGCAGGTCAAGTCAGCCCTCCACATGATCAAGTCGGCCCAGCTTTTTGTGACACCCATTCGGCCTTACAAGAAGTCTATATATAGATGACATTCGACCTCCTCCTCTTGGCACCATTCGACCACACACACAAGACATGGTATCTTCTGATCTAAGCGAAGGAGAAAAGGCCAAGAAGGACGAAGACTAATCCAGCATCTTGACCTCGCACGTGTGGCCGTGTTTCTGGGCATATCTAAGCAACAGGTCCAAGTTTTACTAGGTATAGAAGGAGGCTGAAATCTGGCCCTAGCAGAGCAGATCAGGCCAAGTTGTTTGGGCATATGTGTGACTTGATAAGAGGGTAGTTTGACCAGGTTTTACCAGGGCTTTCTTGTCAGTTTGACTAGAAGCATAAGATGTATCTCTTGTTGAATTGAATAATTTCTCTAAGGAAAAGCTTGTTGGGTATTTCCCCCAAGTGGGTTTTCCCAGGATAAAATTCTTGTGTCTCTTGTTTGGCTATCTCTTTGTGATCCTACTGGCATTTTTGTTTCTATTGTTGAGATCTCTGTAATTGCTTTACGATAAATGTGAACTCAAGAAAGATTAACACAAAAAATCATAAGAATTAATTATCATATTAGAAGACCTTTGAAAAATCAACATGATATCAGAGGATGGTTTGAAAGAGCAATCCTAAAGAAGATCAAACTACTTAATAAGGAGAGTTAATTCTTCTACATCAGTAATCTGAATTACTCAGTGAGATTTCAAAGTTGAAAACAAATTTATCTCCTCAATAGGCCTACTCTGTTTAGAAGGTCGAGATCCATTAGGAGTTGACTACATCAATGATCGGGAGGTCAAGAAAACTTACTTGGAAATCAATGGCAACATTTTGGAAGGCACACTCTGAAGGTCGAAATCCTTTTATGAAGGACGAATCATTTCAGAAATGAAGTTAACATTGTAAAGGACAAATTGTTCATCTGTTACAATGATTTTGAGGAGGCTTGTCTGCTTGGTTTGGAAGCGTTAAAGCCCTAGATTAGAACCAAATGGCCTCATCCCTACTTCATGGGACCAAAAAGGCCTCAATTCCCAAATCAGGAAGGTCGAGGATGTCTGATGAAATTTTCTTATTGAAGATTGAGTCAGAGTTTTAAAACATTGATCCATCCTAGTTGATCAAGATTGGTTTCGGTGGTGACACACATCCACCCTAGCTATTCAAGGAGGAATCATCCGTATTCTTCACAGGTGCTCATATTTTTCCTGAGATCATGGGAGCTTGAAGAATAATTGGTTCATCTAGTTTGCAGCAGCTTTGGTTCCTTTGGAAGCCGAATTTTAGTGAGGAGGCCGAGATTATTCACAACAGCTCACATTTTTGTGGAGGCCGAATTTAATTGCAGTAGTCAAGTTCATGATTTGAAGGCTGAGTTTATCATTGAGCTACTCACAGGTTTTAGAAATTGATGTTTGCTTGTAATTTCATGATTAAATTTAATAAAAAATCGGCTAAGTTATTGCTGCTCATTTGGGAATATTATTAAGGGTTTCATATTTAATTGTAAAAATGTTTGAAGAAATGTCTCTACTTTAAAATTTAAATGCTTTATTTTATTCATGTACAAAGTGTTTGAAGAAATGTTGGCATGCAATGTCTTTGTCAAAATGCATGAAAGAGAATTTTAAAAATTTAGCAAGTTGATTTGGAATATTTGAGCAAAGGACATTACACATTGTGACCTCAATTGAGTGTAAGGGTTCTTACATGCTAGGAGGCACCACAACACCTTGAACTATGAGGAGTGCCTTGGAGGGAGTAGATGGTCTAGGTTTATTGTGAGGTTCCTCCCTGTTGCCTTTATAGGGCCACGATCAATGTAATAGTCCACATTCTCTTGGGTTTAATAGAGCTTTCCACAACCATCGAAATGACCTCCTCTTCAACCACACTAGAACCAAATTATAGGATCTGCTTGTATAGAGTGACAATCTCCATGGGTGCTTCCTATTGTACTTCTGCATCCACTGAAAAGAGCCAAGCATGATCTGCCAAAGCTCCCATTGAGAGAACAAACTGCAAATATCCTGGACTTTGAATCATCAAGTGGGATAAAATTCTAGATATGCTATGATCTTGGGATTTATCGTGCTTGGAGTACACTTACCACTCATATAGAGGGTTAACTAAGGATAACCCTCTTTCAAACTTGATACCCTCTACCCAAGGTGATTTGGGAGAGGGATCTCTCAAACCACTTTGGCTTACATTCATTTCAGGATCTCCTACAACAGAAATGGCTTCAACAGCAACCATACAGCTGCCATCTGCATGTATGCCATCCATACAGCCACTGTACACTAACTTTACTCCTCCAGCATGGCTGTGATCTCACTCCAAGGTTGCACGTGGCAATGTATTCTCCCCCTCTGGCCCTCTTCCTCCTTGGTGGGGTGCGGTATTCTCTATTGGCAGCTCTCTGCACATTCCCATCATTTCTCTGAAAATCATTTTATCCAGAATTTGTATAGTGGTTCTGTTTTTGTTTTCCACTGGTTGTAATTTACAGCAGTGTGTGTTTGTAGATTAATGTATTCAGAGATTGCTGTTTTGATTGAGTTTTTTGGTTTTTAAGCAACCTAGATGTAGGTTCTTTCTGATGCAGAATCCGCTTACCCTGGTCTGAAATTTAACACAAGATAGGATGCAAAGTGTACTTTTCAACTTTTTAAGTTAATGTTAGTTAACAGCTGCAATCTTGTAGCCTGCAAACTTCAATTGAAAGTTTCCAAAATAGCATGCACAATTCACAATAATGAATCACTGTTCCTCACATATTCTACAAGAAGTGCATTGCAAATCTTCGGTAGCATTTTATGTCCAAGCATAATTACAGCTACAAAATCAAATAAAAGAGTTATTTGTGATGGTTTTGGTAGAAACCTCTAATTTCAGTTGCAATTTTATATTTGAAGTAGTTGAAACTTGAAAGGTGTACATTCTTTCTCTCTCTCTCTCTTATATATATATATATATATATATATATATATATATGTTGGCGGGGTTAGGGGGGAACTTTTTTGCACAATGTTGAAACCACAGAACCTTTTGATTAAAGTCTAACTAGAGTTGTCTTTGCAGGTTACCAATGAAGTTGTATTGTCACTTTTGGGAATGGCGACAGTGCTGATAATATTCCCGTTCAGATATGTGTCTGCTTTCATTCTGCTGGATGTGTTCACACGGAAACTTAAGTTTCGTCAAAAGATGATTATCCAGTTCGAAACATTTCTGAAAGAGTGGTGGGCAACCATACCTGCTGCACCAGTGGTGGTGCTTCCTTTCCGTGCCAGCAGTGAGATGATAATGCAGTCACAGTCACATACACATACACTTGAGGAGGATGGTCGTGTAGATAATAAGACCTTACCTGCTCAAAGCAAT
Source organism: Pinus tabuliformis (assembly GCA_031772625.1). NCBI lineage: Eukaryota > Viridiplantae > Streptophyta > Pinopsida > Pinales > Pinaceae > Pinus > Pinus tabuliformis. Next base: position 165,753,614 of record CM062811.1, read on the forward strand.
GACGATGAGGGGGAGAGTTCCTGCATAGGTTCAAAGGCTGTGTGATATGTCTCAATTCTTCCACCACTTCTTAGTTGTCACATCCAACATTCCAAGAAATGTAATGGATATTAATGGTAAATATATTTTGTACATGATAAATCCTGTACAGAAAAATTGAAAAGTCAAGCATACTAAATACAGAATGTGCATTTGTCTCCTATTATAAATTTGTCTTTTGTAGCATAAGATTTGTTTGTTGCACATTCTCACATCTGTCAATCAGCTTTTTACATGATAAATCATGTACAGAAAAATTGAAAAGTCAAGCATACTAAATACAGAATGTGCATTTGTCTCCTATTATAAATTTGTCTTTTGTAGCATAAGATTTGTTTGTTGCACATTCTCACATCTGTCAATCAGCTTTTATTTCTAACTTTGTCTAATTTAGTCTGCTCATCCATTTCTTTTAGTAATTTTTATCAATTTGTTTTACTAGAACCATCTCATCATTTTCACTTTGAACTTTACTACATAAGCTCTAATTTTCCTAGTATAGGGAAGCCCCCTTTGAGCTGGAGGAGCACTGACCTGCAATGTGAAAAGGGTTGGTGAGGTGATATTGGCCTCCCTTTTAGTTTGCCCAAGGCCTCACTTGAGTTTTAGGAATTTATTTCAAAAAGTAAGGTTTTGAAAGGTAACATTTTTGGTACATTGTCGGGGATAAAGTCCATTTTCTAAATTAAGTAGATTTACTACATTGATGTTATGAGTACTTGATTTGAAACTCTCTTGATCATATGGCAACTTCATTGAAGGAACAAAGCCTTTGTTCCTGGAAGAATTTTGAAGACATTATTGTGTGTTTTGGTAAGCAGAATCAATGATCTTGACAGTAATGAAGGCTTACCTATGCAACTCCACATCCTTGGTACGAGGTATCATCTTGTATGCTCAAATTTCATATCACTGGTATGTTCAAGTAAAGATATATGGCACCATGTTCTTTTTATGTGTTGTATCATTCTTTTGATGAGAAAAATCCTAAATACCCAAATGAGCTCTCTCCAAAATGGGAGTACAGACCCAAATTTAATGGTGATATTCATTTTGATATTCAACATGTAACATCATTCTCGGATTTTGTTTCAAGGCTCAATCTAATGGATAAAGATGTTCCAACAATACTGTTTTCATATTCCTTTGGAAGGAGATCCAAGAACTTGGATCTAAAGTTGTTGTAAGCTAAATGAAACATCTCTTGTTTGTTTGATCCAAGTATATTTTAAGAATTGAGACCCTATTTAGGAAGAAGGTCAAGATGATGAGATTAAAGAAGATTTTGATAGAACAACTCAGTGCTCCATAGAAGACCATGCACATGAGGAACATGTTGATGAAGAAAACACTCAAGCCTCTGTGCCATCATTTTATGAAGACTAGGGTTTGGTTTCATAAGCCGTAATTCTCAGCAAATTTTTAAATTTGATGTACATGTTGCTGATTTGGAGAGGGATATTTTGAAGATGAACCTTTGAAGCATGATATATTTTTAAATGTATTTGTTTCCTTATGTAATGAGAAAGAGGATAGCCAAGGGGATGAGGATGTAGATGTTGATTTTTATATTAGTTGTCATAATTTAGATATCAAAAAAAAATGTACAAAGTAATAATCAAGTGTTGAGGTGGTATCTATATCTATAAGCAAAACTCCTCCTTAAATACTTGCAAATGTAAATGATGAAGATTCTTAGCTCTAGAAAACTAGTTGGACCAGTGAAAATACATTTTTCCTAAACACATATGACTTTGAGAATCAATACATGAGGTTCCCCTTCATTTTCTATAAGATATCCATCATTTTTACCTATCTCTAACATAGTGATCTAGGAAATACTTTTTGTCTAAGGAATTGTCATACGTAATAAAGGTAACGTTTCCCCATCATGCTAAACTTAGCCAAATTATATAATTAAGTTATGTTATGATCTTGTTAGAAGAGATTATAGGAAATACTTTTTGTCTTAGGAATTGTCATACGTAATAAAGGTAACGTTGCCCCCTCATGGTAAACTTAGCAAAATTACAAAATTAAGTTATGTTATGATATTGTTAGAAGAGATTATTTAATGTGTGTTGTTTAATGACTTGTGCCAAGACTTATATGGTTTCCCACATTGGAGTTTTTGCACTATGCCTTGGGATCCACGTACCCACATTGAAATTTTTGATATTGCCTTGGGACATTGGAATTTGTGCACTATGCCTCGGGTTCCATGTACCCATATTGAGATTTTTTATATTGCCCCTGGAATTGTGTGTCAACAAAAAGTAGATGTATATATATATATGGTATAAATGTCACTTCCTGGGGATCCTTGACCGTGCATTGACATCATGACAAAGGTATTGACATTAACTTGTTTTCATATGGAGCACACCTAAGTTAGTTTTGAGGGTGATTAATTTATATTTCTTGCACTCACAAGGAGTGCACCCCTTTTGGACCCCATTCTTTCACATGTGTGGATGATTTCTAAACACTTGGAGTGCATATTTGCTAAGCATATGTGTGAATGTAGAACCTTGATTGTGCAATTTAACCAAATAGTAAATTTGAGCTGGAATTTAAAAATTAAATGTAGAAGAATACTTAGAAATCAGTTTGGAGACGTTTCTTATTTTTTGTTGCTCCCACTCCTGCTATTAAATTCACTGTTTCCTCCCAGCCTATCTGGGATCAATTTGTCTGGTTCTCAGACCCAGAAGACTTCGAATTAGAGGTCTTATGGCCCTATGCCAAAACTTCAAGAACAATTGCTCAACTTTCTCTTTGTGTGAGACTCTATTGGTGTTTCCTCCTTCGATTGTGAGATTAGAAAATCAAAACTCTTGCTCCCAAAGAATTCCCCCCCCCCCCCCCCCCCCCCACCTTTGGGCTCCCTTCTGCCTCTCTATATTCACTCTTGTGGCCGTCACCACTTCTTTACCAATTGAATCTGCCGCTACCCTATATGGTGACACCTTAAATCCCTTTTGCTAACGTGTTATGACACTTGTTTAAGGGATTGGTAGGTTGACATGTGCGTTAGGTTTTTTTTTAGAATTAGTATTTATTAATATATAACCTTACTATGTATTACATGAATTGACATTATTTCAATTTATTTAATTATACATTAACTAAATTACTTCATTTAATAAGTTAAGTAAATAAATTTATTTATAAATTAAATAAAGTACCTTATTTATATATTAAATAAATTACTTTATTTATTTTATTTAAATTAAATTATAAATTTAATTCATAATTCATTGTATTTGTTATTTTATTTCGAATAATATGTTAATTATATAGTATCATGGTGGTATACATAGCAAGTAATCCACCACAATATGTTTATTATATTCTGGCGATTTTAGATATTTACTTAGTATGTCAATAATTCGTTCATTGGACTTTTCATAATTAGTTAGCACATATATTAGTGCAGTGCAGTGCATGTGATGCATGCATATGTAGTTATCATATGCATGTTTTGTATGCATGCTAATAATCATATTCTATGTGTAATTTGAAATGGGTCATTACATACATCTCTCCTTCAAAAAACTTCTTCCTAAAGTTAGGGTTTATATAGTATATTAGTAATTATTTAGCGATTAGTAAAATCAGTAAGGATTACGTATCGTGATTAAATTTTCATTTAATATGAGAACACTTTAAAATTTTGAGTTTTGAACATTTATAGGTTTACAACTTTAATAGACATGTTTTGCCCGAGTTATTCTAAAATCACCCTATCCTTCCTAATTTCTTCTGCTCCCATCCTATCTGTCCTCTACTGGGATATGTCATGGTGTCAACTATGTTGATCTAACCATTTATAAATCTCAAGGGTGACAACATCGACTATATTGACCTAATTTCTCAGTAGGCATCCAACGATTATTATCACACATCTAAGGGAGCGTGACTCACAAAGTCCTCCCATGACTCTAAGTTTTGAAGGATAAATGGTGGGCAACACATCCACTCCTTACTAGGACTAGGATCAACACCGTATCATGGTACCTCATTGAGCCTCAATTTTTCTTGGAGTTTTGTCATCATAAGGTCGGTTTGGTAACGATATTATTTGTAATGTAAACACTTGTTCACATATTATAACATATGCTTCAATATATTCAAAACAAATTGTATTTAAATAACAATTTGTGTGAGCCCACGGGGTTTTGGATTGACAGTGAATGGGTGCACTGTTAAGGCACTCCTTGTGATAGGTCACTGGTTCAAATTCCATGTGAGTACTTACCCACCAAAAAAAAATAACAATTTATGTGCATTCCAAATATATTGTTATCTACGATATTGATTTTTGTGTTCATATAACATACTTGGCCATGTCTAGCCCATATATCTGTAAGTTAGCTTTCATATTAAGTATTTAAATGTAATCATTATTTTATTTCCATCTCATCAATCATGTTGATATGAAAAAATAAAAATAAAAATTATAGATATCTCATCCATAACATAATTCATAATTCAGATTTCATAGCAATGTTAATCAAACACTAAAGTTCATATTGGTATCCATGTATTAGCAATGTTAAGCAAATAACATATTTTATATTGGTATCCATGTACCAATAGAGTTGAGAAAATAACATATTTCTTATTGGTATTCATGTAATAGAAATGTTAAGCAAATAATATACGTCATATAGGTATCCATGTACCAATAATTTTTAAGCAAATAATTTAAAATCATTCTTACAGGTAACAGTTCAAATGATAGTTTTAAGTATCTAGCGAAAATAAAGTAAAGATATATAAAGTAAGGTTTTAAGTTATTCAAAATCAACACATGTTGGGGTATTTCTAACATATGGTCTTTGTATTTTCCCAGGTAGCCGATCCAAGACTATACTTGTTCCACTGGACTTTAACTTGGTCTACCAAGTGTTTCTTGATTTGTGAAACCTTATATTCTAGTATACATATGGTTCGACCGAAATGGTCCCCTTGTTTGATACTTGCAGTTCCTTCCATTGAAGGTTATGTGGTGTGTCATCTATATAATTGTTGAAAATGGCAACAAGAAATGCTAAAAATAGAAGTGCTAAAAATAGCACTGCTATAAATAACAATTTGGGTACCAGTGTTGGACATAGCAACAAGGAATGAAAAATGGAAGTGCTAAAAATAACATTGCCATAAATAATATTTTGGGTTAGATTCCAATTTTAGTTAGTCCCTAAACTAAAATAGAGAAGTAAAAATTCGAATTTGATCTTAGCAGTTGTTTGTAAAATAATTAATCAATTCACCATGAGTTAATTAGTTGTAAAAAATCAAACATGAAGTCTATGTGGGGACATGCAACAGCGTCTCCATTAATTGAGGAATTTATCCATCATTTAAAGAGATAAAGATGAGCTGTAATATTGAGTTGTAATTAGTTGGCTCAGTTAACTGAGTCAAGTCCAGTGATATTAATTTAGACAGTTTGTTGAATTAATTGTGAGTTTAGTTAGTTAATGTTTTCATGCATGTAACTACTGCTCTCCAGATAACTGAATATTCCCTCATAAATAACTCATGCATACCAATTCAGTCAGAGACCCAGTTGTGATTAGAAGAAGGGACAGTGTACTATCAATTGGAGGATTTTTCCTATAAAGGAAACTCATCCATGCAGAAGGAATTATCTCCTTCAGGTTTGTGCAGTTAATTGTGAGCCAAGTGAGCAGTGTGAGGTGGGAATTCACACAGGTGGAAGCACTAGACCCCAGGAAAAACCGCGCAAGGAAATAGAAGGCTTGGAGAGCAGAGGAGAAGGTTTGTGAGAAGCCTTTGGCTGTCTATCAACAACATTGTTTGATTGCAAAGAGAGCAAGATAGCATGTGAGTTGATTCTTTTTGTAATATTGAACATATTTCCACTTGTATGATAATACAGAGATTGGGGTTTTAGGCTGAGGCTTTCCCCGTGTTATTTCTTCTGTGTTATGTGTGATTGATTTCTCATTCTCAGTTATATGTGTTCTGATTGATCTAGCTCAAATTGATTAAGCTTCTGCAAAGTTAGATTGTAGAAGTAGATCTAGTATTTTGCTTTAGTATATTGCATAATTTGTTGATCTATAGTGGGAATTTCTACATGGTATCAGAGCAAAGGTGATCAAAGGAGAGAACAGTATACAAGAAGGGAGAAGTTCGAAGTTTGAGGTTCCTGAATATAGAAATCGAGTTCTTATCACATCTCAATTTCACCAATGGCATTCAACAGTTTAAGACTCGAGTATGCCCTTGATGGCAGCTTGAATTATATAGCCTGGAAGGATTGCATGGAAGTAGTATTAGAGGATAACGGTCTAAAGGACTTCATTGATCAAGAAGTCCCCAAGCCGACTGATGCTACAGAATTGGTGGAATGGAAGAAATGTGTGGCTAGAGAAAGCAGAATCCTTCTGGAGGGAGTTCGAGACCACATAGTCTCAAGTCTCCATGGGAAGGAGACATTGTTTTCGATGTGGAAAACATTGAAAGATCTATATCAGAATAGCAGCGATCAGAGGAAGCTATCAGTCTCAGGATGATAAGTTGTACTTAAATTTAGTTAAGTTCCTAAAGATAACTGCATACAAATCCAGAACCTTGAAGTGAATCGTGGAATCCCTATCTGATATGATTTTCTTAGGAACTCCATGAAATCTAATAATTTCATTTATAAATATTTGAGCTACGTCAGCAACTTCATAGATATCTCTTACAGGAATAAAATGAGTGTTTTTCATTAATTTATCCACCACAACCAAAATGGCATTATGCCCTTATGGGGTAAGAGGTAGTATGGCGATAAAATCCATATAAATCACTTCCCATTTGGTCATAGAGATGTTGTGAGGTTGCAGGAGACCCGCTGGGTGACAATGATCAGTGTTCACTTATTGACATTCAAAAAATTTTGCAACGAATTTCACAATATTGCGCTTCATGTCTGCCCAACAAATGAGTTTCTTTGTATCAACATACATTTTTCTTACACTTGGATGCACACAATATAATACTTTGTGAGTTTTAAGGATGGTGTTTCGGAGGTCCCCACTATCATGGATGTACATCATTCCATGAAATCGCAAAATTCCATCATCATCTAGTTCATGCCCCTCAAACTTAGGTCCTTTTAGGTTTTTAGTATCAAGTTCGGATATCACTTTTAAATACCAACTGTCTTCCAAGAGATTTTTTAGCACTCGCTTTCTCAACTCTACATTGATATGTATGAGGGAAAAAAATCGTGGTCTTCTACTTAGATCATTTGCCACTACATTCTCTTTCCCTTTAATGTATGAAATTTCAAAGTCATACTCATTTAAGAATTCACTCCATCATCTTTGTCTCACATTCAAATCTCTTCAGGCAAATAAGTATTGCAAACTCTGGTGGTCGCCTTTGAGCATAAAACTTCTCCCTACAAGGTAGTGTCTCCATATCTTTAAAGTTAGTACTACAACAACTAACTCTAAATCGTGTTTGGCGTAGAGTTCTTCACGAGGCTTTAATTTCATTGAGGCATACGTTTTTACTCCTTTGTCTTGCATTAATATTGCACCTAATCATTGCTTTGATGCATCGTTACATATGGTAAATTCTTTGTCCATATCAGTTACTCACAAAATTGGTGCACTGGTCAACAATCTTTTAAGTTCATAGAATGCCATTTGACATTCATCAATACATTCATACCTAACTCCTTTATGTTGGATGGTTGTGATAGGCTTCGCAATTTTTGAGAACCCTTTTATAAACCTTCAATAGTATCTGGCTAAACCCATAAAACTTCGTACTTCTTGCACATTTTTCGATATCGGCCAATCCATGATTGCTTTTACCTTCTCGGGATCTACTGAGGTCCCTTCACCAAATATAATATGACCTAGATAATGAATCTTCATTTGAAATAAGGAACACTTGGATAACTTTCCATATAACTGGTGTTCCCTGAGACAAGATAATACTTGCTCCACAAATGTTCTTCGTGCTCCTTTTCATTTTGGAGTAGATGATAATATCATCTAAGAAGACCTATATAAAATGGTCAAGATACTTGCAGAAAACACTATTCATAATATTCATGAACACTGCTAGTGCATTGGTCAACCCAAATGGTACTACTGTGAACTCATAATGTTTGAAGTGTGTTCAAAATGCAGTCTTAGAAATATCATTGTTCTTAATTCTTAATTGATGATAACCTAACCGTAAATCAATTTTTGAAAAGATAGAAGCGTGTTCCATTTCGTCGAAGAGGTCATTAATTTGGAGCATTGGATACCTATTCTTCATTGTAGCTCGATTTAAGTCTCGATAATCTATGCATAGTCGCAAGGAACCATCCTTCTTCTTGACAAAAATTACAAGTGCACCCCAAGGCGAGGCACTAGGTTGGATGTGTCCTATATCTAGTAGCTCCTTTAGCTGGATTTGTAACTCTTGAAGTTCTGAAACCGTCATTCTATAGGGTTTTTCAAAGATTGGTTTTGTACCAAGTTTTAGTTCTATTGTGAGATCAAGCTCCCTTTTAGGAAGTAATCTTGGTAGTTATTTTAGAAATACATCTGGAACTTCATATAACCCCGGATATTTCTCTAGGGATGGTCCTTTTTCTTTTCTTACATCCTGAACTACATATAATCAACATCCTTTTTTTAAGCATTACTTCATTTGCATTGTTGAGATGAAGTGTAAAGATATCTTCCTCTTAATACCCCGGAATTGGGTTGTCTCTCCTTCGTTGTTTATACAAAGAATTATTTTTCCACAACAATCTACCCAAGCTCGATGAGCTTCTAACCAATTCATCCTTATGACCAGATCATAAGTTCATAGGGTTGTGACATATATTTTTAACTTAGTCGAACAGATCACTGGATCAACTTTACATTCCTCAACACTTAAGTCTACGGACTGAAATTCTCTTGAAGCCATTTCTACCTGTCTAAAATCGTTTTTCTTGTGCCCTGGCAAACCACATTTATTTAATGCATATGACGAAATGAAACTATCAGTAGCACAAGTATCAAATAATATTTTGAGTTTTATGTCTTTAACAATACCTGAAGACTCCACTACAGTGGATTGATATTCTACCTGGTTTTTTTTTCTACTACATGAATTCTATGATTGTTTTGGGTATTTGATTATGGCTCTTTTCATGTTCTATGCATTACAATTGACGAGAATTCTGAACAATCATGTTGAAAATGTGGTCCTCCACACCCCCAACAATTAACCTAGGGTGATCCCCTTATGTCAGATTGTGAGTTTCTAGAAAAGGAGCTCCATCCTCTTGTGTTTCAACCTCTATTAATAGTTCCCTAAGAGTTCCATTGACCTGTGTTAGATCTTGATGATTCTCTAGATATAGCATTAGCTGCCATGGGAGCCCTTGATCCTACTCCTCTTGGAGTAAATCTATTACCATAAGGAGGTGGTCTTGAACTACTACCCTTAAAGAAGTTTTGGGGAGTCTTCCCTAGAAATTCTAGTTGTGGGGGTCCTACTAGTTTGACATCCCTTTTAATCCCTAAATGCTCCTCTACATAGTGAGCACATTCAACAGCCTCTGCTACTGATAATGGCTTCCACATTCTAACCATGGCCCTGATTCGAAGATTTATTCCATACGCAAAATGTTCAACTTGATGTTCATCAGTATCTAGATAAGGAACGTATTTTACAAGTTCCATAAACCTCATTTCATATTCTTCTATTGTTTTGTTACCTCGGACTAACATGTGAAAAGTTCCAGCTTGTTTCTCTTGAAAGTAAGGTGATAAATACTTTGCACAAAATATTTCCTCGAACAACTCCCAGGGAACGTTGTTTGTTGTGAGATGCAATTGTTTTTCTAAATTTCCCCACCAAATCAAAGCACTTTCCCTTAGCTGAAATATGGAAATCTTTGTCTTCAAGGTAGAATAATATTCTCTTTGTGTGAAACACCTTTTCGTTCCTTCCAGCCATGCTTCAACATGCTCTTTGGCTTGCCCTCTTGAAAATTCTGGAAGCTTAATCTTTTGTAGCTCCCTAGAAATATCCTCCTACGGTTGTCTATCATCTAAACCTTTGGGCCCCTCTAGATTCCCTTCCTCAAGGTGAGGTCATTCTTCCTTGGCACTGGATGTCGACAACCCTTTTAGTGTTTCCAAGATGGCTTCCAACAAGCACATTATAATGGTTAGCCCAGGCGCCAAAGCCGTTGGTGTTGATGACAATATTGGTGGTGACAATGGCGATGGTGATGGTGATGGTGACGCTGCTAGACAATGTGGTCGTTGATATCTCTTTACCATTGCAGATTTTCCTAGACACAAAATATGGCTATAAGTATTTGACGTACGATTTAAATTAATAAATTCAATTTTGTAAGTCAAACTCATATGCGGGTATCGATTTTCTGCTATTATTACCTGCAAGCAAGTATTACTGATACTAAGGTCAAGGAGAGTGGTATTGCTATTTCCTTGTCCTAATGCATGGTAATTTATTTTGATGCATAATAATGCTTAAATAGATCTTCTTGCTTCATATTATCACTTTGTAAAACTACCTAGCATTTTCTAACTCTATTATGCCCATGAAAGGACCTGACTATTACAAATCCCTAACGCTGAGCTAGAAAACAATAGAACAAGATAGCATCTGAAAGGAAAAATCTACAACAATTGTTACAGAGACCTCCTGGACCATGAAGATCGATGATAATGTGAAAATGATATAGGATCATAGCTTGCATGCCATCTAAATCCATAAAGCTAGATAATTACCATTTCCCACTTAAAATAACATCCTTTTTTTTTTAAATAAAGATAATTATTTATTAATCACAGTGACTACCCAAAAAGATATGTACTATCAATAAAATGATAATCATGGAATAAAATTACCTTTAAGTAGAAATCCATAAAGTTATAGTTTCTTTTTAATGCCTCTCACAACCACAACATTCTACACATTAAGCAAGTTAAACTTCTATTTATAGAAGTATCTGCCAAATTAGGGAGAAAGAGCAAGTCATCTATGGTAAAAATGAATACATATTCTTTAGAAAAAAACTTATGAGTTTTTATTTTTTATTTTAATAATATAATAAGAATTCTGTTCCTAAATTATTTAGGGGATATATATATATATATAACAATACCTCTTCATAGGAAAAGTTACATTAGATATTTATTTAATTTTCACAGCATTAAATATTACTATGAATAATATAATATATTTTTTTAACTCTTCTATATATCTCTTTCTATATATATATATATATATATATATATTAAGACTATAACAAGGAATGTTACCCCTAAAAGTACTTTAGAGAATTGTTGCAGCTCCACTATATTCCGCTATCCATGCTCATATCCGCAGGACCCAAAATTAATTAATTACAAGGACGTGTTGGGTGAGACTGCTCGCTTTAGAAAGAAAGAAAGAAATTATTTTAACGTCCACGAGGCTAAAGATAACCTATGAAACAGATTGATTCTTCATCTGTTTGATGTATTTGGCCCTTTTAGCCACTACAAGTTTCTGACGATCGATCCAAGTCAACATAGCTATTCCGTTGTCTCATACGGAGAAAAACCTCCGCCTATAAACGCACCACTCCCTAATTTCATCCAATAGGAAAAGAAAAAATATATACATGCATTGACTCCACGTTGTGTGTTCAACGGTAAGGTGGACAATGGTATTCCTCGCGTCTTGTGGTTGGAATTATTTGTATGTAACCTGGAACATGGTCGACTCATGTTGTTGGCATTCGACTTCACATTTACTATATACGTAAGTTATTGACATACCAGTGTAAATTTTTATTGACATATTTGGATAATAATTATATAAGATATAATGCCCAAAATATATATTAATATATTATTAATTAATAGGCACACGTATATAGGTAACGATTATAGATAACAACCAATTGTGAGTATTACCTATGAATATTAGTATTGTTTATGATATATTTGATATAATTAAATTAACAAAATATAGTATAAGAAGGAAAGAAAGAAAATTATTTTAACATCCACAAGGCTAAAGATAATTTATGAGACAGATTTCTTCTTCATCTGGTTGATGTATTTTGGCCATTTTCCTGTGATGCCTCACAATAAGCGCTCCCATCTTTTCGACAAACCCCTCACTAAATAGATTATCCCAAGAGCTAGCTACCAGAATATCTGCATAACTTTCCCTGTTGTCTTTCAAGGCCTCACATTCTAAAATGAAATGTTTTTTTGTTTCCACTTTTCCAGAAGAACAAAAAATACATACTCTTTCCACCCACACTTCTTTTGGCCTTTTCCAGCGCACTGTTTCACAACGGAGTTTATGATAATTAGTCCTTAACTAAGCAATAAGAGTTTTGGCTCTCTAAGAAATATTGGTCTTTATGTATGCTTTTTGTTGATGACTGTGAGTGGGATTAAACACTTCAATATAGTACTTTTTCTTTCTCCCTAGCTCCTTATCCCAAGTACGCTTGTGGAACCTAGCCATAACAAAATCTTTTACCTCTTTATTGCTTATGGGACACGTGTTCAAGAAAATACCCCATATACTAAAGCATTTGTTATTTTGCTGCATCCAAGCCTTTTTTCTTTTGCACAATGTCATTAAAGACAACCTTAGGCCATCTGCCCTCTTCCATTTGCTCAATTTTTTTTAAATACCTTATGACTCGCACCATAGCAATCGCTTCAATAGGAGCAACCTTTGTTTCACTTAACAAGATAGCATAAGGAACTTCACTTTCAATTTTGAATTTGTTTGTAATCAAACACTTCTGAATCTTCTCAATTTGTTTCCACTGCATGTCGGATGTATTGCTAGCCCACAGTTCACAACCATAGAGAACCATTGGAATCACTAGAAGCCCAAAAAGAGTTTGAGTGGTTTTCCAATCCCATAACTCTGCCTCTCTACACCTATTTTGAAAAGCATAAAATGCTTTCCAACCCCCCAAAGTTCTTTTCTTTCTACAACCATCCCAGCTTAGATATTTTTGAAGTCAATTCCAAGGTATTTGTAATCCACAACTTCTTCCAGAATGTTGCCTTCAAAGTAGAACGTATGTTGGTTATTTTTTCTTTTTTAAGAGAAAACTACTACTTTCGTTTTGTTAATATTTACTTGCATCCCCACCCTTCTACAAAAATTCTCAGGGGATAGTAAGTTCTCTTGCAAACCAAGAGCATATTAGCAATCAGAATAAGGTCATCTCCATACGATAGAATCCTTACAACAAACTTGTCGAAACAGATACCATCACCCCCTTGAAAATTTAACCACTCCTCAAGCTTGTCGATATATAAACCAAAAAGAATAGGAGACAGTGGGCAACCTTGCTTAACCCTGATATCGCTTCTGAAACTTTCAAAAACGCTTGCTGAAGTTATAATTTTGACTTTCACCTCTTCATACAACCTATACACAGCTACTCTCAAATGTTTAGGAACCCTGAGTTCCTCCATTTTGTGTCAAATCTTATCCCTAGGAACCGTGTCAAACGCTTTTCTGAAATCAACAAAACAACAAAATCCTTCTTCCTTTTTCTCCCAACATTTTCAATAATGTGCCTTAAAGTTATACAATGATCAATTGTGGAATGTTTAGGTCTAAAACTTGCTTTCCCTTTAGCATGTTTCTCTCTTTCTTCTGCGCACTTGCTGATTTTATTTTCTAGAAAGCTTTGAAATAACTTTGCAAACAAAGGGTTTATCATTATGGTCCTATAATTGGAGGGATTATTGACGTCACTGCTCTTGAAAAGAGGTATTGCCAGACTAGTTCTCCAATCTGTGGGGAACCCCTTGTTGTATGATGTTGTTGAAAATTTTTGTAATATGGGGTGCAAGAATCTCTAAGCCCCACTTTAGATACTCTGCTTGGAGTTCAACTTAGTCTTTTGTTTTTCCAACACCCGACTTCTTGATACCTATCTCTACCTCTTGCACGGTGAAGAGTGTTGAATAATCTAGGGCATTTATTTCATGAGATTCTTCTTAGCATGATAACTATTAATGTTTAGTGTGTCTTCTTTAGCTCATTAAATAGTCATCATAACAAGGAGACAAGAACACAAAATGTTGGCTCCAAGCCAAGTTAAAACCTCTCCTCCTGAGAGTAAAACCCTTGAATCTCTTCTTATATATGTTTAGATGATGAATACCAAGACCTTGACAAAATAGACACAATATTACCTCCAAGATGTTTGTCACTATCCACTGCTCTGTTTGTTCCACAATTCACTGTACTCCTTCTCCTTATGTCTTCATTGTCCAGTCACTATTTTGAATTCCTTCTTTTCTCGAATGCCACAATTCTTTGTTTATGTTATTGTCCTAAGAGAATCCTTCATGCTCTTTGCTGGTTATGACACTGATAATACATGCCACCATCGAGAGTTGAACGTTGTCGTTGTATATATCTTATATGGTCCACCACCAAAAGCAGAATGTAGACACTGTGTATATATACACAATCCTTTGATGACTTTCGAGAGCTATCACAACGTATAGATACAGACTTTTGAGAGACTTTCGAGACCTTTACACGATATATGTATAGTAGGCAGACTTCCTGAGATATTACCCGAGCTTACTGTGTATGTGTATATTTTCTTCGCTGACTGTATGAAGAATGATCTGAAGACTTGTTTCATTTGACTCAACGTCACTCCTTTATATATATGGGTCAATGATGGTGCATTGAGCCGACGTGAGTGCCTTAAGGTTGGCCGACATATCATCAAGGATATCACTGTCTTTTTGTAGAGCCGACTTGCACAAGGATAGTGACATTGTTCTTGGAGCGTAAACCTTTGACCTTATGACTTTTATAATATTTATAATGAAACATAAATCCTAAAGACATCAAAAATAAGTTTTTGACCTATGGTAAATACATCTTGTTCATGAAACCCATGATGCAAGGAATAATAATTTGTTTTTCTTCTTTTACATAAAATTATAATTACAAGGCATAATGAAAACCGAACCTAGTTGCATTTTTTTCAACACACTCTCTTAACTAGGGAGGTATTCATTAAATGGTACAAGGTTATTCAACACTAAAGAGATCTCATAAAAAAAATCGGATTAGTAATCCATCTGTATAGCATCATTATAACCAACATTGTCACATAGCAAGGCCTTGACTAACAATTCTATGTCTTCATAGATTATAGCACAATGTTGGCGAGACCAATGATTTATAGACACCTTTATCATTATCTCTCAAGGTACATACCCACCCGCGTGTTCACTGAGTATGACCTTCTAGGACTATTCTTGTCTTGGGTTCCCAGCCATCAAAGAATATCGGTCCTCTTGCCTACTCTTGTCTTGGATGCCCTACACATCCTAAAAGAGTATCAGATTCCAGATGATTACCCAATCCTCCCATTCTTTCTTCCCAAGTGAGGACAAGAATGTTTTTTCTATCTCTTCCTCTTAATTTAGGAAGACCTGCCCAAGTTTCCTCTGACAAGAAACTTGTCCAAGCTCCTTTGTAATTGGGAACTTGTTATAACTCCCTCTTAGCTAGGGACTTGTCCATTCATCAAAAAATTCTTCTTCGTGGGTCCTTCAGTTGCTTGATCTCCTTCTTTCCTTTGATGTCATGATGTCTTTGTTTTAACTTCTTCTTGGTAGGGCACTGGTCATCGATCACTTTCCTTCCTGGCTTGTCATGTCATTGCTCCTTTGTGGAAAGTAGCCTTCTTGATGTATGCTAGGTTCTTTTGTCATCTAGCTACTCCTTTTTCTTTTTTCAATGCTTCATAATACTTATCACATAGATGCTTAGTTGTACTTGCTTGTTCCCATTCTTCGATTTAGTAGCCCTTGGCGACTTCATCCTTACATTTCTCCAACATTAAACAATGCTTTTGTTGGATGGCTTCTTCATCATGACATCTTTGTAAATTTGATTCAGTCATCTGCACCTTAATATCTCCAAGGCCTTCATAGGTGTCAAGGTTCCTTTGATCTTTTTCTTCCTTTGTCAGAGTTGTCATGCCTTCTTTCGGGAGATTTCTTTAATGGATCTTGTCAGATAGTGATTCTTTATGACCATGGTGTTCTTCACATGCTTCTTGGACTAGCCAACAACCTTATACTCCTTATGTGAGCTTTTCTTCTTGTTGATCTTTATTAGATGTAGTACATGCTCTTGAGTATGTCTTCGACAAAGAGATCCTTTTGTATTTGTGAGAGATTTTTCGGCGAAAATCACATGGAATACCATTTGTCGACGCGTTTCGAACCAACTAGTGTGGTTCATCGTCAGGACAAGTTGAAGAAACAGATCCAGCCTAGCAAGTTAAATAGTCTGAGCAGAGCCTCCAACGGCTAACTTGACCAACGGCTAGTTTGACTCTAGGACCGGGGTCAAAATTATTTTATTAATTTAATTAGTAATCTCTGGGATCAATATATAAATATATAAAATTTTAATGGGTATTTAGTTAAAAAATATTACAAAAATTATAAGTTAATTAGTATTTAAAGGAAATCTAGTTAAATAAAGGACTTTATAATATATGAATAAATTGAATAAATATAAAATAATTTTACTTAAAAGAATTATTAAAAATTATAAGTTAATTAGTTATATAAAGGGCATTATAATATCAGAATAAAATAAAGTAATATCAAAAGCATGCTAGGTTAGTTAGAAAAATATTTAAAAAGTAAAAGTTGATTAAAATTTAATTGGAAAATTAGTTATGTAAAGGACCTTATAATAAATTATATGCATAAATAAAATATATATATAAATAATTGAAAAGGGGGGGAATATTTATAAAATTAAAAGAAAGTTAGTACCAAAGGACCTTATAAGTTAAAACAAATGAGAAAATTAACACTCTAATAAAATAAAAAAATCAAAATAAATCAAAATCAAAATAAAAATAAAATAAAAGTAAAATAAACTAAATAAACAAATAAATAAATAATAATAATAATAAAATAAATAAATAAAGAAATAAATGAGTAAAATATATATATATATATATATAAATAATAATAATAATAATAATAATAATAAAATAAAAAACAACCAAGGAGGAGGGCGGAAAAACGACTACGAAGGGAGTGCTGGGACCCAACACCTACTGATTTTTCAGCCATCCTCTCTATTGAGATTGCTTGGCCTCTTTTCAATCTCAAACGCTTCCCTAAATTTACGATGATGGAAATGCGAAACCTTAGCAATAACACTAGCCTCCTCAATACAAACATGATGATTGGTTTTCTCAGCATGTTCAGCTAAAGCGGAAGACTTATCTCTCCTATGCTTAAGGTCCGCTGCATGCTCGCTAATCCTTTGATTAATGGAGCGACCAGTCTCCCCAATATAGGGGGTCCCACAGGAACAAGGGATCATATAAACACCTTTCATATCCTTAGGGTCGATAGGATCCTTCACCGATCTGAGGGACATACGAATGGTGTTCAGGGGCCTAAAAGTCACAGGGATACTATGCTTCCTGAGAATCCTTCCAATTCTATCAGTGACCCCCTGAACATACGGAATATGGACACCTGGAATTTGTTCCTTTGGTTCCCTTTTAGTCAAAGAATTCTTGGAAGCTTTAAGGAAAGCCTTCTCACCCATGTATCTACTATAACCATTCTCAACAAAGACATCAAGCAGATGGGATTTTTCTTTCTCAAAGCTCTTCTTGTCTGAGATCCTTAGGGCCCGAGTAGCAAGGGTATTGAGAACACCCATCTTTTGAGCCAGGAAATGGTGGGAACTGGCATGAAGATACTGCTCCGTTGAGTTTTCTTCCGAAAAAGTTGATGGGCGAGGGAACCATCACTATTCTTAGAAATAAGAATATCAAGGAATGGAAGGCATCCATCAACTTCCTGCTCCTTAGTGAACTTAATGGCTGAGGATTGATTGTTGAGATGATCAAAGAAGAGATCAAGCTCAACCTGGCCATGAGACCAGATGACATTGGTGTCATCCACATACCTTTTCCACAACTTTGGCAAAAGCCAGGAAGAGTTCAGAGCCTTGGACTCAAAATCCTCCATAAACAGATTAGCAACGACAGGGGAAAGGGGGGAGCCCATCGCAACCCCACAGGTTTTCTCGAAGAACTCTCCCTCAAAACTAAAGAAGGTGGAGGTGAGACAGATCTCAACCAACCTGGCCATGTCAGGATCTGTTAGGCGGTTGATCACCTCCATGGCCTCATTAATAGGGATGCAAGTGAACAGGGATACAACATCAAAACTAACAAGAATGTCCCCAGGTTCAAGCTTAATGTCCTTGAGTTCTTCAATAAAGGAAGCAGAGTCCTTTACGAAGGACTCCGTATGACCGACTAAGGGCTTAAGCTTTAACGCAAGGAACTTCGCCAGAAGGTAGGTAGGACCTCCAATGGTGTTGACGATGGGCCTTAAGGGGGCTCCTTCCTTGTGAATCTTGGGGAGACCATAGATTTTAGGAGTAATAGGGTTGCTTTCAATGAGTTTTTGGTGCAAGGAACTTATTGAGCCAATGGATTTAATGGCCAAAGCCACATTCCTAGCAACCTTCTTCAACAGATTTTTGGGGAGCTTTTTGTAGCTACCACTATTATGAAGGTGATCCAACATCTTGCTGCGGTAATCAACCTTATTAAGAATGACGGCAGCACCACCCTTGTCTGCTTTAAGAACAACGATATCCTTGTTCTGGTTTAAGGATCTGAGAGCTAAAGATTCCTCCTTGCTAAGGTTGCTCTTAGGCGGCCTAGCCTTTCTCAAGGCAAAAGCACAATCCTGCCTAATAGTATCCTTGATCCTATCAGGCAAACCTCTGATCCCAAACTCAATATCACAAATAATATCCTCCACGGGGATTTTTCTAGGGGCTAAGGCAAAATTTAATCTTTTGCCCAGAACATTAAAAACAGAAGGGGGAAAATCGAAACTGGAAAGATTTATAACCTTGTTACTAGAATGAGAAGAAAGGGAAAGATTATTAATACCAGAGGTCCTCCCATTCTTATTATTTTTCATGTTAGAGGCGTTGGTGTTAATCTTGTCCATACAGTTATTATTATAATTATTAATATTATTATTATTATTAATACCATAAATATTGTTATTACTATCATAATTAATAATGTCATTATTATTATTCATAATATTATTATTATTCTTATTCATGTTACTATTATTATCATTATTCATGTTATTAATGAATTTATTATTATTATAAGTAGTGTTATTATTATTATTAATAAAATTATTATTATAAATCATATTAATGTTATTATTACTGTTTATATTATTATTATAATCCTTATTAATAATGCTGATGCGATTATTCATAATACTATTATTAAAAATCATATCAACCGTATCAATACCAACCTGAGGCATTGCACAACCAGCGGGATCTCCAACACAGAACGAAGAACCGGGATCATGAACCAAACCCGCGCTAATCTCTCCAAACCGGCCAGCCACCTTACTACCGGGGATCACGGTCTTGCTCAGCACCGGGGACGAGGTGCTATCATTCAGCGACGGCGAATTCAGGAACTCCACGCTGTCTATATCACACCGGCTTGCCAGATCAACATTTAATATCCTGCCATACGCTGAGGAATCAGAGCCATCAGCAGGAGAACGCAGATTTAGAACCACGGGATCGGAACCCTCGATGCCCGGGGAGGCAGAGCATTCACTCGACGACAGCGCAGATGGATCAACACCTCGGCTGCTGTCAATTGAAGACCGTCTAACGCCTGGAGACAAAATACGATCAGGCTTACTGGCGATCGGATGGGAGCATTCGCTGACCTTAGAGTGATTTCCTACAACGCAGGAACCAGGACGAACGCTCCCCTGAGAAGCAGGCTCCATATTGCAGGAAGCAAGGGGCCCTTGGCCTTCCTCAGCGCAGAGATGACCCTGGTTACTACCTTCAGGTAAAACAGAACCCACTATAGATGAAAGCAGGTCTGAAGAGACAGAATCGGCTCCATCAGAGTGAGCTGAGTTATCCAGTGACGGGAAACCAGAGACCCCACCTGAGCAGCGAGATAACCAATCATTCAGCGCAGAGATTTGCTCAGATGAGACATGGCTGCGGGAAGCTGCTCCTAAGGTTCTATCAAGAAATGCTGAATTCCCAGCTAGCCTTAGAAACTTAGAAGCTTGATTCTGCTTCCGAATCTCCTCTAACCGAAGAGACTTCAGAGCAGAACAGGCATCTATTCTGGCCCAAAGGGAGGCCGAAAATAAGTTACCAAGAACTAGATGCAAATCTAAAAGAACCCGAGAAAGCTGATTCAAGGATTTTCTAACCTTACTGATTTCCGCCCTTATTAACGCCAAACTCGCCTTAAGGAAAACCTGATGGTTTTGGGGATTGTGAAGGCGGTGCTTAATCCGGGCAAAGACAGGAATGACGGAGGAGTCTCTGCATCGTTTAAGAAAAGCTAGATCTGTCTTCAACCTTGAAACCTGCAAGCGAGCCCGTTCAAAATGGTGAACCTTGGTTGCAATGGCTTTTCCGTGCAGGGATTCAATTATAGAGTTCAGGCTTCTGTGATCCATATCAAGTTTGTGAGAGATTTTTCGGCGAAAATCACATGGAATACCATTTGTCGACGCGTTTCGAACCAACTAGTGTGGTTCATCATTAGGACAAGTTGAAGAAACAGATCCAGCCTAGCAAGTTAAATTGTCTGAGCAGAGCCTCCAATGGCTAACTTGACCAATGGCTAGTTTGACTCTAGGACTGGGGTCATAGAAGCCTGAACTCTATAGATCCTTTTGTATTTGATCATGTTTTTCAAGATAGAAGTATTGATCTACAACCATACGACATGACATAATAAAACTTAAATCCAAGTATACATATCTCATTTTACCTTTAGGTTGTACAGACTTCATTCAATAGCTTCCTTGATTGAAAATAATTTTAACTCCTTGAACTGCTCTTACGTCATCATATTCATGAACTCCACAAGTTGGATTATCTCTTGAAACACTTGCTTCATCCCTGGGTCAGTGAATCTTCTAGTGAAGATTCCATCATAGAATCTTGAGGATCTTAAAGATCCCTATTCAACAGATGTTTCCCTTTTGCATGATGAGCCTTCTTCAAATGTTTGAGTTTTGCAAAGTTGTAATCTACAGCTTGCCTTCTTTCATAGAAACCGTAAGTTGTTGAGGTATTGTCTAGTCAATTTAACGTCTTAAATTGCTCTACATAAATTATCAATCTGGGTATCGTAAACTGATGAAGTGTGGTGCACCATATGTGCTTAGTTAACCTTTTTCTTACTTCGTTGTTTTATAGTTTATGTTGTTTTGGAGGTTTTGTTTTTGTTGGTTTCCTAAAGTGACTAATGCAAATGGAAATCCTATTTTAAGGTCTTAAGAATACTTTTAAAGGTATAGTATGGATAGAGATTTCAAGACAAGGCCTATGTCCCTAATGGTAACTTCCAAAACTTAGCACCTCAAAAGATCTCAAAACATGTTATTGATGGAATTAGTACTTAAACAAAAGTGTAAATATGCAGCTACTTCAATCAAAATAGAATGCAACAACCAATCAATGAGCTAGTGACTATGAAACCCAGTATCCTTGCTGTTGTATAAAAATAAAACTGAACTTAAAGCAATTCAAAAACTGTAAGCAAAGTAAGCTAAATCATATTACATCAACTCATATTCTGACCCATCACCATTTGACTCGCTCTGGCTATAGGAGGTAATCATAAAAAAATTGAGCAATCTGATATCTAATTTGCATAAAATGAAACTAATATTAAACTACACATCCATACTTCAATCCCTCACCATTCGACTCGCTCTGGTTGTAGGAGGTAACTGAAAATGACATGAGCAATTCAATAACTAACTTGCAGAAAAATAAACTAATATCAAACTACGCATTCATACTTCAATCTCTCACCATTTGAGTCACTCTGGCTATAGGAGATGAGCAATTCAATAACTAACTTGCAGAAAAATAAACTAATATCAAACTACGCATTCATACTTCAATCCCTCACCATTTGAGTCGCTCTGGCTATAGGAGTTAACTGAAAATGACATGAGCAGTATAATATCTATCTTGCAGAAAATTAAATGAACAAAACAAAAATGAAAGAAATAAACAATGCTGGAATTAGAACTCAGAAAATAAATCAGCAGAAGGACAAGATGATTCCATCATGTCATTAGTCATTAAAAAGCTATGTGCATTACTAATCTACAATCAACCGGTTGAACACACTTGCATGAATTAAAATTGCATGAATGAAAAATATAATCTATCAAACTTGAAAGCAATTAAATGACATAATGAAATCAAAGCAAAATTTACAAAATGAAATCTACTCTACTTTACATTCTAATATGCTCCATGAAATCTACTTCACATCTCCTTCCATGTTAAGAACATCAAAGCTTTATTCAAATTCTTCAAAATCACAAAGTACAACAAAGTTCTCAAAAGCTTTCAAAAGCCATCAAGGAAGAACTACAAACTCCAAGCTAAAGAACTCACAAACTAAAAGACTAACAAGCTTAAGAACTAACAAATGAAGGAGAGAGATCTCCTATTTATACAAAAATATGAGAGCCATCTCATTAATGAGAGTCCATGAATCTCTCCCTCTACCTCTAGAGTCCTAATCAAAATAGGAACTGATAAGACACATGTCTTCTTAGAGTTACAATAGAATTAGGAGATGTGACACATATTCTCATGATCCCATGATTCTTTCCACTCAAATTCGAATTTGGCCTTAGAGTGCCACATAAGGGTCTTTTAGAAGCCTCCTTTCAACCTACACATGTCAACAATCTCAACCCATTTGTTAGGTATAAGCATATGCACATTATTTTCTAATTTTTAACCACAAATTCACTTGAAAGGCTTAGAATTAATAAATATTGGAAAAACATAAATGTGGCCTAATGATAATGAAAGTGGCATGAATGTGGTGACATAGTAGTGAAATGGAGGTGATATAATGGACATAATAGTGAAAGTGTAATGGAAATGAATGACATTTTCAAGACTCAACATACCCCCCAACTGAAGTTATTGCATGTCTCATGCCATATATATTACATTAACTCTTTTGATCCTTGAGCTTTGGCTTAACTTTGCATGATATCATTTGATAACTTCATATTTCTGCAAAGTGTTCCACTTGAATTGCAACATGGTTGGTTCTTGTGTTACAACCATTTTTTCTTTGTTGCCTTCTATTTTGATCTTTGAACTTTGCATAATGATATTTTGATTATTATTTCAAAGTATATCTTTATTGGATTGCATGATGGTTGGTTCTTGTGTAACAACCATGATTTTGTTTGTATCCAATTTATCCTTTAAGCACTTTTTTAAAAGCCATTGTATGCTCATAATAGCAATGTAATAATTAATATATGTTGGAAGTATGTGGGCTCCTGAATATGATATGGACATGACAAGATATGAATATGAATGTATTCCCCCCCCCCCCAACTGATGGTATTGGCAATTTTACGAAATGAGGAAGAGAAATGTTTTTCCAACAATTATCATTCTAGCTTTTTATGGAATTCTATGGTCAAAAGTTAGAAAATGGCGTACCTTCACTTACCCTTTGGAATGGATGAGTTGTATGTGTAGTAGCTGAAAATTTCTGATTATATTCTTCTTCAAGTGGCTGAATAAGAGGAGTCATGGATAGAGAGATAAGATGACTTTGTATTGCTTCCATTAAAACTTGTTGAATCTGCTCCAAAATGCTGAAAATAATAGTCTTCATGTCTTCAAAACTCACAGGCACAATTCCTACTATGTGAAAAGATGTTCTGATGTTGAACATGGTAGGAAATTATTGGCTTAGTGGCCATTAATGGATGCCACTAGTCAACACGAGAACTCTCACCATTGATGACAATGAGAGTCAAGATGCCCAAACACATCTTGCTAGGTACGAATGAATTTTCGATGTCGAATCACCTAGAAGATCTAACGAACAAGGGACATTAATGTATTCCCATTGTTTGTCAGCATGAGGACTTTCCATTAAGGCATGCAAGCCTCAAGGTGTTTTTACAAAGAACTTTGACTCAATAATTTGCATTGAAGCATGGCTTATTTGTGGAATGAAAATGACAGGAAATGGAAGATGAAAATCGAAAATGGAAATGGAGAGTAGAAATGGCAATGGGCAATAAGCATGTGAATAAGCCTCTTGCTTTTATTTGTGGTTTATGAATGGACAAAAAGAGATGGAAAGTGTATGTGAATGTAAATGGAAAATATGGAGTGAATGGTTTATTATGAAGTATGGATGTGATGGAGACAATAGTATCTGAAAGTTTTTCAAGTGTTTGGATCTGATTTTGCATCAACATATTTCCTCTTTGTTGTTGATTATCCTTTTATGAAACAAATTAGTCTCTTAGAGAGACACCATTCTCTTGTAGTCATTTGTCCTTCTTCATGAAACCTGCAAAAAAACTAATACTTCTTCTGCAATGGAATGTAAGATTATCAAAGGAGAGAGGTGATCAATTTCTCTAGTTATGATATTTACACACAAAACAAAGAATTTGTATTAATGAAACAAGTTCTCAAAGGAAAAATCAAAAGAATTTATACCTGCTTTGGAATTGGTGCCCCAAGTTGAATGTTGCTTCTTTTCAGCAATTTATTTCATTATTTTCCATTTCAAACTCTAATGATAGATTTCTCATTGTGTAGATATTGTTGAGATATTTCCAACGATACTTAAATCATCAAAATCTGATTTTGTATGAGAAAGATAGGCTGATTTGAACAATGAGGTTTTTTTGGCTGCGGAATTGGACTTTAACTGCGGAATGTGCACAATTTCTGTAGCTAAAAATTTTGAATAAAAAGTTAGTCATTCATCTTTCATCATCAGTCCAAAATTAATCAATACCTTCAGAAAAGTGAGCAAATAACTTATTCATTTCATTGATTCAAATTTTTTTTTCTTGACATGCAGTGACTTAGTGTGGCGACTTATTGATAACACACAATTTGACTTCCTTTTGACTGGGGTCTTTTTCATCAAATTGGATCAAATGAATAGAACACCATCCATGTATTGACATTCCCCCAGCGACCCATGTGGCTTGTTTTTCTTGATGACACCTGCAACCTAGAGTTTAACAAAACAGTTGTGGAAATTGGCTTGTTTCCACAGCTAATGAAAACAGAGTGTAGAAAATACTGTGAAACGGAGTGGCTGTGTGCGTGGAAAAGAAAAAAAATGTGGAGGAGTGAAGGCTTATGTGAGCATAGTGGAAATGAAACCGTAGTCAAATTAACCACGATCCATAATCACAAATGGAGTGTGAGAATATTTCCAAACTTGAGTTAAACGTGGAGGAAAGAGGATCCATGCATTCCACCCAAAGCGATGCATGCATTCCACCCAAGTACAACACATGGAAAGTTGAATGCGATAATTACTCCGACTATGCCAAGAGAATTCCAAACCTCCATCATCATATGATTGGACCGTTCTGAAGGTATGATGGAGCCATTCAATTGTCGACTTAAGCCAACCGCATAATCACACATGTCAATAGATTCTTGAACCTCTCCTATAAGCTATCTTCGTATTCTTCAATAGAAGCTTCAACTACCGTTGCTATTGGCTGGTTATTAGAAGGATTTACTGATGTCACAGTATTGCCACTTCCTTTCCATATTCCGTTGCCGAAACATCCCAGGTTATGGGAATGTAAGCTAAGCCCCTTCAAAACTGATATTCATTCTTTACAAAGTCCACTCCCATGGTTCCAAGCTCAAACTTCAATGGATTAGACCAAAGTCTGCAGATTCTGCCTGTACACAGAAATAAGACTAAGACCTAGTTGAACACCTGAGATTTTCTAACTTGAATGCCCTTCTCAAAGTTCATCTTTGAGGCACGAGTATGCAGTGGTCCTAACAGCATATCTTTATCAACAGGGTCTCCCAATTTAACTTGCTTATATGCATCAATCAACTGCTCAATAATGTGTTGATATATCCGTCGGGTCTATAAGAGCCGTACCCAACCAGATCACATAATGGAGAGTTGTTTTGAATTGGAACTGTTGTTTAATAGGTGTTAATGATTTGCAAACGGGTGGCATAAGGGCAGAAGATGTGGTGGCAAAGGGTGGAAGACGTGGTAGAAGTAGAGTAGGTGCCAACATAGAACCAAATTAGAATTCCCCTTTCTCAGGCACGCCGAATTAAATCACTGTCTGCTCATTTAATTGAAAATTCCGTTTTTTTACACGCGGCAGGCAAAAATGGGCTCCAAAGAACCGAGGATTTCTCCCAGACCACCACAAATTTCTTCAAACGGTTTCTGGGTTATCTAACTGACCCAGCTGGCGAAAAAACCCATGTTTTCTTTTCTTCAAATTTGTCTCTGTTTGGGCAAATCGTGCATTTGAAGTTTGACATTTTTTCAGCTGTTTACGTTTTTCTGAGTTTTATCGTTCTGCATTCGGCCTGTAAAATTTTTGAATTAGTGGTTGGATGATATGACTTTGTGCATTCTCTGCATTTACCATACATGTTAAAAAGTCCTTGCTTCAATCCAATTTTTTTTTCAATGCAGCCATGGAGAGTTTTTCCTTCTCTGTCCTCTCTAGAGCCAAATCGATTTTT
The DNA here is from genome assembly GCA_031772625.1 of Pinus tabuliformis. Classification (NCBI taxonomy): domain Eukaryota; kingdom Viridiplantae; phylum Streptophyta; class Pinopsida; order Pinales; family Pinaceae; genus Pinus; species Pinus tabuliformis. The sequence goes on from CM062811.1 coordinate 165,780,347, forward strand.
TTCATTCAACTACGAGTTCAAGTGAAATCAAAGTCAGTCAGGTTTGACTTGCATGTGTTAAGCATCAGACTCGCATGTAATTCTTTCTAGCTGGCTCGGCTCGAGAGATCAAGGTCTTGAGATTTTGATGCTTTACTTCAAGAAATACAGAGATTGTTTTATTGTATGAAACGTAATTTTTTTTTATTTTTTATTTTTTAACAAATGTTCTTGCAGGTTTGTTTCAGGCCAAAGCTTGAACAGTGAGGAAGATTTTCTTATTGAAGCCACAGTGAAAGCTAGGATTCAAGATAGCCATAGATTGTTTTTCTTTTTTTTTTCTTCTCTGAAATTGTATAATTTTATAAAAAGGATTAATGATTTTCAATTTCAGGTAGCAAAGACTTCAAGAAAAACATGCTAAAAACAGGACTTTGATTGAGGTCTTAGGCTGGTTTTTTTTATCGATTTGAGCTGAGTGAATAGGATAGGATCCATGTCGGGACAATCTGGAGATGCCCATGTGGTCGGTTTCTTCACTGGACGTCTGTAACCTGCTAAACCTTGAAACAGCTGCGGAATCAGGGCACTTTCCGCAGCTAAGTTGCAAAACCTTATTAAAACAGGATACAATGTTTTGAGGACCACTACAAACCATAACCAGTCAATTTTGGACAATTTGAACCTATCAAATCAGTTGAGTTTCATTTTTTTTTTTTGAATCAATTGAAATGATGAAGTTTATTCTATCTCCTTTTTTTCTTTTTCTTTTTTACATAACAATCCTTTTTCTGATCTTCCAATTCACACAAAGTGCAGGAGGAGAGCATACTCAAGTATTATTATTTTTTTAGATGTAAGAAATAAGGTCTTCTAATTACATTTCCCCGGCAACGATGCCAAAATGTCTAGTCAATTTAACGTCTTAAATTGCTCTACATAAATTATCAATCCGGGTATCGTAAACTGATGAAGTGTGGTGCACCATATGTGCTTAGTTAACCTTTTTTTACTTCGTTGTTTTATAGTTTATGTTGTTTTGGGGGTTTTGTTCTTGTTGGTTTCCTAAAGTGTCTAATGCAAATGGAAATCATATTCTAAGGTCTTAAGAATACTTTTAAATGACAAGTATGGATAGAGATTTCAAGACAAGGCTTATGTCCCTAATGGGAACTTCCAAAACTTAGCACTTCAAAAGATCTCAAAACATGTTATTGATGGAATTAGTACTTAAACAAAAGTGTAAATATGCAGCTACTTCAATCAAAATAGATTGCAACAACCAATCAATGAGCTAGTGACTATGAAACCCAGTATCCTTGCTACTGTATAAAAAGAAAATTGAACTTAAAGCAATGCAAAAACTGTAAGCAAAGTAAACTAAATCATATTACATCAACTCATATTCTAACCCCTCACCATTCGACTCGCTCTGGCTATAGGAGGTAATCATAAACAAATTGAGCAATCTGATATCTAATTTGCATAAAATGAAACTAATATTAAACTACACATCCATACTTCAATCTCTCACCATTCGACTCGCTCTGGCTGTAGGAGGTAACTGAAAATGACATGAGCAATTCAATAACTAACTTGCAGAAAAATAAACTAATATCAAACTACGCATTCATACTTCAATCCCTCACCATTTGAGTCGCTCTGGCTATAGAAGATGAGCAATTCAATAACTAACTTGCAGAAAAATAAATTAATATCAAACTACGCATTCATACTTCAATCCCTCACCATTTGAGTCGCTCTGGCTATAGGAGGTAACTGAAAATAACATGAGCAGTATAATATCTATTTTGCAGAAAAGTAAATGAACAAAACAAAACTGAAAGAAATAAACAATGTTGGAATTAGAAGTCAAAAAATAAATCAGCAGAAGGACAAGATGATTCCATCATGTCATTAGTCATTAAAAAGCTATGTGCATTACTAATCTACAATCAACCGGTTGAACACACTTGCATGAATGAAAAATCTAATCTATCAAACTTGAAAGCAATTAAATGACATAATGAAATCAAAGCAAAATTTACAAAATGAAATCTACTCTACCTTACATTCTAATATGCTTCATGACATCTACTTCACATTTCCTTCCATGTTGAGAACATCAAAGCTTTATTCAAATTCTTCAAAATCACAAAGTACAACAAAGTTCTCAAAAGCTTTCAAAAGCCATCAAGGAAGAACTACAAACTCCAAGCTAAAGAACTCACAAGCTAAAAGACTAACAAGCTTAAGAACTAACAAATGAAGGAGAGAGATCTCCTATTTATACAAAAAGATGAGAGCCATCTCATTAATGAGAGTCCATGAATCTCTCCCTCTACCTCTAGAGTCCTAATCAAAATAGGAACTGATAAGACACATGTCTTCTTAGAGTTACAATACAATTAGGAGATGTGACACATATCCTCATGATCCCATGATTCTTTCCACTCAAATTGGAATTTGGCCTTAGAGTGCCACATAAGGGTCTTCTAGAAGCCTCCTTTCAACATACACATGTCAACAATCTCAACCCATTTGTTAGGTATAAGCATATGCACATTATTTTCTAATTTTTAACCACAAATTCACTTGAAAGGCTTAGAATTAATAAATATTGGAAAAACATAAATGTGGCCCAATGATAATGAAAGTGGGATGAATGTGGTGACATAGTAGTGAAATGGAGGTGATATAGTGGACATAATAGTGAAAGTGTAATGGAAATGAATGACATTTTCAAGACTCAACAGGTATCTAACTTATCCTTCACGATGTTTCTAACACTTCCATGATGTTACACCACATCCTATAATATATTGTAGTCACATTCTATGTAGGATCTAGGAGCCCAAAAAGAGACTTATAGAGAGACTAATTCAATGAATTCTACTCCCTCTTACCATGGGCTTTCATCCTATCTGGTGACATGAATTTTTGTATAATGTTCGTAGTTTCTCTACCAGCTTTCCTAATGTCTACCTTTATGACTTCAAAGGAGACCTTGTTCAATGACTTCACTCATCTTTGAGGACCATAACTATCGTCCTTATTTCATGCAAGGACCTTTTCATGAGGATTATGACTATCCTCTAGCATTTCCATTACCTTGCAAACCGAAGACATTAAACCAAAAATTGATTAAACATGAGAGATACTTACTTGGCCTGTGAAGAGGAGATCTTCACCTTGATGTTTACTTTGATTGAGCTGCTAATCACGAACCATATCCTTTTACCAAAACTTCTTTGGAGACCTTCTAGCATCATGACATTTGTGATATTGTCATCATCGAAACTGCTTTGTGATCTTGATATCATCTTGGCTTCTAATTCATCTTCAAGGTGTTTTTGACTCCTATATTTGACATGCTAGTGATATTGCCATCCCACAAGTGGACCTTATTACACTCAACATCAACAAATTCATTCTTTGATCCGAACATCATGCTATTGAGATCATGTTTATAGACCAGCTTTGAAACTGTGACAAGTATATTGATACTGTACCGAGACAATGATGTACATGAGTGTTGCTCATTCGAATTGTGCATTGTGTTGTGAGCCCGAACTTATCACTAAATCCATCACTGTGTTTTAATTGAGATATGTATTGGAGACGTGCCTTTTGATCTATCGAGATCATGGTTGCCTCTTCATAGTTTTTATTGAGATCATAACTTATTCACCTTGACTGAGAATGTAAGTTATGTTTATCATGATTGCACAAAAATATTTACCGAGGATGTGACTATGATCACCGAACCTGCCTTCTTTTCCTGAGTTTTTGAGCACCAACAATACTTTGTTTACCTGAGATTATAATTTATATCGAGACAGAAATGTCTCCTTGTATCGAGGACTTGTATGGAATTACTCAAACGATTGCTTTTTACCCAAGATCCTTAATAATTAAGCATCATAAGTAGAATTGGGATCACCATGATTCTTTCCATCAAAACTAAGTGGTGTTGTAGGATGTTTGAGACCATCATTCTTATGCCAAGAGATTACCGAAACAGAGATGTGTTAAGACTTGTTAGTGTATCTCTCCATCATGAGCATGTAGTGACAACGTTTCATATGTTAAGGACAGTGATTATGAGACAATGATTGTATTGATGCCAAGATAGTACATAAATAATAAGAGTGGCAGGACAATGTATTCTCCTCTTTTACCGAAACATAGTATCCACCGAGTTCATATACTAAGGTATTATACTTTGTTTTTCTCATCAATACTGATGAGGAGTTTGAACATGTCATTGTTTTATGTCACCGAGACCCTGTACCATCCGATTAGAGTGATCTGAAGTTCTAGTTGTACATTTCTTGTTGTAGACTTGTTCTTTCAATGTCTCCTTTTTTCCCTTCCTTAGACTATAACCATACCTTTGGTACCATGTTGAAGAATCTAGGGCATTGATTTCATAGGATTATTCTTAGCATGATAACTATTAATTTTTAGTTTATTAGCATATACTTTAACGCTAGTGTGTCTTCTTTAGCTCATTAAATAGTTATCATAACAAAGAGACAAGAACACAAGATGTTGGCTCCAACCCAAGGGAAAACCTCTCCTCCTAACATTAAAACCCTTGAATCTCTTCTTATAGATGTTTAGATGATGAATAACAAGAACTTGACCAAATAAACAAAATATTACCTCCAAGATGTTTGTCAATATCCTCTGCTATATTTGGTCCACAATTCACTATACTCCTCCTTATGTCTTCATTGTCGAGTCAATATTTTCGATTCTTTCTTTTCTTTAATGCCATAGTTATTCGTTTATGTTGTTTTCCTGAGACAATCCTTCATGCTCTTTGTTGGTTATGACACTAATAAGACATGCCACCACCGAGAGTTGAACGTTGTCATTGTATATATATTATATGGTCCACCACCGAAAGCATAACGTAGACACTGTGTATATATACACAATCCTTTGATGACTTCCAAGAGCTATCACATCGTATAGATACAGACTTCTGATACCTTTACACGATATATGTATAGTAGGCAGACTTCCTGAGATATTACCTGAGCTTACAGTGTATGTGTATCTTTTCTTCATTGACTGCATGAGGAATTATCCGAAGACTTGCTTCATTTGACTCAATGTCACTCCTTTATATATATGGGTCAATGATGGTGCATTGAGCCAACGTGAGTTCCTTAAAGCTGGGCCGATATATCATCAAGGATATCACTGTCTTTTTGTAGAGCCGACTTGCATGAGGATAGTGACACTATTCTTAGAGCGTAAACCTTTGACCTTATGACTTTTATAATACTTATAACGGAACATAAATCCTAAAGACATAAAAAAGAAGTCTTTGACCTATGGTAAACACATCTTTCTCATGAAACCCATGATGCAAGGAATAATAATTTGTTTTTCTTCTTTTACATAACATTATAATTACAAGTCAAAATGAAAACCAAACCTAGTTACATTTTCTTCAACAAAGAGTTCAGTACCAGTGTTGACCAAGGGGGGAGGGTCAACCTTGGGATCTTGCTCATAGAGTTGTCTTGCATAGTCAAACCATTTAGAAGTTGTAATACTATTTTCAGTTTGCATATTTCTCAGTTGGAGCTCCTTCCAAAATAATTTGGGATTATTTTTCCCAAGGAAGATTAGTTCTTCCCTCCTTGAAACCATGAAATCAACATTTTTCTTTCTTAATATATGCTTGTAAGCTTTGAGCATTATGTTATCCTTGTTTGACTCTTTCCACATTCTCCTTGCCTTTTTGCATTCCTCGTCAAAACAAGCATTTACCAGAAAGCAATTTGTTTCAGACTTCTTAATTTTTGCTCTTTTGCACTTTGCAAGAGCGAATTGAATTAAATGTGTTAATTCGTGACTATGAAGGTTGTGAATTGGGATTTTCTCTTTCTCGAAGAGCCTCTCTAGCGTCATTTTGAAGGTCTTAAAATTTTCTGGAGTCAAAATAATTCTACCCTTTGGGAGATTTTATTGAACACAATAAGATTTTTACTCTAATCGCTTCTTTCTAGTCTAAGAGAAACTTAAATAAATTGGCTTGTGATATGATTTTAAGTCCCAAATCTGATCTCCAATAAAAAATTCCTCCATTTGCTCACACAAACCATGTGAGAAAATTACATAATCTACTACACTTGCTCCATTGTGAATATTGCAAGTGAAATTACTAGACTTTTCCCATCTAGTCAAGACAATACAAATGAGTAAATCAAAGGCCCCACATAGAGTAAGCAATTGTTCACTAAAGAGATTGCATCCCTTGTCCTATGAAATTATTTCCCACTAATGATTACTCCCTTCTAAGCCAAATAGGGTCACAGTCTTCTTTACAACAAAGAATGCTAGCTTTCTCACTTGTAGTCCTAGCTTTGAAATCACCCTCTATAAGGATTTCACCTAGCTAAGAATATGTTACAATATCTGCTTTTAAGGCTGCAAAGGGATCTTTGTGGTTAAGCCCTCTACTTTTGTAGATTTTTGAAACTTTTGGCGCAAAGTAGCATGCTGCAATTCTGATGTATTTTCATTTCCTGATATTTTAAACCAAATGAATTGTTTATTTGATTCTTCTTTTTCTAACTGAATGAGACGACCTTCTTTTTCCCTCAATAATACCATGATACCCCCGTGTCCTTTGCCATTCCCTGTTGCCTTGTTCCACACTGCCATCTTCCAGTACCCTTCAAACAAATGTGTCTTGCACCCTTCATGCCGATGTGTTTCTATGAAGAAAATTATGTTTTTATCTTTTACAATAGGCCCTAACCCAGGTCCTCGTCTCCATGGGTAACCTCTATAGTTCCAACAAACTAATCTTAAGGAAAGCTAGGTATGACTTGATTGCTATTTATTTTGACATGCAAGACTCGCATTTGAGTCTTTGTCCCTGCTTTCTCATACTGACCTTGCTTCCTGATTTCCTGTTGAAGAATTTGATGTCTCTTCTTTATTACCATCTTGCTGCTCTGTTTTGAAAGGAAGTCCAAATAGCGCTATCATAGCTTTACCTTTATAAATCCATGCTCTCTTGCCTTCATCTCTTGTTGCCCTAACTTTTAACATTTCCTCCCTCCTTTCCTCCTATTGTCTTATAGTTAAATATTCTAGAAAAAAGTGAGCACCCCTCAAGAGATGCTTCTTTCTTATAATGATATATTTATCACGCAAGATAGGCATGATGAATTTTATGGGTCTGGATCTCTCGTTTAACTTACCCACTCTCCATGTTTGGCATATTTTACCTTGCCATAGCAACTTGTCTTTCAAGAAGTCACTTGCAAGGTCAAGATTACATTCATTTTTCCCATAGTCTTTCAGCCCTTTAATAATTATGTTTGCTACTCTATTTGGTCTTTCCTTGCTTTCTCTATCTTGCTTGTTGCCAACCGAATGTTTGTTTCTCCTTCCTTATTAGCAGAATTGTTAATAGCTTCAGCCCAAGTTTTGGAAACTTTTGTGGAATCTCCCTTCATTTCTTCTCTTGCTTTCTCTTCATGGTTGTCTATTTGGGGAACTACTGTCCCTTTATTCTGGGATGGTTTCACATTCACCACCTTTGTACTTTCCACTACAGATTTATTTATTTTTTGCACATCACCTTCATGCGTTGCCATTCTATCTTCCCTATCAAGAGAGCTTCTTGTAGCAATGCGACTTGTTCTTTCAAAACTTTATTGATTTCTACTAAAGCCTTGTTCTCAGCTGTTATTATATGAATTATTTGATATCTTTCCTTCTCTTTAGCTTCTAAAACCTCCAACCTCTATTTTGCATTTAACAATTCTTTCACATAAAGATCAGATGACCATGTGAGAGGAGTGGATGTGGGACTATAGAAGGTAGAATCATCAATGACTTTTCTTGTGGACTTCTTGTTGCCATATGCTTGTAGAGGGGACTTGTTCAAGTGCTTATTGCAAAGGGCTCGAGTACTTTCCGTTTGAGACTGTTTTTTCCTTGTCTGCTCCCATTTTAGACAGGTTAGTCTTCATTTTTAAATGCCCCAATACTATTTGGCAGTACCCAAACCCACTTCTCAGCTTTGGCGGAGGAGGCAATTTTCACTTGTCCTAAATTATTTGTTTCCACAGGTTCTAAAATTTCTTGTCTCGTTGTCATGTTTGAATACATTTCTTCAGTTCTCTTGTGCTTGAAGCAATGAGTTTTAAAATTTTCCCCAAAATCATAGTTACATGTAGTCTGAGATCCATGATTCCATATTTAAAAAATTCAGTCAATTAAATGTTTCAAAACCCCAAATAGAAAAATATGATGAATGCCAATCCTCAGCGTGTGATGTTCACACAAATCCAGTTGTGATTACACAATCTTCTGCCTCGAAATCAAACCCCATTCAACGAATTTAGAAGTCATGAAGGAGCGTTGATGCCGATCTGTTCGCTTCAAAGGTACCGAGTGGATTTCACAGGTTACATGTCAAAAGAGGAATGCATGGATACAATCCAGTTGGGTTTATCAGAGCATAAAACCATCCAAAGAAATGGCCCCACATCTTTGTTCACCACGACATCGCTTCTCAATTCGGACAGAAAAAAGGCTTGGCCAAATTTGTAATCATGCTTCTATAAAAATGCGTCTTTCCTCCAGATAAATAACTATTACCCTCTGGTATTTCCACACGCCACTTAGAAACGTTGAATTCTATTCTTCATTTGTTTCGCTACAATTGGAATTACAGTAGGGGAGGGGGAGGTAAAAAACCTATTTTGAATTTATCCAGTGATAATTTGAAACGTACATATTCCACTATTTGGCTCAAACTCGAGTCCAAATAACTTCGAAGCTGACTTTTAGTATCGTGGGAAGTTTCAATTTTAAATTGTGTTTGCCAGTTTTTTGAGGTCATGGTTCCCCAGTTAGCCTAATAGAACACCTGTCGGATTCTATAGATGCACAGTTATAGCGATTTCCACAACAATATCAGTAGGAGATGAATGAAATAATCTCACACTTAAAATCTTCCAAGGTTTGTTGGATGGCTATTAAATTTCTCTCAATTTGGCGATTCTACATTACACTGCGAATGTAAAAAAATAATACATTTGTTGACTCCATGACGTGGGCTCTATGGCCCAATGGATAAGGCACTGATCTGTGGAACCAAATTTCCTGGGTTCGATCCCTAGTGGAGTCTTGACGGGTTTGAAAGAATGGGCAGGCTCCTCAGTTGATGCTAAGGGCTTGTTGGATTGTGTAGTGTCACAATGTTGTGAAGTTGTGTCGCGGCACACTTTGGAATTTTAAAAGCATGGGGAAGGAAGCCTGATCAACAGAGTGGTCAATTTTCCAACTAAAAGAATCATATCCTACTATTACAGAGCTTCGAATTCAATGGTTTTCATTGCTAGAAATGGAATTGATAAATTGATGAGACAGATTCTCAATTATAGCTGAATTAATTATAGAAGAGTTACAACTTTATACGGTTGAAAATATGAAACAAATATATTTACTGGAAGACAAAGTCAATTCGGGAGTAGTAAAACTTCGAATTCAATGGTTTTCATTGCTAGAAATGGAATTGATAAATTGATGAGACAGATTCTCAATTATAGCTGAATTAATTATAGAAGAGTTACAACTTTATACGGTTGAAAATATGAAACAAATATATTTACTGGAAGACAAAGTCAATTCGGTAGTAAAATTTTAAGGTTACTTTCATGAGCGGTGGAGGCAATACAAGCCCAAATATATTTACTGGAAAACAAAGTCAATTAGGGAGTAGTAAAATTTTAAGGTTACTTTCATGAGCGGTGGAGGCAATACAAGCCCAAAAATCACATGATGATTAAAGAAAAACCCGTCAGGTCCAATAGAGTTTGAAGCTCTGATACCATAATGTAGAAGCTTAATTGTCCAATTTAACCAGACAGTAAATTTGAATTGGAATTTAAAAATTAAATGCGGAAGAATGCCTGTAAATCACTTTGGAGATGTTTCTTACATGTTTTCTCTCGCTCCTACTACCAAACTGATTGTTTTCTCTCAACCTATCTAAGATCAACCTCTTTAATTCCCAGACCTAGAAGACTTCAAACTATAGGCCTTCTAGCCCATGCCCAAAACCCAAGAACAATTTCTCAATCTCTCTGTGTAAGACTCTATCGCTGTTTCCTCCTTTGACTATGAGATTAGAAAATCAAAACTCCTCCCAAAGAATTTTTCTCCCCCCACCCCCTTCATGCTCCCTTCGCCTCTCTATATTCACTCATGTGGTGGTCACCGCTTCTTTACCAGTTGAATTTGTTGTTACCCTATACTGTGACACCTTAAATCCGTTTTGTTAACATGTTATGACATTTGTTCAAGATATTTTTAGGTTGACATGTGTGTTAGGTTTTTTTTCTAAAATTAATATTTATTATATATAACCTTACTATGTATTACATGAATTGACATTATTTCAATTTTTTTTAAATTATACTTTAACTAAATTACTTCATTTATAAGTTAATCACTTTATTTATAAATTAAATAAGATACATAAATAAAGTACCTTATTTGTATATTAAATAAATAACTTTATTTATTTTATTTAAATTAAATTATAAATTAAATAAATTTAATTCATAATTCATTGTATTTTTTATTTTTATTTTGATATAATATGTTAATTATATATTATCATGATGGTATAGATAGCAAGTAATCCACCTCAATATGTTTATTATATTCTGGTGATTTTAGGTATTTACTCCGTATGTCAATAATTCGTTCATTCGACTTTTCATAATTAGTTAGCACATATACTAGTGTAGTGTATGTGATGCATGCATATGTAGCGATCATATGCATGCTAATAATCATATTCTATGTGTAGTTCGAAATGGGTCATTACAGTGAACCACTTCGGTGCTCTTTCTCTCTCTTAACACGTGTGGATGTTTCTAGAAGCTACTAATGGGGAGCATTTACATTAGCCCCTGTTTTTTCACACTTGTGGTGGTTTAGAAGGAAGTCTTGGTTTTTCCAATGGTATGAAGAGGGTTCTTATGATTTTCATAGTGTGTAAGCCTACACATGGTTTTTGACCCACTGTTTTACGACTCATTTTGAAGTGTTTTTTACCCATGATATGAGGGTGCTTATGGTATTGAGCTCGTGGTTTCACTTGAGCACATAGCATGAGGACATTGTAATGTATTGGCTCATCATATGTGATGTATGGTTTAGAGAGTGTCTTATCATATGAGGGTGCCTTGCCCGTTTCCATTGGTTGGAAATTAATTGGAAGAGCTAGCTTGTTTTACAATGCTTTGTGTGAATCCTTTTTTTTATCTAAAGTATATATCGCAATGCTATAATGAGGATATCTTGAGATTGCAGGTTTTAGGAAGAAAAAAAGCTACTACAACTTAAGCAAATGCGTATTAGATAATGGAATTATTTTTATTCCATTTCTTTTTTCATATTATATGCTTAAATCATTGTTTGATTAAGTGATCCCATTGCCTAAGTGGGACAAGGCATTGATCTTCTTTCCTTTTTCTAGCCATCTCATTTGTTGTTCTATTTAATTTTTTGTTTATTAGCAATCTAGGGTTTATAATTGTTATGGACATACTATCTAAGTAATAATTAATAAATAATTAGCATATTGAAGATACATGTCCTAAAGGACATGAATATTCGTGAAGGGGAACCTTGCCCAATATATAATGTAATGTCCCCTTTTCTAAGAATTAGGAACGCAGACCTACTTGGTAGCCCAGTCATTCCCATACGTTACATATTAAAAATAATAATGAAATATTGGGGAATTAATTAATTAAAAAGTGACTAAGGAACAAGAATAATATATATCACTTTATTTAAAGAAGAAAAGGACCCATGGTATTCGGATAGCCATCTCAATAAAAGGGAAGGAGGAGGTCATTCAAGGGCATGATTGAGAGTTGATATTTTGATAATTTTTCCAAGAGATCTAGTAGGTTGTGGTGTCAGGGAGAAACCTTCAATATATTTCCCGGTTTCAGTGTTAATACACACCCTAACTAGTGGCAATCGGTTCTAGTGGTTGTAAAGCAACCCTAGTTGATAATTTCCTTTTGCTTGAGAGGTTGAATTGATTCTTCAAGGAGGCCAAATTTTAATATACTCAAAGGGATGAATTGGCTTATTCAGAAGGGCTAGAGCACATTGCCAATTTGCTAAAGACCAAATTACAGAAGTCCGAGAACCAAAAATCCAGTGTATCTTCCAAGTTTTTTATGTAATCTCCTCCTTTAAATTATTAATAAAAATAAAAATTGGGATTTCTTGCATTTATTATTATCTGTAATTTTGTGGTTATGTGTTGCGTTTTATTAATGTTTTTGGAAAAAAATTATGCTATAATTGTTTCCAGGTTTTTTTAGCCAAATAAATATAAAGGAATATTACATTGGTATCAGAGTTGGCTTTCCCACCAGCCTGAAGGGCTTTATTTGAGGAATATTGCAGTGATATCATGCCAAAGATTAATTCGGGCACATACACAAAGCTTTGCAGGGTTGAGTTTATTTGTAGAGGATGAATTTATTTTACTAGGATGAATTTATCTTATTGGATAGAATTTGTCTTGTTGGGCCGAATTTCTCTTGTTAAGCCAAATTTATTGTGTTGGGATGAATTTATCTTGTTAGGCCAAATTCATTTTACTGGGTTGAATTTATCTTGATGGGACAAATTTATTTTACTAAGCCAAATTTATCTTCCTAGGCCGAATTTATTTTACTGGCCTGAATTTATATTATTGGGCCAAATTTATTTTTTGGAGCATTTGGTTTCCATTGCATGAATTTACTAAGAAAAAATAATTATCAGTGGTTTCATAATTTTATTGTGCTAGACCTCTTTATTTGCATGATAGTTTCTTGCAAAAATGTTTGTTTGAATCCATGGAAGAAAATTTGAAAAAAAAATGTAAAGAAAAGAAGAGATCGTGTTAAGCTTCTTAGGGGCCAAGCTTGCTTGCTAGGACCAAACGAGATTTCCTTGGCCAAGCTTGATTGCTAGGACCAAATGGGATTTCCTTAGCCAACTCGCAGTAGGGTGACCGATTAATTAAGGAAGGCCAAATTATTTTGGGCGTCGAGTTCCCCTCAAAGGTTGAGTTAACCTTGTAGCTACAAAACCATTTCATGAAGGTCATGTCTTTCTTCTATGGGGCCAAGTTTATTTGGGTCAAATCAATCATTTGATTGAATGTCATCTATGGAACAAATCAGAGAGGGATTTAGTGTACTTAAAATCTCTTGAAATTTAATGTGGGGAAAAATGCTAGAAGATGAAGTTTTTAATTTAGGAGATAAGTTGGGTTATGGATCTCCATCAAAAGATATCCATCTTAGCTCTGTGGAGGAGGTGACATAATGTTTGCACAAGGTAGATCAAACACCTTCCCAACTGAAGCAAGTAACTATGGTCCCAATAGTGACTTACTTGGGTAAGTGCAGATTGTTAAAACATGAAGATGAGGAGGTAAGGATTGTTGTTGCACATTTTTTGAGTGAACTTCTTAGGGTTATAGCTCCTAAATTTCCTTATAAATATGATAAAATGGAGGATATATTGTAGCTAATCATGAGAAGTTTTTGTGGGTTAAATGACATCGGATGCCCTTCATTCAGTATAACTAAGACTCTGGAGTTGATGGCTAATGTAAAATCATATGTCATTATGCTTGATTTAGATTGTGATGATCTTATTCTGCAGATGTTTCATCACTTACTTGATGCTATCAGTCAAGACCATGACACAACCATCCAAGATCAGATAAAAGAAATCATGGTTACCATTGTTGATGAAAGTGACGAGATTTCCCAGCCCATTTTTTCTCTGTTAGTGTTTGTTATGAAACAACAACATATTATTTCTACATATGCTTACAACTCGATATGCATTGTTGCCAAACAATATGAAGGGAAGCTGAAAATTCACTTGTTTGACGAGGAGCTGGTGCGATCAGAGAAAATGGATGAGGAGCTTTGTATGATGCCATTGCAAAGAGGATGATAATATTGTTTCAAAAATCTCCTTTGTAGGTATCCAAGTAACAATCAAGCTCAGGAAAAAAATGAAAAGCTTACAAAAGGCCTTTTAGCAATGAAAAAGAAAACCAAGTTGCTAAAGGAGGCTATGTTACAACAAGACAATGAGCTTGAAACTTTGGGGGCCAGGTGTGCTAGTACAACTAGAAATATTTCCAGTATGAAGAACCAGTTAGAGTTTCTAATGGAGTGGCAAAAGAACTCCAATTTTGAGCCGTGGAGTAGTCCTCTTCGGCAGTACATAGACAAGGCTTGCAGTGCCAAATTCCCATATGAGCAATTTCCCAGCCCTCATGAGGATGAAGGGATGACAATTAATATCAAGACCAAAGAGGGAGAAAGAACTCATTCTTTCAGGTGGTTTCAAGAGGTGCGTCAATATACTTGGATGCAAGGATCAGGAGGTAGAACTTTTGCATAGTAGCATCCCACTTATAATCAGAGTAATGCAACATTAACATGGTGGTGTTCTTCAGAGATTGTTGATGGCTAGTGGAAGAGACATTCTTTAGGAAATCATGGACCTCAGAGGTGTTAGTTTTACAGTTGACATTTCCCATGACAGAGCTCCAGGGCAGTGAGATTGGTACCCTACCGAGTGGGGAATTTATGGGGGGGGAATTTCCAGCCAGGACTACAACGCAACAAGAACTTTTCAGTATTTGGGATGAAAAACTCACTATTTGGAAGTGGGATCCGAGTGTATCATCCCATCATATGGCAAGGAGTTACCAAGAAAGAAATCACAACTGGGAGGAAGAAGAAGGTGTCATGGCATAAACTCTTATCAAGGTACCAACATCATATAATTTTTTTGGGAGTATGTCCCACGTGTTAAGGAGATTCTCCAAATTCTATTTTATGGAATCATTAACATGAGAACTCAACTTCCTGATAACAAACTTCTAGTTGGCACCCATGTCATATTGAAGCTTCATGGAAGAACATTTATGGGATTGTTAGTAGGTCTACCAATAGTGCATGGCAGAAGAGAGGTTGACCAAGTGCCAAAGCTTATGCATTTCCTTACGATTCCTTGGGATTATAGGGCTACATCATACAACAACAAACATAATGACATTCTGATATAATCAGGTCGAGGGGGAAATAAGAAAATGAGCATGGGAAAATTTTCTCAATGTTGCTCCATCCTTGATAGAATAATAGTAGCAGCAATCTCACTAGAGGATATGTACTCCAGGAAATTGTGTGAAGCAAAACAAGGGAGCTACTTATAGTCCAAAGATAGGAGTAAGTAGCAGGCATGGGGTGAGCCAATAGGGGTAGAGCTTCCAACATGGGGTAATTCATGTAGATAATATTGGGTCGCAAATAGAACATGGAGTTTCCTTATTCGTCATCACATTATCAATTGGTGGGTGAGGCCTTTTCCTATGATTTCATCTCCTGAAAGTAACCTCATATCAGACATGCATCAACAATTAGATCAATAGTATTATCTCATACGAGGTAAAAGGGAGAAATTTGGAGCCTATATTGATGATTTTAGAGTCATGGTACATGATAGAAGTCCTCTCCAGATTGATATATATGGAGCATATGGTAGCACATAGCAACATGTACGTCCCTTGGATGATGATCTAGCTAGTGTATTGTGCCCATAGGAATTCTCATTGGTTAACAGTCCCTTATGAAGTAGCATGATATATTGTATCAAAGGAGGCCTTTTAGTTGCATCTAGGATATCAAAGCATCCTTTCTTAATTATGAGGGATGGTTTAGAGTATGTTGGACAGGGGGCTCATGAGTAGCTATACTCTCTAATTTTAGCAATATTTTTTTACGAGCATGGCCTACAACTTTATGTGGCAGAGTGTGGCAGGATTGAGATGATACAACAATTGCATAAGGAAACATTATGCAAACTTGTGCCAAATCATGGTACTAATGTTGGAATTTCTTGGGGTCAAGCAATTTCGAGAAGGGAGAATTGTAATGTCCCTTTTTTTGGGCATTGGGAATGGAGTAGACCTACTCAGTAACCTAGTCATTTCCAAGTTCAACCCTTCAATGGTGGCATTTCCAATGTCAACCCTTCAATCCATAGGTATTAGTGTAAGTAGGTGGCAATGGGGGGAAAGGACTTCATGGCTAAGTGCCATGGCCAGGGGACCCACTAATGGGAGTCCACATCTCGAGTGTATAGATGTAACGGAGGGAGAAATCGTGGAGGCATGATTTACCCTTCTTGGCCTAGTTTTTCCACCACTCTGATGCATATTTTACTTCTTTTTTATAATTATTTTGATTTTGGTGCATAGCTCAAGGATCAAATATTACTCTTTATGATGTAGCATTATTTTAACCCATTAACATGAGACAATTTCTCACTCATCAAGGTCGGTACTTGTAAGGGTTCCTTTTGATGAAATGGAGTACCAAGTGCTAAAGAACCGAGTGATGGCTAATGAGGAGGGTAGAGCTCATGCTAGGCTTTTTCCCATTTTCTAACTTATGTCCTCGCCATCTTTGGAATTTTAACTCTTATTTTTCTTTCATTATGGCCATCTTATGTGTTTTCATTCTTTTAGTTAAATGAACCTCCAGGGAAATGTTTTTTGGCCCAACTGGATGATGTCGATAAGAGTATCAAATCCCAATATACCAATGATAGTTTACCCGAAGAATGGAGATGATATCAAAGGAGATACTGTGACATGGAAAATATTAAGTATGATAAAGGAGAATGAACATGCTATTTCAATCCAAGTTTTCCAAGTAGCATCCCTCCTATAACCCTGAGGCCTTAAGGGAGGTCCAAATGGACTGGGGATCAATATTAATCCCCTAATAAGGTGATAGAATAGGTTTACAGTCAATATTAGTCACTCATGCAAATCACCCCTTTATCCGTACTAAATACCTAAAACATTAACTAAAAGCACCCGATTTCAAAATGGCCATAGTACCTGTTGACGTAGCCCACCTTTGTCCAAGAGGAATGTCTGATGGTCAGAGGTGTACGACTAATGTAGATGGCGGAGGAACTATCATACCATCATTAATGAGAACATGTGTAGGGTTGCTAATTGATTGGATATCCAAGATAGGAAAAAAGTTTTCTCCTATTGGATTATCCATTTTGGTTGGTAACATATGTTTTACATATTGCCTTATTATGTGTTTGTTTATTGTTCCTTAATATTTTACTATGCAAATCCCGGAAAATGTGAAATTGTTTAAATGCATCTAATTAGTATTTTTTTTAAGCACTAATTACATATCAATTTGGTATCAATGCTTAAGACCAAGGACCAAATTTGAAAATAATAAATGCTCAAACACTATATTTGTTATTTTCAATGGGTCAATGCAAATATATTCTTAATCACAAGGGAAATTATTAAAGCAATGCTATGTGAACCTCTTAGTGAGACAACACAACTTGCTATTTTTAGGAAATGTTGTGCCAAGTAGTGACCTTGTGACATAGAGTGTTTGAATTGTTTGGGAATCTCACAAAAAGTATAAGAGAAATTGATCAATGTTGTCTATTTTCTATCCATTAATGTTGTCAAGAAGGAAATTTCAGGTGCCTTGAGTTTCCAAGGGTTGTGCCCTATTGTCGCCTAAGATGTACACCTAAGTGCGGGAAAAGTTTCTAACCCCACAAGATATCATATTTAAGGCACAACCCTCAGAGTAGGGGTTGTCACATAATCCCTACTCACTCTGTTTAAGCTCTCTCCTAGATAAGCTAAGGGGGGTAGTCCCTAAAGATGGTTAGAAAGGGAAAAATTGGTGCAACAAGAAGTCTAGGAGACTAAGGGTAAGGCAATTACTTATTTAAGCAACTTAATAAAAACAAAAATTACCAAGTTTGATTACCAAAAGAGAAATGTAAATATATAAGAGACAATCTCAATAAGATCAATAAGACAATTACTAGATTAACAATGATAAATCAGAGCCTTATAAAAACGCTCAATAGAGATTCAACACTTGCAAAATATCATAATATTTCACGTCACAAGATAAATAATGCTGCAATACAATGTATTAGTACAAGAAATGACACAATATTAAAAGATGAGTAGAGAATATAAGTTGCGAGAATGAAAGAAACTTGTACTTTTCTTTTAAAGAGATGATAAACTAAATATGACAGTATTAATGGACAATGAGCAAGGAAATTAAATGACAATATAAGAGCAGTAATATAGTATTTCGAGTAAAGATAGAGTGCTCACAAAATAACAATATGCCAAGTTAGAGAAAGCCATATAGATGAATGCGAACTAAGCTAGGTGGACTGAAATATCTTGGTTAATTTTAGTTAAAATGCCTAATCTATATGAGATCCCTTTCCCTCAGCTATTTTGAGGCTAGTCTCTAGAGTAGGTTGTGGAGAGAAAGCAAGGGGAAGAAAGCTATGGCTTGTCCAACGATCCCTCCTCCTGGGATCTAACCACCCAATGCCTTCGGCGCTGCAGAGATTGTGGCTCTGACGGTTGCAAGGTCATTGTGTTAACTACTGAGAGGGTATATCCTTCGCAAGCTACAAAGAAAGGTGGTCCTAACTTTCTTTCAACCAAGATTAGGCTTGGAGATAAATTTTAAGGATGCAATCTAACTAGAATGCAAATGATGATAATGAGATACAAAGATATCAATATTGCTTCAAGGAAGGTAAAATGTCAATATAGTTGTAACCACAAAGTAGATAAATACTTCAAAGCACAAGATTACTCGTTAATGACAATGATCAATGAAACAACATAGACAATGTTGATCAGAATGTATTAGAACAAATCTCATAATGTTTTTAAGATGTGTTAGTTAAAGATGTTCTTCACTTAGCTTAGACAATGGAACAAGTGAAAAATTATATGATGCAAACACAAGTAAATGATGGCATATGAGATTGCTAACAATAAATTAAATAAATTACTACTTATATCTACAATTGCAACTAAAATAGAGATAGGAAATATTCCAAACACTTAGATCAAGTAGACAAAAATAAAATGCAAATAGTGTAGTTAGACCTAGAATGAAAAAGAGATGAGATGTAGGAGCAAATTAATTGATTACAAAACCAACCACAAGATCTCCCTTTTAAATAAAGAGAAACAGGATGCCAAGGGATCAAAGTCCCAAGCTCCCAAAAGAAAGATTATATTTTTATTAATAGAGGCTATAAGAGAGACCCTTTGTCAAAGAGAAGGGCTCTAAAAATTTCAAGGTATTACAAGGGTGATTAGATATTTACAATATAAATTTCTCCTTAAGGAAATATGACTAATCCACTTATAGTTGCAAACAAAAACACTTTATAATAGTCATATTAAGATCATTATAGCTCACTGTCTTCAATCATAAATGAGTTGATAGTCAAATATGTTCATTATGTAAAAGACAATAACCTTTGAAAATATGTCCTTCAAACTTAGAAAATGGATGTTGAATCCCTCCAAAGAACCCTAGGCCAGATCTGAAAATTTCTCTGAAAATGCTTACAGCTTAAGCCTGAAATAATACCTCAAAACCCTCACGACATGAGAGAAAATTTGTTTAAAATCTAGATTTAAATTTGTAATTTTTTTGGGGGTAAATTCTTTAAGTTTCAAAGGGTTATTTTCTTTCAAATTCTTGAAAAAAAATAATCTGAACAGTCCCCTTTTAAGAGTTCTTTTCACCGGGCAAAATAAAGGCTCTCTAGGAGCTTTCAGTCTTGACAAAAATGCTCAAACGATAGTGTGATTTCCTCCAAATCTTGTAGTGAAGGACCACCTTCAAAACTTGAAAATTTTTGCTTCAAAAAAATATGTGATATAACCCTTAAAATTTTTGAATAACCTTTGCAAATCATTCATATGAGTGACAAAAATTAAAGGTTTTGAGAAATCAAATTTGATGCCAAAAAATTATGAAGAAACCTTCCAAGACAATTTGTTGGAGCACCTGTAATGACAAGGGTTTGCAAACAAAATATGGCAGTGAATTAATACTCTAAGGACCTATATCTTAGGGAAATATGACTTAGGAAACCTGTTAGGGTCCTATAATAATAGGATTCATAATTTTGAATTCGCTATGATCAGTCTTGTAATATTGTACATACTTTTTCTTTCTGCAAAATGTTTTCCCATATTAAAAATAAAAATGTAAAGAGGGTAAGTCATAAAAGAAAAATCAAAGGACTATATATATATATATATATGAACCCCACCCAAAAAGAGATAAAAAATAGATTTTGAAAGTGATGCAAATTCAAATGCCACTACTTTTCACTTTGCCTTGCAAAATAAGATTGTGTGTAGCTTGTCAAAAAAATCACAATCCATGATGGTCAAATAGTTTAATCTTGACTCATTCATGCTTTAAATTTCATGCTGATAGATAGAGAATAAAGATCTAGCCACACTGTTTAATCTTGGCAGATCAGTAGTTAGGTAGAGAATAAATAATGAGCTCAACAGTTTAATTTGAGCCATTAGAAGTTATAAGATTAGAATTAGATAGTTTTCTTATCAAAGAAAAAGAAATAAAGAGTCAGCAAGCTCAAATGCACCCAATAAATGAAGAGAAAATCCTAGGGTAAATAAAGGGTAGGTAGAAGAGGTTTTAGAATTCACAAGGTTGATAGCTCAAATGCACCTTCATCATGCTTAATCCTATGTTTCATGTGCAGGAGGAATTACCAAATAAAGAGGACATTCACAAAAGTTATATATTACTTTGGGTATTTACCCTAAAAAGTTATATATAATTTTGGGCCTAAATACTAAAGCTTATTCACTAATTTCCCCTCATTTCATTAAATCCATACATGTCTAGTTTATTAATTTCCCTTCATTACCCCTTTATTACTTTTCATTCCCTAATGTTTTTCCCCTTCTTGATTTCTAAGGACCCTTCCCTTTTCATTTCCCTTATTCTAACACATTTCAATTGTAAAAAACCCTTTCCCTTCATTTTAGCCCTTTCTCCCTTTACTTCGCACTTTTCCCTAGACATTACCCTTTAAAAATAATTCTCCCCTTATTAATTTCCCTTTTCCATTTAAACCCGCTAAAACCCCCTTATCCTAAGTTTAAAAAGTTAAATGTATTGGGGCCCATTGAAAAACCCTCCCCAATAGCCTTTTAACTCAACCCTTACATTATTCTAACCTATAGTCCCGCTTTATATGTAGAAATTTTGAATAATATGACACATATTCACAGAGATTATCCAGATTATACACTTATAAGCGGAACATGCATAATACATAACCTCCTCTACATTGATCATCAATGTACAAAAGCAAAAACATTCACAGACGTACATAGAAGCATCAATCACACATATCAACACAGTATTTTCCCGGGGAAAGCATCTCGCTAAAAACCCCAACTATCTGTATATTATAGTGATTGAATCATGTAATAATACATAGTACAATACTCCTCACAAGTACTCAGTACTATCTCCACATGCTACTCACAATACAGCTAAGATCTGATCTCCAAATCTATTCCACTGCTTGCCTGCCTCTCCAGCTCAATACTTGCTCAAGAACTGATGAGAATGGTTTACCAAACTCGTATTTCACCTGCAAAGAATCACTCACACTGTGTTGGACGTGAGCACAGGCTACAATTATTGGTATTGGCCAATTCATTGGCATACTCAATCCCTCTGATTGTGCAAATCATCATGCACAGCTATAGTCACAACTGATAGCAATCTGATCCTCTAACACCTATCCCTGCTGAACTGAACATGCACTGACATGCAACTAAGTTAACTGATGTATTCTATAGTTGCATTATGAGTTAATAACTTGTGAATTAATTAATAACTAATTCACCTAACTCATCTCTAGTCTATTTGCCAGTTAGACTAAATACAACCAGTTTAACAAAGCTAAACTGAGCACAACTCCATCAACTGCACCTCCAGTCCACTAAACTCAACTCACTTGAGTTCTAACTGAAGTCCTACATGCAAATATTAGTCATCCCATAGGTAACCACGTATTTCCTTCTGGGATCTGCATGTACCACATCCATAGCTCATCCTGAAGTGCTTCAAGAGAATAAGATCAAGTTTATAGTCCAAATATTATTATGAGACAATAATATTTGACTTTTCTATTTTTGACAGCCAGTCTAAAAATAGACTTTGATCACTCATACTGTGATCACTCATACTGTGGTCACCCATACTGTGGTCACCCATACTGTGGTCACCCATACTGTGATCACTCATACTGTGATCATCCCTGTTGGGATCAAAAATAGAACTTGCGCAATAATTTGTCTGCGGGCCCACTTAGTGAAGGCGACTCTTTTCACTAAGCTCCATCATCTTGTTGCATTCTCAACAAGCATTTCTTGTTGCACACTTTTCAACACTCCCTCTCAACAAGAAAGGCTTCCTCTCAAACCCGATCCTGTAACTCTGGAATGTTCTCCATGCAACACATCTGGCCGGTCCACTTGCTATGTCATCAAAGTCTTTGACTGCTATTGCCTCTGTCGACTGAAAACTCTGCATCTCTGTGCTCTTCAGTATCTGACTGCTCTAGCCTCTGTCACTTTGATCTCTGACTGCATCTGTGTTGCTGCTAGTTCTATCTCCCAGCATTGCATCTGCACTGCACCTCCCAACTGACCTCCCTGTTGGGCTAGAAACATCCTCTGATGCTGAAGCTCTACCTGCTGCTGACAAGTGCTCCCTCTCTGACATCTGCGCTACTGCAACATCTCCATGCATCTCGCACCATTGCACACCTCTCTGTGCCACCTAGCACTGTGCAAAACACTTGTGCCTCTCGCATTGCTGCAGCCTGCTAGCTATGCGCTGTCCTGGGATTCCCTGCACTGTCATTCTCTATGCCGCTCCATCCGCATCTGTCTCTACCTAATCAGTCAGTTCCTGCTACTACACATCGGGGCTCCCATAGCAAGGTCTCATCCAAGAGGTTGGGTACCTCAAGGATCTTGCCCCTCCTCCTTGGGACGATCAATCCACATCACCCCACCTCCTACCTGGAGGTATGGCTGCATGCGATCCCTCATCCCACCTGGCTCGAAGTTTCCCCCTACTGGAGGTCTCTGGATGAGTAGATGTCTCTACTCAATCTCCTCTCAGCTTCCCCTGTTGTGGCTCCTCCATAACCTCCTGAAGCTGCTGCACCAACCGTGGCTCCTCCACAATCGTCTGAGACTTATTCTGGCTCTGCATGTTGAAAGGTAACATACCTTCCCTCTCAACCACCAAGTCTCCATCAATTGCCTCGCTGCTCAAGGCTTTGCATGCATCTTGAACCTCAAGAGCATACAGGTTCTTGACCCGTGAACCCTCCTCATGATAACGAAAGCACCACACTTTTGATTTGTCAACCTTCTTCCCACCACTGGAAGAACTGGATTCGGAAAGAGAACCCTTCTCCTTCCCCTTCTTCACCTTACTCGCTAAGGCATAGTTCTCCTCATCCTGCATGGATGAAGAACCGTCTCTGGTGCTCCATCTAATCTCCTCCTACATCAAATCCAACCATAGTCGTTCCCAATTTGGCAGTTTCTCCCTTCCATTCACCGAGTCCTGGTAGCTATGCCAACTCTTAGGAAGGTCAAGGAGTGCTAGACTCACCATCCTCATCCGACAGTCACCCCCACACTTCCCAGCTCATCCCTGCATTGGGTGAACTTCGTGAGAGACTGGGGCATACTGTCTCCATTCTCACACTTAATGTTTCTGAGTTTTATCTCTTGCTTTGGAATTAAATTCGAATTCCACCAGCTCAAAAACTCAACCGCCTCTGATCTAGAATTCGTGAGAACACAATATTTCTTGTACAGAGATTGACTATCTGGGCATGCACCGGATATCTCACCTTCAAAAAGAAGGATGAATCCAGAGGCTACCTGACCCGATTACAGACTCTGCCTAAAGAAATAAAATGTAAACACTTTCTGAATAATAGATCCGATGATCAATCCTCGCTTGATATCCTGTAAAAATCTCTTCTACAAATCAAGCAGCTCTGATACCATGTAGAAATTTTGAATAATATGACACATATTCACAGAGATTATCCTGATTATACACTTATAAGCGGAACATGCATAATACATAACCTCCTCTACATTGATCATCAATGTACAGAAGCAGAAACATTCATAGGCGTACATAGAAGCATCAATCACACATATCAACACAGTATTTTCCCGGGGAAAGCATCTCGCTAAAAACCCCAACTATCTGTATATTATAGTGATTGAATCATGTAACAATACATAGTACAATACTCCTCACAAGTACTTAGTACTATCTCCACATGCTACACACAATACAACTAAGATCTGATCTCCAAATCTATTCCACTGCTTGCCTGCCTCTCCAGCTCAATACTTGCTCAAGAACTGATGAGAATGGTTTACAAAACTCGTATTTCACCTGCAAAGAATCACTCACACTGTGTTGGACGTGAGCACAGGCTACAATTCTTGGTATTGGCCAATTCATTGGCATACTCAATCCCTCTGATTGTGCAAATCATCATGCACAGCTATAGTCACAACTGATAGCAATCTGATCCTCTAACACCTGTCCTTGCTGAACTGAACATGCACTGACATGCAACTAAGTTAACTGATGTATTCTATAGTTTCATTATGAGTTAATAACTTGTGAATTAATTAATAACTAATTCACCCAACTCATCTCTAGTCTATTTGCCAGTTAGACTAAATACAACCAGTTTAACAAAGCTAAACTGAACACAACTCCATCAACTGCACCTCCAGTCCACTAAACTCAACTCACTTGAGTTCTAACTGAAGTCCTGCATGCAAATATTAGTCATCCCATAGGTAACCATGTATTTCCTTCTGGGATTTGCATGTACCACATCCGTAGCTCATCTGAAGTGCTCCAAGAGAATAAGATCAAGTTTATAGTCCAAATATTATTATGAGACAATAATATTTGACTTTTCTATTTTTGACAGCCAGTCTAAAAATAGACTTTGATCACTCATACTGTGGTCACCCATCCTGTGGTCACCCATACTGTGGTCACCCATACTGTGATCACTCATACTGTGATCACCCATACTATGATCATCCCTGCTGGGATCAAAAATAGAACTTGCGCCATAATTTGCCTGCGGGCCCACTTAATGAAGGCGACTCTTTTCACTAAGCTCCATCATCTTGTTTCATTCTCAACAAGCATTTCTTGTTGCACACTTTTCAACATTATATATTTCAAAGCCCCCACTTTATAATTCCCCGACCCTCACAAAACCTTTGTATATATTTAACCTGTCGCACCATTTATCCCTGGGCCCCACCAATCAATCCCTGACTTATCCCTCGCAACTTCACCAAGCAATAGCCCTCCGATCACCTACCTCCAGATTCAATGGCCCTTACCCATATCACATGCTCCCATCATCCGACTGTTAAGATCTCAAAAGCACACGAGATTCACGGTTTTGCCCGATCACCTTTTTGCTGCCTGTCAGCCCCACGTTATATCACGTGCTCTGAAAAAATACCACCCTACACTCAAAAGCAGTGTGATAAGCCATAATACCGCCTCCCCACATAAAAGGAAACCGCCTACTATTCAAACATTAATTCTGCTCCCAAATGTTAATCACTGTTGGTTAAAAACCAAAAAGCCACCCTTTTTACCCTTTTCACTGTTATTTTGTTACCAAGCAACCTCTGCCAACCAATTCTAAACCCCGAAGCTCTGCTCAACCGTTTTAACCCCACTTACAACCAGAAGACGTTGCAGACTTCAATTTGAAGTAACACAAAGACAATTGAAGCCTCTGCTGCTCCCACAGAACCCTGTCTGCACACCTAGTCATCGTTTTTCCGGGTATTCTTGGAAGAACCAGAACGACCCTATACTTAAGCTATGCATAGTGTTTATAAAAGGTTAATTAATTGAATTAATTATAAAAACCTTTCCAAACTAAAAGATCCCCACTATGCATCCAAAAGCCCTTTCCTGTAGACTGTATTCACCTTTTGCACTATTCCAGAAGTCTTGAGCATACTCCTTAAGCCAGATAAAGATTAATTCAATAAAATAAGCAAAATTATGGCTTCACAAAGCATTCTAAATGAAAAACCCATGCAAACCCCTCACCTAGATATCGGCCACCTCCCATTAGCTGACAGAGATTTTCAAATCAAAGACACAGTTTCCCCTAGCCATATATTGAAACTCCACTTCTGGAGTAAAGATAAATTCCTAAACCAAAATGATGACATTCATCTATGGGAATCAAATTTGCCCAAATACTTGTTCCCACAAGTATATCAGTTCCCTGAAATCATCCACCTATGTCAACTCTGCTATATCCCAAGCCAAAGAGCCATAGTCTCTCTTAACCAGTAGATTTTGTTTACAATCACTGTAGAGTAAATAAACCAAATGTTGTAGATCTGGACAAAGGCAAATGAAACCCCATTTTCCATTGAAAACCTACTTCAACTATATTTAAAGCTGGACCTACCTAAGAGGTCTCAAATATTTCAGACTTTCATCCTAGAAGAGGCTCATATTCGTATAGATAGACCTCCATACTCTACCACCATTTTCTCTAAGAGGGCCGGACAAATTGTAGCCATGCTCTCTTGTATTCTAGGATATAACACTTGTTGATTTTGGGTAGCATCAGATGTGCTCTAGCCAAAAAAATTGGTGGAGAGGTTGGGGCACATGAGATCTCCAATACCCAGAAAGGGTTTGCGTAGATTCTAAACAGATTAGGAGATATTAAAATAATTAATACTTTTAATGGAGTCCCTAAGTCTAAACTTAGGGAAAATAAAATATTAATGTGTATTAATATGAATCCGTGTTAGAGTGAAATACATGGATCAAGCCAGATCTAATCTTAGCCATTGATTAGGGACTTAATCTCGTATGTTGATATTTCAATAGGAAAAGTATAAGAGGAGGCTTGAGGGTCACTTGGAGAATGCACTAGAGTGATCAACCATTCTATTCTCTAAAGCGGGGTTTGCTAAGAGAGATAGAACCAATGATCGGGAGAGCAGCTGAGGGGCATTGATTACAGAGAGACAAACAGGTAGAGATAGTGCCAGGATAGCAACAAAACAGCCAGAGAGAGAGACGCAGGAGTAGCCAGTGCTCACACAGGGCCACGCAGAGGTAGCTAAGTGCTGCGAAGAGCACCAGAGGGGCCAGTGTAGCTAACGTAGAGGCTCAGAGAGCTGACACAGGGCCAAGATAAGCTGACGTAGTCCAAGATAGGCTAACGTAGTGCCAGCGCTGGGCTAGGAGAGGTTGACGCAATCCAGATTGGGCAGACGGTGGGGTTTCTGGGGCAGATTGGTCCTAAGTAGCTACCGAAAGGATTATCAGGGGTTTCAACTAGTAGATTTGTCAGAAACTGAGACGTATTACTGCTAAGGAAATTTTCTATTGGGTAGGCTAGTTTTGGCACCCAGATTGTACTCTGATATTACTTAATAAGAAAACCCTCAGATAGTTGCACCATTTTTCCCACATTAGGTTTTTCCGGGGACATTAGTCCAAAAATAAAGGTGTCATGTGGTGTGTTTGTTCTTGTTTCTTTTAGTTTTTGATCTGTAATATGTTGAGCATGCACTAGTGTTTATTTTCAGTATTTACATTGTAAATAACTTGTTAAGGAAAAATAACAAGTAGGTAGGAATAAATAAGATAAAGTGCATGGAGGGTTTCTAACTAAGTAAAATTAGAAACTTCCACATGGTATCAGAGCATGATTGCAGATAACAGACGGACTAAGAGATATCAGCTTAGTGGAGCAATAATAGTAGAAAACAACTGTCCCGAGGTGACAAAAGTTGTTAATAGCAGCATAGAAGCCAAGAAGTGTGACGCAGAGCTAGCCAGAGCCAAGCAGAGGAATCCAGGAGATGCGTAGAGCCTCATAGAGGCTAGCGTTGCTGACATAGAGGGCCAGAGGGCTTACGCAAGGCATCCGAGAGCTGACGCAGACCCATCTGGGGTGACGCAGACTGGCGTGAGGCAGAGAGGGGCTGACGCAATTCACAAAGAGGCAGTTGCTGGGGTCTAGAAGGCTGCAGAAATATTACAGAGTGGAGTTGGTGAGGTACTGTAGTCAGAACAGTACCTGAAAGAGTCGGGCAAGAGGAATTGTTACCGAGGGTTTCTAGCTGATGAACCTAGATCAGAAGTGCAGCTGCATAAGTCGATCGGAGTAAGGGGCATCTCGACAAGTGGCAAAAGGATTTCTAGGAGGGAAATTAGGACTCAGAGGGAGTCCAGAAGAGAACTTCCATACAGGAAGTAGAGACTCAGAGGAGTTGAACAGAGAACTCCCAGGAGGGAAGTAGAGGAGCATCATGGCACTATGTTATGTAAAAAATTATTTAGTATTTAATTTTAGGTTAATTAGACGAAAGGGCATGATCATAAGATCATGCCCTTTCCCCAAAAGGTGCCCATGGTGGTATATAAGCTAGGAGCCCCCATTGTAAAAAATCATCATCTATCAATTAATTATATATATATATATATATATATATATATATATATATATATATATATCTCTGCGCATCTAGAAGTTTTCACTTCATTGGTATCATAGCGGTCGAATCCTCTCGCCTGTGCTGGTTTCACGCATCCATCCACTGCTATCACTGTACTTACCTTCTGCTGCCATACTCACTACTGACACCCTGTCTACGCACTTCCCGCCTGGACTGCTCTCGCTGCAACTATCCAGCACCAACACAACTGCCTTCGCAATTGTTTCTTCTTTGGAAAACAGTCGCCATAACCTCTGCCGCTATTTCTCATCTTACTGTTGCTTGGCTGAAACAAAATTCGTCATCCAACAACACTATCACAACCTCTAGAATAGCCATTTGACAGCAATTGTAGCCGCCACAATCCGCATATCCATAAAAGTCATTGATTTATCCCTGCCTGTTCAGCGTTGCATCCGCTCCCGCCGTCTACCTCTGTTTCCGCTACCACCGTTTCACAACCATCTCCATCGAAGAATTGGTAATCTAGGTTGCAAAATTCATATAAGACAAGAATAGTTGTAAGTAGTCATAAGTTGTGACGTTTCTGGTCCAAGTATTAGATTTAAATGTTTTAATATCTTGAAGAACCTCAAGTCGTGGGATACAAATCAACCTTTGGTTATTACTAGAATTAATGAAAAAAAAATCATTAAATCAAATTTTCTTGAGTTATCAAAGGGTTCCATCAGTCAACGTGACGATTCGGGATAGTAATGTATAATATATATTTATATCATTAATTTTTTATATATATATATATATATATATATATATAATGTCAATTTAATTAATTAATTTTTTAATTAATTAATTAAAAAAATTAAAATTTTAAGCTGGCAGATAAATACACGCCCCCACAAACTCGCTCAATGTTGACAATGACAATGGCGGATTTCCAAAAAAAATTGGTTGACCCGGAGCATAAGATAAATAACAACAATGATGAGGTCAACAAAATATTAGATGATTTCCAGATCCATCTTAAGGGGCAGGCTGACAATATCAAAAATCTTCAAGATACGGCAAATCGAATAGAAATAAAGATGCAAAATCACCGTGTCCAAATAGAAGTAGATCTCAAAGAGACCTTAACATTGCTAAAACTTCTGTGTAAAAAGATGAATTATACAACCGCACAACTACAACAAGAAGATGAAGAAAATCAAGAGCACAACTCATCAAATTCGACTAAATCAACAGACTCTCATGAAAAAGCTGAATCCCCAAAAAAATCAGTGACACCCCACCAAGAAATGAGTAACGTGACTCTTACGAACAAACAACTATAGGATACCTTTACCAATCAACACCCCTTTTTCGCTCAACCATTAGCGACATACCAGGAAAGGGCAAAAGTCGAGATGCCTAAATTCGATGGAAATGAAAAAAACAATGTTGCATGGATAAATAAAGCAGAAGAATACTTTGAGATATATGACATCAATGATGATGACGAAAAGCTTAGGCACACATCCATGAAAATGGAATGGGAAGCATATAATTTGTATATGTGGTGGAAAAAGACAACACACGTCATTAGTTGGAAAAAATTTAAGGATGCATTCTTTAAAAGATTACAAGGTGTAAAGGAAGAAGAGTTCTTTTCAAAACTCATCAAATTACGACAAAAAGGAAGTGTGGACGAATACACTCAAGAATGGGAGACCTTAGTAACACGAGTACCTGGGTTATTAGAATCTCGTCTAATTCAATCATACGTCTCGGGACTCAAAACCCATTTACAAGTAGAACTTGAGATGCATGACATTACATCAATATAAGTAGCAAGACGAAAAGAAAAAACAGTGGAAAAGAAATTCGAACAAATATTTTGGTCAAAATCGAAAAAAACATATTCAAGACGAAGAATACCCTAGTATGCGGACTCAAACAATACAAGATATGTTCCACCACATTATCGTGAAGATGAAAAATATAATGTGGAAATGCAAAGGATAAAAGAGGGTAAATGCAAACACTGTGGTGAGAAGTGGGACCCCAAACATAGATGTGCTAAAGGAAAAGAACTAAAGAACATATATAATTGTGAAGCAGCCAATCATTGAAATAGTGAAGATTCTGACATAGAAGAAACAGAAGATGCCCCAGAATTCTCACCAAAATTAGATGACGAAAGTATTCCGCAAGTGTCCTTATCAGCTATGACAGGTATATCACAACCTCAGACCTTAAAGTTGAAAGGACGCATAAAGAAGAACAAAGTATTGGTTCTCATCGACTTTGGTAGCACACACAATTTTTTAGATGCAACCGTGGCAAAGAGACTCAATATTTTTTCATTTCCCTTACCAAACATGAAAGTGATGGTAGCTGATGGTAAGAAGATTGAAAAGGTGGGGAAATGCCATAAGGTCAATTTGCAGATTCAAGACTTTAATTTAGAGTCTCGGTTCTTCACGGTACCATTGGGAGGAGTAGATGTAGTCTTAGGTATCCAATTGCTACGAACTTTAGGTACTTATGCCACCAACCATCAAGTACAACTTATAAAATTCAAATGGGGAGGTCAAAAGTACAAATTACACGGATTCCAAGCACCAGAGAATCAAATTGTATCATCATCTCAGATGATGAACATGATTCGAAGAGGAGCACCCGCTTATGTAGTACAATGTCACCAATTAGAAATGTTATCTGCAAATATGACCAATGAAGAGTCACCAGAGATACAAGATCTAATTCAGAAGCATGAAAAAGTATTTAAAGACCTACCTATGAAGATGTCGCCTAATAGGAAAATTTAGCATACAATAGAAGTCAAGGCAGGGACCCCGTCAACATCAAGCCATACCGATATCCACATCACCAAAAAACAGAAATTGAGAGATTAATCCTAGACCTTTTAAAGTGTGGGATCATCTCGAAAAGTAAAATTCCTTACGCTGCTTCAGTGGTATTGGTAAGAAAGAAGGATGGTTCATTCAGGCTACGCATTGATTATAGAGGATTAAACAAAATAACAATCAAAAACAAGTTCCCAATTCCCTTTATCGACAAAATGTTGGATGAGCTACATGGTGCAAGGTACTTCTCAAAATTGGACTTAAGATCAGGCTACTATCAAATTAGAATCAGATTGGAAGACATACCAAAAACGACATTCCGAACACATGAAGGTCACTATGAATTTAAAGTAATGCCGTTTGGATTAACTAATGCACCATCAACATTTCAAGCAACTATGAACGAATTATTTCATCCACATCTTAGGAAGTTTGTATTAGTATTCTTTGATGATATTCTAATTTACAACAAAACTTGGAAAGAGCACTTGCAACATCTAGACAAAGTTCTTACACTACTTAAAGAACATCAATTTTATGCAAAAAAATCAAAATGCACCTTCAGAAAGGAAGAAGTAGAATACCTTGGACACATTATATCCCATGAAGGCATAAAGGTGGACCCTAATAAAATCAAAGATATAAAAGAATGGACCAAACCTGTCAATATATCCAAGCTAAGAGGGTTCTCAGGTTTGACTGGATATTACTGAAGGTTTATTAAAAACTATACACATATAACTACACCTCTGAAAAATCTTTTAAAGAAGAATTTGTTTCTATGGGATGAGGAAGCAGGAAGGTGTTTTGAAAAATTAAAGGAAATTATGTCTAATGCTCCCGTATTAGCAACACCATATTTTTCTAAACCATTTATCATTGAGTTTGATGCTTCCGAATTTGGTATAGGTGTAGTATTAATGCAACAAGGACATCCCATAGCTTTTGAAAGTAGGAAGCTCAACAAAAGAGAACGCCTCAAATCCACATACAACAAAGAAATGCTCACTATAATGCATGC
Source organism: Pinus tabuliformis (assembly GCA_031772625.1). Classification (NCBI taxonomy): domain Eukaryota; kingdom Viridiplantae; phylum Streptophyta; class Pinopsida; order Pinales; family Pinaceae; genus Pinus; species Pinus tabuliformis. Next base: position 165,812,766 of record CM062811.1, read on the forward strand.
ACTAGCTAAGTGGAGGCAATATCTTTTGGGAAGTAAGTTTTCCGTTCGAACAGACCACAACAGTCTCCAGCATCTCCTTCAACAAAAAACACTTTCCGAAGAACAAAAAAAATGGATTGAAAAATTTTCCGCTTTTGACTTGGAAATACTACATAAAAGATGTAAAGACAATGTAGTAGCAGATGCCCTATCCAGGAAAGATGAAGAACCAACACTACTTGCAATTTCGGTTGTTGTTCCTGAGTGGCTTAACGAAATTTAGAGTGAGTATGCCAAGGATCCAGAAATAATGGCAATAATCAATAACCTTCGCAACAACTCAAAATTTGAGTGGAAGAATGATATCCTATGGTACAAGGGAAGAATCTATCTAAATAAAATTTCCAAGTTTAAATTTAAGATACTCAAGGAATCACATGACTCATCGTCAGCTGGACATGTAGGATTATTTAAGGCTTACTACAATTCACGTCAATCCTTCTTTTGGAAGGGAATGAATCGTGATATTCAAAAGTATGTAGTAGAACGTGACACATGTAAAGGGAATAAAGGTGAAAATATTACGACATAGGGATTACTTCACCCTTTAAACATTCCAAATCAGAAATGGGAAGAATTCTCGATGGACTTTATCGAAGGATTACCAGTATCTGAAGGCAAGGACAAGATTTTCGTAGTAGTCAACAGATTCACCAAATATGCTCACTTTATGGCAATAAAGAAACATACTCAGCAAAAGAAATCGCTGAAATATTTTGCAAAAATATATATAAGTTACACGGTTTTCCGAAAGTCATTGTGAGTGATAGAGATACCAAGTTCAAGGGTAATTTCTAGAAGGAATTGTTCAACCATATAGGAACCTACCTAAATATGAGTTCTGCTTATCACCCTCAAATAGATGGCCAAACAGAGGTTGTCAATAAATGTTTGGAGGCCTACCTACGTTGCTACACTACATAAAAAACAAAATAAGTGGGCTCAATGGTTACATCTTGCTGAGTGGTGGTATAATTCCACTTATCATACGTTAGCAAAAATGATGCCATTTCAAGCTTTATATGGGTAAGAACCCCCAAAATGGAAGGATCTAGTTGTTGTCCAAACAAATCTACATGTTGTTAAAGATCAACTAGAAGAAACCCTAAAAATCGTCCAAATATTAAAAGAAAACTTGAATAATGCAAGGAATCGTATGAAGCAACAAGCAAACCGAAACAGAACTGAAAGAGAGTTTGAAGTCCGAGAATAGGTGTTTGTCAAGCTCCAACCATGCAAACAATTATCCTTAAAACAGAAAGGAAAAAACAAGTTGGCACCAAAGTTCTATGGACCTTATCAGATCAATAAAAAGATTAGCCAAGTTGCGTATGGTTTAAGCCTTCTAGAGACAAGTCGTGTTCACAACGTCTTCCATGTATCCTGCCTTAAAAGGGCACTAGGCAACAATCAATCAGCGCAAACAACGCTTCCATCCATGGATGATGAGGGAAGGGTCATTCTAGAACCATAGGGTATTTTATCTACTAGAGAAAGAAAGCTTTGACATCGTACAATCAAGGAATATCTAATCAAGTGGAAGGACTTACCTGAAGAAGACGCTTCTTAGGAGAATGAATCATTTTGTCAACAACATCCATCGTTACGTATGCTTTAAGGACAAAGCATTCTTTCGAAAGGAAGGCAATGTTATGTAAAAAATTATTTAGTATTTAATTTTAGGTTAATTAGATGAAAGGGCACGATCATAAGATCATGCCCTTTCCCCAAAGGGTGCCCATGGTGGTATATAAGCCAGGAGCCCCCATTGTAAACAATCATCATCTGTCAATTAATTATTACTATATATATATATATATTTATTTCTCTACGCATCTAGAAGTTTTCACTTCACACTACACGGGGTAAGAGACCAGGATAGACTGGACTAAGCATCGATATTTGCAGTCTGGAAGGCCAGAATCTTATCATTGCTTGACAGGAATCATGTCAAGAACTTTTCCTTGAAGGTAATAGTTGTTCCAGTTGACCCCAATGATAATGACAGGTACGAAGAGGTGATGGCGAGGGCCAAGTGCATTATCCTTGATGGGGTAAAGGATCGTGTACTACCACATATAGCCGAGAAGGAAACAACATTTGAGATGTCGGAGGCTCTCACAAAGTTGTACCAGCATACTTCTATGCAGATAAGAATGCTGCTCGAGAACTAGATGAGGTCGTATCAAATGAAGAAGGGTCAATCGATTGACACCTTCCTCAGAGGACTGAATGAGATTCGAGATCAGTTGACTACTATAGGAGTGACACCGAATTAGGAGCTTATGATGAGGAAAACCTTGAATGTTGTCTAAGAAGATTGGAAAATATTTGTCCAGAGTATCCTGCGCAGAGGGACTCTCCCACCTTGGGATGAGATGTGGGCAGCTCTTCGCCAGGAAGAGATCAAAAGACAGTCGAAGACAGGCAGCAACAACAAAGGGATCAAGGTCAAGCAGCAGGAGGAGGATGTTGCCCTAGCATCTGAGGGAAAGCAAGAAAAATTAAAGAAGAAAGATCTCTCCAAGATCAAGTGCTTCCACTGTGGGGAGCTGGGTCATTATGCGACCCAGTTTCCAAGGAAGAAGAGTAAGGGAGAGTCTTCTAAGACTAAGGCACCACCAGCATGGGCAGAGAAGGAAGTTTTGACAGACAATGATTGTGCCATGAGTGCACATGCACCACTTGAGTGGAAGTGGGGAGACATCGATATGTATTCAGGTGGACTACAGGCGATGAGGGGCAAGATCCTTGAGGTACCCAGCCTCTTGGATTAGACCTTTGCTATGGGAGTCCCGATGAGGAGTAGCAAGACTGGTTGAGTCGGGTAGAGACAGATGCGGATGGAGCGGCATAGAGAGCTATAGTGCAGGAGTCCCGAGATAGCTCGAGGCTAGCAGGCTGTAGTAGTGCGAGAGGCACATGAGTGTTGCACTATTGTAGGATGACATAGAGAGGTGTGCAATGGTGCGAGATGCAGGGAGTTGTTGTAGCATCGCAAAGGTCAGAGAGGGAGCACTTGTCAGCGGTAGAGGGAGTTTCAGCATCAGTGGGTGTCTCTAGCCCAACATAGAGGTTAGTTGGGAGTTTAGTTACTTACTTCTCAATAACTGAGTTGCAGTACAATAATGGGTAGCACGATGCAGCTTGATGAGAAGAGGTGCAGTGCGGATTCAGTGTTGGGAGAAAGGACCAACAGTAGCACAGATGCAGAGGGAGTTGTCGTACAGATGCAACAGTGGAAGTGATAGAACCATGGGCAGTAGTACAGGAGGCAGTAGTGCAGAGAATGTTGGGTAGGAAGGCCTAGCATCAGCACAGGTGCCGATGCCGGATGATCAGAGTAGTACTCAGTGAGGAGTATTGCTAGAGCACAATCCTTGCTAAGAGGTAGTGTTGATTTTGGGTAGCAGCGGATGTGCTCTAGCCACGAAATTTGGTGGAGAGGTTGGGGCACATGAGATATCCAATACCCAGAAAGGTTTGGGAAGACTCTAAACAGATAAGGAGATATTAAAATAATTAATATTTTTTAAGGAGTCCCTAAGTCTGAACTTAGGGAAAATAAAATATTAATGTGTATTAATATGAATCTATGTTAGAGTGATCCAAAAGACATGGATCAAGCCAGATCTAATCTTAGCCATTGATTAGGGACTTAATCTCGACCATTGATATGTCAACAGGAAAAGTATAAGAGGAGGCTTGAGGGTCACTTGAGAATACACCAGAATGATCAGTCATTCTATTCTCTAGAGCAGGGTTTGCTAAGAGAGATAGAATCAGCGATCGGGAGAGTAGCTGAGGGGCATTGAGTACAGAGAGAGAGAGGCAAAGATAGTGCTGGGATAATACCAGAGCAGTCAAAGAGAGAGACACGGGAGCAGCCAGTGCTCACACACGGCCACGTAGAGGCAGCTAAGTGCTGCGCAAAGCACCAGAGGGGCCAACGTAGCTGATGCAGATTCTTAGAGAGCTGACGCAGGGCCAAGATAGGATGACGCAGGTCAAGATAGGCTGACACAATGCCAGTGCTAGGCTAGGAGAGGCTGACGCAGTCCAGATTGGGCAGACGGTGGGGTTTTTGGGGCAGATTGGTGCTGAGTAGCTACCGAAAGTATTATACGGGGTTTCAACTAGTAGATTTGTTAGAAACCGAGAGGTATTACTGCTAAGGAAATTCTTTGTTGGGTAGGCCAGTTTCAGCACCCAGATTATACTCTGATGTTGCTTAATAAGAAAACCCTCAGATAGCTGCATCGGTTTTCCCACATTGGGTTTTTCTAGGGACATTAGTGCAAAAATAATGGTCTCATGTGGTGTGTTTGTTCTTGTTTCTTTTAGTTGTTGATCTATAATATGTTGAGCATGCACTAGTGTTTATTTTTAGTATTTACATTGTAAATAACTTGTTAAGGAAAAATAACAAGTAGGTAGGAATAAATTAGATAAAGTGCATAGAGGGTTTATAACTAAGTAAACTTAGATACTTCAACACCACTGATGAGCATGTAGATGAGCCTATACCTGTTATCCTCTCTATTTTTTTCCCAGGCAAGCCTCCAACTGCAGTTTTCAATTTTTCCCAGTTCTTAGTAGGCGGAATCCATGATCAATTGATCATATTGCCAAATGAAAGAGTATGCAAATACTCTTCAATATTGTTCCACATGTTCCTATATTGCCAATCAGACAGGTTTCCAGTCAACATCCAAAAGTTGGACACTAAGGGCCATCCTAGATCTGTCATCTTTTGGACACCCTTAATCCAAAAATATTCCATTATTTTCAGCTACAAGGAGTTCAATGATTCCTTTGTTCATCTAGTTGTAAATATGCTAAGAAGTAGCAATCAAACCAGGATCAGTGATGAGATAAAGAGGGTTTTGCAGTTGTCTAAGAACAGTAGAATAGGACACTGGTATTTATACCATGACCACACTGAAATTAGGGTGTATGGATGCCAACTCACTCCCTATAAGCTGCCCAAATATCTCCCCATGAGAATATTTGCATTAGAGTATATTAGGTAGATTATAAATTTGGATGATCTAAATTTTCTATCAGCCAGGAAGAAAACACAGTTCAAAATAAAAAACCAGCTTGGTCCTTTTATCTGCAATAATAAGGAGGCTGGAGAAGAGGCAGAATTTTTTTTTACAGGAAATGAAGTTCAGTAGCAGTTTCAAATGGCAGTATGACCCTTTAGGAGTCATAAACAAACTAAGACTCAAGTTTAAATTGAGCCCTTTCATGCATGAGTTCGGGCTAGACATTGAAAAATATGCCAACTAGTCAGAGTGGTTGGAAAATACCTTAATAGATATGGAGAAATGGATGGATACTAGTTCCATTCTGCATACTCCAGCCCTGTAGGACAGAAATGCAAAAAGGATTGAGGAAGAAGGTTTTTGCTCACATATAGATACAACACGTGACAGATTTGAAATCATGTACAGGAAGAAGCCTAAGCTAAATCATGTAAATGAGCAAGAAGAGATAGTTGAGACACTTCAAATCATTGATACATGTACAATGCTTAGAGAGAACACAACTCCAGCAGTTTTAGAGGAAACTCATCAGCCATCAACCTCTAATACTCAGAGTATTCAGAAGTAGCTTAGTATTGAAGTCTCTTCATCCAGCAAACCAGTGGATAAAGACAAAGATATAAAGGAGAAGTATAAGGAAATCAAGTTGAGAAATGAGGTATTGAAAGCTGAAACCTATGCCCGGTATTTCAAAGAGACTCCTAGAAATCGGATAGGTTACTTTCATCTTTTGACATTAAAACAGGTAAAATGCAAATGATCTTTTTGCAGCCCACAGTACAGCAGGCTAAGTCATCAGCAGATTATAGAAAGGTAGAATTTGAAGTTTTGGCTAGGGATGTTCACCCTATAGATCAAATTGAATTTCATAAGCAGGCAGGAGAAATGATATAATCAACAATGACCAACAAAGCTATGAGTGTACAAAAGATTCAAAATTCTCTAGACAATATCACATCACAGTTTAAGCTAGAGAAAGCATCTTCACAAGCAAAGGATAATAGAATCAAATCACTAGAAGACTTGGTTATTGAGATTGGCTACAATCTAAATGACATCAAGGCAGCAGAAAAGCTCATAAAGAAGAAAAATGAAGACATTGCTGCTTTGAAGAATAAGCTAAAATTGCCTCCTTCTGAACATCCATAGATCAAGGAAGTCCTAGAGAATCAAAGCCAAAAGGATAAGATGATGGACCTCATTCTTCAGCTAAATACTCAATTGAAAGAAATGGAGAATGAAATGGATAAGTTAGTACAGGAAGAAGCTATTGCTACTTCTATTTCTACAATTACTACAACAGTTCCTTCTACTTTGGCAGCTTTATTGGCCCCAGTAGCTCCACTAGCTACAACACTTCCAACTACATCAGCAACAGGTTCAACAATAGCAATAGCTCATCCTAGTGATGAAGCAAGTAAACTGGTCAAAGCCATGGAGGATATGTCCATCCAAACCACTGAAATAAATAGACTTAAGGAACAAATAAAAAGTCTAGAGGATGGAAAGAAACTGGCTCAAATCATGCATAAGAATGAAGCTCAAAAGTCAAACAGATTGAATGAAACGATACAGAAATTAGAGAAAGAGTTGACATTAAAAGAGCCACTAGCCCAAGAAAAACAACTTTTATGGGACAATATCATTGACTGAGTCAATGATATTTAGCCATCTATGCAGGTGATATTTGAAAAAAATGATTTGGTCAAAGAGGCTGGTGAGGCAATTCAAAGGGTTAGAGTTGAACTTGGAAATATGCCAGAAGAAGCCTCAAGAATAATCCAGTTCCTTAACTCAAAGAAAAAGTATGAATTGAAGGAGCTTGGAATAGATGACAGAACTGACACCATACTAGAGGTGAAGAAGGTAATCACCAAGAGAAACCTAAGGATATAGCTTGAGGAGAAGTGCCAAACAATGGAGCTAGCAATAGCCAGGTTCATGGTCAAATTTGATGCTTTGAGGCAGAAAGGTCTACCTAACCCACTGGTGATTAATGACAGGTTGATGCCACATGAAGACTATGATCAGAGAATCAGGGAAGTGGCAAAGGAACAAGCCAATAGTTCCTCCATGAAAAGGATTCCTATAGAAAAATTCCTTTACCAAAATTTTGAGAACCTCTTTTACCTCCAGCATGAGGTAAAACATCTTTTTATAAACAAGTCCACCTTTGAAAAATATTGAGAAACTGATGAAGTCTACCGAAGAATGGTAAATATTAAATTACCAGATGTAGATGCTTGGGAAAATTTGAATGATTTATAGCAGATCAGCTAGGTCAAAGAGTATCAGTCAAAGGTAGGGTAAAAGGACAGCCAACGTAGAAAACAACCAAAGAGAGAAAGCAACAAAAGATCAAAACAACAAACAAAAGAAGAGGGAAAACTTGCATCAGTGACATATCTGTCTCTATATTCTTGCATGACGATATTTATTTTTCCTTGAATAATTCCTAAAACAGTTTAGGATATTTTGTAATAACTTTTTGTATAAATACTTCATAAATCGAAGTATAGAGGGTGGATTGTTCAACATTTCTATAGTTATATTGATCTGAAAACCTGAGGGTTTATTGTAACATTTTCAAGTCAGAAAACTGGACTGAGTAATAAAGGCATTGCATTATAGGATTCATGTGTTGGAACACTTCAGTGAAGTATCTTTCATTTGTTAAATTGTTATTTTCTTAAGTATTTCACATACATACATGTTTTCCAATTTGAATGAAATAACTGGAATTTACAAAATTTGTTTAAGTACACTTTGTCTTGAACAATTATTCATTTTTATGTTTTCTTTTGATATCTAGAGTAGGGAATTCTTCATTTCTCCATAGTTTTGATTGACCTCTTTCATTTACCTCATTATCCAGTTTGAGGAATCCTTAATTTCTCCTTGACCCCGATTGAAAAACCATTTCACCATCCAGCCTGTTAGTCCTTACAATCTCCAAGGCTGAAAAGGAAATCGAGAAGGGTAACCTCAAACCACTTCAGCTTAGTAGCTAGCCCTACTGAGCATGAGATGGATCTCTCTAAGTCTCTTATCAGTGATATGACTTTAAAGAAAATGAATTTTAGGCTAGATATGTGTATTTGTTTGTTTGTTTGTGAAAATTTGATTTTTAGGGTTTCCTGAACTTAGGGTTTGGAGCCACAAATAGGTCTAGGCTATAAAAGTGCAGGAGCAAATATGAGAAGGAGCTAGATATTAGAAGCCATGGTGTATTTTGAATGTTGTCAATGTAGTATAGAAGATATAGTGTGGAAGAAACTAATGAGCATAAGTAAACATGATTTCATTAGATTAGGAAGACATACACATAACTATGAAAACCAGATTACAGAGCTTGAAAAACAAGAATTTTGTGCATTTTATTGTAAGGCATCCATAGAAAGAAGAGATATAATGTAGATAAATATGTTTAGACCATTAGAAGACAGAAAGAATGAATTACAAGCACCATGAACTCACTGGGCTAGAGTTCCTTGAAAATACCTGCAACCTGTCTCTGTATTAGCTAAAAAGATGATTACATGCAAGCTTCCTTCACAAAAAGTTCAACCCTCTTTTCCTCAAGAGAAATGATACATATAGATTCTCTTAGATCACTTTCCCACCTTCAAAAGTCAAATTCCTTGGTGGAGGAACTGACTCCAAGATTCTCTCAACCAACAGGTGAGAGTGAGAAGGTGAAACTCAAACACTTCATGGAGAGTTTGTTTAGGAGTTTTCTTCATTTATGAGGCCTAATAAACATCAAAAAACAACCTATGATGTACATTTATTCATGCCTACATCACCTAGTCTCGAAAATAGTGCCATTACATAGAGAATCTTGACTTTGACTGAGTCAAACTAGAAACTTAGAAATTTACATAGTGAAATTTACAATTTAAAACACATAAAAGTGCAGAAGCGCAGTGCCGAATTTGAGCTGATTTTCAGGTTACTTCTATGGGTCAAAATGAAAAAATGAGAGAATGGTTGACTAACCCTTCAAGTCTAGTTTCTAAAACAGTTTGAATTTCTAAATTTGGATCATGGGAAGGCCTTCCAAAATCCATTCTCCCAAGGTCACTTCAGAAGCACAACGCCTGTCAAAAAACGGTCCAGAATGCTAGTTTTTTGCCACTTGTTTGCCTTTTTCTCCAAAACTGAGCCACCTCTGTAAAATTTGAGCAGATAGGTTTTTATAGGATGGCAAGAGCTTTCCAAAAATGTAGACCTTTCCTCAAATGGAGGCTTGAGGAAAACTGGAGAAACTGATTTTATGAATTTAGCCAAAAAATTCCAAAAAACTCAAAATGCTCAGAATTTGCTCAAAATTGGAGGGAAGGTGTAAACATATGTGTTTTAAACCTTCATAGATGCTTCAGCAAGCATCTCCAAGTTTCCCCCACCCTTTTGGTCCTTTTTGGCTTTCTTAAGCTTGTTTTCAAGCTGCTTAACCTTGGCATTGCATTCATGTTTTGAGCTTGGTAGTGGTGCGGCATATTTCCGAGCAACTGATTATCCATGTTTGCCTTCTCAAGTAGCTTCTCCAAGTGTTGATTCACCCTATTGAGCCAATACTCCTTGTCTTGATTGATCTTAAGAGCAATCCTATCCTTTAGGTCTAGGTCTTCATTTAAGAGAATGTGTTCTTTCCCTTCTTGTAATGCCTTCTTTAGGCCCATTGTTCTTGGCCTTTTCCTCTTTCCCTTCCCTTTTGATCCTTTAGGCTCACTTGGTTCTATGATCCCCTTGCCTTTGTGAACCTGCTGCAATAACTTGGCTTGTTCCTTTTCCATGATCAACTCCTTTTATTTGAGCTTACTATTCTCCAGTTCAAGGAATGATATGACATATTTTGCTCTTTCCAAATTGATTGTTAGCTCCTTGATTTGATAGTCCTTATCCTTAATTTTGTGTCGCATGTTTGAAGTCTAATCCTCCGCCTCTAAATCAATAATCTCAAACTCATGCTCAACTATGTCTTTATCCTTTGCTGCCGATCCTTGATTTGTGATGAAGAAGGCTTGGCCCCTTTCTCTCCATGAGAAGCAAACACAAGTCCTTTTCATCTCTGGTATGCTTTGGTCACCTTAGGTCTAGGTGCCTTGGGAACCTCCCCTAATTTTTTTTATAACCCTACTTCCATAGGCTGTGCTGATGTGTCTTGGTGATAGTTTGGTGAAGCAATCTCATTTCATTTTTGAAAGCCTAGATGATAGGAAAAGGGAAAAAATAGTGAGGTATGAGTGGAAAATGAAGTGATGTGAAGGTGGAGTTTGATAAAATGGTAAAGGAGGTTTTAAAGAGGTGGATATGGATTATGGAAAACTTATAAAAATGAGTGGAAGAGAAATTAAGGAACAATGTGCTTGTAAAAGGGAAAAAACAGAGCTTTTAGGGAAAGTGCCCAAAACCCTAGGAATGAACTAGGGTTTCAATCTTAGTGAGGTATATTTATGTTCTGAGGCTGATGGTCGTCATCAACCCTTTCATTTTTGCATGAGAAATTCACTGAAAGACCCTAATTGAAGAAAGCTTTGGCATGAATTGATTTTGCAAATTAAAAGGTAAGTAAGGTGGTGTACTTACTTGTATCTTAGCTTAGGATTGCAATAAAACAAGTGATCAAGCTTAAAAATTGAGTTTGGGTGAGTTTTAGGCAATTTTAGCTACTCTGGCCCAAGCGCAGCGCAGTGTTCCTGAGCGCAATGTCAGGCCTCCAAGCGCAGTGCAATCTTCCTCAGCGAAACACCGGTCTTCCAAACCGCTTTTAGAGGCCTTAACCTACTCCAAATTGAGATATTGATAGCTCATTGGAAAGATCTTGATGTCTGCTATACGCTAGACTCCTAAAGCATGAATTTTGGACACTCCATCAGGTAGAAAAATTTATTTTACCAAGGTCGCTCCAAAACCCAGGGTGTCTCTGACAAAAGAGAAGCGCCAACTTGTAGAGCACTTTTGGATGCCTTCCACTAATCCAAATCATGATCTTAAGGTATCATTGGAAATATTAGGATTTCTTATACACAATAAAGTCCTTAAGCACTTCCAATACTTGTTCCAAACCCCCAAAAAACTGTCTTGAAGTCAAGTTGTCCAGAAGTGCAACAACTCTCCCGTAGCAAGTGCATTTTGGGAATTTATTTTAAACCATAACACCTGTGCATATAATGAAGGAGGTTTTTGTTCCCTGGACTATAATGGACACAACCTTCTTTCATTTTTTAAAAATTATTCTCCATTTGTTCAGAAACATATTTTGAAGCAAACATGTCCCTATGAGAAATGATGAGGTGAGGCAGTGTACTGTAACATTGTCTTATTTGAAATAAAACATTACCTTTACCTTTATTTTGATTTCCCTAAGCTGCTAACTCCATTTACCCATTGGATTACATGATGGACATGCTTTTTTTTGGACCTATGGTATCATGATGACACATGGAGTGAGACCCTAGACCATGACCTAAAATGAGGAATTTAACCATTTCATTACCTAAGACACTTAAATGAAGATATGATACCTCGAAGAAGACAATGACCATGATGAGTGATGAAGACCATATTGACAATATTTCTTGGATTTGATGAACCTTGGATTTGAATTTTGGATCTCATCTCACTATATTTTCGGAGATATGATTCAAGTAAGTTAGGGTTTTTGCAGGACCCCAAATTACATCCCAAATCGATGAACTTTTGAAAATCGTCATAACGTTCTCTCTGAGCATCAAATTGAAATTTCATAAGAATTTACAGAAAGAGGATGAACTATAGTTTTATGTGTATTGTTTCCAGGTCCAAAGGTTGAAACAGTCACACGTGGCAGGTTGTACAAGTCCGCTCTACTGAACCAGTCTATAATTAGGTCATTGTGGGATATTTGGCATAACTCTTTCTTGAAGAATCCAATATTGATTACACTAGTGGGATTAGAAAGATGACTCATAGGGTTACCATAGGACGCACTTTCAGACCTTGGAGATCTGAAATTACAGAGATACAATAGATTCAATATCGAGCTCCTACTAAGCGAAAAAAGGTGCGTATTTTGTTTAAAATTTGCATAAGTTTCATTTGAAAAATTAAATTGAAGTGATTCAAAGGACATAGTGAAGCATAATTATCATTAACCGATGTCCCAAAGAAATAAAATGGAAACACCCAGTAAGAAACCTGAAATCTCTACCATGCCTCATGAAGAAGAGGAAGAAATGCAACATGATATGTCAAAATTACGAGACCAAGTGCAACAAGTTTCTCTCTCACAAAAAGTAATAGAAGCTAAGATGGATGGTTTAAAGAAAGGCATGGAAGATAATATGGATGGCATGAAAGCTAATATGGAAGCTAATATGGATGGTTTAGAAGCAAAACTGAAAGAAAACATTGAAGATTTGAAGAAAGACATGGAAGGTTTGAAAGGAGGTTTGGCAAAGTTTCTACACGAAATGCTTCCTAATGGTGAAAAGGTAGTAGAGGAAACTCATGATGAGAATAAAAGTAATGTTAATCATGATTTCATAGAATCTAACTTTGGATCAAAGACTCACCATATTCCAAATATCGATATGAGGAAGTTTTATGTCAAGGATCCTGTAACATGGATACTATAGATGGAGCAATATTCTGATCTCCATAATGTGGAAAACACGCAAAAGGTACGCATTGCAACTTTATATTTGGAACCCAATTAGTTTGTATGGTATTAATGGATTTTATCTTGTAAACAAATTGTCACTTGGTCAATTTTTATGGAGGAAATGATAACATATTATGAGGATACAAAAGAAACACCTTCTTTAGCCAATTGATAAATGTCAAACAAAAGGGTTCAATGGTGGAGCACATTGAGGAATTCCAAAAATTGAATATAAGGGTAAAAGATATTCCAGAGGAGCATAGGTTTGATGTGTTCATAGGGAATTTAAAGGATAACATCCAACATGAGGTTCGAATTTGGGAACCTGATTCATTGGAGAAGGCATTCAAGTTGTCAAGAAAAATTGAAAGCAAAACTATGGCAACAAGGAAACCTACCACTGACAACTATAAAGATGTAAGCATTATTACCCCTAGCCTTCCAAAAACTACAAGGTTGACACCACAACAATTGGAAGAAAAAAGAGCAAAAGGGCTTTGTTATAGTTGTGATAGAAAATACACTAAAGGTCATAAGTGTGTTGAGAATAAATTATTTTACATAGATTGTGAAGAGGAAGAAGAAAGGGAAAAATAAATGTCAAAAGAAGAGGATATACATGAGGAACCAAACCTAGAAAAAGAAGAAATGAATCCAACCATACCTTGTAATGCATTGGTAGGAATTACCACAACTCAAACCCTCAAGATAGAAGGACATATCAAGAATAAAAAGGTAATAGTGTTGATTTATTCGGGTAGCACCCATAATTTTATTCATTGTAAGATAGCCAAGGAATTGAATTGATCCAGCACCAGAGTGTCAAGTCATGGTTGCAAATGGAGGAACCATAAATTGCTCTGGAAAGTGCCATAATATAAAGCTATCCATGGGAGAATATGTATTGAATAGTTCAATGTTTTCCATTCCAATGGGTGGTGCTGATGTTGTACTAGGAATCCAATGGCTACAATCTTTGGGTATGATAGCTTTTAATTTTCAAGAACTTTTCTTGAATTTTTTTGGGAAGGAAAGGAAGTTGAATTAAGGGGTATCACGGGGAAAACAAGAAAAATAATAAGCTCTAATAGCATGACAAAGATTCTAAATAAAGAACAACAGGGTGTAATTGCACAATTATGTTCACTAGAGGTTCCCACATCAAAATCATTTATTTCTCCAGATCTCCAAAAAGTTTTGGACAATAATTACAAGATATTTGTGACTCTCAAAGCCCTCCCACCTATTCATGATCATGATCATGCTATTCATTTGATTCCAAGAAGTGTTCCTCTAAACATCAGACCTTATAGATATCCATGTGCCTAAAAGAGTGAAATTGAACGCATGGTTGCAGAAATGCTAGATGATGGTATAACTCAACCTAGTCAAAGTTCTTTCTTTGCTCTAATAGTATTGGTGCACAAGAAGGATGGATCATGGTGCATGTGTCCAGATTATAGGGAGCTCAACAAGCTCACTATTAAAGATAAATTTCCTATTCATGTCATTGATGAATTATTGGATGAATTACATGGAGAAATTTACTTCACCAAGCTGGATATTTTTTTAGGATATCATCAAATCAGAATGAAGACTGAAGACATTTTGAAAACAAAAATTAGAATTCATGAGGGTCATTATGAATTTTTGGTGATGCCTTTTGGCCTTACCAATGCACCTTCTACATTTCAAGGTTTGATGAATTCCATTTTCAAACCCTTCCTTAGAAAATTTGTGTTAGTATTTTTTGATGATATACTAATATACAGTAAGTCTTAGAAGGATCATGTTCAACATGTTGACAGGGTACTCAAACTATTGGAAGAGAAACAATTATATGTAAAAGCCTCCAAATGTTTCTTTGGAGTACAAGAGGTGGAATATCTGGGTAATATTGTATCTCATGAAGTTGTTAAGGTAGACCCTAGAAAAATTAAAGCCATTAAGGAATGGAAAATCCCCACATCCATAAAGCATCTGTGAGGATTTCTCAGGTTGACAAGGTATTATCGCAAGTTTTTTAAGAATTATGGGAGTATAGAAGCACCTCTAACAACATTAATGAAGAAATGTGCATTTTCTTGGACTCCAGAAGCAACAAAGACCTTTGAACATCTTAAAGAGGCAATGTGCCAAGCACCGGTCTTAGCTACGCCAGATTTCACAAAAACATTTATTGTGGAATGTGATGCCTCAGGAAATGGAATTGGTGTTGTTTTAATGCAAGAAGGAAGACCCATTGCTTTCGAAAGTCGTCCAATCAAAGGAAATTATTTACACAAAGCTATTTATGAGAAGGAAATGTTGGCAATACTACATGCACTTAATAAATGGTGACCTTACCTGATGGGAAGACACTTCAAGGTAAAAACAGATCATGATAGTCTTAAATACTTTTTAGAACAAATATTATCTTCATAAGAGAAATAAAAATGGGTCACAAATATGTTGGCTTATGACTTTGAAATCATCTACAAAAAGGGGAAGCAAAATGTTGTTGTAGATGCACTCTCAATAAAGGATGAGGATGTGGAAGAATTGTTTTGTGTCATTTCTACTATCCAACCAGATTGGATAAAAAAACCAAGGGCTGAATGGAAGAATGACGAAGAAGTGTGGGGACTCATTCAAAAGATGCAACAAGATCCCAGTACATCTGATACATTTAACTGGAAAAATGATTCATTATGGTAAAAAGATCACTTATACATTTGTAAGAATTCCCAACTCAAACAAAATATTCTTCTGGAATTGCACACCTCTCCCTTAAGAGGGCACTCAGGATTTTTAAAAATTTACCATAGGGTTAAGAAGGATTTTTTTGGGATGGCCTTAAATATGATATTCAAAAGTATGTGGTGGAATGTTTGGTTTTCCAACATAATAAAGTTGAGATAATTAAGACCTCGGGTTTGTTACAACCTTTATCCATTCCAAGTCAACGTTGGGAGGAAGTTTCAATGGATTTTGTCACAGGTTTACCAAAGTCCGAAGGAAAGAGTGTCATCATGGTGGTAGTTAATAGACTTAGCAAGTATGAACACTTATGTGAATTATCTCATC
This sequence comes from Pinus tabuliformis, assembly GCA_031772625.1. Lineage (NCBI taxonomy): Eukaryota > Viridiplantae > Streptophyta > Pinopsida > Pinales > Pinaceae > Pinus > Pinus tabuliformis. The sequence continues at coordinate 165,828,567 of CM062811.1, forward strand.
CATTTAAAGCTAGCACAGTTGCTACTACATTTATGGAAACAATTCAAAAGCTACATGGATACCCAAAGATTATTGTAAGTGACGGAGATCTCATTTTCATTGGAAATTTTTGGACAAAATTGTTTTCTTGTTTCGGTACTCAGTTAGCTCATAGCTCATCTTATCATACCCAATCTCATGGGAAAACAGAGATAGTGAACAAATGTTTGGAAGGATATCTTCATTGCTTTGTATCTGATAAACAAACACAATGGGTCAAGTGGTTGCCTCTGGCTGAATGGTAGTATAACACTTCCTTCTATACTATGGCAAAAATGACCTCACTTATGGCACTTTATGGATATCATCCACCGTCTGTCACATCATATTTAAGAGAAAATTCTAAGGTTCAAGCAGTGGAAGATCACATCGAGCATCAACAAGAAGTTCTCCAACTCTTAAAGGATAACCTCACTTTGGTGTATAATAGAATGAAACAAAAGGCATATTAACATCGCAGCAAAATAAGTTTTGATGTAGGCGACTCGGTATTTCTATGACTACAACCATACAAACAAATTTCCGTCAAGCAAGCTAAGAAGGATAATAAATTATCACCAAAGTATTCTGGTCCATACAAGGTGTTACAAAAGATTGGTACTATGGAATACAAATTGGAGCTTCTTGCATCTTCACGAGTGCACCCAGTTTTCCATGGGTCATGCTTAATGAAGGTTATAGGTGACAAGTTCCCAGTTCAAACAATATTTCTTGAACTTGACGAGGAAGGAAAAATCATATTGGAACTTGAAGTAATCACAAAAACAAGAAATCAATAACTACGAAATTGATCAATTTCAGAGTATCTCATCAAATGGAAGAACTTACCCACTGAAGATTCCACATGGGAGGATGAGAATTTTATACAGAGGCATCCAAAACTACTCAAGTGTTGAGGACAGCACTATTTTGAAGGAGAGGGGCATGTTAGGTCCCTATACTACTAGTGTAACCCCTTATTGTTATTAGTGTAACCCCCTTATTATATTGTTGTGCCCATGTAGTCCCCATATTGTTATTATTGTGCCCCATAGAAGCAAACTATTGTTATTGTTGTGCCCTTAGAATATTATTGTTATGTCAGCTCTGATTATATTTAGACCCCTTAGACTCCTATATATATAGGAGGTATTTTCATTTGTATCATCCAAGAATTGTTCATTTGTGTAATATAAAGGAGGTTTCCCCCTCGAAGAGGCTGATTTTGAAATCGTTGATCTATCTTTTCTTCTATTTTGTGATTCGGTTGCATAACAACTCAATTCATTGTCCAAACCCCTAGTTTTCTTGAAGGCAAAAACATTCCCCCTTTGACTAGGGATGTTGCAAAAAGAGGAGAGCAAACTCTGTCACTTGTTAGAACTAGCCTTCTTCCTGGATTTGAAAATGTTGGTGATCTCACCCCCAAGATGGAAACAAATTCTAGGACCAACCAAAATCAAGACCAACCCAAGACCCCACGAAGTAGGAGGCATTTGGCTTATTTCTTTGTGAATTTTAATTTGAGTGACAATCCTAAGCTTTTACTTGAAAATACAATAATTAGTTACCCAAGTTTAAGGGTGATGCTACCATAATTTCCCGTGGTTATGTTGAAGAATTTTACTGGGCAATTTATCCTAGGTTAGTATTCAAAGAAGACCGGATCATGATGTTATTTTCCATATCATTTGAAGGACAAGCTAGGGAATGGTATCTTAGTCTCCCTCTAGGATGCATAAAGAACTTTGACCAATTTGATTTTTTCATGAAGGGATGGTCATTTTATGCCCAAGGAAATTTCAACATTGAAAAGTTTTACCAAATAAGTAGGGTAAGGGAAGACATCAAAGAATTCATCCAAAATTTCGATAGGGTATTGAGGGATATCCTTGACCATTTGAGATCCCTTGATGCTAACATACTTGATCCAAGTGGATGTTGGTGGCCAACCACCTATGCCACTTGGACCCCCACAACTATCTCTTTCAGTTTTTCAGTTTTCGTAATTGTAGCACAATTCACTATTTTTAACAGTTTTTCGAGTCCTGAACTTCCGGAGCCGTTTTGAGGCCCTAAACGTAGTTTTTTGGGAAATTATGGCTGCAACATGGGTCCATGGGCCGATGTTTCTCTTCCCAAAGTTGTAGTGCTCAGATAGATATTTCTAACGAGCTATTGTACGTGTCAAACAGAGATCGTATGCCAAAGTTACGACCCTGGGAAATTGATGTACCAATTTACCCAAACGGGGCCCACAATTTGGCGTTTCATCTTCTAGGGTTAGGTTTTGAGATGTTAAGGGTTTTCCATTATTTCTAAACAATAAATAAGCCTTTGAGCCTCATTGTAACACAGTTCAAAGGCATGTAGCTGCCACATCTCTTCTCAGAGATAAGCTACCATCGCCCTAGCTGGTTTATTTCCATCACCGTTTGTAAGCATATTTCAGTATTTTACATTAATGAAATGAAGTTTTATTTCCACTGCATCCCTGTGTTTATGGTTATCTCTGTAATTTATTGCATTCCTGTTTAAATCCAGATCAGTGGTATCAAAGTGGTCTGCTTTTTCTCTATTTTTCTTTGCATGTCCCCAATGAGGTTGGGATATAAGGAGTTAGGGCTTGAACTGGTCGAGCCTTTGCAAGACCAGCCTCGCAAATCCCAACGACCTCCCATGGCGGATGAGAAAAAAGATGAGGGGGTAGGAGATCCTATCAAAATCTTTCTCGAAGAAGCCCTCAAGTGATAAAGGAATGCGATGATGGAAAGCTTTGTGCAAATCCTTCAGCGGCTACCCAAAGGTAATGCATCGGCTTCCAGCAGCTACTCTAGAAATGCCACACCCTTTAAGGTACAAGTTAATTTTGAAATCCCCATCTTCGAGGGTAAAATAGACGCAGATGTCGTAGATAAATGGTTAAATATGCTAGATGGGTATTTTTCTGTTCATGAATTTTCGAGTCGGGAAAAGATTGTTTTCGCTCTTCTCAAAGCAGCCCCCCACATCAAGGACTGGTGGGAAACCTACTGCGAGCAAAAAGATGAAAGTACAGGCTCATTATTTTCAGCCGCACCAACTTGAGATTCATTCAGGGATGCCATCAAGGATCAATACTACCTTGTCAAAAACTACGAGGACAGATACATAAAGTGGACCATGCTGTGGTAGGGAAGGGACCAAGATGTGCCAGAGTTCACAAACATTTTTCATACCCTTCGCACATAGTTGGGTATCAAGGACTCTAAGCTGCATTTGGTACTCAAATATCGTGGCTGCCTACACAGATACATCCAGGAAGAGATGGAGTTCCTCAACATCTCCTCGCTCGGCATGGCGTACCGATACACTATCAAAATCGAGCAGAAGTTGAAACAAAAGAAGGGAGACTTTGGATCTACAAATCCAAAGACCAAAGGACAAAGCCAAGGCGGGGTGACCCAAGGCAACTCGTCGAAGCCGCAAGAAAAGAACAACACCACGAAGTCGAAGAAGGACACGGGAAAGTGGTGTGAGTTCCACAAGAGTCCCACTCATAACACAAGTGAGTGTCGGACCAAGCAGTCGTTGGTGGCCGAGTTGAAGGCTTCAGAATCAGATGCATGTTCTAACCCTGAGATAGAACCCGACAAGGGGAATGACAAAGGGAAGCAGATCATTGATGCAGAGCCCAGCTTCATTGTTGCCACCACCAAGATCCAGAAGAATAAGCCCGAAGATCTAGAGGAGGGGGAACGTCTTTTCCACTCACAGATGTGGGTGAAGGGTTCGCTGCTGCAATTCATTGTCGATAGTGGCAGCCAAAATAACCTCATTTCAATGGAGGTCGTGAAGCAGTTGGGCCTACCGACTACACCACACCTAGAGTCGTACAGTATCGGGTGGCTTCACGAAGGACGAGATCTCAAAGTTCGCCAGCAGTGCTGCCTTCCCTACAGCATCAAGCCCTTCAAAGACGAGGTATTGTGTGATGTTACACCTCTTGAGGTTTGTGATGTATTATTAGGCCAACCATACTTATGGAGGAGACATGTTGTGTATGAGTCAAGGCCTCGTGCTATCATTATTTCTTTGTGTAATTCATTATACAAGATACCGGAGGTAGCCCCACCTACCACCACCTCTTTGATCACTGCTAAGAAAGGTAGCAAGCTCATCTCCCAGACTAGGAAATTCATCTGTTTGGTTTTCTCCCAAAGGAAGGGGAAGATTGTCACCACATCCATGACCCCCGTGAAGGGTTACTCCACGCAGCAACAATAGCAAAGGGATACGATCATGACAGAACATAGGAACAACTTCTCCTCATCCATAGGGGTACCACACAAGGTTTATGTGGGCAACAAATTCTGGTTGCATCTGCAGAAAGAACGCCTTACAAGAGTCCATCAGAAGCTCCGACCACGCCGACATGGTCCTTACACCATTACCAAGGTTGTGGGAAATAATGCTTTGGAGAACAACATTCCTCCATTCCTTTTCCTGCACCAAGTGTTCAATATGTACCACCCTTGACCATGCTTCCCACCTTTACTAGACACATTCGAGATTGTAGAACAACTCACCAGGGACCAAGTTCAGTAGATGGAGGAACTCAATGCAATGGGGACCATTGCTTCCTAAGGGGGGATGAATGATCTAGGTGGATGTTGGTGGCCACCCACCTATCCCACTTGGACCCCCACAACTATCTCTTTTAGTTTCCGTAATTGTAGCACAATTTACTATTTTTAGCAGTTTTTTCGGGTCTTGAACTTCCGGAGCCGTTTTGAGGCCCTAAATGAATTTTTTTGGGAAATCTGGGAGCAACGTGGGTCCATGGACTAATGTTTCTCTTCCCAAAGTTTTAGTTCTTGGATAGATCTTTCTAACGAGCTATTGTACATGTAAAACGGAGATCGTATGCCAAAGTTACGACCCTGGGAAATTGATGTACCAATTTACCCAAATGGGGCCCACAATTTGGCGTTTCATCTTCTAAGGTTAGGTTTTGGGATGTTAAGGGTTTTCCATTGTTTCTCAACAATAAATAGGCCTTCGAGCCTCATTGTAACACATTTCAGAGGCATGTAGCCGCCACATCTCTTCTCAGAGATAAGCTACCATCGCCCTAGCTGGTTTATTTCCATCACCATTTGTAAGCATATTTCAGAGATTTACATTAATGAAATGAAGTATTATTTCCACTGCATCTTTATGTTTATGGCTACCTCTGTAATTTATTATGTTCGTGTTTAAATCCGGATCAATAATTGATAAATTCATTAAGGTTGTGGGTGTTCATCTGACATATGCGCTAAGAGATAAGAAACCTAGGAGCCTAACTAAGGCCAAGGAAGTAGTTATGGAAGTTGAACAAAACTTGGGAATTTCCAAATTGGATGTAGATAAGAATCCTAAGGCTAAGGATGAGTTCAAGAAGAGTAAATCCAAAGATCAAAATTAGGAAATCCTTTTAGTTCTCCTTAAGAAGGTTGATAAGTTATACGAGGAAATTAACTCAAGGGACAGACTTTACATGAATAAGTTCACCACCTTAGAAAAGGCTCAAAAATCAAGCTTCATTCTAAAAAACAAGCCTTTCCATAGGAAGACAAATCATGAAGGCAAGCAAATCTCATCTCAAGTTCCTAACATATTGGCCCCAACTAATGTTGTGGAACAAGAGACATCCTCTGAAAGTGAGAAAATTGATGAAGATGAAAGTGAATATGAAGAGGGTGAGGAGAAAGCTACTATGGTGGATTCCCATGCCTTCAATATTTGTTAGGTGGCACATACACTCACCCTACCATTAGTGAAGTAACCATAAAATAAGAGAAGGATGAAACAATTCTTAATGATGATGATCATGGAAGATTTAAGGGAATTCAATATTCAAGAAAGAATGATAAATACCCTTCCGCAATCTCAAAGGAGCCCAAAAAGAAGAGTCTCCTCCCAAGAAACCCCTTCCTAAAGAACCTCCTAGAAAAGATCCCCCCTAAGAAAGAAAATCCTAAAAGGAATCCTCCAAAGGAAGAGCCCAAAAGTAAGTCCAAGAGTAACGAGGTCAAGCTTGATATTGATATAGGTATTTTTGTAGGAAAGATGGCTATGTAAGTTCCCTTAAAAGATATTGTGAGGCTCCCATGTCAACAATGGCGAGTTAAGAAATCCCTTGGGTTTGAAGAAGAAAATGACACACCAATAACACTACAAAACATTCACCTTTCCAATTCTAACCTAGGACATGAACCCTTCTTTCTCACCTTATCTATCAATGACCTCCTCTTACATAATTGTATGTTGGATTCAGGGGCTTCCACAAATATCATGTCATTAAAGGTCATGAAGCAACTAAATTTGAGCATTACCAGAAGGTATAAGGTGGTTTGCAGTTTCAACTCCCAGCCTATCGAAGTAGAAGGCCTCATAAAGGATATAAAGGTTTTCTTATTTATGAATCTCGATATATCACTGCTCATGGATGTCGTAGTCATAGATATTCCTAATGTATGGGGGATGTTATTTTCTAGGAAATGGGGTGCTACTATGGGTGGTCAACTCCAAATGGACTTATCTTATGTCACCATTACGCAGTCTAATGGAACTCCTTTACCCTCTATAGAGAAGATATGTACCCTACTCATGTGGTAAAACCAGGGCCCATCCCTTATTACAAGATCCTGAGACTGAGAAGCCATCTCTTATTCTCCCTTCTCAAGAGGTTTGTATCGTTAAAAGGCCTAATCACAAGAAAAACAAGAAATGGAAGCCCAAAAAGGAATACAAGGTTGGGGATATGGTGTTGGTAAATAAAAACCGTATACCTATCAAGATTCCCGAGAAGGTTGGTGAGGACTACTATTAAATTCCCAAACTTGACGACAAAATTTGGCCACAACTGGTCAAATTAAGTCGTATCACCCCATTCCTTGATACTTGTAGCATATGCATGTTAGGATAGAATTCATTGCATGCTGATTTTTCTCATTAGAACTAACATTATATGATATTATCATGCTAGAATAACTACATTTAGATTAAATTTCATTTAAATTAGAAGCTTATTTCTTGTTGATTTTATGGCCTAATATTAAGCATGGGTAATCATAATACGCCACAAAAACATGTTGCTTTGTGTGCTTGGTTTTTTATATGTGAAGGTAACAGGTTTGCAGTCCCAAGATATTGTTAGTGTTCTCAAGACCTCCCTGTTTGAGTACGTTCATGCACTCTTCTGAGAGATCGTGCCCTAGTGGAAGCCATATGTTACCCACCACCTGTGCATAGTATCCATAGGAGAAAAAAATCTCTTGTATGGCCCTTGGTTAGCAGTCAAAAACCCCTTACAACCACTAGATAGCTTGATATGCCACTATATCCACCACATGAGCTATCCATATGCTCCCTCACCCATTTGTTATGATCATATGTTTGAAGGTGGGCCTTCCACCCACAAAGGTATGGCTTTTCATTGTGTAGTTGGGAATTGTTGTTTACTTATCATGGACACTTTTTGGCATGAATTAGTGGGGGGATTTGGAGGAAAGAGTGGGCTTGGTTTCTACTCTTATCTCCTCTGTCCAATTTTATGGTTAGTCTGTATCCTAGTCCCATGAGATCTCCTTTATTGGCTACTAGCTTTAGGGGTGGCACTACATGGGAAACCCCATGTACATCACCCCCATCCACTCATTATAACACCATTCACTATATTTCCCATCTGGGTCCACATTTATCCATTGGGTACACAAGGAGCTAGCCTCCCCCTCCCCTTGTCCACACCTTGGGTCATGCCTAAAATGATGCCCCAGAGGTTGATGCAGCTAAAAAGAAAAGAAAAAACATTATTTGGAAAATCTCAATAGGAAATGTACCATAAAATGCAAAAGATGGCTAGGACATACACTTTTAGCGAGTGAGAAAAAATCAAACAAGAGCAGACCCCTATCATTATGGCCATCACCTGGTTCCTAGGGTCCCTCGTATTAACCCTATTCATCATTAAGAAACCCATGATTGCCTCAACCCCTGATGGGCGATGAACTACCTCACCTTAAAGGGGTATCCACTGTTATATCTTACACGTCATGCTCTCATCCCCTCAAGCCTCAAGAAGTTATATAAGAAAATTCAATAAAAGGCAAAAGTCATATGAAGAAGGGTGGAAAAATAAAGGTCCGGGAAACTCATGTACCATGATTGCCCCCTCCTACATTCATACACCCAATTGTAGGCTTCCCTTATTATGGCTACCCTTGTATTGTGGCATGTGGCTTGGAGCTTTCCCTTGATACCCCCTCCATGTTGGAAAATGTCACTATGTCCGGTCTTCAACAATGTACTTGAGTCATCATGTAATGTACTTGTCAAAAGAATAAATAGAATAATTATTATTATTATTATTATTGTGGCTTATTAAAGCATGGGTTTCATGCTTAGGTCACCATGTTTTAGGTCAAAGTCACCATTGAGGACTTCTAGGATTTATTCTGATTCTATAAAGTTAATGTACATTTAAAGAGACCCTTCTTGGGCTTTTGAATCATGTAAAAAGGCTAATTATTCAGTCAAATATGAAATTTGTAACCTCCACACCATGTCGACCTAAGATAAGATCAAGTCATCCTAAGGACCCTATTCAACCCCACAGGAAGCCTATAAAAGGAAGCTCATCAAATTCATTTGGAGCGTCATTCTCTCACAAGTTTGCATTCTTTTGTAGCTAGGAAAAAGTGTTAAAATCTCTTGTTGTTGGGCAAAAAAGCAAAGTTCTCTTGTAGATGGGAAATGGTGTGAAGTTTGTTGTCGGGAAGCTAAATTGAATGTGAGTTTGGTATTGGAAATAATACTGAGAAGGGGGGGGGGGGGTGAATCAGTATTATCAAATATATAATTTAATTTTCAAAACTGATTTGTATACGCTACTTCGGCTTAGTGAACTAGCGTGTATACGCGACTATACTTAATGCAAACAACGTATATGCAGAGATATTTTGATTTACCCAAATTATCATGCATTGAACTTTAACCAGTATATCAGGGATTCATTAGACAGTGCAGTAAAAACAGAATAAAGAATGACACATAAGCAACACACATGAACACCAAGATATAGGGTGGAAACCCAATGTGGGTGAAAACCACCTGCCGTTGTCGTCTTTGTCTTCTTTTAATAATAAGAAAATTATGTTTACAATTTTTGTATTGGTGTAGTCTTAGACTAGTACGCAGGCTTCTACCTGCAGAAGGCTACAACCTTCTATCGTTCTCCAGCGTCTACTGGAAGGGAGCTACAACCCCCTAGCTCTTGTACTAGCTGATATGTTTACTAGTACGTAGGTGCCGGCCTACAGAAGGTTACAACCTTCTCTTTTCTTCCAGGGACCACGTTTCATTAATTTTCAGACTGGATCCATCAACAACATTATTCAATCATCAAATATATTTGCATCAACCAATCTCCTTTTGAACCAACCACAACTGAATCAAGCAATCACTTTGACAACCTATCAATCTGATCATTTAGAATGCTGTCACCAGAATACAGTAACCAAAACCCAAGCCCGAACCCAAAACACGCAACAACAAACAAAAGCAACTAAAACATATTTTATAAGGTATACGCTACTTCCATGTGTCAAACCTGCGTGCATACGCCTCTTTTCTAAAGTGAACCTGCGTACAGATCTATAAATGATGATTTAAACATTACAACTATTCCAGACTTCAGTCATACCCAGATCATATCATTTACAGAATAATATATGTGTCAGTATTCAGATCTAGAATATTCATGAGAGAAAACACATAATGATAGTTCATTTTATGTCTTAAGATCCTGATCCATCATTAGATCTAGTTCCTCGTCATCTGCTAAGGTTCATCCTTGGTTTAGATCTAGCAATGCACCATAACCCAATAACCTGCATACTAGATCTCACACTTCATTAGATATTCAATACTTGCACACCTTGGCCTAATGATATTCTCCTCCTTTTATAGTTTGTAGGCCTTTCTCAATACCATGGACCAAAACCACTTAGGACTAATACCTTGGACCAAATACCTAGGGTCAATACCTAAGACCCGATACCTTGGACCAATACCATGGATCAAAATACCATGGACCAAAAACTTAGCTTTCCAAGGTATACACGCTTTTCCTTTTGTGAAACTGCATGTGTACGTATATGCGACTTGTATACAGTGAACCCGCGTGTATATGTGGCTTGGCCAATGATGAACCTGCGTATACCTTTCTTTCTTTATTCTGTGAAGTCCGATTTGTAACTCTATGCTGTTAACCTGCTGTACTGTGGTCTGTCATCTGAGTGAGTTGCCTTCTAAACTGATTCCTTGAAGCTGCCCTACATTTCATCACATCTATAAATACTACTGCCATGCATTCTGTCACATCGAATATCTCTTCTGTAGATTCATCTAGTAACCATGTACAAGTGAGTTGTTTTGCTACAAGTGGGTTGCCATCAAGTACAACACATGCATCATAATGCCAACAATCTCCCCCTTTGGACTTGATGGCAACAACAACAGCAAGTCACTCTCCCCCTTTGACATCAAGGGCAAAGGGTCATGCTCCCCTTGAGTACATGCTGAATTCTCTGATATGTTGAAGTGCGTTGATTGAGCTCCCATGATTGAGTCAATGCTCCCCCTAGGCACAAGCAAGGTCTGCAAAAAGATAACATGACCTTATACATACATCACCAATTACCTTCCTATCACTAATGACTCATACATACATCCATCTCCCAACCAAATGGGGATATACCAAGTTTGACTCATCCGCCCAACCAAGTGGGGATATACTAATTGTTTATACATGACAAAAACAAGAAACATTACATCATTCGTCCCATGCATAGTGGTGTTACAAATTAGGTCTTTTCATGACCTTTACATTAAATGATATACATGACATATATAATAGAGACCAAATGTCTTAAACAAGACCATGATAGTCAGCAACAACTATCATCAGTAGCATCTGTCAATCAGCATCCAGATCAGCAACCATGTTCTCCCCCTGAATCTGTTCCACCTGTTCACTGTCAAATCTGATCATTGCATATGTCAGTAATGTTAGTGTCAGTCTTTCCAGCCTTCCTCCAGTGATCAAATATGCTCTTACAAAGTGGTCTCAGAGTGTCAAGGTCAAATTTTGTCATTTCAGTGAGTCTTCAAGCAAAATTTGGTTACTAGGCATTAGGTCTAGGGTTTGCTTTCACTCCTAAAGTTGTCCAAATGTCAGTCCATGTCATCATTCTGCTGAGTTTATCATTATTCATAGGGTTTTCATTATCATGTCAGTGTCTAATGAGTCATTTTACACCTTGTTCATGCTTCAGTTGCACCTAGGCAAGGTCATTTCCCTCTCCTGGGGTTTTGAAAGCTAATTTCTCTTGAATGGTCAAATCATTAGCAAAACTTGTATCCAGATGTTCATACATCTTCCCCTATCCTTCATGTACCTTATCAAACACTTTCCATCACTGAGGTCCCCCAAATTCCCAATTTTTGCACAAACCCTAGTTTCTAGCTACAACCTGGCAATTTTCTAGGTTTGGCCTGTATTTTGCCCTTTTGGACCCCTTCCCCTTGCTCAATCTCTGAGATTCCACTTTCCACTGCTTCCTAACATCCCTCCTCACTCCCAAAAATTTCCCCAAGAATTTAGAAGCCCCCTATCCCCTTCATTTCGCTTCATTTCCACAAAATTCCTTGTTTCATAGATCGGGATCAGTTTCACTCAAAAGATATTTTAGAGCAATCAAAGATGAATTTGGGAAAACTGAGAGAGGTTTTTGTCCACAACAGGCCAAGGAAGAAAAACCTCCTTCACGTTTTTCACAACTGTCATGGTTTTAAAGAAATATTAAAAATACAATCGCCAGATCCAAGGAGGTTGGCCAAGGCACTAAAACGACGGAAAAGGCCCGATCCACTCCAAATTTTGGCCAAAGCCTCTTTTACTGAGCATGGTACTTGATTGGGGACTCCCAGCCCAAATTTCAAGAAATTTGGAGAAAATTTTGTCAATTGTGAATTTTTTGTGCTAAAAACAGGTTTTCTTCACCAACGCGTAGCGCGCCGCGCGCGAACCTTAAGATGGGCAACTCCATTTCAGGAAAACTCAGCATTTTCGGATTTTTCATGCAAAAATACACTTTCTCAGCAGTTGCCAAGAAATTTCATCAAGTTTTGAGCCTCCAGAAGGTCAAAAAACATGCAAAAAATGATTTTCTGCCACTTTTTTGACACACAGGAAGCAGTCTTGGGCGATTGCAATTTTGGAGGGGAAAATGGACACCAAATGCATAAATTCCACTTGGGTTGGAAAGTAGACATCCAGACCTTTCCAACAAGCCCACTTTTGCCTCATTTGGACACCTATAAGTGCCTCAATAGTTGCTCCAAAGGCGCGCTACGCGTTCAGAATCAGGGCGCTACGCGTTGGGCAATTTTCACAGAAATGCACCAACAGCTCAGCAAAACGCAGTTTTGACTGGATTTGACTTTTTGGAGTGGAATTTGATCCTCCTTGTTGTAAATGATGTAATTTTATGATATTTTGACACTCATTTATCTCTTCTAGAAGATTCATTCATGAGATAGGCAAAAATTTAATGAATGAATTGGTTTCCTAGCTTATAGAGGCAAGTTGTTTTGACTCCCTAGATTCTAGTGCTCAGTTTGGAATTGGTTGAAACAGCTCCTAGGATAGTGAGATCGACTCCTAGAGGCAAGGAAAGATGTTAGATTGCCTATATTATGTACTTTCTTGGTCATTTTCATGGTTGGACTCTTGAGGGAGAAGCTTCTATTGTATTACTCATTGTATCTCTGCAATTTTTGGCAAAGGAAGACCAGGGTTTTGCAGTCTTTTTTGGGATTCCTATGGTTACATGTATTGATGGTGTGTTTCTCTTTGTACTTGTAAGTTTGTTATGTGATTCATCTTCTTACTTTTCCTTCTGCAAATTAGGCAAATGAAGTGTTAAAGTAGAATTCATGATTGCCATGCTCTGCTTTTAAGTTTGCTTAATATCAATGTTTTCATCTGTTTAAGGAGAACTCAAGGTGCTTACTTGCTCTCCTTAGCTCCTCACCAGTCATTCTTGCCCATCTGACTCTTTCAAAGGCATAAATACAGTCTCCTACCTTGCCCCAAAGAACCCCTTGCAAAAACTGTGTCCAATCCCCGCACCCAAAATTGCCTTTCCCCGATTTTCCACCAAAATCCTAAAAATCTCAAATCAAACCTTTTATCAGTTTACTAGCCTAAAATCAGTGTTCTTTATTGGTTATCTCCGCCCTTTGAAGATCTTTGCCGAGATATACCGGAGAGAGCCCTCTCCTTTCCCGTAGGGCTAGCTACGAGGCTAAGTGGTTTGATGTTGCCTTGGAGTTTGCCTTTCTCAGTCTGAGGTGAAATTTCAAGCGCTAACATATTGGCGACCATACTGGGGAGAACAAACTTGTTTGTGGATTGATGTGTTTGTTTCATAAGTCTTAGACGGAGCCTGAAGTTATGCCAGGTAGCCTTCAAAACGCTTTTGCTTTGCATAAGCGGAAGTAGATAAACGTTGCTTCAGTCAATCTCCGTGAGCTTGTGAATACGGTCACTTCGATTGCATTTTACCCCAGTACATGTATCAAGTTTAGATCTGATTGTTGATGGTGGACAACGATCAGACACTTGAAAGGCTGAAATCATTCACCTGGCGACTCTAAATCATTTTCGAGATCAGATCCAAAGACTCCACTGGAGGATGATCCCGACCAGCAAAAACATGAAAGGACAACATGGACAGATCAGGTATTCAAGTTGGAATTTCATCCAAGACATTTTGTTCTTTGTCATAAATTATTTCTTCTCTTTTCCCAAGAATGTTAAGAAGGCCTTGCAAAGTATATTGTATTTGAGAAGAGATCCTCAGCCTACAGTTGATTCTTTCCCTCTGAAGATTGTGAATACCAAAGATTTGCATGCCTTTGAGCTTGATCAAGACCTTTCTTCTAAATTTTGTGATGACCATCTTCAAATTGATGAGTCTCAAGAGATCAAGACTAATTCTATACCTGTTGTACATACCCATACACCTTGTAAAATTCCAGATCGGTATAAACCTCTTGTTTTACCTTCTGTTCTCCATGCTTTCCCCAAAAACTATGATCTATACTTGCCGAGGTTTGATGGTGAAAGTAAGAATGTCAATGCTGAGCAACATGTGCAGAATGTTGAGAATTTTCTAGATCTTTTTGAAGTTGATGAAGAAGATGTCAGTATTAGGCTTTTTGCTCTTTCTTTGCAAGTTAAAGTGAAGAGTTGGTTCAAAGCCCTGCCTGATGCAAGCATTTCAGATTTCCAGCAGTTTGTCAAAGTTTTTCTCGACAGGTGGATGATCGGACAGAACCTTCTCTTGATTGTAGAAGAGTATAACCAGCTGAAAAGATTGCCAGGGGAGACAGTACAACAATTTTAAGCCAGATTTAACCAAGTTTATTATTCGATGCCAGTTGATATAAGGCCTACTCCTAGATCTGCTCTCTTGCACTATCCGGGTGCCTTTGATCTGGAGATGGAGTTTCAGCTGAGAGAAAGGGATATTGCAACGCTTCATGAGATGCAAAACAATGCAGTAAATGTAGAGGCGCATCTGCTGATCCGACGGGCAAGGTTGAAGGAAGAAGAGATGAAAAACATAGATCCGGAGGAATCAACATCTCTAGAGGTAAAGCTTGACATTTTGGTAAGTGCAGTAGAAAAGATGATGGACAAGATCACTGCAAGAAATGCTCATGATGTTCAAGCCCATGGCTCGCTGATTGAAGAAGAACAAGTTGCTGATTCAAATCATTTTCTTTCTGATGCCAATTGTTATAGATCTGATGATGATTGTCTTATTAATCATCTTGGAGAAGAGAGATCTGTTGATATGACATGTATGCTTGATGATGTGTTTTATACTGATGATTTGCCTCAGTTTGATCAGTATGATGATGATTATGTTCTCCAAACAGAAGCTAATCTTGCAATCGAACCAACAGCTCGTTTATGGGAGGAGGAAGTTCATTTACAGCAGCTTGAATACAATGTTCAGCCCTCACATACCAGCTATGACAGTGACGAGGAAAGTGCAGCAAATTTTGAAGTAAGTGAAGGATCTTTGCCTTTTTTTTTTTATTCGTTTCAGTTCATCAGAGATAAATACCATGCAATCAGAAATCAAATGTCAACAAGTCTTGATTTGAATCATCTTGAGAGCAATGAAAATTTTGTTCAAGACTTCTCATATTCAGATTTGCAACCCCCGAAATCCACTGATTGTCAAGTTGCAGCTGAAGACTTGGAAGTGGACACACATGATTTAATGATTCAAGGTGACTCCGTACCATTCTGTTTTGAATCATTTCAGTTTTTGAAGGGTAGATTGCATAGTAAATCTTCAATGAATAGCCTATAACAAATCAGCAATCTCTCAATGATAATGTTGAGGATGAGACAAATAACAAAATTCTTGAGCAGCCTGTAGCATCAGATTTTGCAGCCACCAAATGAAATTGAAGGGCAGATTACAGATGAAGCTGTGGAAGATGAAATACATGATTTGATGATGCAGGAAGATTCTATACCCTTTTGTTTCGAAGCATTTCAGTTTGTAAGGCAGAATCTTCGTAAAATCTCTCAAGAAAAAGATGAACAGCTAGAAGGATGTCATACATTTTCAATGGATACATTACAGCAGTCTTTTCAAGTTTTTCATGATCCAATAGCTGATGTTTTGGATGAGGTTTGCAGTCAAAGTCTTTCTCCATTGACTACATGTGAGCTTGAAACATGTGCTGATATGAATTTGATCCGGCAGCCGGTTTCTTTCTCATTTTCAACAGAGGTCTCGTCACAAGGCTCAGATCAAAGTTTGCATTCATGGTATGAGGAGAAGAAAAGTAATCCATTGGATGAGCTAAGTTCCAGTGTGCATGAACTTCAAGATCCTTATGCAGTGTTTTTGGAGGCGGATAGAGAATTCATATCATTCAACGAATCTGTTTCCAAGTTGTCATGGGAGTTGCCTTTCAGTAGTTCTCTCTTGTTGTTCATAAGTGAGCACTTGCGGAGACTTCGAACAGCAAACATGATACTTAATTGGTTGCATTGGTTGTTTCATTTCACTTGATCAGGTGATGAATGAAAGTGTTAGAGTAGGTTTTGATGAATAAGCTCCCCTTTGAGCATCATTTCTAGTTTGTCGGTTGTGTTTAAGTATTGAGTCAGTTTTTAGTTGAGTGAGAGTCAATTTGTGTTGTCAAGTCATCAGTTTTCAGTCATGCATTTCAGCTTGAG
The DNA here is from genome assembly GCA_031772625.1 of Pinus tabuliformis. NCBI lineage: Eukaryota > Viridiplantae > Streptophyta > Pinopsida > Pinales > Pinaceae > Pinus > Pinus tabuliformis. The sequence continues at coordinate 165,844,945 of CM062811.1, forward strand.
TTTTTGACTCCATTGCCCAATGGATGAAGGCACTGTCTAGCTCTTCCAGAGATCTGTCGTTCTTGGCACCTCCAAGGAGCTACCATCCCCATTGGAGCCAATGTTAGCGTCAGTCTTTCCAGCCTTCCTCCAGTGATCAAATATGCTCTTACAAAGTGGTCTCAGAGTGTCAAGGTCAAATTTTGTCATTTCAGTGAGTCTTTAAGCAAACTTTGGTCACTAGGCATTAGGTCTAGGGTTTGCTTTCACTTCTTCTAAAGTTGTCCAAATGTCGGTCCATGTCATCATTCTGCTGAGTTTATCATCATTCATAGGGTTTTCATTATCATGTCAGTGTCTAATGAGTCATTTTACACCTTGTTCATGCTTCAGTTGCACCTAGGCAAGGTCATTTCCCTCTCCTAGGGTTTTGAAAGCTAATTTCTCTTGAATGGTCAAATCATTAGCAAAACTTGTATCCAGATGTTCATACATATTCCCCTATCCTTCATGTACCTTATCAAACACTTTCCATCACTGAGATCCCCCAAATTCCTCATTTTTGCACAAACCCTAGTTTCTAGCTACAACCTGGCAATTTTCTAGGTTTGGCCTGTATTTTGCCCTTTTGGACCCCTTCCCCTCGCTCAATCTCTAAGATTCCACTTTCCCCTGCTTCCTAACATCCCTCCCCACTCCCAAAAATTTCCCCAAGAATTTAGAAGCCCCCTATCCCCTTCATTTCGCTTCATTTTTACGAAATTCCTTGTTTCACACATCGGGATCAAATTCACTCAAAAGATGTTTCAGAGAAATCAAAGATGAATTTGGGAAAACGGAGAGAGGTTTTTGTCCATAACAGGCCAAGGAAGAAAAACCTCCTTCACTTTTTGCACAACTGTCATGGTTTTAAAGAAATGTTAAAAATACAATCGCCAGATCCAAGGAGGTTGGCCAAGGCACTAAAACGACGGAAAAGGCCCGATCCACTCCAAATTTTGGCCAAAGCCTCTTTGACTGAGCATGGTACTTGATTGGGGACTCCCAGCCCAAATTTCAAGAAATTTGGAGAAAATTTTGTCAATTGTGAATTTTTTGTGCCAAAAACAGGTTTTCTTCACCAACGCGTAGCGCGCCGCGCGCGACCCTTAAGATGGGCAACTCTATTTCAGAAAAACTCAGCATTTTTGGATTTTTCATGCAAAAATACACTTGCTCAGCAGTTGCCAAGAAATTTCATCAAGTTTTGAGCCTCCAGAAGGTCAAAAAACATGCAAAAAATGATTTTCTGCCACTTTTTTGACACACAGGAAGCAGTCTTGGGATATGGCAATTTTGGAGGTGCAAATGGACACCAAATTCAGAAATTCCACTTGGGTTGGAAAGTAGACATCCAGACCCTTCCAACAAGCCCACGTTTGCCTCATTTGGACGCCTGTAAGTGCCTCAAAAGTTGCTCCAAAGGCGCGCTACGCGTTTAGAATCAGGGCGCTACGCATTGGGCAATTTTCACAGAAATGCACCTACAGCTCAGCAAAACGCAGTTTTGACTGGATTTGACTTTTTGGAGTGGATTTTGATCCTCCTTATTGTAAATGATGTAATTTTATGATATTTTGACACTCATTTATCTCTTCTAGAAGATTCATTCATGAGATAGGCAAAAATTTAATGAATGAATTGGTTTCCTAGCTTATAGAGGCAAGTTGTTTTGACTGCCTAGATTCTAGTGCTCAGTTTGGAATTGGTTGAAATAGCTCCTAGGATAGTGAGCTCGACTCCTAGAGGCAAGGAAAGATGTTAGATTGTTTATATTATGTACTTTCTTGGTCATTTTCATGGTTGGACTCTTGAGGGAGAAGCTTCTATTGTATTACTCATTGTATCTCTGCAATTTTTGGCAAAGGAAGACCAGGGTTTTGCAGTCCTTTTTGGGATTCCTGTGGTTACATGTATTGATGGTGTGTTTCTCTTTGTACTTGTAAGTTTGTTATGTGATTCATCTTCTTACTTTTCCTTCTGCAAATTAGGAAAATAAAGTGTTAAAGTAGAATTCATGATTGCCATGCTCTGCTTTTAAGTTTGCTTAATATCAATGTTTTCATCTGTTTAAGGAGAACTCAAGGTGTTTACTTGCTCTCCTTAGCTCCTCACCAGTCATTCTTGCCCATCTGACTCTTTCAAAGGCATCAATACAGTCTCCTACCTTGCCCCAAAGAACCCCTTGCAAAAACTGTGTCCAATCCTCGCACCCAAAATTGCCTTTCCCCGATTTTCCACCAAAATCCTAAAAATCTCAAATTAAACCTTTTATCAGTTTACTAGCCTAAAATCAGTGTTCTTTATTGGTTATCTCCGCCCTTTGAAGATCTTTGCCGAGATATACCGGAGAGAGCCCTCTCCTGCCCCGTAGGGCTAGCTACGAGGCTAAGTGGTTTGATGTTGCCTTGGAGTTTGCCTTTCTCAGCCTGAGGTGAAATTTCAAGCGCTAACAAGTAAGAGATATCAAAACATCATCATCAATCAGATATACATCAATTTATCAACAAATTTATGAGGATAAATATATTTCCATTTGTTATCAGTAGATTGTAACCATAATCAAACAAAGAAGATAATTGGCAGAACCATAACGGACCCCCTACTGAAACCAACCTACTACTTTTCTTCAAACCAACATAGATGCGACTGTGCCGACAGAAACTTGCATATGTACGCGACTTCGCTTCATGAAACTTGCGTATAACCACCTTTCTCTGAAAAATAGGATTTAACAGTAGGATGATGCAGCAACTACTCCCAGCTTTTGTCTGAGATATTCAAATGTCTCTCTGGGCAGTGGTTTAGTGAATATATCAGCAACCTGTTCTTTGGAGGGAACATACTCCAATTTGACCTTTTGTTCAAGCACTTGTTCACGTAGGAAATGATATTTGATGGGTATGTGCTTTGTCTTGGAGTGCATGACTGGATTCTTTGAAACACTGATGGCGCTTGTATTATCACATAGAATGGAGATGGGTGGAGTACATGTGATTTGAATATCTTGCAAGGTTTGCATCATCCAAAGTAGTTGTGTGTAGCAAGATGCAACAACCACGTATTCTGCTTCAGCTGTAGATAATGTAATTGAACTTTGTTTCTTGCTAAACCAAGACACTAATCTAGAACCCATATAGAATGCACCACCACTAGTGCTTTTTCTGTCATCAACACTTCCTGCCCAATCTGCATCTGTATATGCATGAAGTGTATGATCTGTATCCCTAAGATACCATAAACCAAAGTTCTATGTTCCTTGAAGATATTTGAAAATCCTTTTGACTGCCTGAAGTTGTGATTCCTTGGGATTTTCTTGGAATCTTCCAACTATTCCCACAATATGCATGATGTCTGGTCGGGTACCTGTTAGATAAAGCATACTTCCAATCATGGATCTGTAAGTTGGTTGATGTACTGTTGCTAATTCATCATTTGAGCTAAGATTGCATCCCGTTACCATTGTGGTACATACTGGTTTAGAATCTTCCATGCCATACTTTTTTAGGATCTGTTTGAGATATTTGGTTTGTCAGAGAAAAATACCATTTTTATTTTGTTGAACTTGTAGACCAAGAAAATAGGTAAGCTCACTAAGCAAGGACATTTCGAATTCTTGCTGCATAACTGAAACAAAATTCTGACTCATGGATTCTTCATTGCTACCAAAAATGATATCATCAACATAAACAACAATTATTAGAAATTTACCAGTGTCAATCTTTGTATATAGATTGCTATCTGCTGACCCCTTTGAAAAACCTTGTTGGTGGAGATATTTGTCAAGAAGATAGTACTAGGCCCTTGGAGCCTATTTTAAACCATAGAGAGCCTTTTTGAGTTTTCATACAAGTTTTGCATCATTTCCAAGAATGAATCCTTCTGGTTGTTCAATATAGACTTCTTCTTCTAAGTCTCCATTAAGAAAGGCATATTTTTTATCCATTTGATATACTTTGAATTTCTGAAAACTAGAAAGAGCTAGAAACATTCTTATGGCTTCAAGTCTAGAAACAGGTGCAAAAGTTTCTTCAAAATCTATACCTTCTTGTTGAGCATAGCCTTTGCAAACAAGTCTGGCCTTATTTCTAATAACTTCTCCATTTTCGTTCAGCTTGTTTTTGAATATCCATTTAGTTCCTATGATATTCTTATCATGAGGTCTAGGAACTAATTCCCAAGTATTATTCTTTTCAATTTGCTCAAGTTCTTCATTCACGGCCTTGACCCAACATTCATCTCTACATGCTTCATTTACATTTTGAGGTTCAGTGGAATATAGTAATGCTAGATAGCTTGAGGCTTCGGCAATAGTTCTTCTTGTCTACACACCTGCCCCTTTTTCCCCTAAAATTTGAGTTTCTAGATGATTTTTCTGAACATACCTGGACGTAGTTTTTCCTTCTATCATTATCTCTTCCTCTGGTGCTTCATTGGTTTTTTTTTCAGGATCAGTGTGATTTAATGTGGGAAAATGATCCTCATCTTCTTCATTGTCATAATCTTCGGTTTTTATTTGTTTTGGATTTTTGCATGCTTCATCAACTACAACATCAATACTTTCAATAATTTTCCCAAATATTTTATTATAACATTTATATCCTTTACTTTGGGAAAAGTAGCCAAGAAGAATACCTTCATCTGCTCTGGGTTCAAACTTACCAAGTTTTTCATCATCCCTTTTGATGTAACATTTGCTTCCAAAAACTTTGAAGTATTTTACAATAGGAGTCTTACCATACCAAAGTTCATGTGGAGTTTGAGTGCTGTTTACCCGAACATTTGCTTGGTTGAGAATAGTGATGACGGCGAATGCAGCTTCACTCTAGAAGGTTGCAGGAGTTCTAGATTCATCTAGCATAGCATGAGCCATTTGTTGAACAGTTTTGTTCATTCTTTCTACCACTCTAGTTTGCTGAGGAGTCCTTGCGGTGGAGAACTGCCTTTTTATTCTATGTTGTTCACAAAAGTCAAAGAATTCATCCGAGGTAAATTCCCCTCCTCGATCAAATCTAAGGCATTTGATTTTGCGATCTGATTCATTTTCAACCAAAGCTTTGAAGGCTTTGAACTTTTCAAATGCTTCATCTTTATGCTTTAGAAGACCTATCCAACACATTTTTAAAAAATCATCAATGGACAATATTAAGTATTCTTCTCCACGAGGTGACTTTTCCTTGATGGTCCACATAAATCAGTATGAACAAGTTCAAGAGGCTTACTAGCTGACCCTTCCTTTTTGATGAATTGAGATCTGGTTTGCATATAGTATTTTTAGGAATGTTAATATCTGGAAGATCACGAACAACCTGGAATCTGCATGCTTTTCTTATTTGAGAAACGCTTAGATGTCCCAATCTTTTGTGCCATAGCCACTTTTCATAATTTTTGCTTAGATAGCATTGTTGTTTTCCTCCCTTAAGTATGTATAGGTTGTTTGGAGTTCTTGTACCTTTAATCATGGTTTCTCCTGTATTAAGCTCACGAACAACACATCCATTTGATCAAAACACTACTTCATTTCCTTGATCACACTTTTGACTCACACTTAGCAGGTTATGCTTTAAGCCATCAACGTACATAACATTCCTTGATTTATATTTTTCTTTCAAGAAGATAGAACCTTTACCTTTTATCAAAATAGGAGTTTCGTTTCCAAATGAGACACTCTTTTCCTTTTCGAAGGCATTATATGAGTGTAGTTTTTCTTTGTCACCTGTCATGTGTTTTGAGCATCCACTGTCGATGTACCACTGATTTTCTTGTCCTTCTGCATACAAGGCTATACCACATCTTTTTGTTTATGGTTCTTTCTTTCTCCATATTTTTGGATTTAATGGAGTTTGCTCCTTTTGAGATATTTACTGAAATTTACCCCTGAATTCAGATTCTTCATGGCCAAAGTTGTTACAGATTAAGAATTCTATTTCATTTTCAAGAAGAAAAAAGTTATTATATGAAATTTTCTTAATCCCTATCATATTCCTTTGATTTCGTGCTTCTCTAGTCATGATGGTTTTGTAAGCAACATATTGAGCAGCTTTGTGTCCAAAATTATGACATGAAAAACATTGACTATTAAACTAGTTCCTGCTATTATCAAATCTACTGACCTGGTGATTGTAGTTTCTATTGATATTAATTTTTGAAGAAAATTGAGTATGATTTATCTGAGGTTGGTTGTGGCTTCTGTTCATCCTTGAAGTAAATTGAGCCTGATTTACCTGGTGGTCTGCTTTATGCCTTTGCTAATGATTGTCAAACTGTTCACTGCTCTTTGCTGCATCAAGATAGCTTTTAGTGGAGGTTGACGGCTTCTGTGCTTGAGATTCTTCTTCAGTATATCCAAGACCTGTCTTTATCAGAGGATAACGCTGCACTTTGATAATTTCATTTAAGGTTTCTGATCCTTTAGCAAATCTCATATTGAGAGCTTTTGTTTTCTCAAGATCCTTTCGTAGGCCCACGATTTCACATTCTAGTTTTTCATTGTGTTTTTTTCTTTCAGCAAGTTGGTTTGTCAAGGTATCTATAATTATATTCTTTTCTTCTAAACAGATTTTGAGTTTAGATATTTCTTCATAAAGGTCATCTTCATCTAAAGCATCCAAAAAATCATCATCTTCAAAAGCCATCAAAAGTCTATAGTCATTACTATTTTCATCTTCATCACTATTTGATAAACCATCACTATCTTCATGAGTATAGTATCTCTTTTTACTTACACTTTGTTTTCTATTCCATTTTGTAGATTCCTTCCCTTTATCATATTTATGTTTATGAGGAAATTTGGCAGCATAATGACTGTCTCTACCACAGGAAAAACATTTGAAAGGTAGTTTACCTTTGAATCTTCTGGAACCCCGTTGAAGCTTGTTGACAAAGTTTACTTCCTCTTCTTCTTCTGAAATATGTCCTGATTCATCAAGTTCTTCTTTTCCTTTTGCTGAATCTTTAAATGCGGCTTCTCTCATATTTGATGGGCCTCATTTTCTCATCTCAAAGGCAGTTAAGATTCCGTGCAGCTGTGTCATAGTAATAGTCTGTAGATCCTGCTTTTCTTCTATGGCAGATACTTTTGATTCAAACTTAGCAGACAGGGATCTTAAAACTTTTTCAACTAATGTAACTTCCTTTATCTCTTCACCCAGATTCTTCATGCAATTAACAACCTCATCTATACGTAAGAAGTAACTAGCTATACTTTCATCATTGTACATATTGAGAGTTTCATATTGAATTCTGAGAGTTTGTAGTTTAACACGTTTTACCTGAGAGTCTCCTTCGTAGCTCAGAACTATTTTGTCCCATATTTCTTTGGCATATTTGAGCTGCATAAATTTGAAAAACTCTGATTGTAACAGACTTCCCAACAATGTATTGACAGCCTTGGCATTGGTTTCATATTGCTTTTTACCTGCCGTATCTGTAGGAATTGCTGATGGAAATGTATATCCTCCTTCCACGATTTCCCAGACATCTGTTCCAAGAGATTGAAGATAGGTTGTGGTTCTTACCTTCCAATAAACAAAGTTGCTCCCATCAAAGATTGGCGGTCTAATAGATCCCCCGCTTTCTTGACTACTCATGATGATGGATCTTCCTTCAAGCGATCAAGCTTCTTCTGAAGGACCTGCTCTGATACCAATTGTTGGAAATAATACTGAGAAGGGGGGTGAATTAGTATTATCAGATCAATAATTTAATTTTCAAAACTGATTTGTATACGCTACTTTGGCTTAGTGAACTAGCGTGTATATGTGACTATACTTAATGCAAACAACATATATGCAGAGATATTTTTATTTACCCAAATTATCATGCATTAAACTTTAACCAATATATCAGGAATTCATTAGACAGTGTAGTAAAACCATAATAAAGCATCACACATAAGAAAAACACATGAACACCAAGATATAAGGTGGAAACGCAATGTGGGTGAAAACCACCTCCTGCTGTCGTCTTTGTCTTCTTTTAATAATAAGAAAATTTTGTTTACAATTTTTGTATTGGTGTGGTCTTATACCAGTATGCAGGCTTCTACCTGCAGAAGGCTACAACCTTCTCTCGTTCTCCAGCTTCTACTGGAAGGGAGCTACAACCCCCTAGCTCTTATACTAGCTGATATGTTTACTAGTACATAAGTGTTGGCCTACAGAAGTCTACAACCTTCTCTTTTCTTCCATGGACCACATTTCATTAATTTTCAGACTGGATCCATCAAAAACATTATTCAATCATCAAATATATCTGCATCAACCAATCTCCTTTTGAACCAACCACAATCGAATCAATCAATCACCTTGACAACCCATCAATTTGATCATTCAGAATGCTGTCACCAGAATACAATAACCAGAACCCAAGCCAGAACCCAAAACACTGCAACAGAAAACAGAAGCAACTAAAACATATTTTATAAGGTATACGCTACTTCCATGTGTCGAACCTGTGTGCATACGCCTCTTTTCTAAAGTGAACCTGCGTACAGATCTGTAAATGATGATTTAAACATTACAACTATTCCAGACTTTAGTCATACCCAGATCATATCATTTATAGAATAATATATGCGTCAATATTCAGATCTAGAATATTCATGAGCAAAAACACATAATGATAGTTCATTTTACGCCTTAAGATCCCGATCCATCATTAGATCTAGTTCCTCATCATCTGCTAAGGTTCATCCTTGGTTTAGATCTAGCAATGCACCATAACCCAATAACCTACATACTAGATCTCACACTTCATCAGATATTCGATACTTGCACACCTTGGCCTAATGATCTTCTCCTCCTTTTATAGTTTGTAGGCCTTTCTCAATACCATGGACCAAAACCACTTAGGACCAATACCTTGGACCAAATACCTAGGGTCAATACCTCAGACCTGATACCTTGGACCAATACCATGAATCAAAATACCATGGACCAAATACTTTGGACCAAAAACTTAATTTTCCAAGGTATACACACTTTTCCTTTTGTGAAAGTGTGTGTGTATGTATACGCGAATTGTATACAGTGAACCCACGTGTATACGTGGCTTGGCTAATGGTGAACCTGTGTATACCTTTCTTAGTTCATTCTATGAAGTCTGATCTGTAACTCTTTGCTGTTAACCTGCTGTACCGTGATCTGTCATCTGAGTGAGTTGCCTTCTGAGCTGATTCCTTGAAGCTGCCCTACATTTCATCACATTTATAAATACTACTGCCATGCATTCTGTCACATCGGATATCTCTTCTATAGATTCATCTAGTTACCATGTACAAGTGAGTTGTTCTACTACAAGTGGGTTGCCATCAAGTACAACACATGCATCATAATGCCAACATTTGGGGAAGTCTAACGAGACAAGGAAAATCGAAATTTTGGTGTCTCTATCTCTTTGTTTCGTGTCTTGGATTGGGAGATCGAAGTCTTCCAAGTTTCACTGTTTCTGAAAGTTATCAATTGTCGTAAGTTGTTGCATAGTCAAAGTTGCTAGAAATAGGTCAAAATTCTAGGAGGTTGACTTGGTGTGCAGGGAAGGTCTGGTCTTAGTCTAGGGCGAAAAGTCTTAAAGAATACTATTGAAGGAAGAATTATCTTGATTGAGTTTTCCCCTCGAAGGGGGTTTTGACCTGGAATGTGCCTACATCTGTTGTCTATTGTTTTATTTGTTGTTTCTTTTGGTAATTGCTTGATGAACTAAATAAATAAGATATAAATAATAGTAATAATAAGAAACATCACAAGTAATTATCAAGAACAAGAAAATCTTTACTCCCTTCTGATTTTATAACACTCCATTCCACCATTATATCACGTGCCACCTGCGATTTGATGGATGTACCATGGACATGCCACCCCCTTAAAGGCTGAAACCACCTAATAGGGTCCTTAGTTAACCTTCTTCTCGAACTTGGAGACACTTGTATTTTCTAAATCCCACTACGAAAGGGCATGCCACCATGAAGTGTCCACTTGGTTCCATGATTTGTAAGCTCATTTACTCAATTTCATTAATTTTTTGTAATGGAAGGTGAAGGGACACATTGGATCTTATACAAGATTGCAGGTGGGTCTTCATCTGGGGTTTTGTCTCCCTATATGGGGTCCAAGTCCTCTAGAGGGTGATATTGGCATTTGTAGGGTGAGCGTTGCCAGCCATGGATCTCCACCATAGTAGGGAGCAGATTTCAGATTTCCACTTCATGGGATCCTTTGTTCCACCTATTTCTTGCTTGTGTTCCACCTCTTGGATGATGATGATGCACTTGGACTACCTTTCCCATTCGGCTCCATTGTTGTACCACACACTTGGCAGTTGATCAAGGGACTAGATGAGGATATGTCTCACCATAGGAGACAATGGGAGGACTTTCATCATTCTTCTAGCCCTTACAAATGGGATACATGCTTCTTTGATCCATTTGGAGATCCATGAGGATGTTTTGTGCCCCCATAGCCACTTGGGGGCACCATAGGTCATTTTCTTGGATATCAAGGGGAAAACCCCTTTGTCACTATGTTTGGAGTTCATTTATTCATCTTGGCACATATTGGACTCCATTGGGCCTCTTCAATGGCCCTTCGACCTGTTGTATCTATCATTTTCCCTCTTGGGAGGCTTATTTTTTGTATTATGGAGCTATATTGGTGGACTTGTCACCAAGGAATGTTATTTTTTCACATTATTTTATTAGTTGGGGCATTATTAGGCCTTATCAGGAAAATCAAACCCCTTAGGGAGGATATATATTTATATGATGATCATTTCATTTGATCACCACTTGGATTTGGACTTCTATCTCTTCTTGAGAATTTCTCTAGCCTTGTTGATGGGTGAATTGGTTTCTTAATGCATTTCAATGTTTGGAAGAGCTTGTTTCTTGTCTTGGAGCTTCGATTTTCTTGCACATTGATGATTGGAATAATTTCTTTATACTTGTGAATATTTTTTCATGTTTTATCTTGCATTTTTATCTCATGTATGATCTATGAAATATTTTCTCTCATGAAGTTGGTGAAGTTTCCCTAATTGTAATGTGAAGTTGCTAATCTTGTCTTTGTGAGGGATTTTTCATATGATTCATGTGAAGTATAGTGAATGATTATTCTATTGGTATATCATTGTTCATAATTGCCTTGATAAGTCATCAATTGCAGCATCGAAGAAGTATAAATTCTCCTAGTGACCTAGTTCCTGCTTCTAGGGCCATGAAAAGTTGCTAGGAGAATCCTTGGTTGGGAATAAGCATCTCCAAACATTGATTTCATTAGAATCCATTCTCCCAATAGGCTAGCTAGGCATAGGTATACTCCTAGGCGATCACTAAAATGAAGATTTATTTCACCTTCTTCTTTTCTTTTCTAAGCCCTAACCTAGAAGGCAATCTAAGGCATCACACGAATTTTATTGTAGAAATAAAAAATGATAAAATTGGTCTAGAGATGTGTTATTGAATCCTCTATAGATCCTCCAAATTTAAGGCTATTCCAACGGTGGAATATTGAGGTATCCCAAGCCCTAGCACAAAAATAATTTACCTAGTTCGCCCGTGGTTAGTGGCTTCATTAAGGATCATTATATTGAACATTAAAGTTAAATACTACCTATTTGATCCTTTTCTCCTCCCTTACTTGGTCAATTCCACTTGTTTGAAGTTTTACCCTACACCCTTGACCTCGTTTGGGTCCATTAGGGTTCCTTTGTGGTCCTGCAACCTTGTCACTCTAATTTCACAAGGATTGCTTAGAGACCCTATTCTTCTAGGATCTCTTTGGTTTATGGCTTCTTATCAAGAAATATCCTCAACCATAGGTCTAGAATTCCTTCTAGCCTATCTTGGAGAGCCATTCATCTTGTTTCTAAAGCAATCAATCCCTATCATTAGAGACTCTCCTTTGAATAGGCTCTTGGAATCACTACCTTCACACTATTGATATACTTATCCTCATGATTTCCTTAATATTGGGACTCCTCCCATCGGTGAAAGTCCGTAAAGAGCAATGAAATTTATCTGAGGTGATAATGGGCTATTCCTCCATTATTTCCACTTACCTAGTAGTTTCTCTATATGAACCCCTCCTAGTGCCCTTGCTAGTTTGAGCAGTGACAAGGACATCACATTTTTGGTGGACCAAAAGTTTCCTTTTGTGAGGAGGTATGATCCAAGAGGATCGTCACAATTGAAAATTAAAATCATTCTCAATTTATACCAAAATATTTTGCACAATGAAGAGCTTGTAAGAAGTTTTTTGACCTAGTTTGAATGACATCAAGAGGAATTCATATGCAAAATATATGGCTCGTTGAATTTTTGGGAAAAATGGTGAAATGATCAAATGAAATGATTAATGCTTATTTTGAGCTTAGGTGCTTACGTATTATTTATCTCATTTTTATTTGTAATGTGAAAGTAATACAAATGTGAGAACTATGTAGCATTGGTGCAAAAGCTACATATTATTGTAGTTTCCTAGTCTCAAGGTAGAGTTGAGATATTAATGGATTATAGTTTCTTAGACTCAAGGTAGAATTAAGATATTTATGGAGAGTTGAGATTCTCATGGACATGGTTGAGATATTTCCTTTAACCAGTCCATTGATTGGTGCTAAATCCTAATTTGTGGGATCTTGAGAGTTATTCCCTCCTTGATCTAATAAGGTAGTTCTCAAACAAGTAATTATTTAAACTCCCTTTGGAGAGGGAAGAATATGGTATATCCATTAATCCCTTCAAATAGGTAAGGAAGTAAGTTTTAAGCTTTCTTGTGGATTCACTTTCCCCTTCTAAAGGAGACTCAGGAAGTTGTAGGCTTGCTTGGATTGTCAGTTCTTTGTAAAGGAGATAAAACAAATTGTAGGCTTGCTTGTGAATCTCTAGCCCCTTTTCTAAAAGGAAACATCCTCTTCTAAAGGAGAATCGATAAAGTTGGTTTGTGGTTTGAATTAGACCCGAAGACTTAACCCATGTGCGTGAACTTATTTATCAATTTGGTTTACATATTATCTTATGTTGTGCTTGTTTACTATTTTTGAATATTTTCTTATGTAAATCCAGGAAAATGTGAAATTATTTAAGTGTGTCTAAATTAGTAGATTTTTGTTGAAGCACTAATTTCGGATCATATACATCATCTTATATGACTTTTAGGATCAACACGTGAATTTTTCCTTCCCCTTCAATAAGTTATCTATCATATCACCTACCTTTAACTTAGTGATCTAGGAACTACCTCATTATCTTAGTATTGTTGAAGAAAAGTGTAACTAGGTTCGGTATGTTAGTTTCTAGGAGTCACCAGTGATCAAATGTACTCTTTCAATGTCAGTTGGTAGGGTCCTAGGTCAAATTGTTATGTTTCAAATAAATTTTCAAATAAAATTTGATCATTGGTTAGTTGGTCAATGTCTTAGTCGTTACTACTCCATTCATTCTCATGGTAAATAAATGCTATAATGGTCTTGTCATCACTCCTTGTGATAGATCATCCAAGAATGTGTTTGTCATTATTCTCATTATCATTCCATTTATTGTCATATTGCCACCTAGGTCACCATCATAGGGAGTAGTGATAGGAAAAGTGTTCTAAAAGTTTCCTAAAGTATATTTCACTCTTCATGAAGATGTAACTTTGCCTAATAAAGTTACAAATTTTCAATACACTAGCCTATCAATTCATTTTGCAAAAAGACAAAGTGATCTCACATCATCACTCAAGGGAAAAATCAACTTCTAGCCTATAAAAATACCAACAAAGAATACCATTTGTTCATTTCACTCTCACAAATCATCTCTCCACCATTGGAGTGCACTCCAGCCATCATAGCATTGAAAATTTGCCTCCAAGTCAGCCATTTCACCTCCTCACTGCGCTTTTGGTAGCCTTGTTGCGCTTCTGGAAAAAGTGTTGCGCTTTTGGAAAGGGAGCCAAAATAGCCATTTCACAAGTGTTATTCAACAAAAACAGGTTCAAACAAATCCTTTGCAAGTATGTGGACTTCATTTACTCCTCCTTCATCCTTCCTTTCATCAATTTTCTCACAAAAAGTCAGTGAATTACCTTCTACTAGGGTTTCGTTGTGCTTTTCATTTCTTGGTCAGTTTGCTTCTTTGATGTGGTAAAACCTCTAGATTTTATGCTCAAACACCCTCACGCATACTCCATTTTCCTCCCCTAACCTTTTCCCATGCCCATTCCCGTCATTTCCTTCACTTCCCCACAAACCCTAGCCTATACTACACTTTCCTAGGCTAGGACTGTGTTTTCAAGTTTTTTACCCCTTCCCCTCACTCATTTCCAAAATTTCCACCTCCCTACACTCCCTAACACCTATACCTATCCCCCAAAATTTCCCCAAGAATTTAGACAACCCCTAACCCCTTCATTCCCCTCCCTCTACAAGACAGTCCCAAATCCCTTGTTTTCCCAAAAGAAAACCCTAATTTTTCCTCCTAGTGAGCTAGGGTTTTACCATGGAGGGAGAGACCACAAACACTAAGAAGAAAAAGTACAAAAGAGGGAAAATTTCTAGGTATGAGCCCATTAAGGTCCAATAAATCATGGCATCAACCTTCATTAAGAAATCTTTCCAAGATTTGGGTTGCCTAGGTTTCCGTAAGAAGATCTAAGAAGTAGGTTCCAATGCCAAATTGACAAGCCTCTTTGCCACCAATTTTAGGAGGGATAAGGCCATCATAGCAAGGTTTGGCTTCACTATTTCAGCAGATGCCATTGCCATAGCCACTAGGATCCCTAACCATGGAGAAATCTGGTTCAAAGGGATGTACCTAGACATTGAGAACTACAAAGTATTTTTGAAGCCACCTAATAAAAATGCTCCTAAGCATATTTTTCCCTTTAGACATTTTCTTGACAAGTATGCTCCTCTAATGAAGATGATCATGAAGTAATTTACCTGTGAGGGTATGTTTTCAAGGCTATACTAGTATCATGTGAGACTACTCATGCATTTCACAACCAACAAACCTCTTAACCTACCTCATTACCTCTACAGAAGCCTTGTCAAGATGGAAGAAAAGGTACAAAGAAAATGGAAATATCACCAAGAAAGATTATTCATTCATAGCTTGGTCAAAGTTATTGTCTTTCATAAGTTGTCACAGGTCAACTTATCTTGGGAGGTATTCATGCAGTCAGCCTCTCTTTTTCCTGCTACAAGTCAACCTAGCAATCAAAGTACACCATTGACATCACTAAGACCTCAAGAAGTTGGCTCTACAAGAAAACCAGTGACAAAGACACCTAGGGATGAGGTGAAAAAAACATATAGTAGAGGAAAGAGGCTTTTTTTTCTCCATGCAGTGAGAAAAGAGATCAACCTATTATAGTTGGGCAAGAAACATCAGAACATCAACGTGAGGCACCTTTGCATGAGAAAGAACATGTACATTTTGGTGATGACATGGAAGACCTAGAAATACATAAGGAAGACAAGTCACCTGAGAAAATAATCAAGGAGAAAGAGGCACAAATCAGAGAGGTTAAGGATGACTTGACAAAGGCTAACTTTATGATTGCATTCTTACAGTAGGAAAACAAGCAACTTAAGGTAAATCAATTTTTTGCTTCTAAACCTACGATTGATGTGGTGGAAGAGGATGATAAAGGAAATGAAATGATAGATGTGGAACAAATTGAGGGTCAAGAGGTTTATATCAAGCATAAGAGGCCAAATAATATAGGGCTAAAGAGACAAAAAGGACTAGGGAGTGAGCCATCTCCTCCACTAGGTCAGCAACACATTGGTAAATCATTGGTAACTAAATTTGAAAACAACAAGAAATATGGGCTTGATGATGTCAATAAGCATCTAGAGAAACTTTTGAAGAAGGCCAACAAGGCCACTAAGCTTCAAGGACACATGGCTAGGCACTACTACACCAGGAATTGGATCAGTCAAATCAGGGTTAGGAATTTGAAGAAGAAATTGAAGAAAACCCTAATGAAGCTAAGGAAGAGGGAAAACTTTGACCTACTTGTTGATTCTAATTGATTACTCAACCTACCATTAAATAGATTAAAGAAGCAAGACAAAACAAATTTTGAAGAATTTTTTTATTTTGTTGATTTTTGGGAATTTTTGGCAATTTCACACTGTTAAAAGTGCAACGAACATTTGTTGTGATTTTTCCCTAGGGCACCAAATGATTTTTTTTTTTTACATATATGGATAGCTTATGACCTACACATGTCAGATATTCCATTGGTGTTCCATGTCATTCTTCAGTTTGAGAGAAAAATCCAAAATACATGCTAAAAAATGCGTTTCTGCCACTGTTTTGACCCTCTTGCTGCGCTTCTGGAGCAGTCTTGGGAAAACTCATTTTTCTCAGCCTTGGAGAGGTCATTTTTCATGCTTGAAGGTTCTACAGAAAACTAGACATCCCAATATTTCCAAATATACCTTCATATCAGAAAATGGATCAGGAAAAGTCACTCAAAAGTTCCCTCAAACCATTTGTTGCGCTTCTGTCAAATTCACTACGCTTCTAAAGAGATTCATTGTGTTTCTGTCAGCAAGTGAAATTTTTGAGTTTTGCTTGGTCAAAGTCAAGTTTTGTGATGTAATTACTCCTCTTGGGTATTCTTGTGATGTAATTAAATGTCATTGAGTTGGTAAATGTCAAATTCATGTAGATTCATGCTCATCAAAGCTTGTAAAGTCAAAGTGAATCAGTTAGGTCTAAATTGGGAGTTTGTTCTTAACCTCCCTAGTTTTAGGTTTGGTTGGAGAAATTCATGTAAACTGTTCCTATCATGAGGGATTCTACCCCTAAGAGATGGGAATGGGGTTTTTGGTCTATATGTAGCCTGATTTAAGTCATAAAGAGGGTTGGATGCTTGAGAATCATAGCTTGGAGTTAGTGTACACTCTTTTTTGCAGTAATACGACATACAATTGTAGCTATTATCTTGGTATTCTTGTGGTACTCTTTTGTGACAATGTTTTTCTCTATTTATCATCAAATTTAATATATATTTTTCCTTACTACCATATCTATGCTTTCTTGTGATCATCTCATAGGTGTTTAAGCATAATTCATAAGTTAAATGCTCTGTTTTGATAAGATTTTCATGCTAGTGTTATTTCTTATGATGAGTGAATTCATGGTTACATGCTCATTTTGATCCTCTACATTTTCATCTCTACACCACCATGACAACCTACTTCTATCACTGAACATACCTACATTGCCCCATTATATATCTACAATTTATCATTAGAAACCCTAGCTTGGTTCCTCTACCTTTGAGCTTCATCCAACAAACCCTAAATTCAAACACCAATGAGCTTAATATCTAGCCTAACATCTTATTTCCTCTCCAGTCACTTTATTGACTGTGAGATCCTTGGGAGAGCCCTCTCTAATTTGGTAGGGCTAGCTACCAGATCTAAAGATTGGTTTGAGGTTACCACTCTTGGTCTCATTTCTCAGCCTTGGGACACTTAGGAGTGCTAACACTGTATTTGTCAATGTAATTTTGATCTTTGTACTTGTCAAGAAAAAGAAATACTATTTTTATAAAATTATGTGAATGAGTTTCTTGCTCATTCCATAGGTCTATGAAAGTAAAAGGGTCAATATTATGTTAAAGATATATTTATGAGCATTTATGTAATGTACATGGGTCAACCTAGTGTCAAGAAGTCCTCCAAGACAAGCACCATTCTTCAACAAAGAAGAGTACAAGAAAAATGATGAAGAGAACATCATGTCAGCCTGCAAAAATGAATTAAACAACTAAAATATGACATGTCGGCTCATATAAATGACACGATGCTTTACTTGTTCAAGTCAGATAAAAAATGGAGGAATAACCACTATATATACCCAGTTAGGGTCACCGCAAAAATGAAGTACAAAACTCGCATTTCTTGAGATGATTCGGTGAAGAACAAGGACTATAATCTACATTATAGGAAGGTATCAATTCAGACTCATCTACAAGCTCGGATAAGGACAGAGACTTGAATTCACCATGACTGTTGGATGTTTACAAGATGGGATCCTCACAATTAGGATGACAAACAGTGAAGAAATTACAGATGTATACCACATAAGTATAAGTCTTGGCATGGGTGAAAGGAAGAAGGTCTCAGATCTCTATTTCAAAATACAATCATAATCTCGACATCCCTTATGAACAACTCTCACAAAGACGTACACTATCTCAGCATACAAATTGTCTCAATGCAATACTCTATCAAAATATTTTACATAGTCATGATCATAAACCCTCTGAATATAAGGTCATAATGAAGAACGATATGATGACCTTGTAGATACAATGAAGATTGCTATGGAAATACAACAGTGATGTTCTTAGTAAGTGCAACAGTGATCTAGATGAAGGAGCACTCATGGTGCAATAGTGATCTAGATGAAGAAGAAGTTTTGGTACAACTATGATGATAATCTTAGCAGTGACTTCAAAGAGGATTGGTGTCTTGGTCTTGGAGTGGCATAGTATGTCAAGGGTCAAGATCTTGGTATTCATTAATTTGAATACTTATAAGAAGAATTTTGTGTGTTTTTTCCTCTCCAAGAGGGAAAGGTTTTAACCCTGGGAGAAAGACAAACATCTTGTGTTCTTGTCTCTTTGTTAAGGTAGCAGTTTGATGAAGCAAAAACACACACTAATAATAAGAAGAAGATCAAGATAAGATAAACTGTAAAAGCACTTCACAAATTGTTATCAAGTCTAGAATAATCCTACTAATACTAATTGACCTAGATTCTTCAACATGGTATCAGAGCTAAGGTGACGAAGTCAAAGGAAGGGAAGTAAAAAGAGACATCAAAGCAAGGTTTAAGGGTTGAAGGATCAATTCTACAATAGAAAAGACTTTTTTCCTATGCATCCTTCAGCAGTATATACTACTCATAGTCTTGGTACTATAATTTTGAGATCTAGGTGCCACAATAGGATTAAGAAACCTTGGTCAAAGAATGAAATTTTGATCACAAGTACTTAAAACTTGAGTTCATGACAATAATTTTTGATGCCTTTCATAGTCTTAATCTATACCATAGGGATATCAATATAGAATGAAGGTGTTTGGTGATGGGTCTCCACTATAAAATGATCATCATGGCAAGAAACATCAAGACCCTATGGTTCTACACAATGCTTCAAGATTCCATAATCCACTTATGTGATAACAAGACAATGCCATATCAAGTTCATCAACAGTTTGCTAATCATAAGAATCAGATGTAGAAGGTGAAGAAATTTGAAGACAAGAAGGCAAGCTTCATACCATTTCATCAAGGATCTCATCCGAAGGAAGCATCAATGCATCTGCTTCAACCATCATTAAATCAATCAAGGTGAAGATTTCATCTTCACATGACAAGTAAGTATCTTTTCAATTTATATATTTGGTTAAATGACTTCATGATTGCAAGGACATCTATAGGTTGGATGGGTCAACAAGATTCCTTGCATGAGGAAGGAGGATAGACATAATCCTCTAAGTAGCTGAAGTCATTAAACATATCAATAGGTCTCCTCTAAATTTATGGAAAGGGATGCTCATGAAAGATCCCCTCACATAGAAATATTGGAGACATCAAAGTGATGTAGGTGATAAACTCATTCTCTAAAGATGCAATGAAGAAGGTCACATGGAATCTATTCTTCATGAAAGTAAAAAGGGTATCAAGGGATGTAGGATATCTTCATAAGATCCCATCTACAAGATCTAGGAAGGAAGATAATCATCATCGTTCTAACTGATAGGAAAGGTAACAAATGTCCATGAACAAGAAGGTTACCTCATTCAACAACTTGTGGTCTCTATACTAGATAGAGAATGACAAGTTGATGGAAAAAATATTGAAGGTTAAAAGAACTCAACCATGTGTAGAAAAAAGGCAAGGTTGGTTCTCAAGCAAGAGAAAAATAAGTATATTTAAGATTCAATACTATAGAAAGATTTTGGAAGCTCATATCACTGAAAGATGGAGGAAGCTGAAGAAAAGGGCCAAGGAAAGAGGGAGTAACAAATCTCTCTTATGAGTAAGATAGTATCCCTCAAAAAAGGGTCCTATCATAAGCTCCTAAATCTTGTGTTATAATATATGACAATGATAATAAGATACATCATGGCATCATGGAAGCATTAGAAACAAGAGATTGTAACATCTCCATAGGGATCATGAAGGACAAAAATCCATGGCAAACAACATGTAGGATATATAGCTCTTGGGAACCTCAGTGGACATTGAAGGAAAGAAAGGAGTCATCTAAGGCTCATCATACATCAAGTCAAAAAGGAAACATCTTCCAGTTGGGGATATACAAGATCCTCAAAATTCTCTAATGGAATCCTCATCGTAGGGTTCACTAATCAAGAGAGGAAGCAAGTGTTTCAAAAAGAACTCCAACGTATGGAACCCATGAGATGATGATATGACATGAAGCAGATCAAAGGATTGAAGATCTTTTCAATCAAGGAAGTTGTTGGAATAAGCCTCGATGACCTGAAGGTAAAATAAGGTATGTATGTTTGTGTTTAATATTATAATGTCATGTTGTATGGTGGTTGGTAATATGGATCTTTGCTTCTATCTTAATAAGCATGAACAAGATAAAAATAATCTCTTCCTTTGAAAAAATGCAGGAAGGCATAAGTCACACTAGATGAAATCAACATAATATGTCCTCATATGAAGTATGAGGTGATTGACTACAATAAAGAAACTCTGATTGAAAGCTATGGAATGTGTGAGGAGGGAAGATATTGTGAGATATGCAACCATGATGAAGGAAATCAACATCCAAAAGACCAAGAAGATTTGACTAGGAAATCTCCCAGAAAGATATGAAGACTCTGATGAAAGTTTGAAAAGAATGAAGACCCTTGATAATGGATATCTTTGGGAGATGTGACAATATGTGTGCAGGATGTTGATACCTACAATAAGATGTCATGATGAAGATCCATATCATAAGGTATGATTTAATTTAATATAATGTTTTAATTTCTTGAATAATATCTGGATGAGTTCATGCAGGGCTAATAGAACAAGACTGGTAAGTACAAGTGCAACCAACATTCATGTGATGGATGGAAACTCTTGAAAGAAGCATGGAGAGAAAATAAGTAGCCATATGAAGAAGGTTCCATATATGTACCAAGAAGGCCACTTTCCCTGAAGAAAGGAATGACACGACGGAATAAGAAGGATAATGATCGATGGTTGTTGCCTTACAAGGAAGAAGCTCAACTAAATTTCATGACATCAAGGAGAGAAGTTGATCAATCAGCTGAAGGACCCACAAAGAAAAAATTGTTGATACATAGAAGAATCCCTAGCTAAGAGGGAGCTCTGACAGGTCCTTGATCAAGAGGGAGTTTGAATTAAGATCACCCCTGATCACAAAGGAGTGACAATTATGTTTTCCATGTCATGTGTCATGCACTAGACCAGGACTAACAATCGTAAGTCTAGATGAAGGCCATGAATGGAAATGTAGACACATGATAGACACAACATTCTTGTCTTCACTTGGGAAGAAAGAATGGGAGGATTGGGTAATCATCTAGCATCCAATACTCTTTGAGGATGTGTAGGGCATCCAAGATAAGAGTAGGCAAGAGGATCAATATTATTTGAGGGTTGGGAACCTAAGATAAGAATAGTCCTAGAAGGTCATACTCAGTGAACACCCAGGTGGGTATGTACCTTGAGAGACAATGATGAAGGTGTCTATAAATCATTGGTCTCACCAGCATTGTAACTCATGGTCTCATGGAGAGATGGAGTTGTTAGTCAAGGCCTTGCACTATGACAATGTTGACTAATATGATGTTATATAGATGGAATTACCAATCTGATTCTTCTTATGCGAAATTCTTTAGATTGAGAACAACCAAGTACCATTGTAAATACCTCCATAGTTAAGAGGGAGTGTTGAAGAAAAGTGTAACTAGGTTCGGTATTTGTCAACACAATTTTGATCTTTGTACTTGTCAAGAAAAATAAATATTGTTTTTATAAAATTATATGAATGAGTTTCTTGCTCATTCCATAGGTCTAGGAAAGTCAAAGATTCAAGATTATGTTAAAGAGCTCTTTATGACCATTTATGTAATGTACATGGGTCAACCTAGTGTCAAGAATCCCTCCAGGACAAGAACCATTCTTCAACAAAGAAGACTACAAGCAAAATGATGAAGAGAACATCATGTCAGCTTGCAAAAACGAATTAAACAACTAAAAGATGACATGTCGGCTCATATAAATGACATAGCGCTTCACTTGTTCAAGTCAGCTCAAAAATGGAGGCATAACCACTATATATACCCAATTAGGGTCACTTCAAAAATGAAGTACATAACTCGCATTTTCTAAGATGATTTGGTGAAGAAAAAGGATTGTAATCCAAATTATAGGAACATATCGATTCAAACTCATCTACAAGCTCGGATAAGGACAGAGACTCGAATTCACCATGACTGTTGGACATTTACGGGATGGGATCCTCAAAGTTAGGATGACAAACAATGAAGAAATTACAGATGTACACCACAGAAGTATAAGTCCTGGCATTGGTGAAAGGAAGAAGGTCTTGGATCTCTTTTTCGATATACAATCATAATCCCGACATCGCTTATGAACAACTCTCCCAAAGATGTACACTATCTCATCATACAAATTGTCTTGGTGCAATACTCTTCAGCGTATTTTACATATTCATGATCATAAACCCTCCAAAGATAAGGTCATACTGAAGAACTATATTATGACCATGTAGATACAGTGAAGATCTCTATGGAAATGTAGCAGTGATGTTCTCAGTAAGTGCAACAGTGATCTAGATGAAGGAGCACTCGTGGTGCAGCAATGATCTAGATGAAGAAGAAGTTTTCGTACAACTATGATGATAATATTATCAGTGACTTAAAAGAGGATTGGTATCTTGGTCTTGGAGTGGCACAGTATGTCAAGGGTCAAGGTATTGGTATTCGTCAATTGGAATCTCTATAAGAATAATTTTGTGCGAGTTTTCCTCTCCAAGAGGGAGAGGTTTTGGCCCTGGCAGAAAGTCAACCATCTTGTGTTCTTGTCTCTTTTTTCTGGTAGTAGTTTGATGAAGCAAACACACACACTAATAATGAGAAGAAGATCAAGCTAAGATAAATTGTAAAATCCATTCACAAATTGTTATTAAGTCTAGAAGAATCCTATTAATACTAATTTCCCTAGATTCTTCAACAAGTATTTGTCACATTTATAAAGGCTAAGGTTTTCCTACCATGGTAAAACTTAGGAAAACATTAAAATTAACTTATGTTATGTTGTTGTTAGAATAAAACATGTGTGCATCACCTAATAACTTGTAACAGGGTTAAAATCACCATTATAAGTGGGTTCCTTACATTAGGATCTATATATCGTGCCTTAAGATTTGTGTACTCACCTTGGAACCTGTCATACTACATTACAATTAATGTTGTTGCATTAGGATCTATATACTTATATAGAGTCATCTCTATATTAATTGACATATATGCCATTTTATTGAGATTTGTGTACTTCATTGGCACATGTGTCATTACCTTGGGTAATGTTATAATGCATTAGCTAATGATAGGAACTACACATCATCATCATATGCAACATTGACCACTCTTGGATGAGATACTTGCTTTCTTGGGCCATTTCTTGAGGTGTTGAGGTTGTTATAGCACGTGTATTGATGGAGGCCAGCTTCAGGGGAAGAATGAATGAAATTCTACCAAATCAATGCCATTAGATGCAAAATGACCTCAGGATTTCCAAAATGTAGTCATAATGGAAAGTTATGAAAAATAGACATTTATATTATTTTTAAGTCTACCACAAGAAAAGTATCACTACATTTTAACCACTCAAATAATACATGTTTGGATTGTTAGAGCATCTTATGGAGTGCACATTTTATCTTTGATTAGTCCACTCACATGATGGATTTGTTTGAGGTGGTTATTTCATGATATATAATTTTATTGGCTTAAAATCCTTTTAGACCGGGTACTAGGGGCACCTTTTATATTTTTTTTATGGTTTGCTTGAGCAAATTGTATATCCACATGGTTTACTACTCATGGTTTTATGAGGTATCTCATATATATTAGTAGGGCTCCTATCTTATTTGTAATTGTTTGAAATTAATTGAAAGTGCTAGCTTGTCTCACCAAAGCTTTCTGCTAGTCTTGTTTCAATCATGAATATATATTTTAGTGCTATGAGGAGGATAAATTGGCATTCCATGTTTCTATTAAGAGAAGAGTTACTACAACAAATAAAATGGCAAGTGAGGTAATGGAAATTCCCTATTTCATTTCTTTTTTTATTTTCTAGGCTTAAATCATTATTTAGGGAATATAATTTTTAAGATTATATTCTTTTACTTTGTAATAGTTAGAATGTTTGTTGTAATATTTAAGCTAAATATATTTTCATATTAGTTTTCCCTAGAAACCTTTGTAGTGTATTGAGTATCTAAACTAGAAATCCATTAGAAATCCTTCATTGTGCTAATGATGTTATGTGCTTACAATAATGTTACTTTGATCAAGTGACCCCATTCCATAAATGGGATAAGGCATCGATCTTCCTTAAAACTTTTAGCCATCACATTCAATTATTCCCATTTAATTTTGTTTGCAAACAATATAATGTTTGTAGCTTTCAGTTTTTAGATTTAGGTTGCATATTTCTTAAGTTAGTTGGTCTAACATATTTTAGATATAGCAATTAATGTAGGTTTCTAGGTGCAAGTTGTTATTCAAATAGCTTTTTTCAAAGGTTAACTTGCATTTTATTTCCTATGTTTTAATTATTTACACATTTGAAGGAAATATGTCTTGGACCTTTGGTTTCTTTCACTTATTAAGTATAGATTCATGTTAATAACAAAATGCTCATGAAATTAACCATTGCAATAATGATTTAACATGCCATTTGTGAAATTTATTTTTAAAGAGTGATATATTTTTAAGCATTTTTCTTTTCCATAACAAATCAATAGCATGAGTTGATTTTGAATTTAGATGTGTTTAAATGCGATGAGTTTAAAGGTTGAATGTTATTTTTGAGGTGCCCATAATTACTTGATAGACGTTAAATTTGTGATTTCACACTATAGCACAATCATTGTGCAACACCCTAGTTTATTTCTAATTTAAAGCCTTGAATGTTGAAAATAGCAACAAGAAATGCTAAAATTAGCATTGCTATAGATAGCATTTCAGGATATATTCCAATTTTAATTTGTCCTTGAATTAAAATTGAGAATTAAAATTCGAATTTAATCTCACCAGTTGTTTGAAAAATAATTAATTAATTCATCTTGAGTTAATTAGTTGGAGAAATTCAAACATGAAGTCTTTGTGAAGTCATGCAACAATTATCCCTTTGATTGAGGAAGTTATCCCTTAATTAAGGAGATAAGGATGAGTTGTATTTGAGTTATAATCAGTTAGCTCAGTTAACTGAGTTAAGCCCAGTTAAATTAATTCCAAACAGTTTATGGAACTAATTGTGAGTTCAGTCAGTTAATGCATGCATGCATGCAACTAGTGTTCTCCAGATAACTGAATATTCTCTCATAAATAAATCATGCATGTCAGTTCAAACAAATACCTAGTTGAGATTAAAGGCAGGAACAATGTACTATCAGTTGCAAGAATATTCCTATGAGGAAATCTATTGCATGCAGGAGGAATTCATTCCTTGATTATTGTGCAGTTTCTACAAAGGTCAGAGCAGTGTGTGAGGTGAGAATTACACAGGTTGCAGTTGGATCACCAAGGAGAAACAATGCAAGGAAATAGGAGGTTTTGAGGACAGGGGGAAGGCATATGTGTTGTCTATTCTGTCTATGAGCAGCAGTGAGGGATTGTATTGAGAGCTGGATAGCTTGAGAGCTAAAGCTTTGTGTAATCTTGAGATATTTCCACTTGTATGATAATACAGATAGTGGGGTTTTTAGCTAAGGCTTTCCCCAGAGTATTCTTCAGTGTTTCTATGTGTTTTGTTTGATCTTGCTCAAATCGATTAAGCTTTCGTAAGTTTGATTGTAGAAGTAGATTAAGTATTTTTCTTTAGTACATTGCATAATCAGTTTAATCTACAGTGAGAATTTCTACATTGACAAGCAATGAATCAATGCCTAAAAACCTAGAATGGCTTGCAATAAATGGTTGAACGAATCAATTTTTTTAATCACTATTAAGGGGATAAATGTCCACTCATAATATAGTGCTTCAACATTTTTTATGTACATACCAAATTTGATTTCCAGATCATTATAATCAATTTTATGGCTTCCAACTTGAACCTCATAAAACTTTTTTGATGTTGTTTCTACTCATTAAGTTCAATATTCTTGTAGTTATGTGGTAAGGTTGAAATTTTCATGTTGAATGTTGCTTATATATTGCTAGTAACCATAATCAAATACAATTTAATCCTTAGTAAAAATCATAAACATTTGACAATTTTCTTGTGGTTGTATTTCAATTCTACAACATTGTAATCTATCACTTTTCATTGATAAAAAAACATACACATCATAAACCTAGGCAATATCCAGATATAAAACATAATAACACTATATGAATTTGTGATGTCTAAGTGGTGACTGGTTCTTGAAAGTGTGGAATGGATCTAGATAGTTTAATGTGGTGAATGGTTCACATAATTTTGTTATCATTTAAATGATTTATATTTCTTCATTAGTAATAAACTTGGGACTATAACCATAAATGAAGTTTCAACTTGGTGTTTAATGTTATAAACTTTTTGTAGCTAGTTTTCAATACTATTTCATTGTATGTCAATCGTAAATAATTTGAATATATTTGGATTAACATTTACAAGCATCTCTTGAGCATTCACTTTGAATGAGAAAATCTAATTTGATAAGACAATCTCACATAGATGAGCTTCATATTTTAACTTCATTGTTATTTCAACAAATAACTTGCACTTGGTAAATTAGCTAGAGACATTATTTAGCCAATTTAATGTTGTTAAATTGTCAACATAAATTATCGACCAGGGCAAGTATATTGATGAAGCACAAGTGCACTATATGTGCTAGAAGTTAATTGATGTCATTAAGATATCTATGTTCTTGTTAAAGTCTAAATTTAGAGTTAATATGAAGATGATATTACTGATTATATTAAAGAATTGTGCCTTAAAGTTGTTAGTTACTTATCTTAGAAATTAGTTTCTATTGAATCAGTTTATGGGTGGTTTAAGTGTGATTCTAAGCTTTATTCTTGTTAGATTGTTTTGGATTTTATCTTTGAATTTTATGCTGCAACCAAGCCTAAAGTACTATGTGCTAAAGAGATCTATTCTATCAGATTGTAAATGAATGATGTCTGGATTTAATTTTCAAGAAAATGATTGTGATTCTTTTACTCATTCAACTTCATCCAAACAAGTCATAAATCTAATAAACTGAAAATCAACTATGCTATGAAAATGAAATAGTTGATTACACTAGGTAGAAAGCAAGGAAAATGAATAAATTGTGTTGGCATTGTGGCTTAGAGCTATGGCACAGGTGTTGTCCTTGATGGCAAGCTATGGCACAGGTGTTGTCCTTGATGGCAACTCACTTTGGTGAGAGATCTCAGTACAGGCTCTCAGAATGAAGGAAAAAGATATATACGTAGGTTCACCTAGACGAAGGCGCGTATACACGCGAGTTAGACGTTACAAAGGCGTGTATGCGTATACACGCACTTTCACGCAAAGAAAAGCGCGTATATGTTGGAGAACTTACTTTTGGTTCGTGGTATTTAGTCCTTGGTATTTGAGCTTATGGTTTTGGACCATGGTATCTCGTCAGAAGTGTTGATCCCAAGTATTGGGTCCATGGTATTGTTTTATTATGGTTTTGGACTGTGGTATTGTGAAAGGTATAAGACTATAAAAGAGGAAGGAGATCATTTGGCAAAGTACTATTTGAATTAATTGAATATGCTAGATCTGAAATATTGGTGATTGGGGTTATGGTGCAGATCTGGATCTGAATGAAGGAGGAACCTTAGCACAAAGAGAAGGATAAGTTCTATTGTTGGGTCATAATCTTGAGGCTTGAATAATAGTATCTTTATATGATTTTGATCTGTTATATGTGACGCATGCTTGATCTATAAATCTGATAATCTGGGTTAATTAGTGTCTGAATATTTGAAAGAGCCAATTATCCTTTATAGATCTGTACGCAGGTGCAGTGAAGCGAAGGCATGTATACACGCTAGTTCAGTGAATAAAAACAGTGTATACGCAGGTTGGTCCAAACACAGAAGCGTATGCACGCAGGTTTCAGGTTATTGAAGTAGCGTACATCTCTTGAGTTGGGTTCTAGCTACTTTTGTTTATTGTTGCAGTGTTCTGGGTTCAGAATTTGGTGTGTCGTTACTGTTACTGTGCTTTGGGTACAACTGTTAGAGAAGTATCTACTTGATTCAGTTCTAATTGGTAAAAGGAGATTGTTTGATGCAGAAATTGTTGATGATTGATTGATGTTCATGGATCCAGTCTGAAAATCTATGAAACGTGGTCCCTAGAAGAAAGAGAAGGTTGTAGCTGTTATCGCTTGAAATTTCACCTCAGGCTGAGAAAGGTAAACTTCAAGGCAACATCAAACCACTTAGCCTCGTAGCTAGCCCTACGGGGCAGGAGAGGGCTCTCTCCGGTCTATCTCGGTAAATATCTTCAACGGGCGAGATAACCAATGAGGAAACAATGATTTTAGGCTAGTAAACTGATAAAAGGTTTGATTTGAGATTTTTTAGGATTTTGGTGGAAAATCGGGGAAAGGCAATTTTGGGTGCGGGGATTGGACACAGTTTTCGCAGGGGGCTCTTTGGGGCAAGATAGGAGACTGTATTGATGCCTTTGAAAGAGTTGGATGGATGAGAATGATTGGTGAGGAGCTAAGGAGAGCAAGCAATCACCTTGAATTCCCCTTAAACAGATGAAAACATTGATATTAAGCAAACTTAAAAGTAGAGCATGGCAATCATGAATTCTACTTTAACACTTCATTTGCCTAATTTGCAGAAGGAAAAGTAAGAAGATGATTCACATAAAAAACTTACAAGTACAAAGAGAAACACACCATCAATACATGTAACCACAGGAATCCCAAAAAAGGACTGCAAAACCCTGGTCTTTCTTCCTTTGCCAAAATTGTAGAGATACAATAAGTAATACAATAGAAGCTTCTCCCTCAAGAGTCCAACCATGAAAATGACCAAGAAAGTACATAATATAGGAAATCTAACATCTTTCCTTGCCTCTAGGGGTCGATCTCACTATCCTAGGAGCTGTTTCAACCAATTCTAAACTGAGCACTGAAAACTAGGCAGTCAAAACAACTTGCCTCTATAAACTAGGAAACCAATTCATTCATTAAATTTTTGCCTATCTCATGAATGAATCTTCTAGAAGAGATAAATGAGTGTCAAAATATCATAAAATTACATCATTTACAACAAGGAGGATCAAAATCCACTCCAAAAAGTCAAATCCAGTCAAAACTGCGTTTTGCTGAGCTGTAGGTGCATTTCTGTGAAAATTGCCCAACGCGTAGCGCCCTGATTCTGAACGCGTAGCGCGCCTTTGGAGAAACTTTTGAGGAACTTTCAGGTGTCCAAATGAGGCAAACGTAGGCTTGTTGGAAAGGTCTGGATGTCTAATTTCCAGCCCAAGTGGAATTTCTGAATTTGGTGTCCATTGGCCCCTCCAAAATTGCAATCTCCCAAGACTGCTTCCTGTGTGTCAAAAAAGTGGCAGAAAGTCATTTTTTGCTTGTTTTTTGACCTTCTGGAGGCTCAAAACTTGATGAAATCTCTTGGTAATTGCTGAGCAGGTGTATTTTTGCATGAAAAATCCAAAAATTCTGAGTTTTTCTGAAATGGAGTTGCCCATCTAAAGGGTCGCGCGCGGCGCGCTACGCGTTAGTGAAGAAAACCTGTTTTTAGCCCAAAAATTCACAAGTGACCAAAAATGCTCAATTTTTTTTGAAATTTGTGCTGGAGTTGAGTCATTTAGCACCATGCTCCTTCAAGGAAGCCTCAGCCAAGATGTGGAGGGGATCGGGCCCTTTTCTTCGTTTTAGTGCCTTGGCCAACCGTCTTTTGAGCACCTTCATTCTCGCCTTGCATACGTGCATATGGGCCCAATAGTGGTTCTTCATGTTACGGAGCAGGTCCTTATCTTTGTTGGCCTTGGCCAGCAGCCTCTCCAAATGAGAATTGACCTGGAGGAGCATAGCTTCTCGCTCAATGGGTACCAAATCACCGGGTCTCTTGCGCGCCAAGTTGCGGTCTTCATGGATCCTCCGCAACTCATCAAGAGTGTGCTCATCTTCCAATTGCTTGTTGCGCTGCTCTAAGTAGGTGATTGTCCAATTTGCCATTTCCAACCTTTTTTGCAATGAGTCATTTTCAGCCCTCAGTTGCTGGATGATCTCCTTTGGCTCTAAGCTAGGAGAACTGATATCGAGGTCAACAACATCTATGCCTGGATCACCTGATGGCCCCTCATCAATTTTGGGCTGCTTGCCTCTCTCTTGTACCTGTGCTGCTGTCGAAAATGAGGCCCCTTCCACCTGGTGTGAAGATAACACTCGCGCTGCTGATGAAGAAGGCGAGACCCCTTCCACCTGATGTGGAGAAAATACTCGCCGAGCTGATGCAAATAAGGCCCTGTGGCCTTTCTGATATGTGACCAATGGAGGGGAGCTGACATGTTTGGCCTCGGGGATATCATGTTGTTGTGAAGGTCCTCCCTCCTCATGAACAACCTCAAGAGGTGGTGGTGCTGTGAAAAAATCTCGAGAGATAAAATCCTCCCATGGGATACCCTGCTGAGCCAACTGATGCATGACCACAAGCTTGATCAAACCATAATGAAAGATGCTCCGGTGTTGCTGTGCTGGGCTCTTTCTCTGCACCAAGGGCACCATCCTCTCAATATTCCGGCACATGAAAAATGGTATGTTCATCATCCGTGTCCCTGTGAAATGCATCAACAAGCGGATATGGTACGAATACAAACGTGAAAATCTGCCCTCACAGGTGAAATAGCGAATGATGAGCCTCATCAAGGGAGCATACTCATCCCTCAAAAATCTGAAAGGAAATACACCAGTCATGTACCTCATGTACACAGGTTTAATGTAGGGCTCATACTGAAATCTGTCCAATAGTTTGCGCTTGTTCCACTCTTCTCCAACATTGGGTATCCCTGTTGCTTGAGCAACAATCTCAGGTGACAATGTAAAATCCACCCCTGCAAGATTTACATGCCCGTCATGCAAATGCAAAACAAACAAGCGGACCAATTCCCTATGGTGCTGAATTTGAGAAATCCTCTCGCAAAATTCATAACATGACTGATGGCAGAAACATGTGACTGCAAGTGGACAAGCCTGCAAATAGATCAAAGAGGTGGGCTCCTCTCTCACATGGTGACCACCCTTACCACCCCTGTGAGGCCTCCTTTGTACCTCAACCTCTGGTGTTGAATCACGTTCATCACTTTGCTCATTGTCGGTTTCGGTTTCTGACATGGTTTCAAGAGCAAAGTGGCTGAAATGTACTGCTGCTTCTGCTCAAATGACCTGCTGTTTTTACTGTTCAAATGCTGCTTCAAGGGGACAAATAACACAAGGGAGATGTTAGGGAAGGGAGACTTTTAAGGGGAATTAGGGAAAATATATGAAAAAGGGATTTAAGGGAAGGAATCATGACATATACAACATGATACAATTATAATTTGCTAGGGTTTTATGGGAAGTAGGGTTTAGGGTTATGTTATTGAATTTTAGGGATAGGGGTAGGGTTTTGGGCCTTTGATATTTTTGGTAGGGAGATTAGGTAAAAATGATAAGGGAGGTGGCTGGGATGTGGGGAAAAAATGGGAGTGAAAGAGATGACCTTGAGAGCAGCAAAACAAAACCCTAGCTTTACTTGCACTTTGACATTTTTAAGCAAATACACATGAACTTCTCATTTCAAATTGATGGCATTAAAACACATTTTCCATGCTCATTTTTCTTTATCAGGCAAAATAATTTGATGATTAGAGGCCTACCTGCAACCTTGAAGAAATTTGGGGTCGTTTGAAGCTTGTAGGCAAATTTTTTGTGTGTTATACCCCAACACGTAGCGCGCGGGTCCTGACGCGTAGCGCGCGCCCAATGCGTAGCACCCGTGTCTTTTTCCCACTGTGCTGACCGCCCCGACGCGTAGCGCGCATGTCTTGATGCGTAGCGCGCAGGCTCTGTCCACCAACTTGCACAGTTTTCACACTAAATCGCCTTTTGCTCTTGCTTTAGGAGTCTTGGAAGAAAATAATGATAAAATGAAGGGAGGGGAGCTTTTATAAACTTGATTTGAATTAATTTCCCCTCAAACCCACTTTCTAATGTTTATAAAATGACACTTTTCAAAATTTAAATGATGCTGACTTATGGTTTCCTTTTTGTCCTGAAATTGGTTGAAATGATGCTTTTTCTTGAAAAGTTTTGCAGAGGTAGCTTCTGAAGAGTCTTGGCAAAGGAGACCAGGGCTGCATGCCAACTTCTGGAGAGTTTGAATTTTTACAAATTTTTACAAAACATGAGAAAATGACCTTGCCTTCAAAAACAGGGTTTTTGAACTCAAGGTAGAAAAAATAGCTGTACAATATGAAATCCTTTGAAGTGATGCTTAGATAGACACCCCTCTGGCCTGCTGGGCATTTATTGACCTTTAAAGACATGACCTCAAAAACAAATTGGACCTAAACCCTAGACCTAGGACCTTGACTTAAAAACAAGACCAATGACCCTGTAAAGAATTTTATTGACTGAAACAACTTGAACCAGCAGTGCCAAGAGGGGAACATAAAGACACAAGCTCCTCCATCAGGGTTATGGCATGCCTAATAGAATGCAATAAGATGACACTGATGAGACACCTACTAATGAAATGCAAAGAGCTTTGATCGCTGATGGAGGGCTACTAGACCGACTCTAACAGTAGCCTTCAGTAGGCCAGCACCTACGTACTAGTATCTTGGCTAGTGCAAGAGCAAAGGGGGTTGTAGCTCCCTTCAGGAGAAGCTGGAGAATGAGAGAGGGTTGTAGCTCTCTGCAGGTTGCAGCCTGCATACTGGTAAAGGACTGAACCAATACATTTTAAGAAGAAGTTTCTAATTAAAAGAAGATAGAGACAAATTGGAGCAGGTGGTTTTCACCCACATTGGGTTTCCACCTTATATCTTGTGTTCTTGTGTGTGATTGTCTTCAGCTCTGTTTTACTGTTTTTGGTTACTGTTTATTTGATTCTGATACACAGATTAATGATCAACATCTGTAAGATAAATTAAATTATAAGTCTGCATTGTATATGCGGGTTTCCTTCTCTGTAGTTGCGTATATACGCGGTTTTATCTAACTGAAGTAGCGTATATGATCTGGGTTTAAAAAGAAAATAATTGACTTGATAATACTGATTCACCCCCCCTCTCAGTATTATTTCCAACAATTGGTATCAGAGCAGGTCCTTCAAAAGTAGCTTGATCGCTTGAAGGAAGATCTATCATCATGAGCAACTACGAGAGAGAAGCATCAATTAGGCCACCAATTTTTGATGGGACCAACTTCGTCTATTGGAAGGTAAGAGTTACAGCCTATCTTCAATCTCTTGGTACAGAAGTATAAGATATTATAGATACAGGGTACACTTTTCCTTCAGCAACTCCTACAGACCCGGCTGGTAAGAAGCAATATGAAACAAATGCAAAGGCTGTCAATACTCTATTAGGATGTCTATCTCAATAAGAATTCATCAAGGTTATGCAGTATAAATCCACAAAAGAAATATGGGACAAGATTATTCTAAGCTATGAAGGAGATGAACAGGTAAAACGAGCAAAACTTCAAACCCTTAAAATTCAGTATGAAAATCTCAGAATGCACAATGATGAAAGTGTGGCTAACTATTTCCTTCAGGTAGATGAGATTGTTAATTGTATGAAAAACTTGGGTGAAGAAATAAAAGAGGCTATTGTGGTTGAAAAAGTTTTAAGATCTTTGTCCCCTAAGTTTGAATCTAAAGTTTCTGCAATAGAAGAAAAAGAGAATCTATGAAACCTTACCATGTCACAGCTGCACGGAATTCTGACTGCTTATGAAATGAGGAAAGGAGGACCATCAGACAGGAGAGAAGTTGCTTTCAAGGCTTCAGGAAAAGAGATTACTATGAGTCGAGACACGTGTTAGAAGAAGAGGAAGAACCAAATTTTGTCAAGAACCTTCAACGGGGTGTAGGAAGATTCAGAGGTAAGTTACCTTTCAAATGCTTTGCTTGTGGAAGAGTCGGTCACTATGCTGCCAAATATCCTCATAAGGATAAGATTGACAAGGGTAAGGAACCTGTTAGATGGAACAAGAAACAGAATGTAAATAAGAAAAGCTATTACACTCATGAAGATAGTGATGGACTTTCAAATAGTGACGAAGATGAACAAGGTAATAAATATAAACTTTTAATGGCTTTTGAAGATGATGATTTTGTGGATGTTATAGATGAAGAAAGTCTTTATGAACAGATTTATAGACTCAAAATTTGTTTATAAGAGAAGAATGTGATCATAGATACTCTACAATTCCAACTTGCTGAAAAGGAAAAATATCATGAAAAGTTAGAATGTGAAATTGTGGGACTGAGAAAACAAAAGCTCTTAATCTTAGATTTGTTAAAGGATCTAACACGTTAGATGAGATTATCAAAGTGCAGTGCTCACCACTAATCAAGACAGGTCTGGGATATAATGAAGAAACAACTCAAGCGCAGAAACCATCTACTTCCAAGAGTTATCTTGATGCTGGAAGGAGAAGTGAACAAAGACCCAATGGAAATCACCTGGTAAATCAGGGACAATTTACCTCAAGAATGAACAAAGACTACCAGGTAAATCGGGGGCAATCTACTTTAAGGACAAACAGAAGCTACAACCAGCCACAGGTAAAACCTTCTCAATTTTCCTCAAGAATGGATGTTAATAGGAACTACAATCATTTGGCTGGTAGATTTGATAATCACAGGAGTTTCTTCAATGGACAATGTTTTTCTTGTCATAACTTTGGTCACAAAGCAGCTCAATGTGTTGTCTATAAGACAATCATGACTAGAGAAGCTCATAAACAGAGGAGTATGACTAGGATCATGAAAAGGACCTACAACAACTTCTCTACTCTTGAAAATGAAATAGAATGTTCTATTTGTAACAATTTTGGTCATGAAGATTTTGGATGCAGGAGCAAGTTTCGGCAGACAACTCAGAAGGAGAAAGCCTCAAGTGCCAAATCATGGAGAATAAAAGAACCCCAACCAGAAATATGTGGTATAGCCTTATATGTGGAAGGGCAGGAAAATCAATGGTACATCGACAATGGATGTTCGAAACATATGACAGGTGATAGAGAAAAACTTCAGTCATATAGTGCCTTAGAGAAGGAGAAGAAGGTTTCTTTTGGAAATGACACCCCTTCTCTCATAAAAGGTAAAGGTTTTGTTCAGTTGAAAGAAAGGGTCAAAGCTGGAAATGTCATGTATGTTGATGGCTTAAAGCATAATCTATTAAGTGTTAGCCAGATGTGTGATCAAGGAACTGAGGTAATATTTCGATCAAATGGATGTAGTGTTCGTGATCTTGATACAGGAAAAACAGTGATCAAAGGCATAAGGACTCCAAATAATTTATACATATTCAAAGAAGGACAACATCAATGCTATCTGAGCAAGAATGATGAACACTAGCTATGGCATAGAAGATTGGGGCATCTTAGTTTCTCATAGATAAGGAAAGCATGCAAATACCAGGCAGTTCGTGGTCTTCCAGACATTAGAATCCCAGACAATACAATATGCAAATCATGTCAGTTTGGTAAGCAAACCAGAACTAACTTCCCTAAGAAGGAAGGATCAGCCAGCAGGCCGCTTGAACTTGTCCATACTGATGTATGTGGTCCAACTAGGAAAAGGTCACCTCGAGGAGAAGAATACTTTATATTATTCATTGATGACTATTCCAGGATGTGTTGGATAGGACTTATGAAGCACAAAGACGAAGCCTTTGAAAATTTCAAATCATTCAAAGCCTTGGTGGAGAACGAATCAGATCACAAAATCAAATGCCTCAGGTCTGATCAAGGAGGAGAATTTACCTCGAATGAATTTTTCGATTTTTGTGAAGAACATGGAATAAGAAGGGAATTCTCTACAGCTAGGACTCCTTAGCAAAATGGAGTAGTGGAAAGGATGAACAGAACGGTTCAAAAAATGGCTCGTGCAATGCTTGATGAGTCTGGAACTCCCGCAACCTTCTGGGGTGAAGTCGCATTTGCTGCAGTTGTTATTCTCAACAAGACAAATGTCCGGGTGAACAACACTCAAACTCCTCATGAGCTCTGGTATGGTGAGACTCCTTCGGTAAAATATTTCAAAATTTTTGGAAGCAAATGCTATATTAAAAATGATGATGAAAATATTGGAAAGTTTGAACCTAGAGCAGATGAAGGCATTCTCCTTGGTTATTCTACACACAGCAAAGCATATAAGTGTTACAACAAAAGAATTGGAATAATTGTTGACAGCATTGATGTAGTGGTTGATGAAGAAGGAAACATTCCTAGGCAAGTGAATTCCGAAGATTTTGAAGATGATGAGGACTATCCTTCAACATCTAATCAGACTTATGATGAAGAAGAAGCTCAAGAGGCACCAGAAGAACAGACAAGGATAGAAGATAAAACTCCATCCAGGTACGTTCAGAAGAATCATCCAGAATCTCAAATTTTGGGGCAGAAAGAGGCAGGTATACAAACAAGAAGAACTATTGCAGAAGCCTCAAGCTATTTGGCATTACTCTCCTCCACTGAACCACAAAATGTAAAAGAGGCATGCAAAGATGAATGCTGGGTCAAGGCAATGGATGAAGAACTTGAACAGATCAAAAAGAATAACACTTGGGAGTTGGTTCCTAGACCAAAAGATAAGAATGTCATAGGGACAAAATGGATCTTTAAAAACAAGTTGAATGAAAATGGGGAAGTTATTAGAAACAAGGCCAGACTTGTTTGTAAAGGATATGCTCAACAAGAAGGAATAGACTTTGAAGAAACTTTTGCTCCCATTGCTAGACTTGAGGCCATTCGAATGTTCCTTGCTCTCTCAAGCTTTCAGAAGTTCAAAGTATTTCAAATGGACGTGAAATCAACTTTTCTGAATGGAGACTTAGAAGAAGAAGTGTATATTGAGCAACCAAATGGATTCATCCTTGGAAATGATCCAAAACTTGTATGCAGACTTAAGAAGGCCCTCTATGGTATTAAACAAGCTCCAAGGGCTTGGTACTATCATTTGGACAAATACCATCATCAACAAGGTTTTTCAAAAGGATCAGCAGATAGCAATATTTATATAAAAATTGAAAATGACAAATTGCTAATACTTGTTGTGTATGTAGATGATATTATCTTTGCCAGCAATGAAGAAACTATGAGTCAAAACTTTTCCTTGGTGATGCAGAAAGAATTCGAAATTTCATTGCTTGGAGAGCTGACATATTTTCTTGGTCTACAAATCCAACAAAATGAAGGCGGTATCTTTTTGTCTCAAACCAAGTATCTTAAGCAGATCTTGAAGAAATATGGCATGGAAGATTCGAAACCAGTATGTACCCCTATGGTTACAGGATGCAACCTCAGTGCAAATGATGAATCAGCAGCAGTGCATCAACCAACCTATAGATCCATGATTGGAAGTCTACTTTATCTAACAGGTACTCGACCAGACATCATGCATGCAGTGGGAATGGTTGGAATATTTTAGGAAAATCCAAAGGAAACTCATCTTCAGGCAGTGAAGAGAATTTCAAGTATCTTCAAGGAACTCAAAACTATGGCTTATGGTATCCTAGAGATACAGATCTCACTCTTCATGCTTATACAGATGAAAATTGGACTGGAAGCGTGGATGACAAAAAGAGCACAAGTGGTGGTGCATTCTTTATGGGTTCCAGATTAGTATCTTGGTTCAGCAAGAAACAGAGTTCGATTGCTTTATCTACAGCTGAAGCGGAATATGTGGTTTTTGCATCTTGCTGCACTCAACTCCTTTGGATGATGCAAACCTTGCAGGATTTTCAAATCACTTGTACACCACCTATCTCCATCTTATGTGATAATACAATTGCAATCAACATTTCAAAGAACCCAGTTATGCATTCAAAGACCAAGCACATACCTATCAAATATCATTTTCTCCGGGAACAAGTGTTGGAACAAAAGGTCAAGCTAGAGTATGTTCCCTCTAAGGAACAAGTTGCTGATATACTCACCAAACCACCACCCAAGGAAACTTTTGAATACCTCAGACAGAATCTGGGAGTAGTTGATGCATCATCTTGCTGTTAAAACTTGTCTGTTTCAGAGAAAAATGGTTGCACGCGAGTTTGCTGAAGAGGATCCGCGTACATACGCTGGTTTATACAGATATAGTCGCGTATATGGAGGCTTGATGGATATTAGTAGGGACAAGCTCTGGTTGAAGATAGTCAGATATGGGTCTGACAGAGACCATCTGGCACAGGTTCAGGGGGAGCAGATAAAATTCTAATAATGCATTGTTGGCATTAACGTAGAAGCTTTTGGTTCAAGTTCACAACTATTGTTGGTTTCAGGTGGAACAAATGCAGAGGGAGAATAGAAGGAAAACATGGTTGTTGATCTGAATAGTGATTGACAGATGCTGCTGATATTAGTTATTGGTGACTTTCATAAGTCTTGCTCTATATATTTCATCTCTATGTCATGTATCTCTTTTATGGTTTCAAGGTCATGTAATAGCCTATTTTGGTTTCCCCACTATGCTTGGGATGAATATGTACTGTACTTGGTTGACATATGTAAATTTATGATGTATCCCCACTTGGTTGGGTGATGGATGTATGTATTGAGTCTTTTGGTGATAGGAAGGTATTTTATGATGTATAAGTCATGATTCTTCTTGAAGAACATCTTTTTGCAGATCTTGCCTACAGTCAGGGGGAGCATGGTCAGCACAACAGGGCAGAGATTTCAGCATGTACTCAGGGGGAGCACAACCCTTTGCCCTCGATGACAAAGGGGGAGAATGACTTTGAGGATCTTGGGGTTGCCATCAAGTCCAAAGGGGTAGATTGTTGGCATTGTGGCATTGATTTAGAGCTATGGCACAAGTGTTGTTCTTGATGGCAAGATATGGCACAGGTGTTGTCCTTGATGGCAACTCACTTTGGTGACAGATCTCAATACAGGCTCTCAGAATGAAGTAAAAAGATATATACGCAGGTTCACCTAGACGAAGGCGTGTATACACGCGGGTTAGACGTTACATAGGCCCGTATGCGTATACATGCACTTTCACGCAAAGAAAAGCATGTATATGTTGGAGAACTTACTTTTGGTCTGTGGTATTTAGTCCTTGGTATTTCAACCTATGGTTTTGGACCATGGTATCTCGTCAGAATTGTTGATCCCAAGTATTGGGTCCATGGTATTGTTTTATTATGGTTTTGGACTGTGGTATTGTGAAAGGCCTAAGACTATAAAAGAGGAAGGAGATCATTTGGCAAAGGACTATCTGAATTAATTGAATATATAACAAGTGCTAGATCTGAAATATTGGTGATTGGGGTTATGGTGCAGATCTGGATCTGAATGAAGGAGGAACCTTAGTGAAAAGATAAGGATAAGTTCTATTGATGGGTCATAATCTTGAGGCTTGAATAATAGTATCTTTATATGATTTTGATCTGTTATATGTGACACATGCTTGATCTATAAATCTGATAATCTGGGTTAATTAGTGTCCGAATATTTGAAAGAGTGAATTATCCTTTATAGATCTGTACGCAGGTTCAGTGAAGCGAAGGCGCGTATACATGCTGGTTCAGTGAATAAAAACAGCATATACGCAGGTTGGTCCAAACATAGAAGCGTATGCACGCAGGTTTCAGGTTATTGAAGTAGCGTACATATCTTGAGTTGGGTTCTAGTTGCTTCTATTTATTGTTGCAGTGTTCTGGGTTCAGAATTTGGTGTGTGGTTACTGTTACTGTGCTTTGGGTATAGTTGTCAGAGAAGTGTCTACTTGATTAAGTTCTAATTGGTAAAAGGAGATTGTTTGATGCAAAAATTCTTGATGATTGATTGATGTTCATGGATCTAGTCTGAAAATTTATGAAGCGTGGTCCCTGGAAGAAAGAGAAGGTTGTAGCCTTTAGTAGGCTAGCACCTACGTACTAGTATCTTGGCTAGTGCAAGAGCAAAGGGGGTTGTAGCTCCCTTCCAGGAGAAGCTGGAGAACAAGAGAGGGTTGTAGCTCTCTGTAGGTTGCAGCCTGCGTACTGGTAAAGGACTGCACCAGTACATTGTAAGAGGAAGTTTCTAATTAAAAGAAGATAGAGACGAATTGTAGCAGGTGGTTTTCACCCACATTGGGTTTCCACCTTATATCTTGTGTTCTTGTGTGTGATTGTCTTCAGCTCTGTTTTACTGTTTCTGGTTACTGTTTATTTGATTCTAATACACAGATTAATGATCAACATATGTAAGATAAATTAAATTACAAGTCTACATTGTATACGTGGGTTTCCTTCTCTGTAGTTGCGTATATACGCGGTTTTATCTAACTGAAGTAGCGTATATGATCTGGGTTTAAAAAGAAAATAATTGACTTGATAATACTGATTCACCCCCCCTCTCAGTATTATTTCCAACAAATTGTACTAGATAAAAAGCAAATGAAATAACAGAATTAAGCTAGGTATAAATCAAAGGGAATTTCTTATGCAGATAATGATTCAATTATGAATTCCATCATACCGCATTTCAAACATAGAACAAAGCATCTACGATAAAGCAATTAAGGAAATCTATGTGCAATTGGTTAAAGTCTTGTACTGGTCGTAGGGGCCCTCCACGAAACAGTCGACAATCTCCAATCAACACAATATGAAAAACATAAACCAAGTCTATTACTCGCAAACAAGTGTAACAAGATGTTCTTAGAGTTTATATGTAGCGGCGCACACCCAAAATACGGAGAGGCCATTGCTTTTATAATACTTCTTTGTATAACAGTACGAGAGTTTCAAGCCTATATATCTTTATTCTGATCCTACTAAATCAAACTATATCACTAAATAATCAATTTGCTATTTGGAGAAGCAAAATGATAAGATTTCAAGAAAACTCGGTCTCTGTACCGACAATAATCTTGCAGTTGACTTTGAG
This sequence comes from Pinus tabuliformis, assembly GCA_031772625.1. Lineage (NCBI taxonomy): Eukaryota > Viridiplantae > Streptophyta > Pinopsida > Pinales > Pinaceae > Pinus > Pinus tabuliformis. The sequence goes on from CM062811.1 coordinate 165,886,338, forward strand.
GTTGATTGTGTTGTCATGCGATCTTCTTGAAGGATTGGCTCAAGAGAATAGGAAAGAATCCACGAGGGAATCATTCCTCATCCATCCATATCTTCCTTGGCTGATCTGGAGCATCTGAACCCTGTTAACAAAGGAGATGGCTGCGGAAATCCAGATTAGCTACAAAAACAGACCAATTCTGTAGCCAAATGCATACTTTAACAAAACAATAAGGTATATAGAAAAATATGAAGAATAAGACAATTAAATTCTTACCTTTAACAAAACCTTGTGTCTATTGCATTATTTAGGTGATAGGTATAGGGAAAAAGGAAGAAGTATAGGCACAAAGGGTGTCAAGGTAAGACAGTCCTTGGACTCTACATTCCCCCATGCAAGAGGTTTTTTATGTCCTCATACAATCCATCTTTTTCATTCTCTTGTTCCTTCTAATTATCACCTCCAGGATTCACATTTTTCTTCTTTATGGAAACCACTGGCATCCTTGGTTTTCTCATGAGGATTTTGTATTTTAGGTTGATAATTTCTCTTTGCATTACCCTGTTCTCTTTCTTCATCTTTTTGTTCTTTTTTATACCACAAACTCAAATGAAGGATAAAGTTGTCACTTTATTCAATTTGAATCCCATTTTGTGCTTTCAATGTCTGATTTTCATTTCATTCTTGAGATATCTGTTTAATGTCTCCAGCTCAAAAATTTCTTGTTTTAAAACATTGGATCTTGAAGGTTCATGTGGCTCATTGAACTGATTGCTTCCTTCTCCAAGACTTTGGATTGATTCTTTAGTTGTTTCTTCCTTTCTTTCTAATGAATCTATGTGGTCATAACTCTCTTGTTGAATAGGGTCAACACCTGGACTGTGCATTGGACTTTTCGAAGGTGAACTGCAAAGTGGTGATGACACTCTTGGTGATAGTTTTGTTGATCCTTCCTAGGAACCTTCAGGGTTTTCAGTTGGCTCATTCTCCTTGAGATCAATATATTCCGTAGCTCCTGAGACTGCTTGTTGCATTGTGTTCAACCTAGTACTCCTCCTTAGTCCCGGGGTCTGTAATATCTGTGCTTTCCTTCTTTTGGATTTTGGCTTTTCTTCCTGAGGAAGGGTCTCGGTTTGTGGTAAATCTTTTGTTCTTTTGCTAGCTTTCTTCCTTCTAAGATTTTCCCTTTTCATTTTCTATAAAATATCTACTATGGGAAGTTCATCTTCTGATAATCCTTGTTGAGACTGGGGTTCTTTTATTGTTTCCACTGTTCTCTTCTTTCCCCTGAGAGTTCTACTACTGTTGGGTTGTTCATGAGCTTTTTCTTCAAAATTGTTTCTTACCAAGAAATTTTCCCAATCATCCCCTACACTCTGAAGGTGGAATTCAACCAAGATATTTACCAATCCATGATGATACATGGTATTGTCTATGAATTGAATATTCTTTTTAACATTCACGGACATTTTCTTAAGACTATGCAAGAGGAAATAAGCTAGATTCATCTGGTGTTCCTCAAGAAAATGCATCATTACCCTAATGTGGTAGAAATACATGTATCCAAACCGACCCTCACAAGTAATAAATTTCTGAAGTGCAAGAAGTAAATTCCTCCATTTACTCTTAAGAGTTGTACTAGGAATGCTTTTCTTGAAGATTGTGGTATCCATGTTTGGATTTTTTAGGAAGATTCTCCAATCTTCTCCATTGATTCCCCTATTTTTGAACCATTTCTCTCCGCTTCTGGGAAATTTAATAGCTTCTGTGATTAGAGACTCTGGTATAGTGAACTTAATGTCTCCTATCTCAATCTTTGTTCCATCAAACGAGCATGCAAAAGTCTTCGACGCTTCCTTGTGGAAACCGCTGAATTTCTCTGTAAATTGTAACAATTGTTTCTTTTGCAACAATTCCCTGGTCTGAGGATATCCTTCTAAGAATTTCTTTCCTGCTAGCTCAGTTCAAACAATAACACCCATTATGAAGGATGCTTCGTCTCAAGGACTACTTATTTTTACAGGAGAAATGGTGTTGGTAGGGTTTCGGTTAGTGGTGGAGAGATAGAAAGGTTATATGAATTCAGAGAAATTGGAGAACATAAGAATTATAATGGAGGTTGTGGGAACAAATTTCAAAGTTGGAGCACATTCAAAATAATGATTCAGTGATTTACTTCAACCAATTCGGAATAAGGACAAGACAAAAGTTTTAAGTGGTGGTTTATGATGATTTTGACAGGCGACCTTCACCCTTAGTTTGCAATGATTTTGTTTTATTTTTGGCAATGTTACGTCCTCTTAGTTCATATATGAAATATATTAATCCTCATTGTTAAATTAAAGTACCACATACCTTCGATTAGCTTTGCTAACCTTAATTATTCTTTGATATCTCCTGTGGGTACTTTGCACTATCAATTATCCTTCAATTCGAATCACCAAGTGTTTCTGTCAAGTGGCTTCAAAAATTTATTAGGGCTGCAAAAACTTGTCCTAGCTGCAGAAAGTTGTTGATTCTATAGCTGAAAATAAAAAAAAAAACTTTAAGAAAGGAACAATACTTTTGAAAAGAAAATTTAAGGTGCCAACAGGAGTTGGTTTTCACTTTAATTTTTTTGTATAAACATGCCAACAACATGTTGGTTTTCATGTTTATACCTCTTATTATTATTATTATTTTTTGAAATATTATATATATATATATATATTATTGATAATTTTTTTTTAAACATAAAATTGACTAAAATTTCTAAGGTGGAAAAGAAGGAGAGCTCTTTTCAACCATCTTCAATTCTGAATTATCTTGGAAAATTTTGACAAATTCGTCTCTTGTCAATGGCTTCTAATAAAGTCTGAGTCGATGTCCATTTACTAAAAGAGGAATTTTCTCTTCATCAATAGCCGTGATTCTAATTGCACCATTGTCAAAGACATTTTCAACTTCATAAGGTCCAAGCCAATGGGTTTGGAATTTCCCTTGAAAATTTTTGAACTTTGAATCAAAGAGTAATGCCTAATCTCCTGGATGAAATTTTCTTTCCTTAATGTACTTATCATGCCATTTGGATCTTTGTTGTTGAACTAGGCTAGTTATCTAGAGGGCTTCTTGTCTTATTTCATCAAGCTCATTAAGTTGTTTCATCCTTTGCTTTTGTGCTTCTGATAGGTCAAGATCTAGTTGGACTGTTGTTTTATAAGTCTGGATCTGGAACTCTATTGGAAGTAAGACTTTCTTCCCATACACAAGTTCGTAGGGAGTATGTCCTGTAGTACTTCTCCATGTAGTTCTATAAGCCCAGAAAGCTTCTGGAAGCTTTTCTGCCCAGTCCTTCCTGTGTAAGTGTATAGTCTTTGTAAGGATTGCTTCAATCACCTTATTTGTAGACTCAACTTGTCCATTGGCTTATGGATGGTACGAAGTAGACTTCTGGTGTTTGATTCTATATTGCTGCACAAGCTTCTACACTAATCTGGATGTGAATTGTGTTCCTTGATCTGTTACAATTTCTCTTGGAACACCAAAACGAGTGAAAATATCCTCAAAAAGAAATGAAACTACAACATTTTCAGTAGCAAAAGGAAGTGCTTTAGCTTCTACCCATTTAGTGACATAATCAATACATACCATAATATACCTCTTTTTCTTTGAAGGTGGGTTGATTGGTCCAACAAAATCTAGTGCCCATTTTTCAAATGGTTCAATTAGTACCTATGGTTGTAATGGCATTTCATTTGAAACCATGGGTTTGCCCATTCTCTGACAACCACCACATATTTTAACATATTCCTTGGTATCCTTGAAAATGGAAGGCCAATAATATCCTAAAAGTAAGACTTTGTAAGCAGTTATTTTGTCAGAAAAATGTGCTCCACATGGTTCATCATGGCAAGCTTTAAGCATTTCTGGTATTTCATCCTCACGAACACATCTTTTGATGATAAGATCTGGTCCTGTTTTGTATAATTCTTCATTTATCCATGAACAAGATGTGCTATTGTGGACTATTCTCCTCTTTTCTCTAGGAAACAAATGAAATGGCATTTTTCCTATAGCTAAATAGTTAGTAATATCTGCATACCAAGGTGATTTAGTAGATACTGCAAAAATATATTCATCAGGAAATTTATCCTCTATAGGTTGATCATTATTATCATTTTGAATTCTAGATAAAAAGTCAGCAGTTTTGTTCTGTTTTCTAGGCCTATCTAGAATGGTGATGTTAAATTCTTATAATAATAAGAGCCATATGGTTATTCTCCCATTAGTGATTGGTTTATTCATTAGGTATCTAATGGCAGAATGGTTTGTGTGAATGAAAGTTTCATAGCCAGTTATATAATGTCTGAATTTGTTAATGGCATGAAATACATCTAAAAACTCCTTCTCAGTTACAATATCATTTAACTCTGCAGGAGTTAAGTTTTTACTGGTATAATAGATTGCATAAGGAGTAATATCTTTTTGACCTAACACAACTCATAAGGCTGAATATGAAGCATCAATTGAGATATGGAAATGTAACTTCCAATTAGGTCCTTTTAAAATAGGTGCTTCAGAAATTCTCTTTTTCAAAGTTTCAAAGGTAGTTTGACATTCAAAATCCCATTTGAATTCACAGTCCTTGGTAAGAAGTTTAAAGAGTGGAGATGCAATTTTTGTAAAATTTTCTATAAATCTTCTATAGTATCCAGTAAAACCAAGAAAACTTCTAACATGTCGTTGGTAGTTTGGCACTAATAACTTAGAAATGACTTCGACTTTAGATGAGTCCACCTTAATTCCATTTCCTGAAATATGGTGTCCTAAAACAATTCCTTCGTTAAACATCATGAAACATTTCTCATGACTTCATGAAAGATTTGTTTCTTTACATCTTATTAACACTTTTTCTAAGTTTCCAAGGGCTTCACTAAAAGAATCACCATAAACTGTGAAATCATCCATGTATACTTCCACACAATCATGAATAAGATCAGAGAAAATTCCAAGGACTGCTCTTTGGAATGTTGCCGGAGCATTGCCTAATCCCAAGGGAAGTACTAGGTAAGCATAAGTTCCCCATGGAAAGGTGAATGTGGTTTTATCTTGATCTTCAGGTGCTACCTGAATCTGGTTATGTCCACTAAAACCGTCCAAAAATGAAAAATACTTTTTCCTTGCTAATGTGTCTAAGACTTGATCTATGAAAGGTAGTGGAAAGTGGTCTTTAATGTTGCTTTATTTAATTCCCTGTAATCGATGCATACTCTCCACTTTCCATTTTTCTTCAGAATGATTACTAAGGGTGAAACCCACTGACTGTCTGATATCAGATAAATGAAATTTACATTTAATAGCTTTTGTAATTCCTCATTAACAATTTCTTTTAGATTTCGGTTCATTCTTCGTTGTGGCTGTCTAACTGGTCTTGCACTTTGTTCAATGTAGATATGATGTATACAAGTTTTAGGATCAATTCTTATCATATCAGTGTATTCCCATGCAAAAGCAGAAGAATGTTTCTGTAAGATTTCCACCAATTGATTCTTTTGTAGTTCTTCCAAGTTTTCATTAATATTCAAGGTTATACATGGAAATATTTCTATTAAAGATTTTCCAAATTTTTCCATAGAAAGCAATGATACTTCTCTAAATGAGAGATATTCATTTCGACTATGGTCACAACGTGAGGAAGATTCATTATTTTCCAATAGATTTAAAATTTGGTCTTCCTCTCTTACTTGTTCAGTATTAAAAACAAGTTGTATATCATATTCATCATCTATCCATTCTTTATTTTCTGTTTCTATTATTATTCTTGCAGGAGGGTATAATGTAAATTTATTTGTAGAATTTCCATATGAAATAAACAAGTCACCTGATCGACAACCGATGAAAGCATCAATTGTAGCTAGCCATGGTCTTCCTAGGATTAATGGATGTCCTCCTAGATTATTCTTGGCTGTTAAGACCATGAAATCAATAGGATATTCCCAAGAATCTAAGGATATACAAATGTCCTCCAATACACCATCAGGTTTGATCACAGACCTATCTGTTAATTTTAATAGTGTTGGTGTGTATTGCATGTTAGGAAGCTTAAGTGAGTCCACAACTTGTTTACTCATTATGTTTATGGCTGCTCCTAGATCAATCAGTGTGTTTGGGATTTCAGTTCCATTGATGTAAATTTTTACAATGGCGCTTCCTAGATCTAAATATTTTTGAATTGTTGTTTTCCCCATCATGATGTCTGCAAGTTTTTCGACTAACTGAATTCTTTTTATGTCCTTTCTTTTTCTTCCTTATCTTTGAGTACTTAATTCCTTGATTGTTTTCACAAAGATTGGTATTTCTGTTATGGCTTATAACAAAGGAATTTTGATACAAACATTTCTTAATTCATCCAACATATCATAATTAGGCAATGTACTTTTTTTTTCTACTCCATAAATTTTCAATCGTTTAGGGAAAGGTAGCCTAAATGATACCAAGGGTTGTTCTATGATAGGAGTATTTATTGGAACATTTTGTTTTATTATTTTCTTTTTGAGGGAGAGAGGTTTCTCCTTCTTCAGATTGATTTTTATCTTTTTGAAAATTTGGTCTCGTTTCCTGAATAACAACAGGGGGTTTTCTTTGTAACACTCTTCCAGAACTTAATTGGACATTATTTAGATCTAGTGGAGTTATTGCATAGGTTTAAGGATTTTTCCCTTCCATGTTGTACACAGGTTATTGTGGTGTTTTATTATTACGGTTCGGAAGTGGTTGAGCAGGTAGTTGATTTGGTTTTTTTGGAAATGGTAGGGAGATTTGTGGGTTTTGATTTTGAACTTAGATTTGAGGTAATTTATTAGCTTGGGTAATTTAATTAGATTGGGGTATAAATTGTGGTGGAAGATAGGATGGTGAATATTGTTGATATTGGGCATAATCCCCATAAGGACTTTTCCATCCTTGATTCCAAGATTGTGATTATGGCTAAGCCCAAGGCTGCCAAGATGGATTCCAATTATTTTGTGAAGACTTAGCAAATTGTTGTGGTCTGAAGCCTTGTGGTTGATTTGGTTGAGAGTTTTTCCATGGTCTCCTGGCTATAAAGTAGAGAGGGTCTACTTGTTCTGGTATTCCTTCCTCATTAAATACATCCTTGAGACCTGGTAAAAAAGGACAATCCTTAGTATCATGATTATCTACACATATGACACAAGTTTCTATAGCCTTTGAGTCTAAGGGACACTCTCTTAGTGCGTGTTTCTTTCGATATCTAGGTCAGAAGATAGATAATGCAGCGTTTTCAGATTTTTGCTTGTTTTGTATTTTAAGGGTGTTTATGTTGGAAATAATACTGAGAGTGGGGGGTGAATCAGTATTATCAAGTCAATAACCTTTATTTAAAATTTATATATGCTACTTCAGTTAATCAAACTTGCGTGTATACACAATTGTATTTAAGGCAACTAGCGTATACCCTTCAAACTTATAACTTAGTTAATTTATCATATGTTGATCTTTAATCTGTGCATCAGAACCATATAAATAGTAACCAGGTGCTTTAAAAATAGAATAGACAATCACACACATGAACACAAGATATAAGGTGGAAACCCAATGTGGGTGAAAACCACCTGCTGCAACTGTCTCTAGCTTCTTTTAATAAGAAAAATTTTTCTACAATTTTTGTACTGGTGTAGTCTTATACCAATACGCAGGCTTCTACCTACAGAAGGATACAACCTTCTCTCGTTCTCCAGCTTCTCCTGCAAGGGAGCTACAACCCCCTAGCTATTGTGCTAGCTGATGTGTTTACTAGTACGTAGGTGCTGGCCTATAGATTGCTACAACCTTCTCTTTTCTTCTAGGGATCATGTTCCATAAATTTTCAGACTGGATCCATCAATAACATCAATCAAACATCAAATATATCTGCATCAATCAATCTCCTTTGCACCAACCAAAACTGAATCACTCAATCATTTCTCATAATGTTGTAACCAGAATACAGTAACAGTAACCAGAACCCAAGCTAGAACCCAGAACGCTGCAACATCAAACAGAAGTAGCTAAAGCATATTTTATTAGGTATCCGCTACTTCAATGTGTCGAACCTACGTACATACGCCGTTTTCGCAAGGCGAACCTGCGTATACATTGTTTTGATATGTAGAACCAGTGTGTATATGCGCCTTTGCTAAAGTGAACCTGCGTATAGATCTATAAATGATGGTTTAAATTTTACAACAATTCCAGACATCAGTTATACCCAGATCATCATATTTACAGATTACAACATGTGCCAATTATTCAGATAAAAGATCAAAACCACACAAAGATACTTCTCTTCAACCCTTAAGATCTTGACCCATCAATAGAACTTATCCTTCATCAAGCGCTCAGGTTCATCCTTGATTCAAATCCAGTTGTGCACCATAACACAATAACCTGTATTCTAGATCTTTCTCTTCATTAGATATTCAATTCATGAGTTCCTTTTCCTAATGATCTTCTCCTCCTTTTATAGTCTTAGGCCTTACTCAATACCATGGTCCAAAACCACTTAGAATCAATACCTTGGACCAAATACCTGGGGTCAACACTTCGGACAAGATACCTTGGACCAATACCATGGATCAAAATACCATGGACCAAATTCCACGGACCAAAACTAAGTTTTCCTACATATACGCGCCTTTCCTTCCATGAAAGTGTGTATGTACGCTATACGTACCTTTTGGTCTGCGAACCCGCCTGTACACGCGACTTGGTTAATGCGGAACCTGCGTATACCTCTCTTTCTTCATTCTATGAGCCTGAACTATGATCTGTCATCTATGTGAGTTGCCATCAAGGACAACACCTGTGTCATAGTGCCAAATCTGTATGATAATGCCAACAATCTCCCCCTTTGGACCTGATGGCAACCCCATTTCACTCTCCCCCTTTTTCATCAAGGGCAAAGGGTTATGCTCCCCTTGAGTACATGCTAAATTCTCTAATATGCTAAAGTGTGTTGTCCATGCTCCCCCTTAATATAAGCAAGGTCTGCAAAAAGATGACTCTATACATACATCATAAATGACCTTCCTATCACTAATGACTCATACATACATCCATCTCCCAACCAAGTGGAGATATACCAAGTTTGACTCATCCGCCCAACCAAGTGGGTATATACCAAATGATTATACATGTCAGAATAAGAACATTACATCATCCATCCCATGCATAGTGGGGAAACAAAATAGGCCATTTCATGACCTTGATAATAAAAGATATACATGACATAGAGACCAAATATCTAAAACAAGACTATGATAGTTATCAGCAACATCTGTCAATCACCATCCAGACTAGCAACCATGATCTCCCTCTGAACCTGTTCCACTTGTATAAAAAAAAACTATGAATTTGTACCAAGATCTTCTAAGATAATTCCAACAATGCAATACTATAAGTATATGATCCCCCTGAACCTGCGCCAGATGATCACTGTCAGACCCATATTAGACTCCTTTCATCCACTGATTTTCTTCAAACCAACATATACGTAACTATATCCACAACAATCGGCATATGTACGCGGATACGCTTCATTAAACTCGTGTACAACCACTTTTCTCTGAAATAGATAAGTTTTAATAGCAAGATGATGCATCAACTACTCCCAGCTTCTGTCTGAGATATTCAAATGTCTCTCTGGGTAGTGGTTTGGTGAATATATCAGAAACCTATTCTTTGGAGGGAGCATACTCCAATTTGACCTTTTGTTCAAGCACTTGTTCACATAAAAAATGATATTTGATGGGTATGTGCTTGGTCTTGGAATGCATGACTAGATTCTTTGAAATACTGATTGCACTTGTATTATCACATAGAATGGAGATGGGTGGATTGCATGTGATCTGAATGTCTTACAATGTTTGCATCATCCAAAGGAGTTGTGTGCAACAATATGCAATAGCCACATATTCTGCTTCAGATGTAGATAATGCAATTAAACTGTGTTTCTTGCTGAACCAAGACACTAATTTGGAACCCATATAGAATGCACCACCACTAGTGCTTTTTCTGTCATCCACGCTTCATGGCCAATCTTCATCTGGATATGCATGAAGTGTAAGATCTGTATCCCTAGGATACCATAAACCAGAATTCTGAGTTCCTTGAAGATGTTTGAAGATCCTTTTGGCTGCCTGAAGGTGTGATTCCTTTGGATTTGCTTGGAATCTGCCAACTATTCCCACTGCATGCATGATGTCTGGTCGGGTACCTGTTAGATAAAGCAAACTGCCAATCATGTATCTGTAGGTTGGTTGATGTACTGCTGCTGATTCATCATTTGAGTTGAGACTGCATCCTGTTACCATAGGGGTACATACTGGTTTAGAATATTCCATGCCATATTTTTTCAAGATCTGCTTGAGATACTTGGTTTGTGATAGAAAAATACCATCTTTATTTTGTTGAACTTGTAGGCCAAGAAAATATGTGAGCTCACCAAGCAGGGACATTTCAAATTCTTACTGCATTACCAAAGCAAAGTTTTGACTCATGGCTTCTTCATTGCTACCAAAAATGATATCATCAACATACACTACAAGTATTAGCAATTTATCATTATCAATCTTTGTATATAGATTGCTATCAGCTGATCCATTTGAAAAACCTTGTTGATGGAGGTATTTGTCAAGACGGTAATACCAGGCCCTTGAAGCTTGTTTTATACCATAGAGAGTCTTTCTGAGTCGGAATACAAGTTTTGGATCATTTCCAAGGATGAATTCGTCTGGTTGGTTAATATATACTTCTTCTTCTAAGTCTCCATTAAGAAAGGTAGATTTTACATCCATTTGGTATACTTTGAATTTCTGAAAGCTAGAAAGAGCAAGGAACATTATTATGGCTTCAAGTCTAGCAACAGGTGCAAAATTTTCTTCCAAATCTATACCTTCTTGTTGAGCATATCCTTTACAAACAAGTCTAGCCTCATTTATGATAACTTCACCATTTTCATTCAGCTTGTTTTTAAATATCCATTTCGTTCCTATGATATTCTTATCATGAGGTCTAGGAACTAATTCCCAATTATTATTCTTTTAAATTTGCTCAAGTTCTTCATTAATGGCCTTGACCCAACATTCATCTTTGCATGCTTCATTTACATTTTGAGGTTCAATGGAGGAAAGAAATGCTAGATAGCTTGAAGCTTCTATCATGGTTCTTCTTGTCTGCATACTTGCCTCTTTTTGTCCCAAAATTTGAGTCTCTGGATGATTTTTCTGAACATACTTGGATGGAGTCTTTTCTTCTACCATTATTTGTTCTTTTGGTGCTTCATTAGTTTCTTCTTCTTTAGAATTAGTCTTATTTTATGTGGAAGGATAATCCTCGTCTTCTTCACACTCTTCGGTTTTTACCTGCTTTGGATTTTTGCTTGCTTCATCCACCACAACATCAATACTTTCAATAATTTTCCCAAGTCTTTTATTATAACACTTATATCCTTTACTTCGGGAAGAGTAACCATGGAGAATGCCTTCATCTGCTCTAGGTTCAAAATTGCCAAGTTTTTCATCAGTCCTTTCGATGTAACATTTGCTTCCAAAAACTTTGAAGTATTTTACAGTAGGATTCTTACCATACCAAAGTTCAGGTGGAGTTTGAGTGTTTTTTACCTGAACGTTTGCTTTGTTGAGGATAGTGATGGTAGCAAATGCAGTTTCACCCCAAAAGGTTGTAGGAGTTCCAGACTCATCTAGTATGGCATGAGCCATTTGTTGAACAATTCTATTCATCCTTTCTACCACTCCATTTTGCTAAGGAGTCCTTGCGATGGATAATTCTCTTTTTATTCCATGTTCTTCACAAAAGTCAAAGAATTCATCCAAGGTAAATTCCCCTCCTCGTTCAGATCTGAGGAATTTTATTTTGCGATCTAATTCATTTTCAACCAAAACTTTGAAGGCTTTGAACTTTTCAAATGCTTCATCTTTATGCTTTAGAAGTCCTATCCAACACATTCTGGAAAAATTGTCAATGAACAATATAAAGTATTCTTCTCCACAAGGTGACTTTTTCCTTAATGGACCACATAAATCAGTATGAACAAGTTCAAGAGGCTTACTCGCTGATCCTTCATTCTCAGGGAAATGTGCTCTGGTTTGCTTACCAAATTGACATGATTTGCATATTGTATTTTCTGGAATGTTGATATCAGGAAGATCACGAACAACCTAGAATTTTCATGCTTTCCTTATTTGTGGGAAGCTTAGATGCCCCAATCTTCTATGCCATAGCCAGTGTTCATCATTTTTTCTTAGATAGCATTGTTGTTGTCCTCCCTTGAGTATGTATAAGTTGTTTGGAGTTCTTATGCCTTTGATCACGGTTTCTCCTGTATCAAGCTCACAAACAACACATCCATTTGATCGAAATACTACTTCATTTCCTTGATCACACATTTGACTGACACTCAATAGGTTATGATTTAGACCATCATAATACATAACATTCCCAGCTTTAACCTTTTCTTTTAAGAGAACAGAATCTTTACCTTTTATGACAGCAGGAGTGTCATTTCCAAATGAGACCTTCTTTTCCTTTTCTAAGGCATTATATGACTGAAGTTTTTCTTTATCACCTATCATGTGTTTCGAGCATCCACTGTCGATGTACCACTGATTTTCTTGTCCTTCTGCATACAAGGCTATACCACATCTTTATGTTTGTGGTTCTTTCTTTCTCCATATTTTGGGACTCAATGAAGTTTGCTCCTTTTGAGATGTTTCCCAAAATTTACTCCTGCATTCAGAATCTTCATGACCGAAGTTGTTACAGATAGAGCATTCTATTTCATTTTCAAGAAGCGAAAAGTTATTGTAGGTCCTTTTCATGATCCCTGTCACATTTCTTTGATTTCGTGCTTCTCTAGTCATGATGGTCTTGTAGGCAACACATTGAGCAGCTTTGTGTCCAAAGTTATGACATGAAAAACATTGGCCATTAAAGAAGTTCCTGCGATTATTGAAGCTACTGACCTAGTGATTGTAGTTTCCATTGACATTCATTCTTGAAGCAAATTGAGTATGATTTACCCGAGGTTGGTTGTGTAGTTTTTAACCCGTACAGAAATTACCTGCATAAGAATTCTAAAACACAGAAAATAAACAATGCAAGAGCATAACACATAAAACACATATACACAGAGATTTTCCCTTGGATCCCAAAACTGGGACTACCAGCTTGATTTTTCATTATGTTCCTTTCAATGTTATAATACATATTTATACATACCGAAGCATCCAATACCATGGACCGAAAACCATCATGTCCAAAACCATGGACCGAAAACCATCGCGTCTAAAACCATGTGCGGAAAACATGCACAAAACCATAGGTGGGTCCGCCCAACCTAAGATAAGCTCCAAAACCAAAATTTTCCAAGGCGCTGCCCCGGACCCCATAAAGTGGGGTTACGGGTACACCTCAAACCCCCTGCTACACAATTGTCGCAACGAAGGGGGTGCTCCGCCCCCCGGTTAACTACGTGGGCTAGTCGTGGAAAGAATATAACACAACCCAACGTTATCCTACTTGTTGCTTTCTTTCCACAGGGGGCCACAAGAGAGCTTAGTCATTTTTCCAGCCCTAAAACACCCATTGTTTCTCTACACCAAGAGAACTTCTTATAGCTCACAGATTTTGTCAATGCATCTGCAGTATTCTTTAAAGTGTCCACCTTTACCAGCAACACCTTTTTGTCTTCTATCATATCCCTCACAAAGTGATATTGAACATTAATGTGCTTTGTCTTTGAATGATATGCAGGGTTCTTTTCCAAGAAAATTGCACTTTGGCTATCACAGTCTATCCTTATGGCTTCCTATACTAACCCCATACTTAAACACAATCTCTGCAACCAAACAACTTCCTTGCTTGCATGAGTGGTTGCCATGTATTCTGCCTCTGTAGTTAATAGTGCCACTATAGATTGTTTCTTACTCATCCAACTGACTGCACCTCCAAATAGGTTAAACACATACCCACTTGTAGATCTTCTCTGATCCAGATCTCCAACCTAGTCTGCATCAAAAAAGCCATGAATATCCAACATTCTGTCCAATCCTAGTCTTCCTTGGTAGCACACACCATAATCACTAGTGCCACACAAATACTTGAAAACCCGCTTCACTACTGTCCAGTGCTCCTTCCCTGGTTTTGACATAAACCTGCTTAATACTCCCATTGCATGTGCAATTTCTGGTCTAGTACAGACCATTGCATACATCAGGCTACCGACTGCACTTGCATATGGAACATGGGACATGTCCTCTTCCTCTTCTTGTGTCTTGGGACACTTGTCAGTAGATAACCTCACACCTATAGGAATAGGAACCTTCACCAGTTTACTATCCTGCATATTAAACCTCTGCAGTATTGTCTCCACATACTTCCTCTGGTTTAACCAGAGCTTCCTGTTTGTACGATCTCTTTTAATTTCCATGCCCAAAATATAGTTTGTAGCACCAAGATCTTTCATGTCGAATTTGGAGGACAATTGGGTCTTCAAATCCTAGATAATTTCTTTGTCATTTCCAACTAGCAACATATCATCCACATACAAGACCAAATAAATAAAACGGTCACCAATTAATTTAAAATACACACAGTGATCTGCTTTGCTTCTGGTGAAGCCAAGTCCCCATATAAATGTATCAAATTTCTGATACCACATCCTTGGTGACTGTTTTAACCCTTATAGAGACTTCTTTAACTTACATACCAGTTCTTTCTTACCCTTCACCGCAAAGCCTTCAAGTTGCTTCATGTAAATCTCCTCTTCCAGATCTCTGTGAAGAAATGATGTCTTCACATCCATCTTTTCTACCTCAAAATCAAAAGCAACATCAATAGATAAAAGTAATCTAATAGAAGTTACCTTGGCAACAGAAGAAAAAATATCACCAAAATCAATTCCCGATACCTGGGAATAACCTTTTGCTACCAACCGAGCTTTGTGTTTCTCCACTTTTCCTTCTGTATTTGTCTTCTTTTTGAACACCCATTTGCTGCCAATGGGTTTCCTTCCAGCTGGAAACTCCACCAGATCCAAAGCCTCATTTTTGTGCAAAGATGCCATTTCATCAACCATGGCCTCTTTCCAGAGTTTTCCATCCTCTGAATCCACTGCTTCCTTCACAGTTCTGGGATCATCATCAGTAACAGATAAAGCAAAATTTGAATAGAAAGTAGATGGACTATACCTTTCTAGCTGCCTTCTTTCTCGAACTGGTCTTCTGACAGCCGTAGTTTGTGGCTCTTCATCTTCTAATTCCTCCTCTGCTGTAGAGTCTGATTCTTCCTCCTTTAGCTCAAACTCTATCTTCTTAGGTTCCTTTGCTTGGACTTCATGTTTAATAACATCTTTCACGTCTTTGAACACCACATCTCGACTGTACACAACCTTCCTTGTTACTAGGTTCTAAAGCTTATAACCCTTTAAACCATCCTTATACCAAATAAAGATGCACTTTTCAGATTTACTATCCAACTTGGTTCGTTTCTCTTTTGGAACATGTACATATGCATCACATCCAAATACCCTTAGATGTGAAAGAGAGGGTTTCTTACTAGTCCATACCTCTTGTGGAGTCTTATCCTCCAATGCTGATGAAGGTGACTTGTTGACCAAGTAACATGCAGTATCCATGGCCTCTGCCTAGAATTCATGGCCTAACCCGACATCACTGAGCATGCTTCTTGCCCTTTCCATCAATGTCTTGTTCATTCTTTTTGCAACTCCATTTTGTTGAGTGTATATGGAGTATTCTTTTGCTGTGCTATACCACACTTCTTGCAGAATTCTTCAAATTCTTTACTACAAAACTCTCCACCATTATCTGTCCTTAGCACCTTTATATTCTTCTCTGTCTGGTTTTCCACTAGAGCCTTAAATTCTTTAAACCTGTCAAAGACTTCAGATTTCTTCTTAAGGAAATATATCCATGTATTCCTTGAGAAGTCATCTATAAATGATACATAGTACACAAACTTACCCAATGATGGAACCTTCACAGGTCCAAACACATCACTGTGCATAAGCTCTAATATATGTTTCACCCTCTTACCACCAGAGGGGAAACTCGCCCGATTCTGCTTCCCGTATACACAATTTTTACAGAAATCAAAATTTAGAGAGCTATTACTCATACCTTCTACCATACCTTTACCATGAAGTATTAGAAGGCCCTTCTCTCCAATATGTCCAAGCCTTTGATGCCACATCATGGTATTTTCTCCAGAGACCAATATATTTTCTGCTCCACTTTCAGGAACCACGAAACTGTTGCACCCATCAACAACAGTGATACCTTGTAGCTTGTACAGAGTTCCAATCCGAACTCCCCGCATCAATACCAGTGCTCCCCAAACCATCTTGCAGGTATCCTTCTCGAACACTATTTTTACACCTGCATCATCCAGCGTGCTAACAGAAATCAGATTTCTGGCTAATGTAGGAATATGCAGAACACCTGGAAGTGTTCTAACCCTTCCACCTTGTAGCTTCAACTTTACTTTTCCACGACCAATGATTCTAGCCTTCGTGTCATCCCCCAGGAAGACATCACCACCATCATATTTCTCATACTCACAGAACCACTCTCTATGGGGAGTGAAATGAAAGGATGCCCCTGAGTCAATCAACCATGCCTCATGATCTACATGTGTACTTGAAGAAGCCAAGTACACATCCCCACCTTCATCTGAGGTGGTTTTCGCCTCTGCAGAAGGATCCTCATCAGATCCCTTTCCTTTGTCAAGAGCTTTAGATTTACAGTCCCTTTTGAAGTGGCCTTCCTTTCTGCATTTCTAGCACACCACCTTTACAGGTTTTCCTGAAGATTTATATCTCCCTCTAGATTTAGATCTCCCACTCGATGACTTATTTTTGTTTATGTTCTGGGACTGTCCTCATACAGACAAGGCATCACCATTTTGGCTCTCCATATTTTTCCATCTCATCTCCTCCGTCAGCAAGGCTGAGACTATTTCATAAAATTGCAAGGAAGTTGCATTGCTACCTATTGCAATAACCAGACTATCCCACGAATCTAGTAGAGAACACAACAAACTGATGCACTTGTCTTCATCTAAAATTTTAATATCAACAAATGCTAACTGACTTACCACAGTATTAAATGCATTTAGATGCTCTGTCACCGAGTCTCCATCTTTCATCCTCAGGTTATACAACTTTTTCCGTAGGAACAGTTTATTCACCAGAGACTTAGATTGGTACAAAGTCCCTAACTTGTCCCACAAAGCCTTTGTTGTAGCTTCCCATGACACATTCAACAATACTAAATCTAAGACACATAATCGTATTGTGCTCTTTGCCTTCCAATCCAACTTCTTCCATTCTTCATCAGGCACTCCCATTGG
Source organism: Pinus tabuliformis (assembly GCA_031772625.1). NCBI lineage: Eukaryota > Viridiplantae > Streptophyta > Pinopsida > Pinales > Pinaceae > Pinus > Pinus tabuliformis. The sequence goes on from CM062811.1 coordinate 165,903,744, forward strand.
TTTAGTACCCGGATTTACTGTGATCCACTGATCTTTATCCACCAAGAGATCCTCTATCTTGAGTTTCCACAACTCAAAACTCTAACCATTAAATTTCTCGATCTCTATCTTTCCACTGCTCGCCATCTTCTTTCACCACCAGAATCAATCTCGTAGATCTCCCACTGAATAGGGTCTACCACAGGCTTGAGCGAAACCCCTCAACAACAAAGGCGTCCCCTTGAAGCCAAATTAGCTCTAATACCAAATGTAGTTTTTAAACCCTTACAGAAATTACCTGCATAAGAATTCTAAAACACAGAAAATAATCAATGCGAGAGCATAACACATAAAACACATATACACAGAGATTTTTCCCTAGATCCCAAAACCGAGACTACTAGCTTGATTTTTCATTATGTTCCTTTCAATGTTATAATACATATTTATACATGTCGAAGCATCCAATACCATGGACCAAAAACCATCGTGTCCAAAACCATGGACCGAAAACCATCGCTTCCAAAACCATGTGCGAAAAACATGTACAAAACCATAGGTGGGTCTGCCCAACCTAACATAAGGTCCAAAACCAAAATTTTCTGGGGCGCTGCCCCGGACCCCATAAATTGGGGTTACAGGTACACCTCAAACCCCCTGTGACCCCCCGCCCCCGCTACACAATCGGCGCAACGAAGGGGGTGCTTCGCGCCCCCCCCCCCGCTACACAATCGGCGCAACGAAGGGGGTGCTTTGCGCCCCCCCCCCCGCTACACAATCGGCGCAACGAAGGGGGTGCTTCGCGCCCCCCCCCCCCCCTCTAACACCCCGGTTAGTTACATGGGCTAGTCGTGGAAAGAATATAACATAACCCAGCAGGTTGTAACTTCTGTTCATCCTTGAAGTAGATTGAACACGATTTACTTGGTGACCTGCTTTATGCCTTTGCTGACGATTGTCAAACTGTTCACTGCTCTTTGCTACATCAGGATAGCTTTTAGTGGAGGTAGACAACTTCTGTGCTTGAGATGCTTCTTCAGTATATCCAAGACTTGTCTTAATCAAAGGAGAACACTGCACTTTGATAATTTCATCTAAAGTTTCTGATCCTTTAGCAAATATGAGATTGAGAGCTTTTGTTTTCTCAATATCGTTCCTTAGACCCACAATTTCGCATTCTAGTTTTTCATTGTGTTTTTCTCTTTCAGCAAGTTGGAATGTCAGAGTATCTATAATCATATTCTTTTCTTCTAAACAGATTTTGAGTTTAGAGATTTCTTCATAAAGATTATCTTCATCTAAAGCATCTAAGAAATCATCATCTTCAAAATCTATCAAAAGTCTATAGTCATTATTATCTTCATCACTATTTGCTAAACCATCGCTATCTTCATGCGTATAGTAGCTCTTCCTACTTACACTTTGTTTTCTATTTGATTTTTCTGATTCCTTACCTTTATCAAGCTTATCTTTATGAGGACATTTGGCAGCATAGTGACCGACTCTTCCACAAGCAAAACATTTGAAAGGTAGTTTACCTCTGAATCTTCCAGAACCCCGTTGAAGGTTCTTGACAAAGTTTGCTTCTTCCTCTTCTTCCTAAATATGTCCCAATTCATTGAGTTCTTCTCTTCCTGAAGCTTTGAATGTGTCTTCTCTCATGTTTGATGGACCTCCTTTTCTCATTTCGAAAGCAGTTAAGATTCCGTGTAGCTGTGTCATAGTGATACTCTAAAGATCCTGCTTTTCTTCTATGGAAAAAATTTTGATTCAAACTTAGTAGACAAGGATATTAAAACCTTTTCAACTAAAGTAGCTTCTTTTATCTCTTCACCCAAGTTCTTCATGCAATTAACAATTTCATCTATACGTAAGAAGTAATTAGCTATACTTTCATCATTGCAAATTTTGAGAGTTTCATATTGAATTATGAGAGATTGTAGTTTTGCACGTTTTACCTGATTGTCTCCTTCATAGCTTAGAACGATCTTGTCCCATATTTCTTTGGTGGTTTTGAGCTGCATAACTTTGACAAATTTTGATTGTGACAGACTCCCCAATAATGTATTGACAGCCTTGGCATTGGTTTCATATTGATTTTTACTTGCCATATCTGTAGGAATTGCTAATGGAAATGTATATCCTCCTTCCACGATTTCCCAGACATCTATTCCAAGAGATTGAAGATAGGCTGTGGTTTGTACCTTCCAATAAACAAAGTTGCTCCCATCAAAAATTGGTGGTCTAATGGATCCATCTCTTTCGTAGTTACTCATGATGATAGATCTTCCTTCAAGCGATCAAGCTTCTTCTGAAGGACCTGCTCCGATACCAATTGTTGGAAATAATACTGGGGGGGGGGGTGAATCAGTATTAGCAAGTCAATAACTTTTATTTCAGATTTATATACGCTACTTTAGTTAATCAAAATTGTGTGTATACGCAACTGTATTTAAGGAAACTAGCATATACCCTTCAAACTTATAACTTAGTTAATTTATCATATGTTGATCTTTAATTTGTGAATCAGATAAACAGTAACCAAGTGCTATAAAAACAAAATAGACAATCACACACATGAACACAAGATATAAGGTGGAAACCCAATGTGGGTGAAAACCACCTGCTGCAATTGTCTCTAGCTTCTTTTAATAAGAAACTTCTTTCTACAATTTTTGTACTGGTGTAGTCTTATACCAGTACAAAAGCTTCTACCTGTAGAAGGCTACAACCTTCTCTCGTTCTCCAGCTTCTCCTGGAAGGGAGCTACAACCCCCGAGCTCTTATGCTAGCTGATGTCTTTACTAGTACGTAGGTGCTGGCCTACAGAAGGCTACAACCTTCTCTTTTCTTCTAGGGATCACATTCCATAAATTTTCAGTCTGGATCCATCAATAACATCAAATATATCTGCATCAATCAATCTCCTTTGCACCAACCAAAACTGAATCACTCAATCACTTCTCAAAATGCTATAACCAGAATACAGTAACAGTAACCAAAACCCAAGCTAGAACCCAGAACACTGCAACAGCAAACAAAAGTAGCTAAAGCATATTTTATTAGGTATACGCTACTTCAATGTGTCGAACCTATGTACATACGCCGTTTTCACAAGGCGAACCTGCGTATACGCTGTTTTGATATGCATAACCAGCGTGTATACGCACCTTTGCTAAAGTGAACCTGCGTACAATATGTAAATGATGATTTAAATTTTACAATAATTCCAGACATTAGTTATACCTAGATCATCATCTTTACAGATTACAACATGCACCAGTTATTTAGATAAAAGATCAAAAACACACAAAGATACTTCTCTTCAACCCTTAAGATCTTAACCCATCAATAGAACTTATTCTTCATCAAGCGCTCAGATTCATCCTTGATTCAAATCTAGCTGTGCACCATAACCCAATAACCTGTATTCTAGATCTTGCTCTTCATTAGATATTCAATTCATGAGTGCCTTTTCCTAATAATCTTCTCCTCCTTTTATAGTCTTAGGCCTTACTCAATACCATGGTCCAAAACCACTTAGAATCAATACCTTAGACCAAATACTTGTGGTCAACACTTTAGACAAGATACCTTGGACCAATACCATGGATCAAAATACCATGGACCAAATACCACGGACCAAAACTAAGTTTTCCAACATGTACGTGCCTTTCCTTCCGTGAAAGTGCGTGTGTATGCTCTACGCACCTTTTTTCTGTGAACCTGCGTGTACACAAGGCTTGGTCAATGGGGAACCTACGTATACCTCTCTTTCTTCATTCTATGATCCTAAACTGTGATCTGTCATCTGTGTGAGTTGCCATCAAGGACAACACCTGTGTCATAGTGCCAAATCTGTATCATAATGCCAACAGTTTATTTGTTCAATTAGACTCCCTAAAATATATGTCTTGAAGGTATGAAGAAAACTTCCTAATTTTGCCCTGCTGACTGTCCCTGCTATAGATTTATTCATTCTTGATAAGAGAGGGTCTCTAGGACTCTTTCCAACTTGCGCTTTACCCCTTGAGATATGTACACATAAATCACAAATATCTGCAAATGGTAATTGAGAAATATCTCCTTTCCCAGTTAAGTTAAGGAGTTCGATCCATTCATCTTTAATAGCTTTAAGCAGGAGGGCTTTTAAAATTTCCTCATCCAAATTGTCCATTTTTGCTCTTTTAATATTGTATAAAAATCTATCTGCAAAGTCTTCAAGATTTTCATCTTCCTTTTGTGTCATTTTGAAGACTTCATCTTTAAGGTTACTAGGCATACAATAATCTCTATATTTTCCTAAGAAAGCCTCTTTCATTTGTTCCCATGTTCTTATAGAATGTGTCCCTAGACTCATGAACCATTTTAATGCTGAATCCTTTAAGGTAGCAGGGAACAATTTTAGTTTTTGAGCATCATGCAGATAGTCATATGATCTGCATAATACTTCAAATTCAAAGAGAAATGTCTCTGGGTCTTCATTTATTTTTCCATGGAAATTAGGAAGAATCAAGGGTGATATATTCTTCATTGTGAGAGTTGTATCTTCATAGAGAATAGGAAATCCAAAAAGATCTTGGTTTTCTCTACCTCTACCCCATCCTCTATTCATATCTCCACCTCCTCCTCTACCTCTACCTCTACCTCTACCTCCTCCAATCCTATTTTCCTCGCCATTGACATTGTGTGCCTCTCCTTCCCCTTCCTCATCCATGACAGATTCTTCAGAATCAATATAGATTCTTCTGGTTCTTCTATCAATGGTTGTTCAAAATACGTTTCTTGTTCCTCTTCTTCACTAGGAACTTCTAATTCTTCTCCCAAAATTTGTTCACCAGTGGAGGATAGAAAAACTACTCCTGTTGTTGGGGATATAGGATTTTCTTCAATTACAACTTCAGTAGATGAAGTAGGTGAAGTTCTTGATTTGATTTTTGATCTTGAGACTTCAGGAAGTCTTTTTCGACCTACAAATGGAATCCGTGTTTGAGTAGGTGGTGTGGAGTTTTGAAATCGAGGTGAAGTGAGTGGATTTGTGGGAATTAAACTTCTTCCTCATCCTACAAATCTACCTCTAGAGTCTCTATCCCTACGCATATCATGTTAATGATTTTTTTTTAACTTCTATTTGTACTTCCCCGACAACGGCACCAAAATGTTTATCCAATTTAATGTCCTTAAATTGTCAACATAAATTATCAACCAAGGTAGGTACACTGATGAAGCACAAGTGCACTGTATATGCTAGAACTTAATTGATGTCGTTAAGATATCTATGTTCTTGTTAAAGTCTAAATTTAGAGTTAATATGAAGATGATATTACTGATTATATTAAAGAATTGTGCCTTAAACTTGTTAGCTACTTATCTTAGAAATTAGTTTCTATTGAATCAATTTATGGATGGTTTAAGTGTGATTCTAACCTTTACTCTTGTTAAACTGTTTTGGATTTTACCTTTGAATTTTATGCTACAGCCAAACCTAAATTACTATGTGTTATAGACATTTTTGGGCACTGCAGCCCCAAGCATAAATGTCCATAAACCAAGGGCCCCTAAGTCCCTAAAGGTGTTGTTCCAACCCCTAGAAGAACAAGGTCAACTAATTACAACATCTCCCAGAAGTTCTCCATGAAAAACTACTCAGAACTGGTCAAAAATGGACCATTTCACCTGCTCCATAGGCAAAGTGCATTGCATCCCACCTAAATACACACAGTAGGTGCGTTGCATGTCAAAAAGCCCTTCTATGGGGTGCGAAGGGTGAGAAGGGAGAAATGGCAGGGTCAATCCGCAAGGTGGAGAAGCATGGAATCTTCCAGAAACTTCTCCTGTGACACTTGCCTCTCTGAATTTGACCAGGGATGAGTAAGAGATCATCAATCTCCAAGTGGAATCAAGAACTATCAGAGGGAAGACACTAATCAAATCTCAAAAGCTGACTCACCTCCCTTGCAGACATCTATATATGGATCCCTCATCCCAGAGATCAGGAGGCTGGAATTTTGTATCTTGTAAGGAAGTGCTGTTGGTTTCTTGGTGTAATATCATAGTGTTGGGTGATCTAAGCTTTTCATGAGGTGAATAAGGGCTTACTTGTTGAGAGGATGATGCTGGGTCAGAACAATCGGTTGTAATTCTCTTTGCTCTTTCTTGATTATCAATAAAGCTATTCAAGTTTTCCTCCATACACTTGTGTGATTGATGTTTATGCATTTGCGTGGTTAATATACATCTAATCCTATATTTCTTATGATAATAGATCTATGTTCTCGTATAGTGTTATGCTGCTTTGATTCTACAGGTGCTCTGTGAAGCTGGGTACACAAGAAGGCAAGTAGCAAAGGAATATCAGAAGAGAGAGGAATCGAGCAAGGAACCAAGCGCAAGAAAGAGGTTGGTCTCCTTTATTCTTCTCTCATCTATCTCTCATAAAGGAAAATGAAAGTAGTTTTAGTTTGTTTGTTTCTAAGGTAGCTACTAGCCTTAGTGGGATTAGCAGCTTTGCATAGACACTATTCCCGGTAACAAAATGGCGACTCCACTGGGGAGCGAGTAGATTGTTTGTTCATCTACATTTGTTTACTTTATAAACTTACAGACGGAGCCTGAAGTCAAGCCAGCTAGCCTTCGAACTGCATTTGCTATGCAAGTGCAAAGTAGATCAACGCTACTTCAGTCAATCTCCGGGTTTTTTTTATGAATTAAACGATTGATTTACAAGCTTTCTAATTGCCCTCGTGGTGGCTCTAGTAACCTCCTTAGATCTACCCTTGTGATTGATTTACTGATTACCACTTTCTTGGCCTAAATCCCTGAACTGAAATGCAAACTATGACCCGGAACCCAATCAAAGTCTCGTCCTTGGTCCAACGCACTGTCTGTCTTGTGAACTTCAAATGCAGCGCACTTCCCGAGTGTAGTAGGTGCGTTGCATTTCAGTTTCACTGTGTTACAGGTGCGCTGATCAGACAAGGCCTTGTTCCTAAATTTTGGTTTCTGTGTTCACTCTTTTCAGCTCTATTCAGGAGTTTTGCTGCCTGTAGTCAGTACACCTCTGTTTGAAACCCCTTTCCTTGTTGTTATTCCGCCTCCATTGTGCAAAGAACTGTAAATATTTTTATGTATTTTGAGTCATTTTCAATTATCCTTTACAAAGAAGTAGCGTAATTGTGTTGTCGTTTCTTGAATTGAAAGTGTCGCAAGTGTCGTTTTCAGTCATAGAAGAGAATCTGATTGTTCTTGATAGTCGATTACACCGTTACTCTTGTATTTGATCTGAAATAGTAGTTTTTTCTAGTGTCGAAAGCAAGTTTTCAATTCCAAAACGCAAAGTGTTGTCATTGTCCTCATTTTGTTTTGAAAAGAAACTTGTTAGTAATTGTCGCTTTGGAAAATAATTCGAATTTGCGCTTAGCTTTCTTTTTATAATTCACACATTAAGAAGGCTGAAAACAAAAACATGCATGTGCATTTGCATTTAGACTGTTTGTTGGTTTGATTTAAGACAGTGCATATAGTGTGTGCTCTATGCTCTTTGTTGAAAGAACGCCATCTCTCTTTCCTTAGTAGCTAGGATTTTCATTGCAGAAAGAAGATTAAACGACTGTTTATCATCTTAGATTGCATTTTAGGAATTGTACATCTACATCACGCGGTGAACCTGAAAGGCAAATTTCTTAAGCAAGATCAATTATAAAATAAATTGAATGAATCTAAAAACGCTTTGGAACCTAACGCACAACATCTAGAAGTCTAGGCTAGAGACGTATTCCGGCGTCGTAAAGCCTGGTAACTGTTGTTTTCACTGTTGGTTGGGTGATTCCTCCACTTTGAGACGATAAGTGCCAGTACGGACTTGTGCTCCCACGTACCGTCGAGTATATTTTGGGAGACCACAATAGGCTTTATCCTTTATCCATAGGAAGTCGTGTCTGCCACCCTATCGATCGCAATGCACTGAACACAACATTTGGGAAGATTGACTGCCATACCATAAAAAAGTATTCTGCAGTTTTACGATTGGTTTGGTAATCCCTCTGTCTAGATTTCCAGAGCAGTCCCTTTCGTTCCTTTTCAGACTCCTTAACGGAAAAGGTCCATCTGAGCACTTGTCACTTCAGGCTCATTAAAAATTGAAGGCGACTAGAGTTATCTTTTGTTTTTTCTTGACTCTTAAAAATTGAAAAAACAAGTTGTGTCAAAGCATCTAAAATTCATATAATTCGGAAACATACTTCCCCTTTGATTTTTAGTTGATCGAGTAATCCGCAACTGTGGAATAAAGTCAATTGAAACCCCGTCGTTCACGGAGGCTTACGAGTCAACCGTCTTTGTCTCCAGAGTCGAAACTGTTACAGATAAAGCGAACTTGTTTAATCGGTTCCAAATCCCCTGGTAAAGTTAGAACAAGTGTTCCAACACCATCGGAGACTCCCGTTACTCCAAACATTTTTGGTATCCCTGCCTTTACAGAAGAAGTTCAACAGCCACCAAAGGACACTAGAACTGATCCTAGTGTGAAGGTCAACACCTGTGTTACTGAGCCAGCTCTAGCTACAGCTAATTCGAAAGGTGTTATTCCCCAAACGTCTATCGCTGCAGATTCTATAACTTCTTCGGCACCAGAAATATTTTACGGACCTGACGGTCTACCTCTTCCACCTGGTTTGATTGCTATAGAAGAGATTGTGGAGGATCCTCCATCGAGTAATCCATCGTGATTTGGAGTCGGGATCACTCTATATCCTTCTTCGTTAGAAATTAGTCTATCGCCAATGGAAGCTCTTGTAGAATCGCTAGGCAATCTTTTGGATAGACTTAAAATTTCTGAACAACCGTCGACATCAAGGACTGTGTCGTCCGACACAGCGACGGTAGAACTCCCTGCTGTCACTCCAACAATGTTCGCCGGCATACCATCTGTCCCAACTAGCTCTCAATCGCTAGACGGGGCCCACTCAGGGGCTATTTCGACAGTATGGTCCATTCCTGTTTGTTCATCCGGAATAGTATCCAGGAGCTCTTATGTTGAGTCTCAACAAATTGATCCTTCAGGGTGTCAATTTGGGTAGTCCGGTCCTCAAGGGCAAATAATTCCTTTAAGTACCGGATTACCGCCGTATGGGGGGCAGTATACCCTTTCATTGTCTCCTCCGGGAGGACAACCATACGAGAGTTCACAACAAAATTTAGGTTATGCTGGAATTACATCTAGCGGTTGGGTACCAATACTACCTCAACAACCAAGAGTTGTATATTCGATGCAACAATGCTTACCTATGTCAAATATACCGACTATGCCAGCTATTGTGACAGTGTCGCAAGTACAAGCGTTGCCTGTTGTATGCCAACCTCAGGTTTCTCAGGTGGTAATGCAACAGCCTCTTGTCCCTACGACTCAACCACAATCGCCAACTAGTGGGATGACACAGGCACAGACGGGTACAATTACCCCTCATCTTGGTCAAACAGTCAGTATTGGACAACAGCACATGGCTTCGCAACCATGGCTGGTGCAGTACCAACAAACGCAATTTCAACAAGTATACCAAGGATTCGAGCAACAAATCTTTGCAAATAGTGGACAGCCATATATTCAAAACGGTCAAAATCAACCGTTCTACAATGGTTATGCCCATCAACCTTACCAAATTTACCAGCATCAAATGCATTATGCTGGTATGCAAAGACCAACTGCTCAGTCAATTCCGTCGTATCCTGGGTATGCTTCGCCAAACCTGAATCAACAGTTACCCTTCGTGGCAACTTTGGAGTTACCGGATCTAAATAGGCTAACAAACGATCCAATTGCTTACACCCCTTGGTGGCCAACGATTTCGCATAAACTTTCGTCAGATATTCCTAAATTTAATGGAAATCCAGGTGAAGATCCATCGAATCATGTGATGACATTTCATCTGTGGTGTTCATCAAACACCCTAAACGATGATTCGATTAGACTTCGCCTTTTCCAGAGGACGTTAACTGGTCCGGCAACAAAATGGTATATCGAGCTACCCAGAGCTTCGTTTGATAACTGTAGTACCCTAGCCACAACCTTTTTAACCCATTTTCAGTTACCGATAAGGTATGAAATGGGAACAGAACTTCTTACCAACTTCAAGCAAACAACGACCACTCCCATATCCGATCATATTCATGAGTGGTGACGTCTTCGTAGAATGGTAAAAACATATGTTCCTGATAAGCTTTTAGCTAAATGGTTTATTAAGTCTTTATTACCTTCCATTATAGAAGATGTGGCAAAAGGAGGAGTCGTCACTGAAGAGAAAGTTATTGATTGTGCGCAATATTTAGACTTGATTTATACTCAGTCTGTCATGCTCTAAGATAAAATCCTTGACGCTCCCAGACCAGAATTTTCTGTCCCCCCTCCTCCTAAATCGAACAATGACTCTCATGCCGGCAATGGCGTGATTGGCGCGACAAACACAAAATCGATAAAGGCTACATCTAAAAATGCCCATAAGATTTCTAGTCAAAATGCAAAAGAAGAATTTCTTGCCTTGGAAGTAAATGTCGTCTCGACAGATAAAGGAAAAGAAACCAAGCAACCGGGAGGCAAGAAGAAAAACAAAGGGAAGAAGAAGAAACAGGAGGAATCATCACCTGAAAAATCTTCTCCAAACCCTCCTAGAGATAGGAAACCAAAAAATCCATGCGTGATATGTGATGAGGATCATTGGACAAGAGATTGTCCACATAAGGCTGAGCTTAAAAGATTCATCAAGAATTCAAAAACCTCGGCAGTATTGACTGATCCATTTCCAAATCCAGTAACAAATCTTGTTGCTAGTGAAAATGCTTCCCCGTCCCAAGTACTGATGTTGTCGGTTTTGAAACAACAAAATTATGCTTTGATATCGACAAGGAACAAAGATTACAGGAATCCATAGCTGTCAAACAACAAGGATAAAGATCAACCTAGTAGTTCGACAACAACTTCCACAGAAGTTGTGCCGCCCATCATTCCTGAGCTAACAATAAAACCGCCAAAGGGAGTAGAACACAAGTCAACATTTAATCCTCGTGCCAGAGCAGCACAACATTATAATATAGTGGAAGATCTGGCCCAATCGCCATCCGCTATGTCAACACTTGAGGTATTGCAAAATTGCCCATCCCAAAAGCAGGCTTTCTTATCAGCTATCTGTGGGATAGACCCAAAGGATTCTAATCTTGTGTCCTTTAATCATAAAGGATACGATCCTCAATTACCAGCTCAACTAGCTTTCCTCATTCAAGTGAAAGCCCTCAACAAAACTGTTCATCGAACAATTATTGATGAGGGAGCATCTAAATGTATTATGTCGATGAGTTGCTGGAAAACTTTAGGATCTCCAACCTTGTCGTGATCTTCGACGACATTAAAAGCATTTGACGGACGAACGTATACCCCCTATGGTATTCTAAGTAACTTGCAAGTTGAACTAGGAGGGAAAAAAGTAGAAATAGATGTCGAAGTAATCGACGGAAACCTCGATTACAACATCCTACTGGGAAGACCTTGGATATATGCTATGGCTGCAGTTGTGTCGACCTACTTTAGGAAGATTGCATTTCCTTTTCAAGGAGGAATTACGATCGTCAACCAACAAACATTTCTTCCGAATAGTTCCCAAGTTACGGGAAGCATTCCAATGATCCATGGAAGCCCCCATATGCTTCAAAATATCGGAGTAGGCCTACTAAAAGACCCTATATTAATGGGGACTTTTTCCCTTCTGCCTCCAATCAATCTAGCGGAAGTAGTGTCAGTAGGAACCTGCAATATGATATCTTCGATTCAAAAGATCTTAGAAAACGATATAAGCATGGATCATACGCGGGTATTGCCTCCACGCCCAATAGAAATATTGTAGCAATCAATGTTTTTAGCATGGGAGGCAGATCAGAATCAACGCTCATCAAGTGTTTGGATAGATAGGTCTAAGGAATATGGCACCCCTTCAGATCCTTGGTCGCAAGTGCATTACACCGACGAAGGAATTGTTCAATCAATGGTAATTGAAGGGGCGCCATGGGAAGATTACCACCATCGTTCCCATCTTCCGAATTGTAAAGAAGATACTCCTGATGACGTTCATCATCCATCAGTTTTTTATTTCCTATCAAATACTGTAAACACGATGGATTCCGAGCCAAACTTGTCCAACATTGAAGAGACTATCGCCGTAAATATCTCGACCAAAACAGATGTTGTAGAGAATATTTATGTTGGCAAATGTTGTTCTCCTTCAGAACTGGAAATATATAACGCTCTTTTTCACAAATTCAGAGATGTCTTTGCTTGGTCATATGATGAAATTCCAGGCATTGACTCGAGTATAGTTGAACACGAAATCAAGATGTATCCAGATGTCAAACCAGTACGATAATGGCTATGGCAGGTGCATCCCAAGAAAGCCGTGCCATCAAAGCAGAAGTTGAAAAATTTCTCCATGCTGGTTTCATTTACCCGGTTCCTCTAACCGATTGGGTATCAAACATTGTTCCTATTATGAAAAAGCAAGGAATGATTAGAGTGTGCGTCGATTATAGGGATGTAACTCAAGCTTTTCCAAAAGACAACTACCCTACACCTTTTATTGACCAGATAATTGATGAATGCGCCGGATGCGAAATATTTTCATTCATGGATGGATCCTCCAGGTATAATCAAATAAATATCCGCCCACAGGACCAGTCAAAGACTGCATTTATTTGTCCGTGGGGCACATTCGCATATCGAAAATTAACCTTTGGTTTAAAGAACGCAGGGGCAACATTTCAAAGGGCAATGAATTATGCCTTCCATGACATCAAAAACATCGTTCAACCATATCTCGACGACTTTCCGACTCATTCGCGAAAGTGGACCAATCATCCGCAACATTTGAGAGAGATATTTCTACGTTGCCGACACTACAAGATACGACTCAATCCACACAAATGTGTGTTCTGTGTCAGTTCTGGTCGTTTACTTGGCTTTGTAGTTTCAAAGGACGGGATTCGTCTCGACCCATGTAAGGTTTAGGCAATCATAAATTTGCCTCCACCTTCAAATTTTCTTCAGATTCAGAAACTCCAAGGGAAAGCAAAATTTCTGAGGAGGTTCATTCCAAATTACGCCGAAATTGCTAAAGGTTATACACGTCTATTGAAAAAGGAAGTGCCCTTCGTCTGGGATCAGGTCGCACAAGCCTCCTTTGATGCCTTAAAAGAATCACTAATGAAAGCATCATTAATGTACGCTCCTGATTATCAAAAAGACTTTAACCTGTATCTGGCTGCAGCGGATACAACCATCGCAATGGTTTTAGTTCAAGAAGACAACGGAATTGAACATCCTATATATTATTTAAGTAGAAACTTAAATGATACAAAGAGCAAATATTCCTATGTTGAAAATCTGGCGCTTGTAGCTGTTCAAGCGATACAGAGATTTCAACACTATGTCCTCTTCCGAAAAACTACCATTCTGTCAGATTGCAACCACATGACTTATATATTGTCGCGACAGTTGCTGGGAGACAAATATTCAAAATGGATAGCAATTCTACAAGAGTTTGATCTGGAATTTGTAAAATCCAAGTCAAAGAAAGCCCTGGTTTTCGCAGAATTATTATGCGATCTCCCATCGTCGTCCAACGATGAAACATCCGAAGAAACAATCGTGGATGAATCTTTGTTTCTGATATCTTCAAGCAATCCGTGGTATGGAGATATAATCATCTATCTCCAAACCCAAAAATATAGGCCTAATACCTCCCGCTCCGAACAAAAACGTATTCGATACCAATCAAAATACTACATGATTGTCGGTGACATGCTTTACCGTCGTGGTGTCGATACAGTTCTGAGGAGGTTCTTCACCCATGAGGAAGCCGAAAAAGTCCTAAATGATTGCCATTCAGGCGCGTGCGGGGGGCATCAATTTGGTTACGCTACGACGCACAAATTTTTACGAGCAGGATACTTCTGCCCAAAAATGTTCAAAGATTGCATAACCGCAGTCAGAAGTTTCCATGCCTGTCAAATTTTCGACAGCAAAACCAGAAGCCCACCCGCACCTCTGCAGCCAATAGTTGCTGTTGGGCCATTCGCCAAATGGGGCATCGATTTCATGACATGTAACCCCACCTCGACCGGGGGGCATGGGTATATCATAGTCGCAGTGGACTATTTCACCAAATAGGCCGAGGCGATGCCTACATTAGATAACACTGGTGAAACAGCTGCCCTTTTCTTTTTCAATCATGTAGTCGCCAGATTCGGTGTTCCACAGGCTATAGTCACAGATCATGGATCATATTTTCACAATCACATGATGGCCGAATTAGCTGCCAAATTAGGGTTGTCTCACGACAGCTCTACTCCATACTACCCACAGGCCAATGGACAAGTTGAAGCAATCAAAAAAGTCTTGAAGCGCATGCTGCAAAGGATGATTGGATTCCACAAAAGGAGTTGGCACCTGATCCTGTACTCAGCCTTGTGCGCATACCGAACATCGGTAAGGAATGCAACTAGGTTTACACCCTTCCAACTGGTGTATGACCTAGAAGCAATCTTACCAGTTCAGTGTGAAATCTCGTCCCTCAAAATCGCAATCGACCTTCTCCCCAGAACTTCAGAAGAGGAGGCTCATTTCTTGGAACTAATCCAATTGGATGAAACCCGTCATGATGCCGCTTTGGCTAACGAATCCCATAAGAAACGAGTCAAGGCGCAGTTCGACAAGAATGTCAAACCCCGTGTCTTCTCAAAAGGTGACTTGGTCTTACTTTACAACCAAGAATCCGATAAATTGGGAGCAGGTAAATTCAAGTCTTTATGGATGGGCCCCTATATTGTTAAATGTGTATTAGCAAAAGGAGCCTACGAGTTAATGGATTATGACGGAATTCCATTGGCGCAACCCCGCAACGGGTTGTACCTTAAGCGTTACTATGCATAATCAGTATGGTAACCTATATGATTTTGTTACATTTTTGTTTTCGCTAAGGGTAATCGTTTTGGTCAAGTAAATCCACTTTTTACATTTGTCGCAGATGTCGAACCTATTGGAATCTTTTGTTGGATATGCCGACGGAGCAAGTTGTAGTTTGCGGAACCTATCTTCTGCGGCCTAGGCCATTTTCGATCCAAGCGGCGAGTTAGTAAGTTTCAGAGGGGTATGTATTGGTCGATCAACAAATAAAATCGCTGAATATAGCGCGTTGATAGAATTTCTCTCTGATGCCATCACACATGGCATACGTCGACTTGTCGCCAGGCTAGACTCACAGCTCGTCATACTACAACTCACTGGTATCTACTCCGTCCGAAATCCAGCTATCTATCGCATGTTCCTAAGGGTCAAGATTTTGGAAAGGCAATTTGATTTGATTCAATATCAGCATATTTCCAGAAGCTTAAACACATTAACTGACTCATTGGCAAATTATGTGTTAGATAGGCATTTGCAACATTTATAAAAAGAAGCATTTCATCAATATTTGCATTCGGATCATATAACTTAACCAAAATAAAACTCCGAAAATCAAAAATATATATATAATTGTTTATGGTTTACACATAATGTTTTGTAACCAAGACAAAATTGGTCAAATGACCCAAAACTCAAAACGCTAGGGGGCACCCTAGTCTAATGATGCTGGTGATAACAAGTCACCGCCTATGCAATCATGCGTAAAATCCTAGTCCATCGACTTGGCACGCCAGTGGTATGTCGCTGCAACCTCAGAGGCAGCTCGTCAGTCCTCACATCTGGAATACCGAGAGTGAGGCCCTCGACCTGGTCCTGTAATGCTGAAAGAGTCTCGGCCACATCAAGGTCGCGAAGGATAGCCCTTCCCACAGCCTCTCCTGCTGGAGCGGCAGCTGGCACTCTCAGGCATACTACTGGCCGGACGGGACCAACATCTGCATGAGCACATGAGTTCTGATTAGTCTTGACAGAATAAAGTAGAAGGACATTATAAAGAGAAACGATAAACAAAAAAATGGTCAAAGAATTTACCAATGGCACCCCACTGCTCGTCAGCCGGCAGTACCAAATCCGGGTCACCCCGGAAGTCCATACCAGCATATGGATACTCGAAAAACACCATCTCCTGACAATCGAACCACCCGAAGAAGGTATCAGAAAATGAAATCTGAGATTGACCAGCATGTCTGGACATATGGTCGACCCATCTCTGCATCCGTGGTTCAGTCGGTGGAGGTAAACCAAGTGAAATATACTGCGGCTGCATCAGCGGGATATTTTCCAAGGCGAAGGTGGTCAAAATAGAACCATATCCAAAGTTCTTCAATCTTCCATTTTTCACCTTGGTCAACTGTTCTTTCATCACAAAGAGTACTGCATCACACCAGTTGAACACCTTCGGTTCGAGACATTCTAAGGCATACTGCATATAAGACCGGTTGGCCACATGAAGAGCCGCACCACCAGCCATCCTACCAAAGGTGAACAGAATGGTCCTCAAAGACCTATCAGTGACATCTCGGATGATGATCTTGCCATCTTTACTCGGCTGAGATCCCTCTCTGCAATACCTGCGAACGTAATCTCTCATAGATTCGCCTCCATGGGCCGAACTTGATAAAGAGATAGGGGCACCCTGCCTCGATAAGCCGGTCAAAAAATAGATATCCACGACAGTCAAGGGGATGGATTTGCCCCTAATCTGGAACACCTGGCTGGGAGGGTCCCAAGCATCGAGCAGATACTGCAGTAAGTTGATTTTTTGCCTCATGCTAGAGATATGGAAAAACTTCAGCAGGCCACAGTTCCGCAGTGCATTTACTGTAACCGGATCATGTAAAGCAAGCATGTCCTCTTCTTCATGCTCATGTTCTCGCCATGTAATAGGCATTTTGCTCCAATAAATCTCTGAAAACAAACAAGAGAAGAGTTAGATCCTGATTTGGTGAGAAACAGGCAAAAATTTCCATTGAAAACTGTGCACAAATTTACCTCCTTGCGCCCATCGCACCCCCAGCAGTGTTTTGGGTGTTTGCATGCCAACTGTCCAGTGAGTAGGCCAACATGCAACACACCTTTCGATATAGAAAGGGTATGATGGAGCTAGAGCGAGTTTTTCAAACCCAAGGGGCTCAGAAAAACCAGAAATCAGGCTCAGAATGCGAAATGGAAAGGATGAAATGAAAGAGCTCATGTTTAGCTCCTACCTGGTCCAGACGGTGCCATAAATCGTCCACAGAATCTCCTGGAATCAGCTAGTGAAAATCAAGGGGGAAAGCACCTCCAAAGCTCCAACAAGCCAAAGTTCAAATGAAATGGTAAAATAAGGGGTAAAAGCACTTTTAAATTACTTTTTACGTAATTCAAGTAAAATATTAGTGTCTTAACTCATTTTCCAAACATGTATTGTTCATTTCTAACTAGTTTGATGAAGCAATTGAGCATGCAGCGCAACCTTTGAAGGAACAAAGTCATTAATGGTAAAGTCAAGAAATGACCATTATATCGAGCAGTTTTAACGCGGAATTCAAGCTCGTTAAAAAATAAACATAAGCAATGAGCAAGTGTTTCCCCCAGCATTTAAGCTCATTAAAAAATGAACCAATTTCTGGTAAATAACCATCATGAATGTATTACTTCAGCCTTTGAAGCCTTGGTCGTGTTCTCATCATCACCTCCACTCTGTATTGGCCGATCATTCACCTCCACTTGATTGTTTACCCCTTTTGAGGAACAGCTGCGAAGAGTGATCTTGTTAGCCATCCTTGTGACACTTTTGTGATTGGAAAATTCCAAACCTTACCTGGAATCAGCTGTTACCCGAATCTATCACTCGTTCCTAAAAAAACGAGTCTCCTTTAAGCTCTTTTCAACTGACTCGTAAAATATGAAAAGATTGTTGAGCCATTGGCCTTTCCAACTCGTTAAAGTGACCGGAAGTGCTATCCCTCCTTTAGATTTTAATCTTTTTCGACCTGAGGGATTATTACAAAAAAAGATCGAGCGCTTGTCTTGTTCGGCTCGTTAAAATTACCGAAAATTCATCCCTTTCGTATTATTTTATAATTTTTCAGACTTAAGGGATTATATGATGAAAAAGGATTTTTTGAGTTTCCTTTACGTTCCTTTTCAGACTCTCTAAAATTGAAAAGGGCAGAGTTATCTTTGTCGTTAAACTCGTTAAAACCTAATAGCGACAAACTTGTCCATAACAGACAAGAACGAGTTTCACTATCGCTAGGCTCGTTAAAACATAGCGATGGGTTTACCTGAAGGGAAAATTATAGAACAAGCATATGTTATCCTCCTCAAGCTTGAAAAAAATAAAGAGGTATTGGTCAGCAATGACTGGGGAAAATTGGGAAGAAAACTTGAAGAAAATTTGTAGGTAGCAAGTCGCTTTTGAACATGACACTTTCACTCCGCATCCGAGTCAGGTTGGATTGTTCCATTCACTGGTCACATCACCATGGTTCCATCACACCATCCACATTTGGGGTTAATGCTACCAATCCATCATGTCAGTGTCGCCGATATGTTCAAGAGAAGTCACTCAGAGAATTCACCTGTGTCTCACCCACTATAATACATTTTCGCTCCATTCTTTCATGACCGCCACCCTGAACCGTATATCACCAGATTGTTTTCACCTCCATTAAAATCATTTGCTCCGTTCCGTGTCATTGATGTGGGATTCATTAAGGCCCTCCTATGACAGATCGCTTCTTGTCGACATCAGCTCATTATCCAAGAAGTCGATCTAGGAACACCCCTTTCAGTACTTTGAATCTTGCATGCCTCAATGGCAAGTTTCTCACTTCCGGCGACAGGTTTACATCAATGGCCTTCGACCGAAAGATTTTGCGTGGTGTTCGACGCCAAGTCCCTTATTCACACCACGTGAATTGTACTGCAGTACCTTGAGGATCATTATCATTATCGGTGATTCCTCTCGCACCTGTTAACAGCTTACATCATTGGCTGGTAATCAGGCGATGTCTTTCCATGTTCGACTCCAGAACATCTCTCACATGGATCGACTTGTACTTTGAGTGAAGATCGAACGAGATTGAAGACCCCGGATCTAGTTTCATCCATCCGGGCTGTGATATATATTCAGGAAAATAAAGGCATCAAATGTACATCATTGCCGCATAGATAATCATCCAATCTAAGGGATGATGGCTCTACCAGAATCATCAGTCTACACTCAGACGATTGTCTGTCCTATGTACCTGAAAATGAATTTATAAAGCTGAGGATGGGAATGCCCGCCTTAGCTAGATCATGAAAATAAAATGAAGATAATGTATTGTATTGTATCTTATTACAGGTCGCCTCCCAGCTCGAAAAAACTTCGGATCCTCATGATAAAGCATTTCACTCGACATCAAAATATTAATGACCTCATGCTTTAGGGGGCAAATGTTATAGACATTTTTGGGCACTGCAACCCCAAGCATAAATGTCCATAAACCAAGGGCTCCTAAGTCCCTAAAGGTGTTGTTCCAACCCCTAGAAGAACAAGGTCAACTAATTACAGCATCTCCCAGAAGTTCTCCATGAAAAACTACTCAGAACTGGTCAAAAATGGACCATTTCACCTGCTCTATAGGCAAAGTGCATTTCATCCCACCTAAATACACATAGTAGGTGCGTTGCATGTCAAAAAGCCCTTCTATGGGATGCGATGGGCGAGAAGGGACAAATGGCAGGGTCAATCCGCAAGGTGGAGAAGCATGGAATCTTCCAGAAACTTCTCCTGTGACACTTGCCTCTCTGAATTCGACCAGGGATGAGTAAGAGATCATCAATCTCGAAGTGGAACCAAGAACTATCAGAGGGAAGACACTAATCAAATCTCAAAAGCTGACTCACCTCCCTTGTAGACATCTATATATGGATCCCTCATCCCAGAGATCAGGAGGCTAGAATTTTGTATCTTGTAAGGAAGTGCTATTGGTTTCTTGGTGTAATATCATAGTGTTGGGTGATCTAAGATTTTCATGAGGTGAAGAAGGGCTTACATGCTGAGAGGATGATGTTGGGTCAGAACAATCAGTTGTAATTCTCTTTGCTCTTTCTTAATTATCAATAAAGCTATTCAAGTTTTCCTCCATACACTTGTATGATTGATGTTTATGCATTTGTGTGGTTAATATACATCTGATCCTATATTTCTTATGATAATAGATCTATATTCTCGTATAGTGTTATGCTGCTTTGATTCTACAGGTGCTCTGTGAAGCTGGGTACACAAGAAGGCAAGTAGCAAAGGAATATCAGAAGAGAGAGGAATCAAGCAAGGAACCAAGCGCAAGACAGAGGTTGGTCTCCTTTATTATTCTCTCATCTATCTCTCATAAAGGAAAATGAAAGTAGTTTTAGTTTGTTTGTTTCTAAGGTAGCTACCAGTCTTAGTGGGATTAGCAGCTCTGCATAGACACTATTCCCGGTAACACTATGTGCTAAAGAGATCTATTCTATCGTATTGTAGATGAATGATATCTGGATTTAACTGTCAAGAAAATGATTGTGACTCTTTTACTCATTCAACTTCATCCAAACAAGTCATAAATCTAATAAAATGAAAAGAAACTATGCTATGAAAATGAAACAGTTGACTACACTAGGTAGAAAGCAAGGAAAATGATTAAACTGTACCAGATAAAAAGAAAATGAAATAACAGAATTAAGCTAGGTATAAAGCAAAGGGAATTTCTTATGCAGACAATGATTCAATTATGAATTCCATCATACTGCATTTCAAACACAAAATAGAGCATCTACGATAAAGCAATTAAGGAAATCTATGTGCAATTGGTTAAAGACCTGTAATGGTCGTAGGGGCCCTCCACAGAACAGTCGACAATCTCCAATCAGTGCAGTATGGAAAACATAAATCAAGTTTATTACTCACAAAAAAGTGTAACAAGATGTTTTTAAAGTTTACATGTATCGACGCGCACCCAAAACACAGAGCAACCATTTCTTTTATAATAATTCTTTGTATAACAGTATGAGAGTTTCAAGCCTATATATCTTTATTCTGATCCTACTAAATCAAATTATATTGCTAAATAATTGATTTTCTATTTGGAAAAGAAAATTGATAAGATTTCGAGAAAAATCGGTCTCTATCCTGGTGATAATCTTGTAGTTGACTTTGAGGTTAATCGTGTTGTCATGTGATCTTCTTGAAGGATTGGCTCGAGAGAATAGGAAAGAATCCATGAGGGAATCATTCTGTTGGCATTATGGCTAAAGTATTGTCCTTGATGGCAACCCATACAGGTGATAGATCACAGTACTTCAGGTCAGTAGCAGAGATTGATGATCAGCTCTCAAATATTGAATAAAATAAGGGGTACGCAGGTACACCGTACAGAAGGTGCGTACACGTAGGCCTGTCTTACATAAAGTTTGTACATACCCGTAGTTATCCCATTCATGAGGTGCGTACCCCCAGTTCACTCACTTCAAGGCAGAGAAGCGCGCTCACGTGGGGTTTCTTATGTTTGGCCCGTGGTATTTAGCCCGCCGTTCTTGATTCGATGGTTTTGACCCGTGGTATTGTTTTATATTATTATTATTGAGCCCCTATTGATCCATGATTTTAGGAAGAGCTTTCCTATATAAAGCAAAGGAGATCATTTGGCTAGACATTGGTGAAATTAGAAGATCTTAAGAGAAGCTAGATCTGAAATTCTTGTAATCGGTTTGTGAGAGAGAGTTGAATCAATATCAAGGTGAAACATGAGAATTACAAGTCGGATCTACTAATGGGTTGATATCTCCTCGGCGCATGTTCAGATCTGTAGATCTGACAGTATGGGTTATTCTTAAAGTCTTGAAATTATTTATATCTGCAGGTACGCAAGTACAGTGAAAGAAAAGTGCGGAGATACGCAGGCGCAGAAGTGCTGAAGGTGCGCAGATACGCAGGCCCAGAAGCGCTGCAGATGTGGAGGTACGCAGACAATTCATTGGACACGGAGCGCAGGTACGCAGGAAGTCTATGAGGCACAGTGCGTGGGTACGCAGGAACGCAGTTGGAAACAGTGCGTACTTCTACGCATGTGTTATATGGGTGAAGCTGCGTACTTCTCATGAAATCTATTTAGCTGCCCCTGTTTATTGTTGTGTTCTGGGTTTTGAAGTGATGTCTGGTTTCTGATATTGAGTTCTGATAACAACAGTGATTGATTAAATGTTTATACATTTATGGATGAATGGATCAGGTTCTTATTGACTCATTTTATGTGATCTGATGGACTAGATCTGATTGATGACTCACTTGTATATGTATTGATCTAGTGCTTGGGTAATTCAGAAGGTTGTTTGATTATGAGCTTCAATGTTGTTGGGCCCAGTATGAAATTGGATGAAATGTGGCCTTTCAGATTATGTGTTGTGCTTCAGTGTATCCAGTCTAAAAATTGATGAAACGTGGTACCTGGAGGAGAGAAGATTGTAGGTCAGCACCTACGTACTAGTATCTAAGCTAGTACAAGAGCTAAAGGAAATCTTTGGAGCATTGTAGCAGGTAGTAGCCTGCGTACTAGTAAATAGATCGTCTAGTACAAGAGCAAAGGGGGTTGTAGCTCCCGTACTGGTATAAGACTGCACCAGTACAAAATATTGTAAAAGGATTTTCTTATTAAGAAGAAGATTGAGATGACTTGCAGCAGGTGGTTTTCTCCCGCATTGGGTTTCCACCTTATATCATGGTGTTCATGTGTGTGCCTTATGTGTAATGATCTACTCTATGTTACTGCATCTGTTAATTGATAATATGGTTGATAATGTTCTAATGCACTCATTGAAGATCAATTAACTTAATCATAAGAAGTTGTGGAAGTAGCATATATGAATCTGATTATGGAAATGAAAAAGTTTTATTAATGTGATAATACTGATTCACCCCCCCCCTCTTAGTATTATTTCCAACAATTGGTATCAGAGCAGGTCCTTTGGTAGAAGCTTGATCGCTTGAAGGAGATATGTGGAAGAATGGGAAAGAAGCTTAAGAAGAAAGCTCATAAGAAGAATAAGACATCTCAGAAGAACTATGACAGTGGGAGAATCGATTGGGGATTAGGTATAAGAAGCTCTTCAGATTCAGAATCAGATTCAGAATCAGTTCAGAATGAAGATGACCATTCAGGTATGAATTTGCTATCCTCTGATGTTCCAGCTATCTTTCCTTTTGGAAAAGATGAAAGTGATAGTGAGACTACTGAATTTGCTCTTATGGGTGAGCAAGAAAGATATCAAATAGAGGCAGAATTTAACAGGCTGACAAACAAAATTAGTGAACAAGAAAAACTTCTGAACATAAAGAGTGGTGCCCTCAAAGAAGCTGTTACTAGACAAAAAGCTCATCAAAAGTTATGCAAGGAAAAGTATCAAAAGTTGCAGGATGAAGCAACATCTCTAAGAAATGAAGTCATTGAAAAGAACACAACAATCAAGGAGCTCAGAGATCGATCCAGTTATTATGAAAGTCTTGAAGCCACGATCCTCTCACTAAAGGAAGAACTTGAAGAATCAAAGAAGCAGAATGAAGATCTACACCAAGAAATTGAAAAACAAGACAACAAAGTCATCAGCCTAAAATCCCAGCTGGAATGTGCCTTCAGAGTTCGTCAAATACAGCAGGATCTGAATGAAGAACAAGAAAAGGAGATTCTCAAACTAAGGGAACAAATGGAAGAAGGAAGGAAAGCTGAAGAAGATTTGAAAAAACAATCTCTTGAAAAGGAAGAACAGCTTCAGGTTGAGGTAAATATCTTGAAAGGTAAATTAGAAGAAAAAGATAAGCTTTTACGATTTCAAGATAGTTCTAAAGTCTTGGATGATATTCTTAGTAGTCAAATGTCTCCTGCTATAAAGACTGGTCTTGGTTTCCATGAATCTGTTGAAGGTGAATCTAGTTCACAAGGTGAGGCAAGGAACTCTAAAGAGAAATATAAAGTGATCAACGAAGAAATGAAAGATCAATCTCATCATCAACCAAGGAAAGGGACTCCTCAAAGAAAATCCTTTACTCCTCCTATGAATAATGTTGAATGTTATGTATGTCATAATCTTGGACATGTTGCAGCTAGATGTAGAAGAAGAAGGGTTCAAGACCATTATGCAGAAAGATCATCACATTCAAGGTACTTTAATGGATATTGCTTTGCTTGCAATATGTATGGTCACAAAGCTGCTGATTGCTACAAAAGGAATATGAAACATGTAAGATGTTATGCATGTAACAAGCTTGGACATATAGCAAAGGAATGCAGGAACAAAGCACGAACATCACACCAAAAGGAGAAAACATCATCACGCTTGAAGATATGCAAGAAAAAGGAAGTTCAGTAAAAAAGTTGCGGCACAGCACAACATAAAAACATACCAAAATCAGAGGGAGCTGAAAGTACAAAACATCAGTGCCCTGAATCTCATATGCAAACTCCATAAAGGGAAGTCGCATATATACGCGAGTTGGATACTGCACAATCGCGTATATGATTGTTTGAAGAAAGACAGTAGGGAAAGTGAGGTTGGAAGTAAATCTATGAAGTATGATCTCTCGAGCACAAGATCAGATCTGAGAATCTGACTGTCAGTGGCACAGAGGAGGACTGTTAATTGGGTTCTAATCAGAGGTACGCAGGTGATACACAGTGAAAATGCGATGGTACGCAGCGCAGCAATGGTCCTGATGCATAAGTACGCGGCCTAACAAAAGGACACATGCGGACGGACGCGGCGAGACAGAAGAAGAGGTGCGTAGCAAGATTGGAGGCACGCGGCACGATAGAAGGATAACCTGCGTAGGTACATAGAAGTACGCGACGCGATAGAAGCAAAGGATGCGTGAGGTACGCGGCGCAACTGATGGCACAGGTGCGTGGGTACGCACTATAGTAGAAGGCTGTCTGCGTGAATACGCAGAATCACAGAAGGTCAGGTGCGGGGATACGGAAAGGAGCGAAAGACGAAGTGCAGAGCCATGCAGGTCGTATAATGAGAAACTGCATACCTGTCTTAAGGCATTTATTGGCTGAATTTTCTTGTTGATAAGATCTGACAGATGGCACCAGTTTAGGGGGAGCATATGTTTTTAATGCATTGTTGGCATTATGGTTAATAGTCCTCGGTAATGATGCTTATATGGATAAATGATTCATCTTGCTATGGTTATGAGTTGTTCACATGGTTCTTGGATCAGATTTGTGGTTAATTCTCTAATGATGATTGCATGATATCTTTCATGAGGATAAGGAGAAGCACTTAGCTTGAATTCACATCTTCTTGATGCTGCTGTTGACATATGCATAAAGATCATATATTACAGTTATGATGCATGATTCCTTTCATTCTTGGCACAAATGGATGAGGATTGTTGGCTAGATACAGGGATGATTATTCAAAGTTGTCGATTGATGCAGATATTCCCAAATGATGATCATGATGACTATGGTGTTTCTCACATAGAATGAGAAAATTCTGTTGATGCGGACATACCTTGATGATTCATGATCTAGTTGTTGTTGACAGATACTATGGAGCAGATCATACATTGTTATTGCTGATGTTTATCTTAGGTGATTGGTCTCTGTTATAAAAAGTCATATCACGACTCATGATGTAATAGTATGTCTCTATCTATTGTAGTCATCTCTTCAGTTCATGTAACGACCTATGTTGGTTTCCCCACTATGCCTGGGATGAATGATGTTATTATTTTATGTTATCATATGTAAACTTTTGGTATATCACCATTGTGATGGGAGATAGATGTATGTATGAGTCTTTGGTGATAGGAAAGTCTTTTATGATATATAGAGTCATGTTCTTCTTGTAGAACATCTTTTTGCAGACCTTGCTTACAGTCAGGGGGAGCTTGAGCATGAACAACACTATATAGCAGAGCAGATATTTCAGCTTGTTCTCAGAAAGAGCATAATCGGATTGGTGCACCATGGCATATACAAAGGGGGAGCTCATTCAGAGACTTCAGCAGATCCGGTTTATAGTCAAGGGGAGCATGTTCTTAGGGGGAGCAAAACCCTTTGCCCTTGATGTCAAAGGGGGAGAGTGATTTGGTGTTGTTGCCATCAAGTCCAAAGGGGGAGATTGTTGGCATTATGATGCATGTGTTGTACTTGATGGCAACCCACTCATAGAAGATCATCTCACTTATATACATTTAGATGAATCTACAAAAGAGATATCAGATGTGACATAATACATAGATGCAGGACAGCTCAAAGGAATCAAATGGCAAGTTCTTAGTAAGCTTTGCCATCAAGTCCAAAGGGGGAGATTGTTGTCATTATGGCTAAAGGATTGTCCTTGATGGCAACCCATACAGGTGATAGATCACAGTACTTCAGGTCAGTAGCAGAGATTGATGATCAGCTCTCAAATATTGAAGAAAATAAGGGGTACGCAGGTACACCGTACAGAAGGTGCGTACACGCAGGCCTGTCTTACATAAAGTGCGTACATACCCGCAATTATCCCGTTCATGAGGTGCGTACACCCAGTTCACTCACTTCAAGGCAGAGAAGCGCGCTCACGTAGGGTTTCTTATGTTTGGCCCGTGGTATTTAGCCCGCCGTTCTTGATTCGATGGTTTTGGCCCGTGCTATTGTTTTATATTATTATTATTGAGCCCCTATTGATCCATGATTTTATGAAGAGCTTGCCTATATAAAGCAAAGGAGATCATTTGGCTAGACATTGGTGAAATTAGAAGATCTTAAGAGAAGCTAGATCTGAAATTCTTGTAATCGGTTTGTGAGAGAGAGTTGAATCAATATCAAGGTGAAACATGAGAATTACAAGTCGGATCTACTAATGGGTTGATATCTCCTCGGCGCATGTTCAGATCTGTAGATCTGACAGTCTGGGTTATTCTTGAAGTCTTGAAATTATCTATATCTGCAGGTACGCAAGTACAGTGAAAGAAAAGTGCGGAGATACGCAAGCACAGAAGTGCTGAAGGTGCACAGATACGCAGGCCCAGAAGCGCTGCAGATGCGGAGGTACGCAGACAATTCATTGGACACAAAGCGTAGGTATGCAGGAAGTCTATGAGGCACAGTGCGTGGGTACCCAGGAACGCAGTTGGAAACAGTGCGTACTTCTACGCAGGTGTTATATGGGTGAATTTGCGTACTTCTCATGAAATCTATTTAGCTGCCCCTGTTTATTGTTGTGTTCTGGGTTTTGAAGTGATGTCTGGTTTCTGATATTGAGTTCTGATAACAGCAATGATTGATTAAATGTTTATACATTTATGGATGAATGGATCATGTTCTTATTGACTCATTTTATGTGATCTGATGGACTAGATCTGATTGATGACTCACTTGTATATGTATTGATCTAGTGCTTGGGTAATTCAGAAGGTTGTTGATTATGAGCTTCAATGTTGTTGGGCCCAGTATGAAATTGGATGAAATGTGGCCTTTCAGATTATGTGTTGTGCTTCAGTGTATCCAGTCTAAAAATTGATGAAACGTGGTACCTGGAGGAGAGAAGATTGTAGGTCAGCACCTACGTACTAGTATCTAAGCTAGTACAAGAGCTAAAGGAAATCTTTGGAGCATTGTAGCAGGTAGTAGCCTGCGTACTAGTAAATAGATCGTCTAGTACAAGAGCAAAGGGGGTTGTAGCTCTCGTACTGGTATAAGACTGCACCAGTACAAAATATTGTAAAAGGATTTCTTATTAAGAAGAAGATTGAGATGACTTGCAGCAGGTGGTTTTCTCCCGCATTGGGTTTCCACCTTATATCATGGTGTTCATGTGTGTGCCTTATGTGTGATGATCTACTCTATGTTACTTCATTTGTTAACTGATAATATGGTTGATAATGTTCTAATGCACTCATTGAAGATCAATTAACTTAATCATAAGAAGTTGTGGAAGTAGCATATATGAATCTGATTATGGAAATGAAAAAGTCTTATTAATGTGATAATATTGATTCACCCCCCCCTCTCAGTATTATTTCCAACACATTCCTTATCCATCCATATCTTCCTTGGCTAAGCTGGAGCATCTGAACCCTGTTAACAAAGAAGATGGCTGCGAAAATCCAGATTAGCTGAAAAAAATAGGCCAATTCCATAACCAAATGCATACTTTAACAAAACTATAAGGTATATACACAAATATGAAGAAGAAGACATTTAAATTCTTACCTTTAACAAAACCTTGTGTTTATTGCATTATTTAGGTGATAGGTATAGGGAAAAAGGAAGAAGTATAGGAAAAAACGGTGTCAAGGTAAGACAGTCGTTGGACTCTACAAACACTTCATATTCCAAAAAATCTTTGATTGATTTATTTCGTATGTGTTATGTTTAATGGTTGGTAAGTAAATTTTTTGTGGCAATGTTGTGACATATACAATTTGGACCAATTAAGTAAACTATATTTGCATTCTATAAATCACATTTTTAATAAATATCTTTAAGGTACAACATTGGTTTTTTTGGGTAAAATTTAATAATCAATATAAACTAAATAAGACCCCACTTACATTGAAATAGATTAAATTACATTTAGGGACACCCCACTAGGCTAGGAATCTCAAAAAAATGACGAAAGACCACTTAAGTGATAGTGGGTAGTTTTCTTGATAGTTCCTCTAAGTTCACACAATTTGTGGTTAGGACATTCTTCACCTAGTGAGAGTTTTAGTGGTAAAATTTTGACGTTGCTATCAGGTACAACGTCATTCCCTAGTTATTAGAATTTTTCTTCAACATTTGATGAGTAGGATCCAAAAGATATATCTACTCATTTGGAAACTCCATTGAATAGAAGAAGCTCATTTCCCTTCTATATTTTAAAAGCTTGTCATTTGTAGGATGAAGTAAGCATTATGTTGGCATTAACTATTCACCTTGGCATATTCACTTTTGTCTATTTTGGTTTTTAGATTTGAGTTGTGGGAAATATGGCACGTTGATTTTTTTGTGAGTTTTATCCTTGTTTTGATATGGATGGAATTGATGGGTATCCTAATAAATACCCTCAAGAATGGATACAAGACATTTAAAGTTTGATGGTATTAAATCTCATGTCGTTCAACACATTATTTCATTCTTAGAGTATCTAGCGAGTCTTGATGTTATAATTCATGAGGATATCTTGATCAAATTGTTTGTATTATCTTTAGAGATGAAGGAAAAAAATTGGGTGAGTCATTATAATAGTCATAGGATCACATATTCTTGTTCACGATTATTTAAATTTTTTGTCAATGTTGGGGTCCTAACCATCAAGATTATGATGATGCTTTTAAATATTATGTGTAACCCAACAAAAAAATGAAGCAGGTGAAGTTATTAATACTATTGAAGATCATGAGAGTGATGAAACATTTACTTTTTCTATTGTTCAAAATCAAGACTATGAAAGTGTTGGGTATGTGTTATATTCTTTGCACAACTAACTACACATGCTATACATTGCGCTATGAGTGGTGGTGATATCAGGGTTGTGGGGGGGGGGGTGTGGTGTGGCAAGGGGGCGGTAGCCCCCTTGCACAGGGTTTAGGGTTGTAGTGTCCCATATTTCCTAGTATAGTTTTGTGACACATATTGAAGGTGTTTTTTGATGGATTATGTATGGCAAACATATATGTTGTGGACTTGGTTCGATCACTTGATTGGGAAACATTGTTATATATATTACATACACCATTGTATTTATTCTTATGTCTGGTTATGTGACTAATTATGTGTATTAGATCAACTTTGATGTATATCTCCTTTGTTTTGTATCTATTTTATGACACATGATTATGACATATGGATGGAAGCTATTGTGTTAAATTGTCAATTGACTATAACATTTTCAATGATATATGATTTGCATTATTATATATGTTGGAAATACTGAGAGTGTGGGGGGGGGGGGGGGGGCGAATCAGTATTTCTTTTTCCCACTATTGTTTCACCAGTTAAAACATATATATTTAGAACACAAGATGAACAGCAAGAATAAATGCTTTTATTAACATAAACTGTGCAGTAAAATAGATACAAAATATAGATGGTTACAATCAATTGCCAAGCTCCAACTTGGACTTTGGTGAGGCTCCAACCTCCAGAGCACCAACTCTATTTTGCCAAGACACCAATCTTGGACTTAGGAGCACCAACTCCCAAAGACTTCAATCCTTCCATACTTCTGAGGCACCAGCCCCAAGGACTCCAATCCTTCTTACATATCAAGATTCATTTGATAGTGTTGTTCTGCTCTCAGAACTCTTTTCTACTGAGTTCTGTCTATTTACAACTTCCCTGTAGTCTCCAAACTACAGTATCAATGACAACCATGTCTTCTCTTGAAGGAGTCTTTACAACTCTTCCTACCATTCACACAGAGTCTCCAATAGCTGACCTCTGATCATATCTCCACACTGCTTTAGTGAGTCCACTACAACTGCACTAAAACTTTGCATAAGAACCTGCTTTTAGTTCAAGCATATGTTCTAATTTCACAGTGAATGTTTCAGCAAGACTGCTTCTCTGCTGGCAACTTCTACCCTTCGACTGTCTGCTGTCCTGTTAGCCCTATGGCCCTCTTTCTATTCTGCTGGATCCTCTCGCTGCCTCTGTCTCCTCCAGCTTATTTTCCACAGCGTTCAACAACCTTCAACAACATTCACCGTTGCTGCTTCTGCTATCTCACATTCTGATTTTTCGCAACAACCAACAGCATACGCAGTCCTCTGTTTTTGTTGTTTTTATGCATTCCATGCCTCTGTCCATTCATTTCCTCTTTCTCGTTGGCTCTTTGGCTTCCTTTCTCCGCAGGCTCTTCGGCTTCCTCAATGCTCACTTATCTTGTCAGTTACCTCCTCGCTTGCTTGCTTCTTCGGCTTCCCGAATTTACGTTTCCTCTGTCTTATCCGAACGTTCCAATATTCATAGGACACGTTCAGGAGAAAGAGAGGCTGCATACACAGAGAATACTTATTACATTTAACAGACCTGCCACGTCCTATCGCTGATTCTCATCTTCTGAGCTATCGGGAGCATTCCTTAATGCATCTCTGTCTCCAAACCCCGCGCAAGCAATATATACAAGTATTTAATTACACAGAGAATGTGATACAAACAGTCCAAAAGACTAAGGGGTGGCAACAATGGATTTAAATAAGGCCCACAAGGGATCTTTGACCCACAATCACCTCTCTTAAATATCGGGACCGAAAACCCTTTTAAACTGGAAAATCGGCTCTTTAATCCCTTTCGGGACCCAAAACTTTCATTACTATTGAAAACAACATTTTCTATGCCTTTTAACGCATATATGGGGTTATATACGCAAATCAGGATCTAACCGATCGGACGGTCATGATCCAATCGCGGTATTGGTGGTCGGCAATGCGGGCTTCCAACTATCGGCACTTTCCACAGTCTCGATGTGATATCGCTATCGCTATCGGTAGTTTGCAATGTCCCTTTTTAATATATATATGTGTTATGCTCCAATGGCCCGATACGATGCCAATCGGCGATCGCCAGTCGCAGTGGTTGGACGTCGCTTCCCGTAAGTGATGCAATATCCGTCGGACCTGATATCACTTCAAAGCAACCTTTATAATCCTTCGCGTCCGCTTTCCTTTGTAACGTGATGCAATATGGGAACACCACATAGGCCCGATGCGATGGGGTTACACGGACCTGATGAGTCCCAAAATCAAACTTGATATCATTTCAAATCTGTTCAAGGGTTCCACTGCGTGTTTTTCCGCTAGTTCTCTGTGTTATTTGACTTTCCCCTCACGGACCCAAGCTATGCCAGATTTGCCTTAGTCACGGGAATTATTACTGTTAAGAATAAAAACACAGACAGATCGAAGCTGTGATTGCTGCGTCCCATGGATATATGGCTCCCGATAGGCTCCCGATAGCTGTGTGCTCCTCTTCATTGACATATATATGGCATATATATATGTATGGCTCCGTTGGTGGTAAATGCATCCATTGCTCCTCCGATGGCTCCTCTTGCTCCGATATGCTCCATTTGCTCCTCTTCTTTGGCATATATATATATATATATATATATATATATATATATATATATATGCTGAAACTGAGTTCACAGAGCAAGCAGAACTCCTTGCTCTGTGAACTCAGTTTCGGCATATATATATATATGGCTCTTCCTGCAGCTCCTCTAACTCTGTTGGCATACATATATATTATATATATGTGTGGCTCCTCTTGTTTCCATCTGCTCCTCTAGTGGCTCTGTCGGCTCCTCTCGTCTCCATCTGCTCCTCTAGCTTGGCAGTGTCTTTCAAAGACCTCCTTGCATATATGTTTGTTTCCACATATATATATGATATACATATATGGCTCAGTTGGCCTTGCTCCTATCTCTTCATGAATCTACTCTACATCCCCTTGGCTTCATGTCATCCTCTAGTATCCAGAATATTTCCATATTGACATCAATGACAACCTAGGTCAACAATCTCCCCCTTTGTTATTGATGGCAATATTCTTCTTCTCTCCCCCTTTGACATCAATGGAAAAGGAGTGCTCTGGAACTCCCCCTATCAAACTACTTCTATTCTTCATGAATGGTACATCTTCACGGGTCTGTGACTCCCCCTGTCATAGTGCACTTCTTGTTTTTACTCAAGATAGAAGGATTGATGTTTTATCATCAATTAACATATTATTCCCCCTTCATGTCTCAAAACTACTTTATCATGGCTTCAACAATGCTTAAAGATGCTCTAATTTAATGCTTTCATTTAGATTGCAAACGACCATACACCAAGTGTCCAAGTCTAGGCTTTCATGCTTCAATCCATATTGATGTCTCCATAGGCAGAATTGAGAGACCTTCATAGTCTGAACCAAGAGAAAATGCCCTTGAGATTGTCTTTCTTGCTATCTTTCTTCAGATCTGAGTTCCTTTGTGTCTCTGTGCTTCTTCTTAAGTCACTGCCATCTAGTATTCAATCATCATTGCATTTGGACAAAAATGTGAGGGGTTGTGCCTTACTGTTGCTATATTTCTTAAGTGATCTGTATCAGCTTAAGTTATGCTTGACTGCACAACATTCTCCTTCCTATGAGCCATCTTTTCCTTGTGTTCTTGTACATATCTCTACAGATTCAGATATCCAATCTGTGACTGTCTTTTAAATACAATTGTTGATCTGCATCTTTTTGCAATGCTTCAGTTTGTTATATGCTGCCAGCTGCTCTTACTTTAGACTTCATTCTAGATGTATCTATTTGTTTGAAAACTGCCTCTATCAGTGTCTAGAATTTATCTGTTCTCACATTTAATTCTCGAGTTAATACATAAACTTCTATGATAACAACACCATGGTTGTTTGCCCTAATTCTTTAACAACAGTCCAAAGAATGGTTATAGGATCATATGCTTCAATGGAGTGCTCCTGAGACATGATCTTCATCAAAGAATGACTGTTAATATAGTTCAGCAAGGATTTCATAAGGACCCTTTTACTAATAGCTTCAGCGATAATGATCAAGAATTACAGGCTCCCCCTAACTGTATGCATCGTCTCCTTTTGGCAGAGTCTTCTTATAAAATGCTTAGATTCTCAAAAATTTAGGCCAATGACATATGCTGTTGGCTGAAGAACTCAAGGGACTTTCGGATTGTATTTCCTTCCTTCTCCATACTTGTGTAACTTTCTTCTTTTGCATGGTTCTAGCTTGTGTAAGAGCCCATGTTAAGTTACAATCACGTGCCATATGACCAATGTTATGACACTTGAAGCATTCTACATTGTTCATGAATAAGAATTCATGATTTCTTCCTGCAAAATTGTTTCTTGGAGGTTGTAGGAGACTATAGCATCTATCTCTATGAGATGGTTGGGGACCATAACATCTATCTTTATGATATGCTTTACAGTCTTTTTCCATGTGACCAAAGTTTGAACAAGAATAACAATAACCAAAAAATGAACTTTGGTACCTGGGAGATGGAGGTTTCCTTGATGTACTTCTGAAGCCTTTCTGCCTTGAGATCCTTTGATGATAACCATTGCCTCTCGCATATTTGTCATCATCTACATTTCTTTTTGGAGCTGGTTTTCTTCTTGGAGTAGGATTTCTTCTTGGAATAGGATTTCTTCTTGGAATAGGATTTCTTCTATTGTAGCCTTGATTTTTCTCCTTGCCTTTCCTGGAACTAGGAGCATCACCATTTCTTTCTGGCTTCTTCACATCTCTTTTGTTTAAAGCATTTTCATTCTTGTTTGAGGATTCACTTACATATCCGAGACCTGATTTATCAGATGGAAATCTGTGATAGCTGAGCATGTCATCCAAGGCTTGAGAGCTCTTTAGGATTTTGTTCATCCCTTCAACCTTTGTTCTGAGGAAGACAACCTCTTCTTCCAATCTTTCACACTCATTATTCTTCTGGGCAAGTTGTTTCTCAGTTTCTTCCTTGCCACGAGTAGCTTCACCTGCTTCTATTTTAAGGGAGATGATACCTGACTTCATTTTGAAGATTTCTTCATTCTTTGCTTGACTGCTCTCCATTCTCTTCTCAGTTCCTTGTTCCTATTTCCTGGCTTCTTGTAATTGAGACTTAAGTGAGGAGACCTCTACATTGTACTAACCAATCTCTTCTTCAATTTTGTTCACACTCCTGTGCCTTTTTTCAAGTTGACTTGACAAGGTATTTTTTTGCTTCTTTGCTTTATTCAATTGATTTGTCATGGATATGACTTCTTCATGATGCTTCCTTTTGATTTGATGAAATTCCTTCTTAAGCTTGGCAAGCTCTTCATCCCTTTCTTGTACTTGAAGCTTGATGAGGTCAACTTTCTTTCTTGTTTGATCTTGGTCACCAACTGGAGCTATCTTCTTAAGTGCCTCATTTTCCTTTTTCAAATTGTTAATCTCTTCCATGGTAGTCATAAGTTGAGCGAGGAGTTCTTCTACAAAGTATTTTTCATTCTCTTCATCTTCTAGGTATGCTTCAGCCTTGATGTCATCTTTCTCATTTTCAGCTTCTATGATGGGTTCTGGATTTCTTTCTAGATTTCCATCATCTTCTTGACTGATGGTCAATGCTCCTTTTGAGCGAAGATCATGAAGTTTGTCCCATATGCCCTTTGCTGATGAACCTTTTCCTAGATTGTTCTTTACAGAATTAGGGAGCCCATTCAAGATTGCCTTTACTGCTTTTGCATTGTACTCCTTGGATTCTCTATCCATCCTGCTATCTTCAATCACTGATTTTTAGATTTCAATGCCTTGAGTATGTAAGAAATTCCTCATTCTTGCTTCCCATATATTAAAGTTCCCATTGAGCCTTGGAGCCTCTTCAAATTGATTGTCTTCTATTTTAGTAGTGGAGGGAGACACATTCTTAGGAGGATTGGAGACTTTCTTCCTTGACTTTGCCATTTGTGTTCTAAGGTTCAACCTTCAAGCTGTTAAGCTTTGAATGAAGGTACCTGCTCTGATACCAATTTTTGGAAATACTGAGGGGGGGGGGTGAATCAATATTTCTTTTTACCACTATTGTTTCACCAGTTAAAACATATATATTCAGAACACAAGATGAACAGCAAGAATAAATGCTTTTATTAACATAAACTGTGCAGTAAAATAGATACAAAATATAGATGGTTACAATCAGTTGCCAAGCTCCAACTTGGACTTTGGTGAGGCTCCAACCTCCAGAGCACCAACTCTATTTTTCCAAGACACCAATCTTGGACTTAGGAGCACCAACTCCCAAAGACTTCAATCCTTCTATACTTCTAAGGCACCAGCCCCAAGGACTCCAATCCTTCTTACACATCAAGATTCATTTGATAGTGCTATTCTGCTCTTAGAACTCTTTTCTGTTGAGTTCTGTCTATTTACAACTTCCCTGTAGTCTCCAAACTACAGTATCAATGACAACCATGTCTTCTCTTGAAGGAGTCTTTACAACTCTTCCTATCATTCACACAGAGTCTCCAATAGCTGACCTCTGATCATATCTCCACACTACTTTAGTGAGTCTACTACAACTGCACTAAAACTCTACATAAGAACCTGCTTTCAGTTCAAGCATATGTTCTAATTTCACAGTGAATGTTTCAGCAAGACTGCTTCTCTGCTGGCAACTTCTACCCTTCGACTGTCTGCTGTCCTATTAGCCCTATGGCCCTCTTTCTGTTCTGCTGGATCCTCTCGCTGCCTCTGTCTCCTCCAGCTTATGTTTCACAGCATTCAACAGCCTCAACAACATTCACCGCTACTACTTCTGCTATCTCACATTCTGATTTTTCACAACAACCAACTGCATATGTAGTCCTCTGTTTTTGCTGTTTTTATGCATTCCATTCCTCTGTCCATTCGTTTCCTCTTTCTCATTGGCTCTTTTGCTTCCTTTCTCCGCAAGCTCTTCGGCTTCCTCAACGCTCGCTTATCCTGTCAGTTACCTCCTCGCTTGCTTGCTTCTTCGGCTTCCCGAATTTACGTTTCCTCTGTCTATCTGAATGTTCCAATATTCACAGGACATGTTCAAGAGAAAGAGAGGTTGCATACAAAGAGAATACTTATTACATTTAACGGATCTACCATGTCCTATCGCTGATTCTCGTCTTCTGAGCTATCGGGAGCATTCCTTAACGCATCTCTGTCTCCAAACCCCGTGCAAGCAATATATACAAGTATTTAATTACACAGAGAATGTGATACAAACAGTCCAAAAGACTAAGGGGCGGCAGCAATGGATTTAAATAAGGCCCACAAGGGATCTTTGACCCACAATCACCTCTCTTAAATATCGGGACCGAAAACCCTTTTAAACTGGAAAATCGGCTCTTTAATCCCTTTCGGGACCCAAAACTTTCATTATTGTTGAAAACAACGTTTTCTATGCCTTTTAACGCATATATGGGGTTATATACGCAGATCAGGATCTAACCGATTGGACGGTCATGATCCAATCGTGGTATCGGCGGTCGGCAATGCGGGCTTCCAACTATCGGCGCTTTCCACAGTCCCGATGCGATATCGCTATCGCTATCGGCAGTTCGCAATGTCCCTTTTTAATATATATATGTGTTCCGCTCCGATGGCCCGATGCGATGCCAATCAGCGATCGCCAGTCGCAGTGGTTGGACGTCGCTTCCCGTAAGCGATGCAATATCCGCCGGACCCGATATCACTTCAAAGCAACCTTTATAATCCTTTGCGTCCGCTTTCCTTTGTAACGTGATGCAATGTGGGAACACCACATAAGCCCGATGCGATGGGGTTACACAGACCCGATGAGTCCCAAAA
Organism: Pinus tabuliformis; assembly: GCA_031772625.1. Lineage (NCBI taxonomy): Eukaryota > Viridiplantae > Streptophyta > Pinopsida > Pinales > Pinaceae > Pinus > Pinus tabuliformis. Next base: position 165,941,040 of record CM062811.1, read on the forward strand.
TCAAACTTGATATCATTTCAAATCCGTTCAAGGGTTCCGTTGCGTGTTTTTCCGCTATTTCTCTGTGTTATTTGACTTTCCACTCATGGACCCAAGCTATGCCAGATTTGCCTTAGTCACGGGAATTATTACTATTAGGAATAAAAACACAGACAGATCGAAGCTGTGATTGCTGTGTCCTATGGGTATATGGCTTCCGATAGGCTCCCGATAGCTGTGTGCTCCTCTTCATTGACATATATATGGCATATATATATGTATGGCTCCGCTAGTGGTAAATGCATCCATTGCTCCTCCGATGGCTCCTCTTGCTCCGATATGCTCCATTTGCTCCTCTTCTTTGGCATATATATATATATTTGTATATATGGTTCTTCCTGCAACTCCTCTAACTCTGTTGGCATATATATATATATATGTGTGTGTGTGTGTGTGTGTGTGGCTCCTCTTGTAGCTCCTCTTGCTCCAATGTGGCTCCTCTCGTTTCCATCTGCTCCTTTGGTGGCTTTGTCAGCTCCTCTCGTCTCCATCTGCTCCTCTGGCTTGGAAGTGTCTTTCAAAGACCTCCTTGCATATATGTCTGTTTCTGCATATATATATATATATATATATATATATATATATATATATATATATATATATATGGCTCGGCTGGCCTTGCTCCTGTCTCTTCATGAATCTGCTCTGCATCCCCTTGGCTTCATGTCATCCTCTAGTATCCAGAATATTGCCATATTGACCTCAATGACAACTTAGGTCAACAATATATGTTTAACTTTATATTGATCAAGATTTGACAAGGAACTTAGTTACTTGCTAAGAAGGGTGCTCGAATCAAGAGTGGCCATAGATGTCACAGACACATCTGGGCAAAACATTATTAGGTTAATTCATTATGATATTTTAATTGATTTTCTTAACCTATGATTTCGTGATGGGTGTGGATCTGAGGAATCAAGACCTTGGCAAAAATACCATCAAATGGGTGGAGCTCACAATTAGTATCATGAAGGAAACATGGAGTTTCAAGAAGAATAGACGAGAAGTCATGAAAACATTAGGGTGCGGAGTCCTAAATCTTTGAAAGATCATGATGTGGAGTCTTAGATATATGTGATAGATCAAGGCATGGATTCTTAAATCTACTAGGATGTGGAGCCTTAGGTACAAGGAAGGGACATGGAGTCCTAATAGGTATGTAGAGGTATACAATGGGGGTGTGGAATCCCTATTCTCTAGCTAAAAAGCACCACTCATGGGCATAAATCAACCAAGTGAACCAACTTAGGTTAAAACTTTGATTAATTTAAATTAACTATACCCACTTTGGATGGAATTTAAAGTTAAATATTATTTTAATAAAAATGGTAGATTATTTGTTTAAAATAATAATAATAATAAATTATGAAGAAATGGCACACGGGGATGATGAATATTAGATAATTTAAATAATTAAATAATTATGAAACTTTTGAGGGGTTACCACCTCAAAGGATGATGGTGAATAATACGAAATTTTGGAAATTAAAAAAAAAAAAATTGCATGAGAGGGATGATGTGTCACCCCACTCAGAAACTATAAATAGAGAAGGACCCCTATTGTTTTGGGGTGACATGGAGAGTACTCAAATATTGTTGGAATGGCTCTAGAATTTCTAAGTTAGATATCTAGATTGATTCACTTGGTTAAGTATGAGCAAAGTGGTGTTAGAAGGAAGAGAGGATTATTCATTATTTTTAGATATCTTTTGTATTTTGGTACTATTTGTGAGCTTTGCGGCCTAGGGGGTTCAAGGGAGAATTTCTCCCTAGATAAGGTTGAGTGGAAACTCGGTGGATCAATTGGAGTTGGAAGTGAAGTTATTGAACGAAGTAGATCTATTGAGTAACATGTATAATTTCCATTTTGTTAAATTTAACATTAATTAATTTTTTGTAAATAAAAATGCAACTAATTTACATGTTTAGATAGTACTTGTCCTTCCCAAAAAAAATTATTACAGTCAATGAGCCTCCATTTGCTTTTTTTTCATACATTTCTTATATTGCTTCATGTTGTAGTGTGTTATTGAAAGTATTAGATGTGCGTAGATTTATTGCACTACATGTCTTCTTCTAGATCTGAAGCTATTTTTTGGAAATTTAGTAAACAGATAGTTTATATCACCGAGTCTCCTTCTCGAAGAAGTGATGTGATTGTCGTATAATTAGTACGTTTTCCCACGCAATTTCCATATTAAAGTTATTGTTCTACTTTGAAATATCTAAGCATATAGATTGCATTCTCTTCCATTGATTATTTACTCTGTAGTTAATATTTGTGGATAATATCAAAGAACATCTCTCAACCTGCATTAGTGTTGCACTATAGCTTTTGAAATTTTGAAGGTGTAGAAAGTGTCTTTATATGTAATCTAAGAAAGGATACCGCTAGTGTGGAAAGTTTAGTCTGTTTTATTTTGATGAAGTCTAATAATAAGTCATGACCTCTCTCGAAATCCTTGAGTAGTTGTGAAGGTTTCAATATGTTTCTCATAGCCAAAATTACATTGTTTCAAGCAGGGAGTGAAACATATTTGAAATTGGAGACACTGCTAATTGTAACTAATTCTAATCATGCTTCAAAGTCCAATTCTGCAATAGTTTCTGTGTTTAACTATTGCACGAGAGATTGAGGTTTTGGATCCTGGAACATTTCTTTCAATTTGAATTTGTAATGATGTGTTAACGCTTTTCACTTAGGTGTTGATCATGACCAGTTCTGTGAAAAATGGTACATGAATTCTTGGAATTCGTAATTCAAAACTGTTTATACTATAACTATGCTTAGAATATGTTTAAGGATCGTCTTCCCACCATCACCTCCTCCATTTCCTGCATAGTGGTTATAGCTGTAGACCCCAATTCCCAATTCAAACAAATAGATTGATTCATTTTTGTGTCCATTTGGAAACAATTGGCACAGGTCTAGTTTCGGATTGAACTCCCAATTATGGAATAAAAGGGTCCTCTCACACAAAGCTCTGTTGCTGCAGAATTATGAGCTGGGCCCTCTCTATGGTTCAATGTGTCAGTCCTGACTGGTTTTGAGCCCTTTCGTTTGGGAGGAATCACCATTAAGTTGAGTAAGTTTCCTATCATTCAAGTAATGCATGTTGTGCAGATTGGTTCATATTACATTTACCATATTGTCTTGATTACATTAAATGGGATGCAATATATAATTCTCAACACCCTTCGGCTACATAATATGTCATCTTTGGACTTGATGATGATAGCTTTCAATTCCTTTCCTTTACAAGTGAAGGTCAAGAAACATCCCAGTCAATTTGGGGCATTTTTTTATGACTGGAAAATTAAATACCCATCAGGGATTTTGCTACTCATTCTTGAATTAAGGTTAGGACTCTCATTGTAAGTTTATTCCAAGAGTTAGGTTTTGTGCATTTAATCGATAGTGATGTAAAATTACTTTGCTAACCAGGGAAAATATGGATTATGGCTCCTATTTGTACATATGTGTTTGAGCATTGATTTTGTTTGTGAAGAAATAACTTTGAGGCTTAAGCCTTACCTAATGTGCACTGAGAGGAACTGGAATTTTTCATATGGTCGTAAGGAATGGACAGATATGTGTACATTCTATTAGGAATTTGTACATGGGTTATCAAAGGAAGCATGTTGAGGAACTAGATGGTCCCAAATTGAAATTTGAAATCAACACTATTATCCCTAGGGAGATATGTAATAGAATATCTCTTCAAAATTCACCATCATTTCTAGGGAGGTATGTGATAGAATATCTCTTCAGAATTCACCATCATTTCTCGTTGCAAAATGAGTTGTGAACACATTTGTTCATGCAACATGGTAGCTTGTGTTTCAATTTATGTTTAAAGCTACCTTCTATTTTATCTTGCTCAAGAGACTATTGATGAGCACACAAAAAAACCATTTCTATTTTAACCAACTCTTGTTAGCACTGTGATACTTTTAGTGCTCCTTATGTTAGAAATTTATTTTTGATAAATTAGTTTATGTCGAGCTAGATTCATAAAAGGTTGAAGATCTATTTGTATATTCAGTCTCCAATTTATGTCGTGACTCAGCAATGTTGTGTTATAAACCTGTACTATTGAGTAATACCAAAATGGTGAATCATGTTCTTGAAATTGTGTCTTTGAGAAAATTAAGGAAGTGGCTAAATATAGGTTTATTTCACTATTTATTTTTTGGCTCAGAACTTATATATTTTTATTTTGAGTATTTAGTTGTGGGTGAATAATGTTCTTGCTTGGAGTGATGTCTTTGAGAAAATTAAGGAAAGTTGTTAAATAAATGTTTATTTGAGTATTTTCTCTCTGGTCAGAACTTATATATTTTTATTTGGAGTATTTATTTATACTTTTTTTTTTTTTTGAGTATTTACTATCTGACATAGAATTTATATATTTTATTATTCTTTCTCTTAGTGATTTATAAACAAAACGAAAAAACATCGTTAACTACATTAACAAACAAGGAAACACTATTTTTCGTAAATTAGGTTATAAATCTAGTTGAAAGGTTAAGGTTTTTATGGGGTTAGTGCCTTGGGGAAAAATTGGGCAGATCCACCCATTGTTTTTGTTTTGCGCATGGCTTTATGTATCATGGTTTTGTCGAGGTTTTATAGATTTAGTCAAAAAAATTATGGTTTTATTCTAATCTAGGGTTAATGGATTGGGGTTTAAGAATGTTTAGACATATATAAAATGTATTGTAACAATGAAAATAAAATAATGATAAATCAATGTGGTTTTCCCAGTTTTGTGTTTCAGGAGAAAAATATCTGTATATTTTCTACTCTCACTATTGTATATTTTTTATTTTTTTAAGAACTAATTTACAAATATAATCTGTACAATTTTAAAACTTACACAGGAGAACTTTGATGGCATATCTTCTTATGATATTTTTGAAGAACCAAAATCACTTAATGAAAAGATTGAGAATAAAACCCACGGAGAATATTGTAAAGAAAAATATATGGGATACTTAGATTATTAGATCGAGGTTTTCCATGAAAGAAAAAGAGAAATAGATGACTTTTTCCTTGTTTTCAAATCAATCTTTCATTAAACTTGGAGGCTGAAATAAGTAAGAAAGCATAAAAAAATAATTCTCTTTTTTGAATGTATTAGAAAAGTAGGAGTTTATGATTACAACTCATGGTGAAGATATTTCCCCCTTATCACGAAATGAAAATCAGATATATGAAGAAGATGACCAATAAATTGATAAGCATATTAAGGAAGAACAACAAAATGAAGAATACAACCTTAGTGAGAGAAAATTTCATGACGAATACAACCTTAGCGAGAGAAATTGCATGAAGAATGCATGGGTGAAAAGGAACAACAAATCTTTCATTACTCCATTAAGGAGGAAGAGTGACAATGGAGTTGGAAATAATTCATTAAAAATCAGGATAAGAAAGTTTTTATTTCCCCTTCATGTGAAGATGATTTAGTAACTTGTCATTGGAGGAATTCTGAGGTCTAAAATGGGCCTCCTAAGGAAACTAATAAAATAATAGTTAAAATAATAATATCTTAGTTATGACTTTTTAAGGAAAAAAGGAAACTATTTTTTATTGTATTTTCGGTTTATATCCTTATGAGTTAACACAAATGACAAGTGTATACACCTGTTGAATGTGGAGTTAAATTTCACTTCCAACAAGTACCCACTTTGCATACTTTTGAATAGACCTACATTGAAAAAAATTGAAAATACATGAAAAAGTGTATTCAACACATGTATTTTCATTTTCTTAGATGTGGCTCTACTAAGAACTATGAAGGGTGGGTACTCGTTGGATGTGGAATTTAAATCCTCATCCAACGTGTTTTTACACTTGGCATTTAAGTAAACCTATAAGGAGATAAGTCGAAAATACAATTGAAAAAGGTAATTTTCTTCTTTTCCCTCCAAAATATTTTCCCCAAGGGATGATATCATCATCTTGAATCTTATTTGTTATTTTAAAATTAATTTTATTAATATATTTTTTGTTTTTAGGCCCAATTTTTACCTCAAAATTCCCTTAATGAACCCTTCCTAAAATTTTGTATGTATTAATGCATCTTTTGATATTTTGGAAAGAAAAGATTTGAAAAGAGAAAAATGAATCTTGGTTAATTATTCATTTCATGAAAAACAAGAACAAGAACAAGAACAAGAGCGAACTTAAAGATCATGTCATTACGATCCTCAAGAGTGTAAGTTTCCAAATCCTTGTTCCCAATCCACCTAAAGATGGTGGCTTTATGAGTTATTCCCTTTCTCAAAATTTCAAATTTTATGATCCATCTTTTAATAAATTTAAAAGGGTTGATTTTGAAGGATCCATAGGTTTTCCTTCATCTCATGAAAAACATGATGACGTTGGTGTTAAAAACATTGATAACCTTGTCCACATTAAAAAAACATGACATGGATACAAGTTGGTTTTTATTTGAATGGGATGATACTAATTGTGAGGGTGAAAATGAGATTAATTAACTTGGACATTATGAAGAGTTTAACTTAGAAATAATGATGAAATATCCAATGATTCAGGTCCTAAGAACATAGAGTAAGGTGTTCTTCGATTTTGAAAAGGTTAAACAATCGAGGTATTATCATAGATGTGGAGAACCCATTACCTTAATTCTTATGAAGTATGCCTTTTAATTTTGAGTTTTCTACTTCCTTGTCTTTCATTGAGAGTGGCATGGAAAATCATGTACAACCTATTTGAAGCCACCTTAAAATTTCCTTGTCCTTAATAGTTCAAAAATTGAAACCAATGGGATAATTCATTTCATTGATGAAAAGAAAGATTACAATATCCTTCTCAATCTTTGTATGATGAAATTTATAGAATTAATGTTTAACATTAGTAAGAATATATCCTTGTTATTCATGATTATGATAGCACCTTAATTCTAAATTTAGAAGTGATAGATATTTTTCCTTGTGCCCTTTTGATATTTAATATATTCTTATTTAGGTTCACAATAAGGACAATGCATTAGACAATAAGGACTCTACATCATCATATGCCACATGGATTGCTCTAGGAGGGTTCACTTGATTTATTTGACCATTTCTTGAGGTGTTGAGATGGTTAGAACACGTATTTCTAGGATGGCCAATTTCAGGAGTAGTTATCATTTGTGGAAGTGCCTAGAATTCTTCCAAACCAATGTCATTAGATGCAGAATGACTGCAAGACTTCTAAATATATAATCATAAATAATAGAAAGGTAGTAAATTGTTGATCTTAATCCTAAACAATTTAATTAATGTAAACAAATTCTTAATTAAAATAGAAAAGACTTAATAGAAAACACACACATTAACAAAATGATTTTATCATAGAAACCTATAATTGGGAAAATCAACAAGATTTTTCAATATATATTTTATGTACATCATTACAATCCAATATATATCCCGCAACTCCATGAACCACAAATCCATTTACCATAGATTAGAGTGAAAATTTAGCTCCTTAACTGAAACTAGAAAACCATGTGAAAAACAATCATGCTCCACAAAACCACTTTTAGCAAAAATTGTGTTCCAAAACTTGCAAAAAATGGACACAAAAAAACCACCTAATTTTTTTCCCAATATGCTACATTGATCCAGGTAGATCTTTAGAAAAGTACCAGTGGCATGACAAAAGGCTCAAAACTCAAAGTTGAAGAATTTAGATAATCTTAGCATCAGGTCAAAGTGCTCGTCATCCTGATTCTAATAGTGTGAACGACACTCAAATACAAGTCCAGATGAAAAAGTTAGAGCAAGTCAAAGTTTGAGTTTGAATTGTCCAGATAACAGGGAGAAGATGACATGGCATAGTTTCAGCGAATAAGGGAGCGCCACGTGGTAGGATGACACTGGACCTCACATATCACATATCGACGAAAAGGAGGAGCGCTCAAGGAAGAATCGGCCCCTGGCGTTCCCAGCTGCGATTGTGATATCGCATATCCCAAGCCGAAGGAGTTATGAATCGGCCCTAGCAGGACTTAGTTGCGATGTGATATACATCGCATATTGCAATCGCATGAAAAGGTTCTTGCGATGTGGTTTTGGGGAAAAGTGTCGATTGCGATTTCGCGGTGGGCACCGATTACGATATTGCAATAAGGGGCCCAAACCCAATATATTATATATTATGCTTAATATACCCAGCGGGTCCACAGATGTTGCAGTGCTAGATTAGTGCACCAAGGGTTTCATGCCAATTGTGATGGTGCGATGGGAGAGCCGGACGTGAGACATTATGGCATACAATGAATACTCCTGTTGGATCCATAGATATTGCAGGATGCCTATGTTCGAGCTTGCATTGTCTACCAATAAGCTAGAATCGCCGATAGCCATGCGATGTTGTAATGAGTTTCTTTATTAGACATTGGCTTTTCTATTATGGAAGGGATATTTCCATGAATCCTTCCGCCTGCTAACCTTGGGTATTATGTTGGAACTGCCTCGATTTTGAGGGATGCTGCCATGATCTTATATATATGAATGTTGTGTTAGAGAAAGGAAGGGAGGACTGGCCGAAACTTAGATTCTATTGTATACAGTAGACCCTGATCCCTGGCAGCAGGTCAGAACCTCGCCTTGAGCAGTAGGGAGGTTCCAAGAAGGTTACAGAAGGCCCGATTATCCAAATTGGGAGTTTGGATAGGTGTTTTTGCACTATTTTTGGTCAGGAGTTCAATGGTTATGTCTGTTTTCAAATTTGGGCTCTCCATTCTATACCCATTTATCATCTTGGAGTTATAAGGGTTGTAATTTCTTGTTGATGTACTTTTATGTCTTTTATGCCACTAATAAAAAGGGCCTCCCCACTATTGAGCAGGGCCCGGAGACGTAGTCCAAACTGGACGAACTCTGTAATTAAATGATTATGTCATGGTTTTTGTGTTCTTCTGACTATTTCCACATTGCTATGTGTTTTTTTAAAGTTTTGTAGTTAATTAACTCTAATATATGTAATTCTGATGTATCTATAAGTAAAAGATCTTGGATCAAGTTTGGTATCAGAGCAGGTATTTGTAGATGTGAATTGCATGAATTTATGCTAACCCTAAACAAGCTACGAAGAGGAGAAGGAACACTTAATTCCTTTGATTCTGAAGTAGGATGTGCATAGTGAAGAAGAAACATGGCCAATGAAGAAGCTCATTGGGAAGAGGAACATAATTTCCGAAAGGTATTCTATAATATGACAAGAAAGGTAGACAAGATGTTCGTAGAGTATGAGAAGGCACCTGGGCATGACAAGAAGGATGTTGATGATCATGAATCAACAAATCAGGAAGGTGGTGGAGAAGATCCTCCTCCCTCTCCTTCCTCCAGTGATAATTCTCATCACTCTCATAGAAATTCCAAATATACCTCTAAGAAACTGTTCTTCAAGTTAGATGTGAATTTCGACCTGCCCATGTACAATGGAGAATGTAGTGCAGAAAAACTCAATAACTGGATCAGACAGATAGAGGTTTACTGTTGAATCCAGGAGATCGAAGAAGATGAGGTGAAAGTCCAGTTAGCATCTCTTCGGCTGAGCGGCATTGATCTTTTTTGGTGGGAGAGAAACTTATAAAAGGGCAACACGAAGTCAGGTAACCTTCTTTCCTCTTGGTCTAGTTTAATTTATGCATTAAAGGAGTAGTTCTACCCTTTAGGTTATAAGCAAAAGGCACTTATGGATTGGAAATATTTAAGGCAAGGTAAGGGCCAAAATGTACAAAGCTTCATGGAGGAATTTCGAAAACAAGCACTAAATCTAGGCATCTCATTAGATGCGCCCAAAACTGTAACTAAGTACATAGGTGCACTACATAGTTACATTAGAAACTCGTTATTACTGTTCAAGCCTACTTCAATTGATACGGCCAGTGTTAAATCTATACATCTTGAAAGTCAAGGAAAGAATGATCGAGATGACCAAACCAAGAAGATGCCATTCAAACCTCAACATGGCAAATTCCAGAAGAAAGGAAAAGGGAAGGGTAAGAAGATCGTCACTTCCAAGAAGGGGGATAGAGCAACACCATCATGAACTCATTGCAAGAAGGATGGGCATGACGAGGACCACTACAGGAAGCTACATCAGGAACTAATACCGAAGATATTTGGTGGAAGGGAGAAGCAGAAGACAGTGGCCACAACACAAGACCTTGGATCGGATTCTAACGATGAAACATTGATCACATCCGTGGGTGCAATAGGTACTCTTTCTATTAATGATAGTTTTAGTTCGGTTGCAAGCACTAGTTATTTGAATCAGCCTGTGAGTCACAAGCGAAAGAGATTTGAGTTGTTCCACATTAGAGTTGTCATAAAGCATACAAAGGTAGAAACTCTGTTTGATTCAGGTTCCCAAGCAAATTTAATCTCAAAGTCCTTAGTGAAAAGGCTAAGGCTTGAACTAAACCTCATCCAAGTCCATACTCGCTTGGTTGGGTAAGCGATAAAGCCAAATTGCAAGTCACCAAGCAGTGTAGGGCCAGATTTGTAATCGCTTCTAAATTAGTTGATGAGGTAGAGTTAGATGTAGTACCTTTGGACATCTGTGGAATCATCTTGGGAAGCCCATATTTATATGACAAAAATACCATTTTCTTTCGGCATGAAAACAAATACCACCTCACCAAGGATGGGGTAGAGTATATAGTCAGAGTTCATCACACAAAAGTTAGTGCTAGCCTTGTCAGTACAGATTAAAAGACTGGTTAATTCCAATAAAGGGTGCATGCTCATGGTAGTGAGGGCGAAAGAAGCTGAGATGGATGTTGAGAGATGTAATGGGTGTTTTAATTATCCTACATCTATATGTCAATCTGGGCTCATAAAAACGAGTTGTACTGTGCTTTCTAAATTCAGTTTTGGGACAGAGTTCTAATGGTTTCCTTTATGAAATGAGTTAGCTACACAACTCATCAAACCGTTGCTAGCATAATCAATAACCAAATTCTAACTTGAAAATCTTAATGAATCTATACTTAAATGAAATCCCAATTTGAATAACAAGATATATGCTAAGAAAAAACTTCCAATTGAAAAACTTTATCAAATAACTCAGCTCTCATGAAAAACCTAATAAACCCTAATTTTGTTACCTATGCTACTCTTGAATGAAAAGTTGCAAATTCTAATCTACTTCAAGCATGTTTGGAATGCAATTAAACTTGAAACTAAAATTTCCAAAGGTAACTTCAAATCTATGATAAGCTTCACTCCTGGACACAACTCGGAAGAATCTCGGACTAAAAACCTATTCAATCCTCTTTCTTGTTTAACTAAGTACAAATCTAAATCCTGTACCTGAAATTAAAATGACTTCAAATCTGCTATCAAACTCTTACTTAACAAAATACACTCTTCTAGCATTCAATCATCATGAAATGAAAACTTAACTCAATGAAATACCAACTCTCCTTGTCAAACCAATAAAATCTTGTCTACAAACTAATGAACTTAAACCTATACTTTGTTTCACACCCTTAACCAGGCAACTTTATCTCTCACACTAATACATATTCCTAATCTATCATAACCTTAAGAACAAAATTCAAGCCTTAACTCTATTCTTAAGAATGACAACAAATAAAACAACTATAAATTGGTATCAAGCACACAAAACTGTACTCAGGAAACTATCCTACAGTTGCATAAATCTCATATTAAACTCAAGAAAACTTATTCAAAATCTCAGCAAACCAACACTCTATCTTCGAAATCCAATCAGGCACACATTACCTCAGGCTGGAAACAATATCAGACTCTAAGCTATGGAACTGCACTCAAGCACTCCAAACGAAGCAAGGGAAATCGTACTAAAAATTAAAACCAAATCGCTCACTTGAACTCTACAATCAATCTGCAAATTCTATTTAACAAACTGAGAATTTATTTGATAAACGAAACTAACTCAAACTATGATAAGCCATTTGAATTAATTAATCTAGAAAGAAATGCTTCTATGGCATACACCCTTATGCAAATAACTTAGCAGAAAACTAATAAATTTGGACTAAATCAACTTATAATAAATAAATCCATTCTAATCAATCAATCTGGAATGAATACTCCTATGGCACATGCATATATAAAAACAACTCGGAAGGAAATCAATCAATTCGATCACTAGAAGAAACAACAAATGTGATTTATTCGAAATTGACTGAAACACAATCCAATGTATAATTAAACTCACACCCTATCAATTCTGATTACTTAGTATATTATCTCGACTTCGACATTAGAGGGTTGTTCTGCGTTCTCAACAAATAGACCATCTCATCATAAGCATTCAGTTGATAATGTGATTAAAACAAGTTTTATATATCTATGACAACACAGTCAGGGTAATACGATTTGTGGCTTTAGAGAACAGAGTATAACTCTGCCTTAGAAGTAAGAGCGCCAATCACACGAGAACCATCCATTCAAATCGCTGAAGTAAAGGATCTGAAAACGCATAACATAATCAACACACTAAAATCATTTGAATTCAATGGAAATCTCCACGCAGCATATAAACAATTGATAAATCAAAGATAAATGAGAAGCAGTTGTGACTATCACACAGCTATGTTCCTACAAAATGATACAGAGTTGATCCCAGATGGGTGGGCCCGACCACACCTGGGGAGCTTATTTACTTACAGGAAATGAAAAGCTTCAATCACAGCTAACTCATGAATTCATAGCGAACTATCCAACCAATTGATTTGAACTCAATACATAGCCATCGTAAAAGTCTTTCAATTAGAAATAATAAGTCTGGAGATGAAAGATACAAAATGACAGTATATCTTCTATTTTCTACCTTCCTGATTATTATAGAGCAGCATTTTATAGGCATTGACTTAGTTGAAAATGACCTGGACCATACATAGCAAATTTAACAACTTAGATTGCTAAATCGATCTTCCAAATTGGGTGGCTAGAACAACCTGTTCGATTTAGCCTAAAAAACCCTCAACCAATCCCTAATATTGGTATTAGCTACGTTCAGTGAGGATAGTGAAGATTTTTTTCATGGTGGATGTTGAACTCGTTCAAAACATAGTTGGATGTGGCTTGCTCATCTAAAAGTATGCAACCTCTCATCCTTTGCATCGTTAGGTACTGATCCCAAAATGGTTGTTGAGTACAAAAGTGGTGGAACATGGTTCATGGGCCAACACTCTCCTATTCTCATCCTGCTCAGTTGCTGCAATATCCACACTCGACCATATTGATTAGTTAGTTCATTGATAGAAACTCAAATTCGCTTAAATCCAACTAATAAATAGCAAAATGTCACACTGAAATGCTTTACATCGTACTAGGATTTTGACAATGTTAAGAGCAATAAAAATGACAGGAGAGTAGGTTTAGGAGTACAAAAAGGATAAGAATAGAGGTGGAAAATAGTGGCAATGGGGACAAAATGGGGGACCAACATCCTCCCATGTCGATTATGATGCATGTCCTCATGCATCGATTACATCCACCAAAAAGGAAAACTATGCTAACCAAAAAGAGACTGTGGTCAAAGACCAACAGTCTTAATGAGGACTTCTATTCCATGTTTTATTGGTGGGGAGCACTTCTGAAACTGGAGAGCTAACCCTTTTGCATTCAATCTTTTAACAGGCATGTACCTTGCTTCTTTCCAACGCAGCAGTTGCTTGTTCTTTCTCTTCAAGGCATCGTTATGAGCATATAGCTTCATGTTGGAATCCCTCACCTGATGATTTACATCTCTGACAAAATGAAATAAAACTTTATACTTGTTAGCATGTTCTCTGAGCCTGGAAATCATTTTCTGCAGCTTGATGAGTAGGATCTTTAGATTTTCCTCTACATCATAACTAGGAGCCCTGGTGGGTGTCGTTGACAGCTACGATGCACTTCCTTCAAGCTATTTTACCTTGTGTCCTCGTGGTGAAGAATGGTGCTGAATGGACTTGGTAACACTCCTTCTTACTAAAGGCTGGGCGGGAAATAAGGTCTCCATGTCTTATGGAATATCCGCAAGGATATTTGCTTTGGTTGTGGCCATGGGGGCTCTCTCAAGGGATACTTCAAACTACTGTGCATCAATATCATGAGATGACGAGATGTGGATGTGCTCTGAGCTTGTGCCCTCAGCCTTGGACTGTGGAGCTTGAGCCATGCTCCGAGTCCATCATCGGCCCTGAGCAGAGGTCTCGGTTGGAGAAGCCAGGGGTTTATTGATGGGAAAAGGGGTCGCCTACATTTGGAATTTGATGTGGTGCTTTTGGGAATCTAGGAAGGCTCTGACAGGGGTTCTAATGCTTCACCCTTTGTTATGGGGCTCAACTCAGGTTGGTTTGGCTCGACCTTATCTCTTTTCCTTTTCCATTTTGAGCCCACCTGGGCTTCCACAAAAACTATTTTTTCGCCATCCTTCAAAATGTTATCAGTTGTCTGGGGGAGTTCAGGAACAAGAGTGGGGGAGTGGGTAGGAGAGGCAGGTGTGGATTCAGATTTAGACAGGGGAGTGGCGTCATCTAGTTTCAGTGAGCGGCCTACTGCTCGTTGTCGTCCCTTGGTTTGAGTTTCCTGCCCAGGAAACTCCTCAACTAGGAAATCTTCCCACGACCTTTTCCTCCTCTTGAGCTCAGTGACCAACAGGATTTTGATGAGGCTATGGTGGTACAATGCGGTCTTAGGCTTCCTGCCCTGTGACTGCACCCCTCTAGCCATCTTATAAAAACTCAATTTCAAGAAGTGGGGAATGTTCAATTGTCTGGCCTCTGTAAAATGAGTTATTAACCGAATATGATACAAGAACACGACTGCATACCTTCCCTCGTAGGTTACAAAGCGTTGCAACATCGTAAGCAATGGGTGCCATCGTTCCTTGATGTAATTTCGTAACACTCCTTTTTCCCAAATGATAGATATGTAGGCAGGGTTTAAAAACATGGCATAATTTGGAATGTCCAGCTACCCTCCTTTGAAGAACTGTTCACCCTCGGTTAGTAGCCCAATGGCTTTGCTCATGGATTCTTTTGTGACTCTAAAATTCAAGTTGCCCACTTGAATGTGCTCTCCATCAAAACTCTGCACGAATGCCAGGGTGACCTGATTGTTGAAACCTTGGATTTTTTGAAAAATGGTTGTCCAACCTTTCTCCTCCAATACACCACTACACTGATGATATTCCAGGCTATGCGCGAACTGGCCGAAGGTGGATTTGTGGCGATCAACCCCCATTCCTCTCGGTGCTTGTGTTCAACTAAATTTTTTCTCCTCCCAATTCTTTGATGCCTTTTAGTTGCTGACTAATTCTATAACCATGATCTCAGACACCCTTCGTATTAACACTTGGATGAATGATTGCCCAATCATCATGATGAATTGGGAATGTAATACTGATCATCATCATGATGATCGTCCTATCCATATCTGATGTAGAGTGCGAACATCTGATATAATGTGTGAGCATCTGATGTAGTGTGTGAACATCATGGTGTAGAGTGTGAGAATCATGGCTGAGAAGTGACGCATGCTCCTCATGATTGTTGGGAAGTGTCATGAAGCGATGGCTAAGCAAGAACATGGGCGCATATCATCACACAACGAGTAGGAATTATGAGCAGATGGCGATTTTGGGTTTGTGTCTCATCGAACGTGCCATAGTGTAATCGTTGTGGGATTGGGAATAGACAGGTTAGGGGGTATGGCATAGGATTATGAGCGAACTTTAGAATAAAGGATAGGTTCAGAGGCACATTTCCATAGTATACATTTTAACCATTTACTAATCAAATTCAAGAAAAATAAGAGTGCATACCTGAACCACTTTAGTGATTTCGTGTTGATTGCCTGATTTTGATGTAGCTTCCCGAAACTTGAATACAACGATGCTGGCTGCAACTGTGCGCTATGATCTAGATCCTGGAAATGGAATTCAAATGACAGGATTTTTGAGTACAGATCCTGTGGATCTGTACTTATGCAGATCGATTAGTAAAGATGATCATCCTTGATTGCTAGTAAAGATGAGTACTGATTCAGAAACATTTTTCATATAATATATATATATATATATATATATATATATATATATATATATATATATATATATATATATATATAAAAATATAATCCCTTCATGATCCAGAAAGGCTTCTTCACACACACTGTGATAACAAATGTGCAATTTGGCAGAGTATGGAGCACAACCTATTTGAACATAATTTTGGGATCCTCAGACTTGATGCCATATGTCATGCTGCTTATTATCTTTAAAAAAAGAAACTATTTATCAATCCATGGATTTTTAACCAAGCTTGGAATGATGACTGCCTGGGGCATTTCTTCTTTAGGGAGCTGGAAATGTCTAGAAAGAGAGCTCTAAGGGGGCTTCTTTTCCATAATTATTCCCTTAGGCCTGGAAAAGAATAATTCAATGCCCAAAGGATCCCTAAACTACCACTACTTTATTGTTTTAACGAGACTAAATTAGCTGGTGCTCGAGGCATTCATGTTTAGAGAGTCTGAATTGCCCATAGTAGATTCCAGGGGTTTCCTTTTCGTAATCATTTCCTTGAGCCCAGAAAAGAACAATTCTATACTCAAGGAATCCCTAGACTAATACTGGTCCATTTCATTTTGTGAGCCTGGATCAGTCAATGCTTGGGAGCTTCATATTTAGAGAGTCTAAAGGCATCCAAAGAAGACTCCACAGGTTCCTTTTCCATAAATAATCCACCAGGCTTGGATAAAGGAATAAACTTGCTCCTGGTGAATTCCTCCTTTATTCTACATGGGCTACCCACCTGTAGATATGAGAAATAACAACCCATTAACTTATATATATATATATATATATATATATATATATATATATATATATATATATATATATATATATATATATATATATATGTATATATATATATATGTATGTATGTATGTATGTATATATATATGTATATATATATATATATATATATATATATATATGTATGTATATATATAGATATATATATATGTATGTATATATATATATATATATATATATATATATGTATATATATATATGTATCTATATATGTATATATATATATATATGTATATATGTATCTATATATATGTATATATGTATCTATATATATATATATATATATATATATATATATATATATATATATATATATATATATATTATATCAGCTAAACCAACAAGGGGCTGGTCATTTGTATGAATCAGCGCCAACCTTGGATCCTTTTGTACTTCCTGTAAAAATTGATCACATGAAAGTGGTTTGTGATAAACTTTAAGCCGATGACCATTCACTACAAAATAAGTCTTATCATCATCGATACTATTAGCACTTGAAATTTCACCTCAGGCTGAAAAGGCAAATCTCAAAGCTACATCAAACCATTCAGCCTCGTAGCTAGCCCTACGGGGCAGGAGAAGGCTCTCTCCGGTCAATCTCGGTAAATTTTCAATAGGAAGAGATGACCAATCAAGGTAACACTGATATTAGGCTAGTAACTGATTTGAAGGTTGATTTGGGGGTTTTTTGGGTTTTTGGTGGCAATTTGAGGAACTGCAATTTAGGGTGCGGGGATTGGACACAGTTTCTGCAGGGGGGTCTTTGGGGCAAGGTAGGAACCTGTATTGATGTCTTTAGCTGAAGTGGATGATTAGGAAGAAAGATGAGAAGGCTAAAGAGAGCAAACAATGGATTTGAATTCTCTTTAGACAACAGAAAACATAGAAATTAAACAAATTTAAAAGTAGAGCATGGCTAGCATGAATTCTAACTTTATCACTTCATTTGTTTAATATGCAACAGTATAGAAAGGAAATGAATCACATAACAAAGCTTACAATAACATGTAGAAACACACCATCAACATATGAGTCCACAAGAATCCCAAAGATGACTGCAAAACCCTGGTCTTCCTTAGCCAAAAATTGCAGAGATACAAGTGAAATATACAATGATAGCTCCTCCCTCAAGAGTCCAACCATGAAAATGAGCATGAAAGTACATAATATAGATGATCTAACCTCTTTCCCTGCCTCCATGGGTCGAGCTCACTATCCTAGGAGCTGTTTGAACAACTTCTAAACTAAGCACTACAAAATAGGCAGTCAAAACAACTTGCCTCTAAAAACTTGGAAACCAGTTCATACAGTCAATTTTACCCTTTTACATGAGAGAAACTTCTAGAAGAGTAAAACAAGGGTAAAAGTATCCAAAAAGTGCCACAAGTACAGTCAAAAGGACCACCATCGACCTCAGGAAGTCAAACTGGAGCTAAACTGCAAATTCTGGGCTGAACTGGTCAAATCTGGCACAAATTCCTCAACGGGTCGCGCACATCCTCCTCAACGGGTCACGCACTTTGGAGCCCTATTTGGAAGCCTTCCCGATGTCAGAATGAGGTGTAGGATAGCTCGTTGGAAAGGTCTCTGAGTCTACTTTCCAACCCAACCAGAATTTTTGGATTTGGAGGTCATTTTCCTAGTCAAAAGTCAATTCTCCCAAGACTACTTCTGCAGCTCAAAAAAGGGGCAGAAAGTCAAAATTTGGCTGTAATTTGACCTTTTGGAGGCCCAAAACTTCATGAAAACTCAAATCCATCAATAGACATGTGTAAATTTGCATGAAAAATCTAGAAATACTGAGTTTTCGCAAAACGGAGCTATGATGACAAAGGGTCTCACCGGGGGTGAGACCCGTTGAGAAGCCAAAACCTGTAAATTGCCCAAAAATGTCAAAAATGAGCCAAAACTTCCAAAATTTTTTGTGCTTGGTGCTGTGAAGAGGCTAGTGGGTGTCATGATGAGTGAGAGAAGCCTCGGCCAAGATGCAGAGGGGGTTGGTCTTCTTCTTCCTCTTAAGAGCCTCGGTCAACCTTCTTTGGAACATTTTCATCTTTGCTTTACAAACGTGCATCCTAGCCCAATAGTGGTTTTTCATGTTCCTTAGCAGCTTTTTCTCTTGGTTGGCCTTAGCCAACAGCCTCTCCAAGTGGGCATTCTCCTGAATAAGCAATGACTCCCGGTCAACAGGCAATGGGTCACCGGGCCTCCTACGGTTTAGGACTCGGTCACTACGAATCCTCCAAATCTCATCAAGTGCCTTCTCCTCCTCCAGCTGTGTGTTCCGCTGCTCTAGATATGTGATGGTCCATTGGGCACCCTCAAGTCTCCGCTGCAAAACATCATTCTCGGCCCTGAGCTGCTGAATGATCTCCTTTGCCTCTTTGCTAGGAGAACTGACCTCAAGATCAATCACCAGATCCTCATGAACCATGGGCTCTTTGCCCCTCTGCAATACCTGTGCTGGCGAAGAAAACGAGGCCCCTTCCACCTGCTGTGGAGATAACACTCGCTGCTCTGAAGATGAAGGCGAGACCCCTTCCACCCGCTGTGGAGATAATACTCTCCTAGCTGCTGCAAATAAGGCCCTTGGGCCTTTCTGATAGGTGACCATAGGAGTGGAGCTGACATGTCGGGTGATGGGAGCATCAGGCTGCTGAGATGGTCCTCCCTCCTCATGAATAGCTTCCTGATGTGGCTGAGGTGGCACTGTGAAAAACTCACGGGAGATGAACTCCTCCCATGAGATACCCTGCTGAATCAACTGATGAGAGACTATAAGCTGGATCAAACCATAGTGACAAAGGCTCCTGTACTGCTGGGCCGGGGTCTTCCTCTGCAACATGGGCACCATCCTCTGAATGTTCTGAAACAGGAAGACCGGGAGGTTCATCATCCTCACCCGGGTGAAATGCATCAACAGGCGAATGTGATATGAATACACCTGTGAAAATCTGCCCTCGCATGTAAAATAATGCATGATAAGTCTCATGAGGGGGGCATACTCATTCCGAAGAAATCTGAATGGGAAAACACCCGTCAACAGTCTCACAAATGATGGCCGGACATAAGGCTCAAAGTGAACAAAATCAAGTAATCTGCGCTTAGGCCACACCTCACCCACATTTGGTATCCCTGTAGCCTCTGAGATCACCTCGGGTGTCAATATGAAATTCACCCCTGCAAGAGTGACATGTCCATCATGGAGGTGTAAGACAAACAAGCGGGCCAACTCTCTATGATGCTGGATCTGAGAGAGCCTCTCACAAAACTGATAGCATGACATATACTGGAAACAATTCAGTGCCAAAGGACAAGCCTGTAACTCTGCCAAAGAAGTAGGCTCCTCCCTCTTATGATGGCCTCCCTTACCTCCTCTACGAGGCCTCCTCTGTTCCTCAATCTCTGTAGATGATGAATGGTCATCACCTTGCTCATAAGTCTCGGTATCTGACATGGTTTTGGAGCAAGGTGGGCAAACTGAAGGACAAATTGAACTGCTGCCTCTGCGTGCAAAAGTACTGAACTCTATGCTGTTTCAAGGGGAAAAAACATGAGGGGAATGTTAGGGGAGGGAACTTCTTAACGAGGAATGGGAATATATGAAAATAACAGGGAATTTTCAAGGGAAACTTTACAAATTGTCATGCATATAGGAACACATTTTAACATTGGGAAATCATTTGCAAAGAACATCTCATATGGGACAAAAACATGTATGATAATGAACATGGTAGGAGCATACATGTATCAATAGGGACATAGGGACACCATACACCAAATTTGCTTATAGGAGTTCATGTGTGTCATAAGGCAAATTTTTGCCCTTTTTGTTCTTAAGGAGTACATGCACATTGTTTTCACATAGAGGGAAGGTTTTCATGTACAAGGGGATATCAAGGGTATATAGGGGTTATGTACATGCCTCTAGATATACAGCAGCATTTATTTTCACATGACTCTTTCTTTATTTACAAATGTATCTTTTCTTTTTGTTTTATTTTTTGCATGTGTATGGTAGAGGGAATTAGGATTTTGTGTGCTTGTGAGAGGGGTAGGGTTTATAGCTTAGGGATGGGGGAAAAAGTCAACATTTTATGTACAAATAGTATGGGACAGAGATGCAAGCATGACTATGAATGAAAGAGGAAAAGAGGGAAGGGACCAAATGGGACAAAAACACTTGAAACAGTCAGAAAACCCTAGCATTTTACAAACATTAGCAAGCAGCCATATTAATCCATTCATTTGCAAATTTAGAAGATGAAATCATAGCATACATCCTTATTTTCACCACCAATATCAACAACCATGCATTAAGAGCCTACCTCGACCGATTGAGCAAATTTGAAGTGGAATGAAGGAATTTGATTGAAGTTTTGGTGGCAGACAGTTGAACGGGTCGCGCACGCTCCCCAACGGGTCGCGCACAGCCCAACAGGTCGCGCCCGTTATAATTTTACACTGTCGGAGTGCGCTGGACGGGTCGCGCACTGCCCAACAGGTCGCGCACAAGCCTGGACGGGTCGCGCACCTGCAAACTGCCCGAAACCGTTGCAATTTCGCCTCCTTCGCCTATCACTCTCTCACAATCTCTCTTGCAAGCTTGAAATGCACAATGAGAGTGAAAGGAGGGAACATTACCTTTTATAATCTCATTTGAAAAAATTTCATCCATAAACCCACTTTATAAAGTCTATTTTGACACTTTTTTAAAACACTGATTTTCTTGGTTTCCTTTATCCTGAAATTGACTTTTTGAGTGCTTTGACCTGATTCTTTTTGCAGGTAGATCATCTGAAGGACTGTGGCAAGGGGACCAGGGTTGTTGCTGCCCTTTTTGAAGAAATTTTGGACATTTATTCTTTTCACAAAATTTATCATGACCTTAGCTTTAAAAACAGAGTTTTTAAATCCAAGGTTAAAAATGAACTGTTCATGATGAAAATATATCAAAGAAACATGTTTACCATCCTCCCTCTGGCTTACTGGTCACTCAAGGACTTTCAGAAACATGACCTTGCAAAGACAAATGACCAAAACCCTAGACCTAGACTTTTGACACTAAGACCAAACAAGAGAAGCTTGACAAACTCAATGACTGATATGACCTGATCCAGCAAAGCCAAGAGGGGTATGAATAGACCAGCTCCTCCATCAGGATTATGGCATGCCTAACGGGATGCAAATTTTGACACTGATGAGACACCTACTAATGCAAATGCAAAGAGCTTTGATCACTGATGGAGGGCTTTCAAGACCGACACTAACAGATACTACAAATATGAATTGAACTATTATAAAATAATTCAATTACTTCATATGACCCTAACCATCTGGTAGAGAATTTACCTTTAAAATTCTTAAACTTACTATCATATAACAAGGCCCAGTCACCTGGGCAAAAGACTCTCTTCTTGATAAATTTGTCGTGCCATTGGGCTCTTTGGTTCTACACCAACGTAGCTCTATGGTAGGAATCTTATCGGATTTCGTCAAGCTCATTCAATTGCATCAACTTCTACTCTTGAGACTCATTTATATTCGAGCCAAATTGAGTGGTTGTTCTGGATGTCTTTACTTGGAACTCGATGGGCACGAGCACTTGTTTACTATAGACTAGCTAGTAAGGTGTGTGTCTAATCACATTTCTCCAAGTGATCTGGTAAGCCCATAATGCTTCTGGTAACTTATCCGCCCAATCCATATGATGCAGTTGAATGGTTTTTGTAATGATGGATTCCAAAACATTTTTCATTGACTCCAATTGCCCGTTAGCCTGGGGATGATAAGGAGTTGATTTGCGATGCTTAATTTGATACTACTTCATGAGTGCCTTGACCAACTTTGATGTAAATTGTGTACCATGGTCTGTGACAATTTCACGAGGTACACCAAATCTCATAAAGATGTCCTCGAACAAAAATTCTACTACTTCCTTTCCAGTGGTAGCATACAATGCTTTAGCCTCCACCCACTTGGTGACCTAATCAATGCAAACCAAGATATATTTTTTCTTTTTTGACATTGGGGAGATGGGCCCTACAAAGTCCAATGCCCACTTCTTAAAGGGTTCAATGGCAATTTGTGGTTGAAGAGGAATTTCATTGGAGGAAATTGGTCTCCCCATTCATTGGCAAGCATCACAACTCAAAACAAACTTTTTGGCGTCTTTAAACAGTGTAGGCCAATAATATCCAGTATGGAGAACTTTGTATGCAGTCCTTTTATCGAAAAAATGGCCACCACAAGGCTCATTGTGACTGGCTCTCAACACATCATACATTTCATCTTCCCACACACTTCGCCTCATAATCAAGTCTAGCCTGGTGTAAAATAGATCTCCTTCGATCCAATTAACACTGTGCTGCGCTATATTATGCTTCTCTCAGGCCGACATGTTTTGAGGTAGTTTTCCTAATACCAAATAATTAGAAACATCAACAAACCAAGGAGTAATAGTGGAAATGGTAAATAATTCTTAAACAGGAAATTCATTAGGCACTGGTGTTGGCATGCTTCCCTGCACAAGGCTCAAATGAGATAAGAAATCAGCTGCCAAGTTATCCCTTCCAAGCCTATCAATTATAGTTATACTGAATTCTTGTAGAAGCAACAACCATCTAGTTATTCTATCATTAATAATAGGTTTATTCATTAAAAATCTAACAACAAAATGGTCAGTATGGACAAACGTCTCATAACCGGTAATATAATGCCTAAACTTTCTTATAGCATGCACAATTGCTAACAACTCTTTTTCAGTAACCGTATAATTTAATTCAGAGAGAGAGGATTTTTGCTGACAAAATGAATGGCATAGGGAAAGTTATCCTCCCTTTGTCCCAAAACCACTCCTAGTGTAGTATCCAGAGCATCTGTACAAATATGAAAAGGTAAGGACCAATTTTTCCCTCTTAGTACCAGAGTTGTGGACAAATTTTCCTTAAGTACTTGAAAATCCTGTTGATAGTCAACATTCCATACAAAGTCAACATCTTTAGCTAACAATTTTAATAATGGTGCTGCAATTCTAGTGAAATTATCAATAAATCGTCGATAATATCTTGCATATCCTAAAAAACTTCTTACCTCTTTTTGTGAGCTCGGAATAGGGATATGCAAGATTACCTCAATTTTTGCTGGGTCAACTTGAATCCCTTCAAATGACACATGATTGTCTAGAACAATTCCCTTAGTTTGAATCATCCTACATTTATCATTACTAAGGGCTAGATTAGCTTCTTGACAATGAATAAATACCTTCTCTAGATTTTCCAAAGCCTATGAAAAGTCATCCCCATAAAATGTGAAGTCATCCATATAGAATTTCACACAGTCATGGATCAGATCAGAGAAAATGGCAAGTACAGCTCTCTGAAAAGTGGCGGGAGCATTACAAAGACCAAACAAGAGGACTCTATATGCATAAGTACCCCAAGGGCATGTAAAGGTAGTCTTCTCCTGGTCTTCTTTAGCTATTTGTACTTGATAGTAACTATTGTACCCATCTAGAAAAGAAAAATATTTCTTACCTGAAAGTGTGTCGAGGACTTGATCAATGAAGGGCAATGGGAAATAGTCATGCAATGTGGCTTTGTTTAATTCTCTATAGTCAACGCAGATCTGCCACTTATCGTTCTTCTTTAGAACCACTACTAGAGGTGATACCCACTTACTATCAGAAATGGGGCAAATGAAATCTGCAACCAAAATTTTCTGAAGCTCATCATCGACAATGTCCTTTAATGCTTGGTTCATATGCCTTTGTGGCTGCCGAACAGGTCTCATTTATTAATTTGTATAGATATGGTGGATGCATGTGTCTGGATGTATGCCCCTCATATCCAAGTAATCCGAGGTGAAAGCTATAGTTTGTTCATGAATAATACTCATCAATTAATACTGCCTTTGTTTTGCATTCAATCCTGTACCAATATGTAAGATTTTTCCTTAAAAAATTCCACAGGTTCTGTGGTGAGCTCATGGCTTTCCTCCATTGCTGCAAAAGAGGCGAAGACATCTAGGTGGCAGGTTTCCTGGAACTCATCACTAAACACATGTTTATAACCATTAAAAGAGATGGGATAATCGATACAAGAGTTATCAGCTAAAAACTGTTGCAAAACATGTTCATCAGAATGCTCATGGAGACCTCTAGACTGATCTAATGACAAAAGAGGAAACATAGAGTCTTCATCTCCATACGGGTTTTCAAGCCATAATGGAACTTCAACAACTGTCTGAGCAGGTGGAAAAATAGACAAAGTTTGATTGTGGGGAACATTAGAAATAATCATTTCTCCGTTTCTACATCCTATGACGGCATCGGCAATTTCCAGCCATGGTCACCCTAGAACCACAGGGTGTCCGGGCCTAGAGGTTTTTGGAGAAATAACTACAAAGTCTATGGGATATTTCCAAGAGGCAATAGTGACTACTATGTCCTCTAGGGTTCCTAATGGCTTGACGACGGATTTATATTCCATTTCTAAAAGGATAGAGGTGGATTTAAGTCCAGGTAGCTGTAATGGTGTCATTTTTTCATAGGTCATTGCATTTATTACTACCCCTAGATCCACAAGGGTGTTTGGCATAAGTACTATGTTTATCTCAATGATGACAATGGGATTCCCAGGGTCATTGCATTTTGCAGGTAAATTAGAAATCATAGTGGACATCTGACTTACGATTTTGACATTCTGGTTCTTATGCCCCTTTCTTCCCAGTTTCTTAATGCAGAGATCTTTGACAATTTTGGTGTAAATGGGAATGTCTCTAATTGCTTGTAAGAGCAGAATTTTAATGCAGGCATTCCTAAGTTCATTTTCCAAATCATATTCAAGCGAAATCTCTTCTTTCTTTGCAATTATCCTTTCTGGGTACGATGGTTCATTTGATTCTTCTTTCTGTGATTTTTGTTGTTTTTCATTTTTCAAATGGTTTTCGGATGATGTGGAGGGCAGCTCTTCTTGGATAAAAACAATTCCTTTGTTAACTATCTTCCCTGATCGTAATTGAATTTCATTCATAGGAATGGTAGTAATCATGTATGTATGAAAAGGCTGAATATCAATGTTTTGCACTAGTTGAGGTAGCCTATTGTGACTTGGGTTAGGTATAGGTTGCGCAGGCAACAATGTAGGTCGGGATGGGTTCAAGGTAGCAGGTGCTTACGAAGATGAGGGGTTAGCAGGTGCGGGTAACAACTGATGCAAAGGATGTGGTGGCAGTGTAGGTTGTTGATACATGTTGGGGTTATACCATTGCTGATAGGATTGCATGGTTGGATTATACGAGATACTTGGCATATTTGGGTAAGGTGCATATAATTGGGGCTGGGGTTGATATGTGTTGGTATAGGGGTTTGTCCTCCAATTATGGCTCTAGGTAGTGTTTTGTGGTTCCTGAGTAGCTTAAGGAGGGTAAGCTGCAGGGAAGGTCTAAGGATGAGTCTAGCCATAACCTTGGGAATTTGGGTCCGAAAACATATTCTGATTCTGGCCTCTCTAGGTGGGTCTTTTGGTGGCTTGAGATTGGTCAATAGTTTCAACACTCCCCTTGTAGATGGCCTGTAATCCGGGAAGTGATGGGAACTTCTCGGTTGGGTGTTCTAGAGTACAGATTCCATAGATCTCAATGGCATTTAAAGGACATTCCCTTTTTGCATGTTTGTGCCTACACTTGGAACAAAACACTGCCATGGTTGCTTTTTCAGCCTCTTGTTTTTGTTTGATTTTCATAGTGTCTAACTGGTCACTGATTGTGTTGAGTATATCAGTTTTAAAAATTTCTAATAGGTTTCCCAGCTCAACTTTGGTAACAGCATTAGCCACAGTTTTCTTTTGCACATAGTCTCTAGAATTTTCTTTGAGTTTGCGAAGATTTTTTCCTACCTTAGCTTGGCTCCTAGAATAGGTACAACAAAGTTTGATTACTTCAGCAAATGGCTTCTTTTAGATGTCCCCACCACTAAGAAGGTTTAATGTTTCAATGCAATCATCTCTCATCCCTTTTAGGAACACAGTTCTGATAATCTTTTCATCTAAGTTTGACCCACGAGATTTGTGAAAATTGTATAGGAATCGTTCAATATACTCCTCTATATTTTTGTGTTCTATTTTTTGCATTCTAAGGATATCATTGATGTCCCTACTTTTAAAAAAATCTTGATACTTTTTAGGGAAGACTGATTTCATGTCATCCCATGAGTATATCGTGTGTTGTCCTACACTCATGAACCACCTAAGGGCTACATCTTTTAATGTGGCAGGAAAAAAATTAAGTTTATGTGCATCCTCATAGTAATTATAACTGCGACATAAATATCGAATTCAAAAAGAAATGCATTGGGGTTCTCAGATGATTTACTGTAGAACAACGGAAGAGATGCCATCAAAATGTTTTTCATGTTGATGTCATGAGTCACATCTAGTATAGGGAACTCGAAGGTAACTTCCTCTTCATCTTCCTGGTTGTTTCCTCCAAAGAGGTTACCATTGCATCGAGGACCTTCTCTCTCTTCTTGTCGTTCTTTGTTGTGTCTGTCCTCCCCATCTCGGTGATCCATATCTGAAATGGGCACCCAAAGGGGTTTGTTAATTATGGTGTGAGCAGGAGGTATTGGAACACGATTGATATTAGTTGATTTCTCATCCATGTTGTCCAGCAATTCTACTGGTTCTTCTACAAGGTTGTCAAAGACAACCTGCTGAATGGTCTTTCCCCTTTGATTTAAGAATTATTGATCCGGTACCAAGTTGGTATCAACACTTCCTCCTTCTTGTCTTAGTCCTTCATATCGATTAGCAGCGGTAAGAATGGGTATATTAACTGATCCAAAAGTTGTAGGAAATTTAGAACTGGAAATTAATCTACCCTTGCTATCTCCAGGTCTACCTATATTCCTATGCATAAAGATAAAGGAAATAAAAAGTCAAGAACAAGAAGTGATCGGTTAGAATTTGGAGCAACCCCACAAAAGTGGATGCATTGCTCTTCACTCATGTCTTTCCATACACTCTCCACCCTCTGAAAATCCTGTAAGATCCTGAAACTCAAATAATAATAGCTACCTGAATAACAAATTACAACTTCCCCAACAACGGCACCAAAATGTTGAGAGATTTAATGGGTGTATTAATTCTAATGCTTCTATATGTCAATCTAGGCTTGTAAACACGAGTTGTACTGCACTTTCTAAATTCATTTTTTGGATAGAGTTCTAATGGTTTCATTTATGAAATGAGTTAGCTACACAATTCATCAAACCCTAGCTAGCAAAATAAATAACCAAATTCTAACTTGAAACTCTCACTGAATCTATACTTAAATGAAATCCCAATCTGAATCACAAGATATATGCTAAGCAAAATCTTCCAATTGAAACACTTTATGAAATAACTCAACTACTCTTGAAACCCTAAGAAACCCTAATTTTGTTACCTATGCTACTCTTAAATGAAAAGTTTCAAATTCTAATCTACTTCAAGCATGTTCGGAAGGCAAGTAAACTTGAAACTAAACTTTCCAAAGGTAACTTCAAATCTATGATAAGCTTCACTCTTGGACACAACTCAGAAGAATCTCTGACTAAAAACCTATTCAATCCTCTTGCTTGTTTAACTAAGTACAAATCTAAATCCTGTACCTGAAATTAAAATGACTTCAAATCTGCTATCAAACTCTTACTTAACAAAATACACTCTTCTAGCATTCAATCATCATGAAAGGAAAACTTAACTCAATGAAATACCAACTCTCCTTGTCAAACCAATAAAAGCTTGTCTGCAAACTGATAAACTTAAACCTATACTCTGTTTCACACCCTTAACCAGGAAACTTTATCTCTCACACTAATACATATTCCTAATCTATCATAACCTTAAGAAAAAACTTCAAGCCTTAACTCTATTCTTAAGAATGACAACAAATAAAACAACTATAAATTGGTATCAGGCACACAAAATTGTACTCAGGAAACTATCCTACAATTGCATAAATCTCAGATTAAACTCAAGAAAACTTATTCAAAATCTCAGCAAACCAACACTCTATCTTCGAAATCCAATTAGGCACGCATTACCTCAAGCTGGAAACAGTATCAGACTCTAAGCTATGGAACTGCACTCCAAACGAAGCAAGGGAAATTGTACTTAAAATTAAAACCAAATCGCTCACTTGAACTCTACAATCAATCTGCAAATTCTATTTAACAAACTGAGAATTTATTTGATAAATGAAACTAACTCAAACTATGATAAGCCATTTGAATTAATTAATCTGGAAAGCAATGCTTCTATGGCATACACCCTTATGCAAATAACTTAGCAGAAAACTAATCAATTTGGACTAAATCAACTTATAATAAATCAAGCCATTCTGATCAATCAATCTGGAATGAATACTCCTATGGCACACACATCTATGAAAACAACTCGGAAGGAAATCAATCAATTCGATCACTGGAAGAAACAACAAATGCGATTTATTTGAAATTGACTGAAACACAATCCAATGTATAATTAAACTCAAACCCTATCAATTCTGATTACTTAGTATATTATCTCAACTTCGGCATTAGAGGTTTGCTCTGCGTTCTCAATAGATAGACCAACTCGTCATAAGCATTCAGTTGATAATGTGATTAAAACAAGTTTTATATATCTATGACAACACGGTCAGGGTAATACAATTTGTGGCTTTAGAGAACATAGTATAAATATTCCTTAGAAGTAAGAGCGTCAATCACACAAGAACCATCCATTCAAATTGTTGAAGTAAAGGATCTGAAAACGAATAACATAATCAACACACTAAAATCATTTGAATTCAATGGAAATCTCCACACAACATATAAACAATTGATAAATCAAAGATAAATGAGAAGCAATTGTGACTATCACACAACTATGTTCCTACGAAATGATACAGAGCTGATCCCAGATGGGTGGGCCCGGCCACACCTGGGGAGCTTATTTACTTATAGGAAACGAAAAGCTTCAATCACATCTAACTCATGAATTCACATCGAACTATCCAACCAATTGATTTGAACTCAATACATAAAAGTCTTTCAATTAGAAATAATAATTCTGGAGATGAAAGATACAAAATGACAGTATATCTTTTGTTCGCTACCTTCCTGATTATTACATAGCAACCTTTTATAGGCATCGACTTGGTTGAAAATGGCCTGGACCATACATAGCAAATTTAACAGTTTAGATTGCTAAATCGATCTTCCGAATTGGGTGGCTAGAACAACATGTTCGATTTAGCCTAACAAACCCTCAACCAATCCCCAATATTGGTATCGGTTACGTTCAGTGAGGATAGCGAAGATTTTTGTCATCACAGAAGTTGAACTCGTTCAAACATAGCTGGAGGTGGCTTGCTCATCTAGAAGTATGCAACCTCTCATCCTTTGCATCATTAGGTATTGATCCCAAAATGTCTGTTGAGTATAAAAGTGGTGGAACATGGTTCATGGGTTAGCACTCTCCTATTCTCATCCTGCTCAGCTATTGCAATATCCACACTCGACCATATTGAGTAGTTAGTCCATTCATAACAACTCAAATTCACTTAAATCCAACTAATAAACAACAAAAAGTCACACTGAAATGATTTACCTTGTAGTAGGATTTTGATAGTGTTAAGAGCAATAAAAATGGCAATATAATAGGTTTAGGAGTACAAAAAGGACAAGAATAGAGGTGGAAAACAGTGGCAGTGGGGACAAAATGGGGGACCAACAATAACTGATGCTTTCAGAGGTTGTGATCCTGATCATAAGAAGGAATTATTTGAAATTGTTCTGACTATGATGAATTGTTTCAGAAATCGAGAGGATTACCCCCTAAAAGGGAAATCCAACATGAGAGGTAATTGCAGTAGGATGCCCCTTTACCAAATGTTAGCATGTATAGGATGGCTTCTATCAAGATGGAGGAGATTAAGAAATAGGTGCAGGAACTGTTAAATCAAGGAGTCATCAGACCAAGTTCTTCTCCTTATGGCTCACCAATTGTGTTGGTGCCCAATAAAGGCAACACATGGAGAATGTGTGTGGATTACAAGGCACTAAAAAAGATCACGGTGAAGAATCCATACCCTCTCCCTCGCATTGATGAATTGTTAGATCAATTAAAAAATGTTTTTATTTTTCTAAGTTGTATTTGCATAGTGGTTATCACCAGGTTAGAATTGTAGACCAAGACGTCTAGAAAACTGCGTTCAAAACCAAGCATGGGTTGTTCGAATGCATGGTGATGTCATTCGGTCTGTGCAACACTCTAGCCACATTTATGAGTGTAATGAAAGACTTATTTTGGAAATTTCTTGATCAGTTCTTGTGTATCTGGATGATATTCTTTTGTACAGTAGTTCATGGGAAGAACACATGTGTCACATAAATAAAGTGCCTGATGTTGTGAAGAAAGAGAAATTATATTTGAAACTGTAAAAGTGTGAGTTTGGAAAGATTTCTCTGATTTATTTAAGCCATATTGTCGGTAATGGAAAATTAAGGATAGATCCCTCTAAAGTGGAGGCAATAATGAAGTGGCCTAAGCCCATGAATGTCACAGAAGTCTGAATTTTTCTAGACGCGATGCAGTATTGGAGAAGGTTCATAGCGAACTTTTTCATTATCACAACCCCCTTGCATGCCTTGACTAGTGTGAAGTTGGCCTTTCAGTGGGGAGGAATATAGTATAAATCCTTCAAAACACTGAAAGAGAAGATCGGCACAACCCTGGTGCTAGTCTTACCAGACCTTCAACAGCCTTTCGAAATTTAAACAGAATCTAGTGGATATGCCATGGGCGCTGTATTGATGTAGCAAAGGAAGCTTGTATGTTACCATTGAGAGACTTTCTCCCAGCCTATTGTGAATTATCCTACGTATGACAGGGATTTATACGACTTCGTCCAAAGTGGAAAGAAGTGGAAACATTATCTGATCGGAAAGGAGACCATCATCCACACGGATCATCAACCCTTGTAGTATCTTCAGTCACAGACCAAACTTCAGCAAGCTCGTCACTTCAGATGGATGGGATTCCTCTAATAGTTTCATTTGGTAATAAAATATAAGAAGGGCTCCAGCAACAAAGTAGCATATATGCTTTCTCACCCTCCTATTTCTACATCTGTAGTTTTGAAAAATGTTTCTTTGTCGTTAGAAAGTTATGCTGAACAATATGCTAATGATAATGATTTTAAATAAATCTATGCAAAAACGACTCGCGGATCTCAGGCGGACAATTATTACTTGCAGGGAAATCTATTGTACCACCTTGGAAAACTGGGTATACCCAGTAATGAAACAGTGCATGTAATATGAGAGGTCATACCTCTTTGGTGTTTGGTCATTTTTGCATTGAGGAAACTTTATGTCATTTGCAGAGGTTTTGTTTTTGGCCTTATATGAAAAACATTGTGACTCGCTTTGTATAGGGTTGTGTGTTGTGTTCTTTTTCAAAGCCCTCTAATAGAAAACTTGGGCTCTCCACACCACTCCCTATTCCAAGTTGACAATGGGAAAGTGTGTCCATGGACTTTGTAGGAGGTTTACCGATGTCTAGGAAAGGTCACGATTATTTGTATGTAGTTGTGGATAGGTTTAGTAAAATGTTTATTTTAATGCCTTGTAAAAAGCAGGTCACTGTTGAGTAGACTGCTTTTCTTTTCTTTTATCATGTTTGGGTCCAATTTGGGTTGTCCACATCTATTGTGTTAGATCGAGACTCCCGCTTTCTTGGGGAGTTTTGGACCAGCTTGTGGAGAACGATGGACACCAAGCTAAAAATAAGTATGGCATTTCATCCACAGACCGATGGATAGACAGAGGTTTTCAACCACACCATGGTACACTTGTTGTGAGGCTATTGTGGGAAACATCCCAAGTTGTTGGATGAACAAATTCCTTATGTACATCATGCATACAATCAAACAACACATTCATCTACACAGAGCTCACTGTTTGAGACATGTTTTGGCTATCTACCTGAAGATCCCTTGGACATGATCTTTAGGAAAGAGGAGGATGGAAATGGATGAGATGATAGGGAAAAATCATGGAAGTTCATTCAATAGATACATGTAATTCATCAAGTAGTGCAGGAGAAGTTGGAAAAGATTCAAGATCGGTATAAATCTCAGCATGATAAGCACCAAGTTGACCATCAGTTTCAATTTGGGGACAAGGTATGGCTTCATATCAGCAAAGATAGGATGAAGGGAGAAGGGAAGAAACTAAGACACATTAGATATGGTCCCTTCACCATATTGGCAAAGTTTGGAGACAATTCTTTTCGTCTTGACTTGCCTGCTTATATGAAAATGTACTCTGTGGTAAATGTGGAAAACCTAAATCTTTATGAACCTCCATTGATTATGGATACCGAGGAGGTTGCACATATTCCTACAGAGGATGATTTTGTACCAAAATATCTAGATAAGTTGCCCGAAGATATCATACTTGATCGGAATACTATAACTTCACAACAAGGAGATGTGGAATATATCCGTGTTGGCTTCAAAGGAATGCATCCAAGAAAAGATCGATGGATGGAGAAGGAAAAAGTGAGGGAGCAATTTTCTCACTTGCCAATTGACTGAAAAGTATTTTGGTGGTCCAAAATCTCTTAGTGGGGAGGATTGATCTAGGTGGATCTTCATAAAAGTACCAGTGGCATGACAAAAGGCTCAAAACTTAAAGTGGCATAATCTGGATAAGCTTAGCATCATATCGAAATTCTCGTCATCTTGATTCCAATGGTGTGAACGACACTCAAATCCGAGTCCAGATGACAAAGTTAGAGCAAGTCAAAGTTTGAGTTTGACTTGTCCAGGTAGCAAGGAGAATATGACATGGCATAATTTCAGCGAATAAGGGAGCGCCATTTGGAAGGATGCCACTGAACCCTGCATATCTCATATTGGTGAAAAGGAGGAGGGCTTAAGGAAGAATTTTCCCCTGGTGTTCCCGGCTACGATTGCGATATTGCATATCGCAGGCCAGAGGAGTCACAAATCGGCCCCGATAGGACTTAGTTGCGATGTGGTTCGAGGGAAAAGTGTCGATTGTGATTTCATGGTGGGCGTCGATTGCGATACTGTGATAAGAGGCCCGGACCCAATATACTATATATGCTTAATACACCTGACAGGTCCGGAGATGTTGCAGTGTGTTAGATCAGTGCGCTAAGGGTTTCACGCTGATTGTGATAGTGCGATGGGAGAGACGGATGTGAGACATTATGGCATACGGTGAATACTCTTGTCAGATCGATAGATATCGCAGGATGCCTATTTTCAGGCTTGGATTGTTCGCCGATAAGCTGCAACCGTCGATAAACACGCCGCCGATACCCATGTGCTGTTGTAATGGGTTGTTTTATTAGACATTGGCTTTTCTATTGCAGAAGGGTTGGTGCCGTGAATCCTTCTGCCTGCTAACCTTGGGTATTTTGTTGGAACTTCCTCGATTTTGAGGGATGCCGCCATGATCTTATATATATGACTGTTGTGTTGGAGAAAGGCAGGGAGGACTGGCCGAAACTCTGATTCTATTGTATATAGCAGACCTTGACCCCTGGTAGCATGCTGAAACCTCGCCTTGAGTAGTAGGGAGGTTCTGAGACGGTTGCAGAAGGCATGATTATCCAAATTGAGAGTTTGGATAGGTGTTTTTGCACTATTTTTCACTAGGAATTCAATGGTTCTATCTGTTTTCAAAGCTGGGCTCTCCATTCTCTATCCATCTATCAACTTGGAGGTATAAGGGTTGTATTTACTTGTTGTTGTACTTTTATCTCTTTTATTCCACTAATAAAAAGAAGGCCTCCCCACTATTGAGTAGGGCCTGGAGACATAGTCCAAACTATATGAACTCCATAATAAAATCATTATGTCATGGTTTTTGTGTCCTTCTGACTATTTTTGCATTGTTATGTGTTTTTTTTAAGTTCCATGGTTAATCAACTCTGTTATATGTAATTTTGATGCGTCTGTAAGTAAAAGATCTTTGATCATACACCCATTGCAACGTACAATGCATGATGTTAGTCATGCAAATAATATAACACATACCCAATGTTCTCCCATTTTTTGTTTTCTTTGCACATGGAGGGTCACAAGAGTACATGATCAACAATCTAAGGCAATTATTCCTACTGTTTCTCTATACCAAGAACTTCTTAGTGCTCACATATTTTACTAATGAATCATACAACATTCTTAAAAGTGCCCACTTTTGCTAGTAGCACCTTCTTGTCTTCAATCATATCTTTCACGTGTGATACTAAACATCAATATGCTTTGTCTTTGAATGGTAGGTTGGGTATTTTCCCAAGAATATTAAACTTTGACTGTCGCAATCTATCCTTATAGCTTGTTGTACCATGTCAATATCTGAACACAATATCTATAACCATATTTCTTCCTTGCTTGCATGAGTGTTTTCCATGTATTCATTTTCTGTAGTTGAGAGTGCCACTATAGATTTCCTTTTTATCATCCAATTTATTGCTACTCAAAATAGGTTAAACACATACCCACTTGCAGATATGTGATCCAAATATCCATCCCAGTATGCATGTATGTCCAATACATTGTCCAATCCTAGTCTTCCTTGGTAGCACAATACATATCTAGTATTTCCATGCAAATACCTAAAAACTCTCTTCAATGTTATCCAATGCTACCTACCTAGTTTTTACATATAGCTGCTTTAATACATACCATTGTATGTGCAATGTCTGGTCTAGTACATACCATTTCATACATCAAGCTTCCAACCACACTAGCATATAAAACCCTATACATTTCCTCTTCCTCTTCTTGTATCTTGGGACATTGATTTGCAGATAACTTTACACCTATAAGAATAAGCACCTTTACAGGTTTGTATTCTTGCATATTAAACCTCTGTAATATTTTCTCGACATACTTCTTCTAACTTGGGCCAAATTTTCCTATTTTTCACATCTCTTTTAATTTCCATACCAAAAAAAAAAAATTGCAACATTGAGATCCATGATGTAAAATTTAGAGGACAATTGAGTTTTCACTTCCTTGATGATTTCTATGTCATTTTGAATCAACAACATATCATTCACATATAATACCAAATAAATAGCATGGTCACTAACTAATTTGAAATATACAAAGTGATCATATTTGCTCCTTGTGAAGCCAAGTCCCAGTATATAAGTATCAACTTTTTGATACCACATCTTTAGTGATTTCTTTGACCCATACAAGGACTTTTCAGCCTACATACTAGCTCTTTCTTTCCTTTCATAGCAAAGACTTCTAGCTACTTCATGTAGATTTATTCTTCCAAATCCTAGTGTGGGAATGTTGTATTCACATCCATTTATTCTACTTCAAAGTCAAAAGCGGCAATAATATATAAAACAAATTTAATAGAATTTAACTTAGAAATAAGAGAAAATATATCACCAAATTCAATTCCTTCTACCTAGGAATAATCCTTTGCTACTAACCAAGATTTGTAATTTTCCACTATGCCTTTTGAATTCAACATATTTTTAAACACCCATTTTCTACCAATGGGATCTCTTATAATCGACAATTCCACAAGATCCCAAGCCTCATTCTTGTTTAAGGTTGTCATTTCTTCAACCATCGCCTTTTTCCAAAGTTTTCCATCCTTTGAATCCACTTCCTTCTTAATAGTTCTAGGATCATTATCAGTAATAAACAAAAAGAAAATTGGTTGGACATCAAGTGGAGTATACCTTTTGGTTTCCATCTTCCTCGAATAGATCTCCTCAATACCAGAGTATGTGGTTCTTAATCTTTTGAGTTTTGTTCTTTTATAGAGTCTAATTCATCGTCCTTCATTTCAAAATCTATCTCTTCTGGTTCTTTCTCCCTTTGTAAGAATTCCTAGTTGACATCATCCTTGACTTCTCTAAATTCCATATCTTGACTGTACACAACGTTCTTGTTTTCTAGGTTCCAAACCTTATAAAATCTCAAACCATCTTTATATCTAATAAAGATACATTTTTCAACTTTCTCATCCAACTTACTCTTGTTCTTCTTTGGAACATATACATGAGCATCACAGCCCAATACCTAAAAATGTTTAAGAGAATTTTTCTGGGCCAATCCATAACTCATATAGAGTCTTGTCATCTAATGTTAATTATGGCGATCTATTTACCATATAACATGTTAGCCTCTACTTAGAATTCCTATCATAACTCAGCACCACTAAGCATTCTCCTTGACTTCTCCATCAGTGTCATGTTCATCCTTTCTACAACTCCATTCTGCTAAGGTGTGTATGATGTAAACTTCTACCTATATTTCTCATCTTATAGAAGACTTCAAATTCATTCTAACAGAGTTCTCCACCATTATCTATTATTGACGCCTTAATTTTATTCTTTGTCTGATTTTCCAAAAGAGTGTTAAACTCTTTGAACTTTTCAAAGACTTCATATTTCTTCTTAGGGAAATAAATCCATGTATTCCTCGAGAAGTCATGTAGAAATGAGACATAGTACACAAATTTTCCCAATGACAAAATTGACACAAATCCAAATACATCAATGTGCACCAATTTTAATATTCCCTTTGACCTTGTAGAACCAGAGAACAATCTTACCTAATTATGATTCCCTTATAAAAAATTCTCACAAAAATCGAATTCCAAACAACGGTTAGACATACCTTTTACCATACCATTATTGTGTTGTAATCGAAGTCTCCTCTTTTTTATATGTCCTAGTCTTTGATGATACAACATAGTATTTTCTCTGGAATCTACAAGAGTTTTTCCTTCCTCTACTCCACTCTTAAGTATAAATGAATTGTTGCATCTATCACTAACAATGCTTCCCAACAGCTTATACATAGTTCCAATCTAAACTACCCTTAGAAATACCATTCCTCCTCGAACCATCTTGTAGGTATCCTTTGAAAACATTGTTCCTACACCGACATTGCTCATCTTTCTTACAAAAATCAAATTTCTAGCTAATCCTAGGATGTGAAAAACATTAGGGAGTCTTATAATCCTTTCACCCATGAGATTCAACTTGAATTTTCTCCATCGTATGATTTTGTCTTTCAATTCATTTCCTAAGAAAACATCACCACCATCAAATCATTTATACTCGCAAAACCACTCCCTGTCAGGAATCATATGAAAGGATGTGCTTAAGTTGACCAAACTTGCTTCATTATCTATGTGTGTACTTGAAGAAGCCAAGTACACATCCCCTCCTTTATCTAAGGAGATTTTTTCTTTTGTAGAAGGAGCATATTCAAACCCCTTCCCTTTCTTAGGAATTTTATATACGTAATCTTTCTTGTAATTCCCTTGTTTTCCACATCTCCAACATACCTTCACGAATTTTCTTGGAGATTTACATCTTCCTCTAGATTTAGATATTCCACTCATTGACTTATGTTTATTTCTATTCTTGGAATGTCCTCTTATAGACAAGGCATCTCTGTTCTAGATTTCCATATGTTTTTGTGAAGGTTTTAACCCTATACATATAATACTTGCAAATGGATTCTTAAGAAATAAAAAATATACAATGGTGAGAACATAAAATAGACACAAAGATTTTTCTCCTAGAACTCAAAACTGGGAAAACTAGATTAATTTTTCATTTATTCTTTTCATTGTTATAATACATTATATACATGTCGAAGCATTCATCAACCCCTAATCTATTAACCCTAGATTATAACATAGTCGTAGTTTTCTTCACTAGATCTATAAAACCATGGGAAAAACCACCATGCATAAAACCATGCACAAAACCATGGGTGGGTCCACCCAAAAAAATATTATTTACACATTTGGAGAGAGCATGAATCTAGCATATGTTGAGAGGGATGGATCCCACTTGTTGTTTTATTTTCACGCAAGGGGTCACAGGAGAACATAGTCACTGGTCCAGGGCCGCAATGCCCATTGTTTTTCTACATCATGAAAACTTCTCAATTCTCACAGACTTTGTCAATGCACCTGCAACATTCTTGAAAGTGTCCACCTTTACCAACAAAACCTTTTTTTCTTCAACTAGATCCCTCACAAAGTGATACTAAACATCAATATGCTTTGTCTTCAAATGATAAGCAATGTTATTTGCCAAGAAAATTTCACTTTGGTTATCACAATATATCCTTATAGTTTGTTGTAACAACCCCATTCATGAATACAATATTTGTAACCAAACGAATTCCTTGCTTGCATGAGTGGTTGCCATGTATTCAACCTCTGTAGTTGAAAATTCCACTACAGATTGTCTCTTTCTCATCCAACTGATTGCTCCTCCAAATAGGTTAAACATATACCCACTTATAGATCTTCTTTGATCCAAATCTCTAACCCAATCTACATCAACAAAGCCACGTATGTACCTAAAACATTCCTTTACTGTCGTCTAATGTTCCTTCTCTAATTTTAAATAATATTTCTCAATACTCCCACTACATGTGCAATTTCTAGTCTGGTACATACCATTGCATACATCAAACTTCCAACTGCACTCACATATGGAACATAGGACATGTTCTGTAATATTATTCCTATGCCTTGGGACATTGTTCTATAGATAACTTTACACATACAAGAATATGAACCGTCACTAGTTTACTATCCTACATATTAGACCTCTGCGATGTTGTCTCAACATACTTTCCCTTATTTAACTAGATTTTTCTCTTTTCCCAATCTCTTTTAATTTCCATGCTGAAAACAAAGTTTGTAGTACCAAGATCCTTCATGTCAAATTTAGAGGACAATTGGGTCTTCACATCTTAGAAAATTTCTTTGTCATTTCCTATCAACAACATATCATCCACATACAATACCAAATAAATAATATGATCACCAACTAATTTAAAATATACACAATGATTTGTTTTTCTCCTTTTGAAGCCAAGTCCTTGTATATATGTATAAATTTTTTGATACCACATCCTTGGTGTTTTCTTTAACCCATATAAAGACTTTTTTAACTTGCATACCGGTTTTTTCTTACACTTCACTACAAAGCTTATGTATATCTCTTCTTTTAGATCCCCATGTAGGAATGGTGTCTTCACATCCATCTATTTTACCTCAAAATCAAAAGTAGCAGCAACAAATAAAATTAATCTAATAGAAGCTAACATAGAAACAAGAGAAAAATATCACCAAAATCAATTCTCGACACCTAGGAATAAAATTTCGCTACTAATCGAGCTTTGTATTTCTCCACTTCACCTTCTACATATATCTTCTTCTTAAACACCCATTTTCTACCAATGGGTTTCCTTCTAGCTTGAAACTCCACCAGATCCCAAGCAT
Organism: Pinus tabuliformis; assembly: GCA_031772625.1. Classification (NCBI taxonomy): domain Eukaryota; kingdom Viridiplantae; phylum Streptophyta; class Pinopsida; order Pinales; family Pinaceae; genus Pinus; species Pinus tabuliformis. The sequence continues at coordinate 165,981,311 of CM062811.1, forward strand.
CATTCTTGTCCAAGGTTCCCATTCTTTAACCATGGCTTTTTCCCATAGTTTTTCATCCTCTAAATCAACTACCTCCCTAAAAATTATGGGATCATCATCAATAATAGTTAAAGCGAAATGTGAAAGGAAATTAGATGGATTATACCTCTCTAGCTACCTTCTTTCTCGAATGGATCTCCTCAAAACTGAAGTGTGTTGTTCTTCTTCTTATTCTCATTCTTCTATAGAGTTTGATTCTTCATCATTCGGATCAAAATCTATCTTCTTTGGTTCCTTTTCCCTAGATAGGACTTCTTATTTCATGACATCCTTCACTTCTCTAAATACCACATCTGGACTACACAAAACCTTATTTTTTATGGGTTCCAGCTTGTAACCTTCCTTATACCCAATGAAGATGCACCTTTCAGATTTGCTATCCAACTTAGTTCTTTTCTCCTTTGGAACATGTACATATGCATCACAACCAAATACCATGAGATGTGAGATAGAGGGTTTCTTACCAGTCCATACCTCATGTGAAGTATTATCCTCCAATGTTGATGAGGGCGATCAATTAAATAGTTAACATGCAGTCTCCACTACCTCTTCCTAGAACTCATGTCCTAATCTAGCATCATTGAGCATGCTCCTTGCCTTTTCCATCAACATCTTGTTCATCCTTTTTGTAAATTCATTTTGCTAAGGTGTGTATGGAGTAATATTTTATCGTGTTATACCACTCTTGTTATAGAACTCTTCGAATTCCTTCTTGCAAAACTCTCCACCATTATTTTTCCTCAACGCCTTAATTTTCTTCTCTTTCTGATTTTCCACAAGAGCCTTAAATACTTTAAACCTGTTAAAGACTTTAGATTTCTTCCTGAGAAAATACATCCATGTATTCTTCAAGAAGTCAATTATAAATGAGATGTAATACATAGATTTACCCAGTGATGAAGCCAACATAGGTTCAAACACATCAGTGTGCACAAGCTCCAATATTCCTTTTGCGCTATTAGAACTAGAGGAAAAACTCACTCGATTCTATTTCCCATATACACAATACTCACAAAAATCAAAATCCAGAGAGAAATTATACATACCTTCTACCATATGATTACCATGTAGTATATGAAGGCCCTTCTCTCTAATATGTCCTAGTCTTTGATGCCACAACATATCCTTTTCACTAGAGACTATAATATTTTCTACTCCACTTTCATGAAAAAAAATCGCCGCACCCATCAATAATAATACCACCCAAAATATTTTACAGAGTTTTGATCCAAACTCCCCTCATCAATACCAATGCTCCTCAAAACATCTTGCAGGTGTCTTTCTCAAAGACTACTTTTACACCTACATCATCCATCTTTCTTACAAAAATTAGATTTATGGTCAATCCTGGAATGTGTATAACACCAGGGAGTGTTGTAATCCTACCACTTGCTAACTTCAAATTGAATTTTCCTCGTCCTATCATTTTGGTCTTCCTGTCATCACTTAGGAAGACATAACCATCCTCATTTTTCTTGTACTCGCAGAACTACTCCCTTTGGGATTCATATGAAAGGATGCACCTGAGTTAGTCAACCATGCCTCATGATCCACATGTGTACTTGGAGAAGCCAAGTACGCATCACCACCTTCATCTGAAATGGTTTTCACCTTTGAAGAAGGAACATCATCAAATCTCTTTCCTTTCTCAAAAGTTTTAGATCTACAACATTTCTTGTAGTGGCCTTCTTTTATGCATTTACAGCATACCTTTACAAATTTTCTTAGAGATGTGGATCTCCTTCTAGATTTAGATCTTCCGCTTGAGGAATTATGTCTATTTCTACTTTGTGAGCATCCTCTTATAAACAAGGCATCATTAGAGAAATTTTGAGGTCTAAAATGGGCCTGAAAACAAAAATGTACTACCAAAATCAACTTTATAAGAACCAATAGGATTCAAGATGATGATGCCAACCATGGGGGATGATTCACCATTTTTAGAGTAGAAAAGTAAAAAGATTCAAAAATATGAAAATAAAAAACTACTTTTTCAACTCATATTTTCAAATGATCTCCCTACAGTTTTAATCAAATCTTGAGTAGGATAAAAAATTTAATTCCTGATCTAAGGAGTACCCATGTTGCATACTTTCAATGGACCTTGCTACATGAAAAATGAGAAATACATTAAAAACTTGATTGCAAACACATATTTTTATGTATTTCTCATTTTACATGTATAAGGATACATCAAAAGTATGAAACATGGGTACTCCTTGAATGAGGAATTAAATTATGCATCCAACGAATTCTCCCGCTCAAACTTTGAGTAAAACCATAAGGAGATAAGTTGAAAATACAAGTTGAAAAAATAGTTTTTTATCATTTCCCTCTAAAATTTGATGATGTAATCTAGTCTTATTTTATTATTTCCACTATTATTTTATAATATGCCTTAGGAGGCCCATTTTCGACCTCAAAATTTCTCTAATGCTCCATTTCAGCTCTCCATGTTTTTCTCTCTCATCTCCTCCGACAATAAGGATGAGAATGTTTCATCAAATTTTCAGGTAGTTGTATCACTACCTATGGCAACAACCAGACTATCCCATGAGTTTGGTAGAGAACACAACAGACTAATGCACTTATCCTTATTTTAAATCTTAATATCAATAGATAATAACTGAATTACCACAATATTAAAGGCATTCATATGCTATGTCACAAACTCTACATCCCTCATCCTCAGGTTATACAACTTATTTTGTAGGAATAATTTATTTATTAGGGACTTACACTAATACAAATTCTCTAACTTGTCCCACAAATATTTCAATGTAGCTTCTCTTGAAACATTCAATAATACCAAATTTGAGACATAAAATTGTATTGTGCTATTTTCGTTCCAATCCAACTTGGTCTAATCTTTTGTCGACATTATTGTTTCTTTAGTACTTGGATCCACAATGATCCATTTAGCTTTATCCACCAACATACCCTCCATCATGAGCTTCCAAAGCTCAAAACTTTAACCATTTAATTTCTTCATCTTTATCTTTCCATTGTTCACCATTTCCTTTCACCACAAGAATTGATCTCACAGATGTCCCACTATACCAAGGTCTACTACAGGCTTCAGAAAAACCCCTTAGCCACAAAGGTTTTCCCTTGAAGTCAAAACCCCTTAGCTTTGATACGGAATGAATCTTTTAACCTTGTATAGATAATATCAGCAAATTAAATCTTGAAAAAAAGAAAATATACAATGGAAAGAAGAGAAAATATACATAGATATTTTTCTCATGGAACCCAAAACTGGGAAAACTAGATTAATTTTTCACTATATTCCTTTCAATGTTACAATACATTATATACATGTCGAAATATTCATAAACCCAATCCATTAACTTTGGATTAGAGCATAATCATAGTTCCCTTGACTGGATCTACAAAACCACCATGTGCAAAACCGTGGGTGGGTTTGTCCAAAAAGAAAAAATTGGGGGCATTGCCTTGAATCCCATGCAAGGGGGATACTGCCCTCCTGTGACCCCCTCGCCATTCCTGACGAATCATATCATTCGTGAGGCTAGTCATGCAAAGAATATAACACATACCCAACATTATGTCTCATCCCCTCTAATAATAAGGATGATACTATTCATCGAAATTTAAAGTAGTTTCATTACTACCTATGCTAACAATCAAATTATTCCATGAGTCTAGAAGAGAACATAACAAGATGATGCACTTATCTTCATCTAAAATATTAATATCAATAGAAAATAGATAAATTACCACAATATTGAAGGAATTTAGATTCCCTATCACTAAGTATCCATCCTTCATCCTCAAGTTATACAACTTCTTCCATAGGAACATTTTTTTCGCCGAGGACTTAGATTGATGCAAAACTCCTAACATGTCCCACAAAAAATTCACTATAGATTCCTTGCAAAATTTAGTAATATTGAACTTAAGAGACACAATTGTGTTGTGCTCTTTTTCCTTTTGATCCAACTTGGCCCAATCTTTTGTTTTCATTCCTAGTGATCCAGTACCAGGATCCATAACTATCCATTGATATTTTTCCACCAAGAAATCTTCCATTTTGAGCTTCCACATTTGAAACTTTGCCCATTTAATTTCTTTATCTCTATCTTCAAACTTCTTTCCATTTCCTTTTAACCAAAATAATTACTTTTGTAGGTCTCCCACTATAACAAGGTCTACCACAAGTTGAAGCCAAACCCCTTAGCCACAAAGGAATTCCATTTAAGAAAAAAATTTTCTAATACCAAATGTAGGTTTTAACCTTGTACATTTCAATTATTGCAAACAAATTCTTAATTAAAATATGAAATATGCAATGGAAAACACACACATTTACACAAATATTTTATCTTAGAAACCAAAGCCTAGAAAACTAGTAAGGTTTTTCAATATATATTTTATGTGCAATATTAAAATACCATATATATCTTGTGGAATCAATGAACCACCAATCCATTTACCCCAGATTAAAATACAACCACAATTCCTTAATTGAAACTACAAAACCATGGGGAAAACCATCATATTCCATAAAACCGCTTTTAGAAAAAAACCATGTGCAAAAGATTGTAAAAAATGAACTCAAAAATTATTTCCCAAAACCAAATTTTGGGGATGTTTTTGGCCCCCCGTGATGTAGTTTTTAACCCCATACAAAAATTGCTTGCATACGAATTCCAAAACACATAAAATAAACAATGCGAGAGCATAACACATAAAACACATATACACAGATATTTTCCCCTAGATCCCAAAACCGGGACTATCAGCTTGATTTTTCATTATATTCCTTTCAGTGTTACAATACATATTTATACATGCTGAAGCATCCAATACCATGGATTGAAAACAATTGCGTCTAAAAACATGTGTGAAAATCATGCACAAAACCATAGGTGGGTCCGCCCAACCTAACATAGGTTCCAAAACCAAAATTTTCCACGGCGCTGCCTTGGACCCCATAGAGTGGGGTTACTTGCACCACTCAAAACCCCTGTGACCCCCCCAATACGCAATCGACACAACGAAGGGGGGGCTCCGCCCCTCCTCTAACCCCCCAGTTAACTACGTGGGCTAGTCGTCGAAAGAATATAACACAACCCAACATTATCCCACTTATGTTTTCTTTCCACAAGGGGGCACAAGAGAGCTTAGTCATTTATCAAGCCTTGCAATACCCATTGTTTCTCTACACCAAGAGAACTTCTCATAGCTCATAGATTTTTTCAATGCATCTGCAGTATTCTTCAAAGTGTCCACGTTTACCAGCAACACCTTTTTGTCTTCTATCATATCCCTCACAAAGGGATACTGGACATCAATGTGCTTTGTCTTTGAATGATATGCAGGGTTATTTGCCAAGAAAATTGCACTTTGGCTATCACAGTCTATCCTTACAGCTCCCTGTACTAACCCCATACTTGAACACAATCTCTACAACCAGACTGCTTCCTTGCTTGCATGAGTGGCTACCATGTATTCTACCTCTATACTTGATAGTGCCACTACAAATTGTTTCTTACTCATCCAACTGACTGCACCTCCAAATAGGTTAAACACATACCCACTTGTAGATCTTCTCTGATCCAGATCTCCAGCCTAGTCTGCATCAACAAAGCCACGAATATCCAACACTCTGTCCAATCCTGGTCTTCCTTGGTAGCACAAACCATAATCACTAGTGCCATGCAAATACCTAAAAACCCGCTTCACTTCTCTCCAATGCTCCTTTCCTGGTTTTGACATAAACCTACTCAATACTCCCCCTGCATGTGCAATGTCTGGTCTAGTACAGACCATTGCATACATCAGGCTACTGACTGCACTTGCATATGGAACATGGGACATGTCCTCTTCCTCTTCTTGTGTCTCGGGACACTGTTCAACAGGTAACTTTACATCTACAGGAATATGAACCTTCACCGGTTTACTATCCTGCATATTAAACCTCTGCAGTATTATCTCGACATACTTCCTCTGGTTTAACCAGAGCTTCCTCTTTTCCAGGCCTCTTTTAATTTCCATGCCCAAAATATAGTTTGCAGCACCAAGATCTTTCATGTCAAATTTGGAGGACAATTGGATCTTCAAATCCTGGATAATTTCATTGTCATTTCCAACCAGCAACATATCATCCACATACAAGACCAGATAAATAACATGGTCACCAATTAATTTAAAATACACACAGTGATCTTCTTTGCTTCTGGTGAAGCCAAGTCCCTGTATAAATGTATCAAATTTCTGATACCACATCCTTGGTGACTGTTTTAACCCATATAGAGACTTCTTTAACTTGCATACCAGTTCTTTATTACCCTTCACCACAAGACCTTTTGGTTGCTTCATGTAGATCTCCTCTTCTAGATCCCCGTGAAGAAATGTTGTCTTCACATCCATCTGTTCTACCTCAAAATCAAAAGTAGTAGCAACAGATAATAGTAATCTAATAGAAGTTACCTTGGAAACAGGAGAAAAAATATCACCAAAATCAATTCCCGGCACCTGAGAATAACCTTTTGCTACCAATCGAGCTTTGTATTTCTCCACCTTTCCTTCTACATTTGTCTTCTTCTTGAACACCCATTTGCTGCCAATGGGTTTCCTTCCAGCCGGCAACTCCACCAGATCCCAAGCCTCATTTTTGTGCAAAGATGCCATTTCATCAACCATGGCCACTTTCTAGAGTTTTCCATTCTCTGAATCTACTGCTTCCTTCATAGTTCTGGGATCATCATCAATAATAGATAAAGCAAAATTTGAACAGAAAGTAGATGGACTATACCTTTCTAGCTGCCTTCTTTCTCGAACTGGTCTTCTCACACCTGGAGTTTGTGGCTCTTCATCTTCTGATTCCTCCTCTGCTGTAGAGTCTGATTCTTCCTCCTTTAGCTCAAACTCTATCTTCTTAGGTTCCTTTGGTTGGACTTCATGTTTAATAACATCTTTCACCTCTCTGAACACCACATCTCAGTTGTACACAACCTTCCTTGTTACTGGGTTCCAAAGCTTATAACCCTTTAAACCATCCTTATACCCAATAAAGATGCACTTTTCAGATTTACTATCCAACTTTGTTCTTTTCTCCTTTGGAACATGTACATATGCATCACATCCAAATACCCTCAGATGTGAAAGAGATGGTTTCTTACCAGTCCATACCTCTTGTGGAGTCTTATCCTCCAATGCTGATGAAGGTGACCTATTGACCAAGTAACATGCAGTCTCCACCTCTGCCCAGAATTCATGTCCTAAATTGGCAACACTGAGCATGTTTCTTGCCCTTTCCATCAATGTCTTGTTCATTCTTTCTACAACTCCATTTTGCTGAGGTGTATATAGAGTATTATTCTGTCGTGCTATACCACACTTCTTACAGAATTCTTCAAATTCTTTACTGCAAAACTCTCCACCGTTTTCTATCCTTAGCACCTTTATCTTCTTCTATGTCTGGTTTTCCACCAGAGCCTTAAATTCTTTAAACCTGTCAAAGACTTCAGATTTCTTCTTAAGGAAATATATGCATGTATTCCTTGAGAAGTCATCTATAAATGATACATAGTACACAGACTTACCCAGTGATGGAACTGTCACAGGTCCAAACACATCACTGTGCACAAGCTCTAATATCTGTTTCGCCCTCTTACCACCAGAGAGGAAACTCACCTGATTCTACTTCCCATATACACAGTTTTCATAGAAATCAAAATCCAGAGAGCTATTACTCATACCTTCTACCATACCTTTACCATGAAGTATTTGAAGGCCCTTCTCTCCAATATGTCCAAGCCTTTGATGCCACAACATGGTCTTCTCTCCAGAGACCACTAGATTTTCAGATCCACTTTCAGGAACCACAGAATTGTTGCACCCATCAACAACCGTGCTACCTTGCATCTTATACATAGTTCCAATCCGAACTCCCCGCATCAATGCCAGTGCTCCCCGAACCATCTTGTACGTATCCTTCTTGAAAACTATTTTTACACCTGCATCATCCAACTTTCTTACATAAATCAGATTTCTAGCCAATGCAGGAATATGCAGAACACCCAGAAGTGTTCTAACCCTTCCACCTTGGAACTTCAACTTTACTTTTCCATGACCAAAGATTCTAACCTTCCTATCATCCCCTAAGAAGACATCACCACCATCGTATTTCTCATACTCGCAGAACCACTCTCTATGGGGAGTGAAGTGAAAGGATGCACTTGAGTCAATCAACCATGCCTCATGATCTACATGTGTACTTGAAGAAGCCAAGTACACATACCCACCTTCATCTGATCAGGTTTTCACCTCTGAAGAAGGAGCATCATCAGATCCCTTTCCTTTATCAATAGCTTTAGATTTACATTCCATTTTGTAGTTCCCTTCCTTTCCACATTTCCAGCACACTACCTTTACAGGTTTTCCTGGAGATTTAGATCTCCCTCTAGATTTAGATCTCCCACTCAATGACTTATTTTTGTTTCTGTTCTGGGACCATCCTCGTACAGACAAGGCATCACCATTCTGGCTCTCCATATTTTTCCGTCTCATCTCCTCCATTAGCAAGGATGAGACTATTTCATCAAACTGCAAGGCAGTTGCATTGCTATCTATTGCAATAACTAGACTATCCCACGAATCTGGTAGAGAACAAAACAAACTGATGCACTTATATTCATCTGAAATTTTAATATCAACAGATGCTAATTGAATTACCACAGTATTAAATGCGTTTAGATGCTCTGTCACCGAGTCTCCATCTGTCATCCTCAGGTTCTATAGCTTTTTCCACAGGATAGTTTATTCACCAGAGACTTATATTGGTACAAAGTCCCTAACTTGTCCCACAAAGCCTTCGCCGTAGCTTCCCTTGATACATTCAGCAATACTGAATCTGAGACACACAATCGTATTATGCTCTTTGTCTTCCAATCCAACTTCTTCCATTATTCATCAGACACTCCCATTGATTTAGTACCCGGATCTACCGCGATCCCCTGATCTTTATCCACCAATAGATCCTCCATCTTGAGTTTCCACAACTCAAAATTCTAACCATTAAATTTCTCGATCTCTATCTTTCCACTGCTCTCCATCTTTTTCCACCACTAGAATAGGGTCTATCATAGGCCTGAGTAAACCCCTCAGCAACAAAGTCGTCCCCTTGAAGCCAAAACAACTCCGATACCAGATGTAGGTTTTAACCCTGTACAGAAATTACCTGCATATGAATTCTAAAACACATAAAATAAACAATGTGAGAGCACAACACATAAAACACATATACACAGAGATTTTCCCCTAGATCCCAAAACCGAGACTACCAACTTGATTTTTCATTATATTCCTTTCAATGTTACAATACATATTTATACATGTCGAAGCATCCAATACCATGGACCGAAAACCATCGTGTCCAAAAACATGTGCGAAAATCATGCATAAAACCATAGGTGGGTCCGCCCAACCTAACATAGGTTCCAAAACCAAAATTTTCTAAGGCATTGCACCGAACCCCATAGAGTGGGGTTACTTGCACCACTCAAACCTGCTGTGACCCCCCCGCTACACAATCGGCGCAACGAAGGGGGGGCTCCGCACCTCCTCTAACCCCCCAATTAACTACATGGGCTAGTCATGGAAAGAATATAACACAACCCAACACGTGAAACCCCACCCCTAGTCCCCAACTATGTTGGGTGTAGCCTATAATGCATGAGGCTAATCGTGTAAAGAATATAACATATACGCAACATAAAACATACATGATTATGGAATTTTAATATCTACTACAAGAAAAATATCCCAACATTTTGACACTCAACATTTACTAGTGTGGGTTGTTAGAGCATCTTGTGGAGCATATATTTTATCTTTGACTTGTCCACTCGCATTCAAGAGTTGGTTGAGGTAGTTATTTTATGATATATTATTTATTGGCTTGGAATTTTTTTTAGAACATGTTTTTGATCGCATCTTTTATATTTGCTTGTGGTTTTGCTAGAACACATTGTTTTGTCACATGGCATTGCATTAGCACATGGTTTGCAACTCATATATTTATGAGGTATCTTATATATATAATGAGGGCTCCTCTCTAATTTGTAATTGTTGGGAATTAATTGGAAAAGCTAGTTTTTTCAAAAAAAAATTGTGTTATTCATGTTTCAATCATGAGTTATGCTATAGTGATATAAGGAGGATATCTTGACATCGCAAGTTTCTATTAAGAGAAGAGTTATTACGAAAAAACAAATGGCATGTGAGGTAATGGAAGTTTCCTATTTCATTTCATTTTTTATTTTATAGGCTTAAATCATTGTTTAAAGAATAAAATTATGAGGATTCTATCATTTTATTTTGTGCTAGTTATAGTGCTTTTTGTAGTGCTTAGGGTAAGTTTATTTTCATATTAGTTTTCCCTATAAATCTTGTAGTGTATCAAGAATCTAAACAAGAAAACGATTAGAAATCCTTCATGTTGCTAATGACTTGAAGTAATAAATATATAAGAATGTTACTCAAGGTTTGATCAAGTGACCCTATTACCAAAGTGGGATAAGGAAGTAGTCTTCCTTGCTTCTTCTAACCATTTCATTCAATTTTCTCCCTTCAATTTTGTTTACAAGCAATCTAAGGTTTTTAGATTTCAATTTTTAAATCTAGCTTGCATATTTCATAGGCTAGTTGGGCTAACATATTTTCGTTCTAGCAATTAACTTAGGGTTTCTTGGTGAAAGTTGTTATTTGAATAACTTCTTTCAAAGTTTAACTTGCATTTTATTTCATATGTTTTAATTGGATGAACATTTGGAGGATAGATATCTTGGATCTAGTGTTTATTTCACCTCTTAAGTATAGATCCATGTTAGTAACAAAGTCTTGTGCAACTAATCGTTGCAATAATGATTTAACATACTATTTGCAAAATTTATTTCTAGAAGGCTGAATTTTTTTAAGCATTTTTCTTTTACATATCTCATGAGCATATTTTGAATTTAGATGTATTTAAATGTGATTATTTTAAGAGTTGAATGTTTTGTTTGAAGTTTTAGTAATTACTTGATAGAGGTAAAAAAAATTATTTTATACAATATATCACAATCACTTTGCAATGTCCCACTTTATTTTTGATCTAAGCCCTAACAAGCAATGAAATTATGCTTAAAATCCTAGAATGATTTTCAATAAAGGATTGAACGAATCAATTGTTTTCATCATTGTTAAAAGTGGATATGACTAGTGATGATATTTTTCTACAATTTCTTTTAGGTACATGTCCAATGTGATTTTAGTTACCTCATAAAACTTGTTTCAACTCTGTATCTACTCATTAAATTCATTTTCCTACAATTCTATGGTAAGGTTTAAATATTAAAGGTTTAAATTTTCATCTTGAATATTTCTTATATATTGTTGGTAACCAAAACAAAATAAAATTTAATTATGAATACAACTCACAACCACTTAACACTTTTCTCATGGTTTCATTCAAATCCTACAACATTGTATTCTATCATTTTTCATTGATGACAAACGTAGGCATGCAATAAACGTGAGGAATTTTTCAGATCCATAACACAATAACATTATATAAATTTGTGATGTATAAGTGGTGATTGCTTCTTAAAATGTTATAAATTTGTGATAGCTCAATGTGGTGAATGGTTCACAACCATTATATTGTAATTTAAATGTTTTTTAATATGTTCATTGGTAGTAAACATGGGACTCTAACCATAAAGGAAGTTTGAACTTGATATATGAATGCTCAAACAATTATTGTAGATATTTTTCATTACTAAATCATTGTGTTTCAATCTTAAACGCTTTGAATATCTCTAGATTAACATTTATAAGCATCTCTTGAGTATTCAATTTGAATGACAAAATCTAGTTTGGTAATACAATCTCACGTAGATGACGTGGGCTTCATAGTATCAATTCACTTGTATTTAGCACATAACTTTCCCTTGGAAAATCAGTGAGAAACACTTCATATTATAGCAAATTCTTTGATTAATTCAACACTTATATATTATGGTTAACGGTTGGTAATTACACACTCTATGGCATGTTGCGACATATACATTTAGGATTGATCAAATAAACCATCTTTGCACTCTCTATGTCACATTTCTTTGAAATATCTTTAAGGTACATGATTGGTTTCTTTGTTTAAATTTAATAACCAATTTAAGCTAATCAAGACTCCCACTTATAAAAAAATAATTTAATCGACCTTTAAGAACACCCTGTTAGGTTAGGAATCCCATTTTCCTTTAGTTTGAAGAGTGAGGCAAGACCACTGAAGTTGGGTCATTTTCCTAATAGTGCCTCTAGGTTCTAGAATTTTTTTGTTACAATTGTCTTCACGTAGTGAGACTTTGAGTGGTAAAAGATAGAAATGATCATGTCTTCCGTTGGAGACAAACACTTGATGTATGCAGAAGGTTTAGCATATCACTAAATCCTAAGAAGTCAATGTTTGGTGTAGATGAGGGTGAATTTCTTGGATACATCATTCCTAATGAAGGGGTTAGTACTTATCCAACAAGGATTGAAGCTATTTCGAAAATCCCTTTATCTAAAACCAAGAAGGTTATATAATCTGTCTCTAGGAAAACTAATTTACTAGAAGATTTCTCCCTAATTTCATTAAGACCACTAAACCAATTTCCAATCTTTGAAAATGGACCAAGAATTCAAATGGTATGATCACAATAGATCCACATTTAGGAAAATAAAAAAATTTGTGATATCACACTGATCTTGGTTATTCCATATTATTCAACAAAATTCCATGTTTTTTCCTTTAATTTAAGAAGGAATGAATGTTAGTGTTCACTTGTATGGAAATGAGAATAATCAACAATGGTGCATATCATTTATAAGTTAGGCACTTCAAGATTTGGAATTGAAATACAAAACCATGGAGAAGCAATCATATGCCTTAGTTCAATTTTTTAAGCACTTTAGACCTTATGTGGCATATGCGAAGATGATTACTTATTTCCTACTTGCTACTATAAAAGGAATATTGTTCCAACATGATTTCCTTGAAACTGATAGAAAGCAGGTGTCTAGAATCCAATAATATGATTCAAATATATACTAACTGAATTGGTGAGTGGTTAAGTTATTTTTAAGTCACTTGCTGAGGGGAATGAAAGATTTGGACATTAGTGGTGTTTTGGTACTTAGAGAAACACGAGTGGTATAAGACATCATTTATTGCTTGAGACATTAACATGACCTAACCATTTAATTGATCACCAAATAAAGGACTTGAGGTTGAGAGATAAAAAGTATTGCATAATCTAAGAAGGCCTTGGTTGAAAGAATCCCAATGGCCTTTTTCTTATATATGTTGATAACAATGAGGCCAAGGAATTAATGGAGGATATGCATAAGGGAATTTATGGTGGATACCATGCTATCCAAACTACAATTCATAAGATACTAAGGGTAAGGTATTATTGGCCTACAATTTTCCATAACATTCATAAGTTTTTTAATCCATTCTAACAGTGACAAGTGTTCAATGAAAACAACATCTAATTGCTTATAATTGATTATAGTAGAGGCACCTTTTCTATAATGGAGCCTAGAATTTATTGGAGAATTAAAAGAAAAATATAAGAATAGATTTAGATGGGTACTCGTTTCCACTTATTGTTTCATGAGATAGGTTGAAGTGATTCCAACCAAATGGAAAATTGATAGTGTGGTGAAGAAATTTCTTGAAGATAAAATCTTCACTAGATTTTTCATTCCTACCAAAATTGCCATCCACAATGCCAGAGCATTCAACTTAATTGACTTGTGTTCTTTCTCCTTTGATTATGGCATAGCCATATCTTGTTCCTCTAACTTTTTCCCACAAGGAAATGGCCTTGGTAAGTCAAGCAACAAGAACTTAATGGGAATTATTAAGAAAATCATTGGTGATAATAAGAAGAGTTGGGATAGTAAAGTTAAATGTGTTCTCTAGGTGGATAAAATAAAAGTGAAGCAATCCATTAGACATAAACATTTTGAGTTATTGTATGGGGATGGATATTACTTTACCCATTCATCTAAAACTTCTTGTATACCAATTACTTGATCACTTCACTAATGATAATGAAGCATCGTAATCAAGAATACATCATCTTGCTGAGCTGGATGAGAGTTGGAAAAATCCTTTGACTATTTGGCAGAATGTCAAGGATAAAAAGGGTGTTTGACAAAAAAGATATGTTGAGATAATTCAAAGTAAGTGATTAAGTATTAATGTGGGGTAAACAAAGAGAGAAACCTTGTATGCATAGTAAATTCGATTCACTTTGGAGAGGGAACTTTTGAAAATGTAGTTGGGACTATGTATTTATTAAACTTGATGGTGAAAGGCTATCATTGCTTGTTAATGGGTGGGATCTAAAGCTATATTATTCTAATGGAACCTAATGCCAAGTTAGCCTTAGGAAAAAACAATCTCTTTTGAGCAGTAGTTTAGATATTTGTGTATTCTTCTTTCCATTCATTACATTTATCAATTTTTCTATGTAGATTTTCTTTTTAATTATTTATTTTCATTATGTAGGATAATTGTATGCTTTATTTTCATTCTTAGAAAATTATTTCATTCATGTAAATTTTTTGGTTGGTATTTTACTAGGGTGGTAGAATCGCTTTGTTTCTCACATTACCCCGAGTTCATAGTTTCACATATTTATAGGTTTGTTGTGAGATTTCAGAGTTCTCATATACTCTTATTTTGAGATTTCATATCCCTAAGTAGGAACCATATGGTATCCTTCTAATGTAAAAACTTCTAAAGACACTTTCATTCAAGTGTGGCGCTACTTCTTTGATGTGCTCTATTGCTCATTTTTTCTAATTAGACTTGTTCTTCTAGTTCATTGATTAGATAAATGATGGTATGGTCATATATCACTTGTGATTTATTTTAGATGACTCTGACATGGTATATTAGCTCCTATGCCTTACATCACAGTTAGTATGTGCATTTGTAGATGGTACTTCATGCATGATCTTTATTTTAGTTAATGTGTTATATTCTTATGTGTGGGTTTTTTTTTTTTTTTTGGTAGGTAAGCACCCACAGGGGATTTGAACCAGTGACCTATCGCAAGGAATGCCTTAACAGTGCACCCATTTGTTAGGACTCCAAATTGACCATTGTTGACCTTGTATTTTTGCTATAATATTACCCTTTTTCAGTCCATAAGTTGAAAGCTTTGACTACATAATGACCTAATCATCCCAAGGTATGAAGTAACTCTCCGCATGACTATATGTTTAATTATTCATTACATATTCATGTTATCTTTATAATTATCTTTGGAAAAGTTAACCAAGTTGCTAAGTAACCGTTGAACTGTCTAAAGTCTGCAGAAATTATAATTTATAGTTGCTGTAACACCAGAAACAACAACTACGCAGTTGCTGCAACACCAGAAACAGCAACTACGCAGTTGTTGCAGCACCAGCAACAACAACTATCTAAAGCAGGGAAAACGTTATTTTGCAACAACTGGAATACCGGAAATAACAAACGGCAACTATCAGAAGATCGCCAGAGTTCCATGCTGACACAACACAATCAGCAACTGTCCAGAAAGGGTAAAACACGGTTACAGTTGCTAAAACACCAGGAACAGCATGAGCTTACTAAATCAGCAACAATAGGGAAGAGGCAAAGGATAATACGAGGATTCCAAGAAGACGGTTGAAGTTTGGTTACCAACTGTGTAACAGTAAGAGACCCAAGAAAGAATACACCGTCACACTATTGTAACAGCATCCTGTAACAAGGATGTGTTTCTTATTTTTGACAAAAAGGTTTAACTGAATGAACGATGATAGTCTATTGTAATAGATGTCTCCTCTATAAAGAGGAGACATCTACATTAGAAGAGGGGGGGGAAGTGTAAGGAAAATTAAAAAAAAACAAAAGCAAGTCTGAATCTTTATTGTAACTGGACATTTTGGCAGATGAATAAAAAGTTGTTCTGAGCATCTAATCTAGCATTTGCGTTCTGGGGAATCTTGTGAGAGGGACAGGGCCCACCTTCTTCACAAGGTTCACCCATTTATTTTCTGTTAGTGTGTGAGTGTGTTTGGTAATTTCCTTTCTGCTGGTACTCTATTTGAATTCTGTAGCATCACCTCTGATAATTTCCCTTTTGTTGATACTCTGTTTTGTTAATTGCTTGATGTTGTAAAAGAATACTTCACCGGTGAATTAGAATTGCAGTGTGTATTAGCAACCTGGTTATAGGGGCAGGTTCTGAACATCCTTACCTTGAGGATAGGGTCCTGATCCTCTGCTAACAGAGTAACCATTACTTTTCTTTTCAGATTTGTATTCTAGTTAACTGCTTTCATTTTATCTTTGCAATATACTGTAATAACATAAAGTAAGGAGTTTGACAGAAACAGAATTGTGTATACTACAGCTTTTAATGCTTTTAGAATTAAGTACATATAGTACGAGGTCACCTTTGAAATAACAGGACTTTCCCAAGTCGACAATTTAATGTGGTACTTGACTGTTTAATCAATAAACAATTCAAGTAGCCAACATTTTGGCGCCGTTGCCGGGGAAGGCGACTAGAGATTTTAAAAGCATTAATGATTTCTTTTTAAGAATAACAGGTGCATGAGAGGACGCAAGAAACCTAATTTCACAGGCGGCAAAGGCGGAGGAGGAAGAAAAACTTTTATTGACGAAATTATCTCAAAGGCCGAGACATCACAGAGGACAAGTTCCCAGAGACCTCAGATCCTGTATTCCTCACAAACAGATCGACAGATGGAGGAAGTACTAGGACCTGAAAGGAAGCTGGAAGTACCAGAATACACTGAGGAACTGGTAGAAGAACCTGAAGAGACAGAAGATACAGAAGATAAAGCAAGCGATTTAGGAAAAAGACCAATGGAGGATAACAGAACAGAAGGAAGGGGGGAAAACTCACTCTCTACTCTGGAGTTACCTGTTGGGGAGCTCCCGAGAGGAGCTACCCCTATGAAGAACATTCCACTTTCAGCATTACCCAACTTTCATGGGTTATCCTCTGAAGACCCGGATGAATTCCTCTTTGAATTCGATATACTATGTAGGAGTTATGATTATGTGAGCCCTAATCAGAAACTAAAACTGTTTCCAGCAACACTGAAAGGAAATGCGTTAAGGTGGTTTATGAGCTTAGGAGCTCAGGCAATCACTACCTGGGATCAGATGAAAGAAAGATTTCTGGCCAAATATCAGGATTACTGCCGAACAAGAGAAGGGAAGGAAGAGTTGTTTAAAATGGTTCAGAAGGAGGACGAGAATCTGGAAGACTTTGTGGAAAGACTGCAGTATAATCTGCAGCGGTCTGACCACCCTAACATGAGTAAAGATATTCTGAAAACAATATTGCTGAAAGGGGTACGAGATGACTGCTTGGACATGTTGAATATGCTGGGAAAAGGGGACATTTCCAAGGAACCATTTGATGAAATTATCAACCTCTGCATGAGATGTTCAAGAGGAGCAGTGAGCAGATCAAAAAGCAGGGACAATGTATATTCAAGAGTCCAGAAGTCAGCAAGTGGAGGAGCAACAAGGGCTGAAATAGGTAATTTGTTGGAAGAATTTAAAACTGAGATGTTAAGCTCTTTTGCTTCACAAATTGATGCTCTGCAGGTAAAAAAGAAACAGGCAGAAGCAGAAGCTGCCCTAGCTATTTTTTGTTCCAAATGCAGAGAAAAACACCCACTCAGGGAATTCCCACTAGATAAGGTACCAATCTGCACGATCTGTGAAAAGGACCATGAGACCCAGAAATGCCCCTCTCTGCCTGGAATAAAAGCAGCATTGCAGTCAACTGAAGAAGAGGCTGAAGCAGTGTACCTGATGACACAGAGGAGGCAATGGCCACAAAGACAAGGTATGAATTCTAACACAGCATTTAGTCGTTGGAATAATCATTCTCCTTTTCAAACAAATTACCCACCCATGAACCAAATGCAGTACCCACCCTTTAACACAATGAATTTTCTACCCATGCAGCAACCAAGTCTTCCTTTTCCTGATCCTACCATATGGAATCCTTGGGCTCCCCAGCAACTGTATTTTAATCAATGGAATCCGAACTGGGCAGGCCAACAGATGCCATTTCCTCAGCATCAACAGTCTCTTTCCTTACCATCCAATACTCCTCCGAATAACCAGGCAATTAGACCACAACTGCCTGTGCAACCCAACCCCAACCCAAATAACAATAAAGCCCTGCAAGTAATTGATATTCAAAATCAGCCTGTCTCCCCCATGCAATGTAACGATATCCATCTTCGCTCAGGGAGAATTGTTGAACCCATTATTGATGACATTACTAACTCTGATAAAGAGGAAGTTAGAAAAGAAAAATCAGCTAAGAATAATGCTGAAACAGTTGAATCAGCATCCAACAATGATCAAACAGCAGATCCGCCATTTCCTGAACGTATGGCTCTCACTAAAACACTTGAGCAACCCGCTTTTAACCTTTTAGGCGAACTACAGAATTTATATGTTAAAATTCCATTGTTGCAAGCGTTAAGAGATGTTCCCATTTATGCTAGGACTGTTAGAGATATCTGCATAAAAAAACCTGAGAGAAAAACTAAGGACCCCCTCACAGTTCATGTGATGGGAGAACTGACTGCTTTAATGACAGAAAAAGATCCTCCTATGAAATATGGTGACCTTGGTCACCCTACAGTAACAGTTCAGGTTGGAAAAACCTTTGTCTCTAAAGTTCTAGTAGATTTAGGTGCTGCAATAAACATTATGACACTTGAAACAACACAATTGCTTCAGTTAAAAAACTTTATTATGGAAACTCCAACTATCTTAGAGTTGGCTGATCGCTCTACAATTAAACCTGAAGGAGTCATTGAAGATCTAATAATTTCTGTAGAATCCTGGAATTACCCAGCTGACTTTGTGGTGTTACAAACTAAAACAAAGTTGGGGGGTCATCCGCTGATTCTAGGAAGACCTTGGCTAGCTACAGCGGATTCTTTCATCAGCTGTAGATTAGGATCAATGACTATCTCTAATGGGTAGGAAACCAAACAGCTTACCCTTTATCCTCATGCTACACCCATGATTAATAATGACAATTCTGTATGGGTAGATTATGAGGATGAAGAAACCCAACCTATCTTGACTATCGGACAAGCTTTAACTTTCAAAGACTCTACCGAAGATGAATTAATCAGCAACTTCATTTCTGAACCTTCTTCGGTCAGCCCAGAAATGTATAATCACTTCACTGCAATCTTGGAATCTGAATCTCAGCAGAACCTGAAAGATAAAAATTTATCTCAGACAACAATAAGCAGTCCCTCCAAAAGTACAACAATAGAAATTGAGCTTGGCAAAACATTAAATATAAATCCTAACTTAACTGATAATGAAAAACAACGGTTAATATAGTTACTCCGGGAAAATAAAGAAGCATTTGCATGGGATTATACGGACATGAAGGGGATTTCTCCTGAGCTATGCACTCACCGCATTTATATTAAAGAAGGATCTCGCCCAGTCTGTCAACCCCAGCGGTAGATGAATCCCAATCTAAGGGAAATTGTGAAGGAGGAACTTCAAAAACTGTTGAATGCAGGATTTATATACCCTATATCTGATAGTGAGTGGGTTTCCCCACTTGTAATTGTACCCAAGAAAAATGGCAAATGGAGAGTATGTGTGGATTACAGAGCTCTGAATAAAGCCACCTGGAAAGACCATTTCCCTTTACCATTCATTGATCAAGTATTAGATAATTTGGCAGGTAAGAAATTCTTTTCATTTTTGGACGGATTTAGTGGATACAATCAGATTAAGATTGCACCCCAAGACCAGGACAAGACCACGTTTACTAGCCCATGGGGGACCTTTGCTTACAGGGTTCTTCCATTTGGGCTATGTAATGCTCCAGCAACATTTCAAAGAGAAGTGATAGGGATTTTTTCTGATATGCTAAATGATTCCTTAGAAATATTTATGGATGACTTTACTCCTTATGGAGTGACTTTTGAAGATGCACTGCAGAATCTTGAAAAAGTACTTAAGCGATGTGTAGAAGCACACCTTGCCTTAAGCACTGAAAAATGTCATATGATGATGAATCAAGGTATTGTATTGGGTCACTTCATCTCATTCCTAGGAATTCAAGTCGATCCAGCCAAAATATAGGTAATTCAGACCCTCCCTATCCCCAAAACAAAAACTGATGTAAGAAGCTTTTTAGGACATGCTAGATACTATAAAAGATTTATCAAGAATTTTTCCAAAATAGCTTCTCCTCTATTTGTGTTATTAACAAAAAATGCTGAATTTAAGTGGACTGATGATTGTGAAAAAGCATTTAATGAACTTAAACATCAATTGTCTACAGCTCCCATTTTGACAGGACCTGATTGGGCACTACCCTTTCATATATCCTCTGACGCCTCAGATACTGCAATTGGAGCTGTCTTGGGTCAAGAAAAAAATAGTCTTCCCTATGCCATTTATTTTATCAGTAAGAATATGACACCAGCTGAACCGAATTACACAGTCACTGAGAAGGAATTCCTAGCAGTCATTTATGCCATCAATAAGTTTCGACATTATATTACTGGCTACACTACTTTTGTGCATACTGATCACTCGACCATTAAATATCTCATGAATAAATCAGTTACAAATGCCCAAGTTACTAGATGGTTATTATTATTACAAGAATTTGATATCACAAATGTAGATAGGCCAGGAAAAGAAAATGTAGTTGCTGATTTCCTTTCTCGATTAAAAACTGATGAAAATATTCTAGTAGATGATTCTTTTCCTGATGAATATTTATTTGCAGTATCTGCTCACTCACCTTGGTATGCAGACATTGCCAACTATTTAGTTGCAGGAAAATTACCGTCGCACCTATCACATAGGGAAAAAAGAAAGATCATCCAGCAAAGTGCTAGGTACAGCTGGATAAGCGGGTGTCTTTTCCACACAGGAATCGATCAGGAAATCCGGAGATGCATTGGTGAAGATGAAATTTATGATGTATTAAAATATTGTCACGATGGCCCTTGTGGAGGGCATTTTGCAGATAAAAGAACAGCACACAAGGTACTCAGAATGGGTTATTATTGGCCCTCACTCTTCAAAGATGCAAGGAAATATGTGAAGGCTTGTGATAGCTGTCAAAGAATGGGCCAGCCTAATCACAGGGATGAAATACCACTCAATACCCAGGTAATTCTTGAACCTTTTGAGAGATGGGCATTAGATTTTATAGGTCCCATTAATCCTCCATCCAATCAAAGAGTGTACATATTAGTATGCACAGATTATATGACTAAATGGGTAGAAGCTAAGGCACTCCTTAAAGCTAATGAAGAAGCAATACTAACATTCTTATTTGAAGAGATCTTTGTTAGATTTGGATTACCTAGAGAACTAGTCATGGATGGAGGACCTCCTTTCAACTCTCATGGCTTCAAGGATACACTTTAGAAATATCATATTAAGCACAAAATGACTACACCTTATCACCCCCAAGAAAATGGGCAGGTAGAAAGCACCAATAAAGTCATAGAAGCCATTCTGACAAAAACAATAAAGGAGAATAGAAGGGACTGGTTTCAAAGGTTGCCTGAGGCATTATGGGCCTATAGAACTACTTGGAGGAATACTACTGGCTTTTCACCTTATGAATTAGTTTTTGGAGAAAATGTTGTTTTCCCTGTAGAGTTTGAAATCAAAACTTTAAGAATTGCTTTAGCTGTTAACCTTGACTTGACTGATGCACAGACAGCCAGGTTGCAGCAGCTTCAGGAATTGGACGAGAAGAGACTGAATGCCATCCATCAAACAACCATGATACAGCAACAAAGAAGCAGGTGGCATGACAGAACCATCAAGCAAAAGCAGTTCCACAAAGGTAACTGGGCTCTGCTCTATGATTCCTGTTTCGAGAATTTCCAAGGTAAGTTGAGAACAAGGTGGCTAGGGCCTTATGAAGTGGATGTTTTTTTTCCAAATGGGACAGTCAGACTTTTAACGATTGATGGAAGCAGAACACCACTACTAGTGAATGGGTATCGACTCCGTTTATATCAGCGACCTGTTTCTAAAGAAGATTTTAAAGCTACTTGCATGGCAAATAAACACTATGCTTCCCTAGGGGAACTTGTTGTCCCTCAAGGCACTTAAATTTCTGTTTATTTATGCATTTTTTTTAGATTAGATATTCTTTTCAACTAATAATCCCTGCCAAGGGTTGCCATATTACAATCTATTATTTTGCAGATCTTAGCTTTGGAAAAGGGCTGACAACAAAAGCTTCAAAGGGATCACTTTACGGACTTGGGAACCCCGTTGCTACAACACCACTCCCGTTGCCGCAACACCATTTCCTGTTGCTGCAACACCAACTCCCGTTGCTGCAACATCACTCCCGTTGCTGCAACATCATTCCCGTTGCTGCAACACCATTTCCCGTTGCTGCAACAACACCTCCCGTTGCCGCAACACCATCTCCTGTTGCTGCAACACCAACTCCCGTTGCTGCAACACCACTCCCGTTGCCGCAACACCATCTCTCGTTGCTGCAACACCAACTCCCATTGCTGTAACACCACTTCCCGATGCCGTAATGCCTTTTTTAGTATTTCTCTCATTTATAAAAGTACCAGTTTCTCTTCTTCAACTTCCAAGAAATGAATTATTATTAGCATTTCCTACCAAAAGAACCAGCCATACACTATGATGATTACAATTCTCCACTATTACTTCCGTCATTACTAAAAATCGCCGGTATTCTCATACTGTTAGATCTGCTTTAATCATTGTGAATCCAGCAAAAGACAAGAAAAGACTTTTCGACGCAGCAACTAAAAAGGTAAAACATAAAGGTACGCATGATTATGTATGGACATTAAATAATAGTTAATGTGGAGACGTTGATAGGACTATCGAATAATTGTACTTCCAATCATATCACTGACTCGTAGCTTTTTGGGGGGATTACCAAAGCGCTGTCATAATTGTATAGCACACCAACTGCCACCGCCCTTAACTCTCCTGGTAATATGTAAAAGTCATCTCATCATGGCATGTTACCATTTGCAACGACTTACTCTGGACTGAACTTGGAAGCTCGGCTCTGAACTGAGAATTTTCACTGAAACAACAGCTATGGGAGGAAATCTCATCACATACGAACCTGGCACAACAACACTTCTTGAGCTCTATCCCGAGGCTTATCAAATCTTCCTGCAAGCGGGATGGCTAGATTATTTTAGGAGACTTCCAGACTTCGACTCTCAGCAAGTCCTTGAGTTTGCATGCAATTTAACAGAAGGGTTTTCCATCATTCAGGGGTTCAAATTCCAGTCACAGAGGAAGTCATAGCCCAAGTTACCAGGCTACCAGCTAATGGCATGCGATGGTTCAGTAGGAAGCACCTGATCCTCAATGCACAACAGAATTTTCTTCAACCAGGCGAGCAAGTGGAACCTAAGGGCAGAGGTGTAGCACTTCAATCACTGCCTCAACCATGGCCGAAAGTCGTTGAGTTCGTAAAGCAATACTTGACGTGTGAAGGCCGGTACCAGGTAATTTACCAGCACGATTTTGTCTTGTTGAATCACTTGAGGCATGGTCAGTTGATAAATATGCCATATTATCTATTGGGATGTCTTAAAAATATGTCACGTTACACTGTCAACGCAAAGCGTCCGCTCCATTCCTTGAAACACCATCATCTAGCTCAATTGTTGATAAATAGAGGCCTTGCCTTAAATAACCCCCCTCCCCTCATTAATCCCCATCAAGAGGCAGAAATACCTCAGCCAGAGCAGGAAATTCCTCATCAGGAAGAGGAAATTCTTCACCAAGCTGAGGACATACCTCAGCAGGATGAAGAAATCCCTCAGCAAACAGAGGACATTCCAGAGCAAATACCCGAAGAAATCCCTCAGCAAACAGATCATATTCCAGAACAAATGCCTGAGGAAATCCTCCAGCAAACGCCCCCACAAGTTGCTGAAAATGTACAATCAGCAGTAGAAATACCCACGGAAACAACCCCATCCCCCAATAGAACCAACCCATCCATCCCCATACTTGGTATTTCTACCAATGACTCTGATGATAACATCCCTATTACCCTTCTCAAACGAAAAATGCAGTAGAAAAATGAAACCCCACCAAAAAGAAGAAGAACTAGGGCTTCGGCCAAAGTAGCCGCTATTTCCGCCACTGCCCCTATTTTAAAGAAAGCTGGCCTAAAAAGAAAAATTTCTGAGTTCCCTGCTTCTCTACCCAAGCAAAGGACTTGGTCTTCTGTAATAGCTGAATCTCCTAGCCACACCCTCCCCAGCTCACCACCCATCATGTTAAAAACCTGTACTCCCACCAGCCCTGGAAACTCCTCTCCCTCACCCTCAGAGGCTAAGATGCAGAGTGTTCCCAGTGTTGTGACATTATCTTTTGAGGCAGCTGTCACACAAGAACTAGCTGCCGACACCCAAGGTAATATTGGCCAAGTGGCTGCAACACAAGAAACAGCCACTACCCCACCAGGTGACACACAAGAACCACCTGTTGGGGGTATAAGTGATCAAATGAATGCTGAAACACAACCTCTGCCTCCACTGGAACCTGCCGCTCCACAAGCTCAGCCTACCATATCTGCCCTGCAGGAAGAAATTAAATTTTTGAAATCCCAAATTCAGGATTACCAGGAGGAAATAATAAGGGTCAAGGAAGCCTATCAAAATGAACTTAGCCTGCACATTTTAGCACGGGTAGCATCTGCAGCAGAGAAGAGTAAAGAGAGCGAATACATGTGCGCCAACTGTGGTGAGATATACACTCAAGCAGGATACAAGATAGTTGCAGAACCAATGACTGAAGTCATTCCAGAATCTTCTGCTGTTGTGGTGGAAACGAAAGAACCTGCTGTTACACAAAATGCAGAAGCAAAAAAAGAACCACCACAACCCTCTGCTGAAACAGAGCAACCTGCTGTAACAAAAGAACCAGCAGGCTCTCCAGAAAAGGTGCAGGAGCAAACAGAGCAACCTGCCGTAACACAAAGACCAGCAGGCTCTCCAGAAAAGGTGCAGGAGCATACAGAAGAACCTGCTGTAACACAAGAACCAGCAGGCTCTCCAGAAAAGGTGCAGGAGCAGACATAGCAACCTGCTGTAACACAAGCACCAGTAGGTTCTCCAGAAACTGTGCAGGAGCTAACAGAAGAACTTGCTGTAACACAAATTGTGCAGGTGGAAACAGAGCAACATGCTGCAACACAAGAAGCAGCAGGATCTCCAAAAAGTGTAAAAGAACTACAAGGGCTTGCTGTAACACAGGAATCAGCAGGGAATGGAGAAGAAGACATAAAATCACCTCGGCCTACCCAAACTATTATGGAACAAGAAGAAGAAGCAGTTACACAGGAATTAGCAGGGAATGGAGAAGAAGACATAAAGTCACCCCGGCCTACCCAAATTGCTATGGAACAAGAAGAAGAAGCAGTTACACAGGAATCAGTACGGAATAAGAAGAAGACATAAAATCACCCCGACCTACCCAAACTATTATAGAACAAGAAGAAGAAACATTAGCTGGAAATGGAAAAGAAGACATCGAATCACCCCGGCCTACTCCAATTATCACAGAGCAAAAAATTCTTGTTGATGCCTTTACACAAACAGAATCTCCCTCTGTTAGTGATGCATGCATAGAGATCGCTAGTTTTCAAGAATTAAAAGGAAAATGGTGGAGAGAATATGAGCTGTCACAAGGCAAAGCATTCCAACAGCAAAAGAGAATCTGGTTCAATTATGCATATAAGAACTGGGAAGCACTTGAGTAGTCTAGAGCTCAGTACAAAGAAATTAAGGAACTAAAAGCTAGACTGTCCCAGATATTTGAGTTGGTTCAAAGAATACTTGCCACAAGGAAACCCTCTTTCAACTATGCAACATTTTTTAGGGAACGACTAACATTCTTACAAATAAAGGTAGTCAGAGATGGTAGACCTCATCAGGTGATTACATCAGAACAATTTATTGAAACCTTTGCAGAGGCACCCAAAAATGATCAGAATTTGTTGTGTGAGCTTTATCTCCACAACAAAGCCATGTCTGAAGACAGAAAAATGAATATACTCCCTCTTTGTGGTGACATACAACTCAAAGCTTTCATTTCCTTTTTAGCCAACCAACTCACTTGGAAAAACGCCTTCATCTCAACACAACATAATGAACAGAACTGCCTCCTTTGGATTAGGGCTGAACCTCAAAATGCAGCCACTTTCATTGCACAGCACCAAAGAATGTTAAGCGAACCTGGAATGACGGATCACATTAGGCAACTACAAGCAGTGGTCCTGCGAGATTGCCAACACTATGCGAGAACGAAGGCACCTTTGGCTATTAAAGCCAACAACCTATTCTGGGAAAACTGTCCCAAGGAAAGGCAAGAGTATCATCCCTACAATCCACCTAATTTACAAGCAGCAATTTCAAGGGTACCTTACTATGTTAGATGTATGGAACAATGTGCTGAAAATTGGATTGGCTACAGATTTAAATTTCCACTTTTATGGTTATCTGGTCAGCAATACAAGGGTCAGTTTGGATTATCCAAAAAGGAAGAGGCGGCAGCATGGAGGCAACTACAGACTGTCTGTGGGTTCAGAGACAAGTTTGATAACACTTTCTATAGCTACTGTCTCAGTAATTTACACTGTTCATCCCAGTACTCCGACTCAGATTCAGAGTAAGCATTGCATGAGGACATGCAATCCCTTCAGTTGGGGGGGATTGTTACACAGTAATTTGTCACCGTTGGTCACCGTCCCTATCGCCCCGATTCCAGTACATTGGAGGATGCATTTCGGGACCTGTGAGCAGTGACATAGCCTAAAAACACTTGCACTATGTTCCCCTGAGTATGTACTTCATGTTCCCTCAAGACACCTTCCGCAAATTATCCCTGAAAAGTGCCCTTTTCCCATTGGCGCAGGTAACCAATGTCTGACCCGCGCCAATAACTCAGATCCTCAAAAAGGGGCGCGCCCATTGGCGCTCTGTCTTAGAACAATGCCCGCGTTAGTCGAGTTTAGTAATGTTTTTTGCCAAAAGCACGACTGTATGATTTTTTCCTCCCAGATCATGAAGTCCTTTGAGGGAAAAATCCATCTGATAAAGCTCGAGAGTCATCATATCTATCCGTAGTAGCTTTTCATGGATGTTGCCATTCCATAATGGGTGTCCTGGTGCATTGAATCTTTCTCCCTTCTTCATCTATAAAAGCCTGTCCTCATGCATTAGACAAGCTAGTTCCAAGTTTATGAGTTCCGAAGTGCTGTAGTTTCAAGTTCTTGAGTTGTTGGAGTAATGATAGAGAGGTTATGCTGCCGGGAGTCCGAGAGAGAGGAAGCCTACTGCAAGGCATATAGTTGCTCGCCCAGCCAGAGGAAAGGTTCAACGTCAGAACCTTGGTTGTAACTTTTCCTGTCTATTATTAATTAATGAACGAATGTTATTATAGTTCCAATCTCATTGTCTATTATAGTGATGTTGATTTATTTCCTTTCTGACTGAAATATAGTTGTGCCTTGGTGGATTTTATGCTTGTATCTGTTTCTTCCTTTGCATGTGCAGGTGTCTGTTTGCAAGGATCGCAAGGATTGTGACCTGCCGGAGCGAGGGAGCGGGAACACCAACTCTGCTTCGACTATAGCGTTGGAATCCAGGTTGGTCTTCTTAATTCACCTTTAATGTACAACTAGGAACTTGCGTGGCAGCGTGGATTGATTATGGCTAGTTCTGTTTTAAGCTAGTGGGATCGCCTCTGTCCGCAGAGGGGATTTACCTAACCAACAATTTGGCGACTCCACTGGGGAGAAGCTATTTGGAGTTTGTCTTGCATGATTAGTTTTCTCTCGCTTGCCTGAGTTAATGAACTTTCTGGGTCAGTCTTGAAATTGCTATCTGCTGGGCACTGTCAATCAGACCCTGGGTTGTTATATTTATTTTTTGGGTCAGTAAACGCGGCTGGCGCGTTTTTTCTTTTGACAGTCGCGCCAGTTGGCGCGTGTTGCTCCATAAAGACCCGCGCCAGTTGACTGTTAGCGCGAGTTGCAGATTCACAGTCGCGCCAGCTCTGTGAATTTTGCCAGTTTGGTACTTGAAAGCTCCTTAAACTCGGATTTTTTGTTTTTCCATATCTTTTGCTGCTTCTGGGAGTGTGTTGGACCTTTGTGTGACTGGTTGTTACCTTCATCCTTCAGTTGTTTGCTTGTTTCTATCGATTTTGTATCCCAGCCCTAGAGTACCTAGTGGCTTTGCATGTCGAGCCTTCTGTGGGACCTTGTGGTTTGATTATCTAGTCAGCTTGTTGGTTGTTTTCCGCACTCATCTAGTGGTTGTTAAAATTTGGTATTCTATGCTTTGAGTGATTCACTTCTAGCTTGCTTGGATCTTGCTTGACTTCATTTGAACTTAGATCACATGGTTCATTGAACGTCTTCGTGTTTTCCTTTGCTTTGACAGTTCATCTTCATGTTTCTAAATTGGTTCTATGTCCATTGAGTGAATTGTGTTTGTACTCGTGGATATCTCTTGAGGTTTGTTTACATGCATTATGCCATTTTAAAAAATCAAAAAACAAAAGAGCTTTTTGCATTATATTAGTTAGCATTTATTGCTATTTGTCGCTTTTAAAAAGAAAAAGAAAAAACTTTTATTTCTTGTTATTAGCTGCATTAGGATCTTTGTTACTTGCTTGATGATCATTTTGTTTGTGTAAAAAAAAAAAATCTCTACTCTTCTGTAGGTAGAATTCATCGAATGAAATGATATAATTTTGGCATATAGATTGCATTTAGGAAGTTTGGAGAGACCACATACGGTAGGACCAAAAAACTGAAACATAATTGAAGATAAACTATAAAATAAACTCAATGAACCTAACAACGCATTGGAACATAACGCAAACATTCTAGAGGTCTAGGTTAGAGACGTGTTCCGACGTCGTTCAATCTGGTAGCTTACCGTCGAGTGGTTGGGTGATTCCTCCACGGTGAAACGATAGGTGCCAGTACGGACGTGCTCCCACGTACCGTCGCGTATACATTGGGAGACCCCTATAGGAATAAAGCTTTTATCCATAGGAAGCCGTGTCGGCCGCCTTACGATTCGCAATGCAGTGAACACAGCATTCACGAAGATCGACCACCCGTACCCTAAAAAGTATTCTGTGGTTTTGCGAAAAGTTTGGCACACCCTCTACCTAGAATTCCAGAGCAGTCACTTTTGATCCTTTTCGGACTCCTTAAACGAAAAGGTGCCTGTGAGCGTCTTGTCACTTCGTGCTCATTAAATATTCGAAGGAGACTAGAGTCATCTTTCCATCCTTTTCTCGACTCTTAAAAAGTGAAAAGGTCAAGTTCAAAGTTCAGTGTCTTACAATTTATTTGACCACGATCACATATAACCCGGTTAAATTTTGCTTGCGTTAGCTTGAGTAGGGTTCGGAAATGTTGGTGTTCAGTATATAGCAACTTTGTCTTTACCTGGGTTCACCATCGGTTTACCCGTATGGGTGTTCTCAAACTCAGTGGTCTCGAGTGTGATAACTCCTGGTCCACCACCACCTCCTCCACCCGAGCAACATCATTTTGATTCCAAGGTGGACCCCTGCCCTTCTTCGCCTACTGCTGTGTCCTCATCTTCTACTTCGCCTGGTGAAACTCTGGATTTAGGTAACCAGGTGGCTAAGAAGAAGAAGAAGAAGACCAAAAAGAAGAAGTCTCCCAAGGGAAAGGTCGCATCTACCCCGAATATACCTGAAGTAAAGTCTCCCCCTGCTCCGCCGCGGAAGGCTAAATTTCCTTGTAGATTATGCAAGGAAGACCATCTTCTTCGCGATTGTCCTGGCATCCCCAGGGTCTTAGAAGTATGGGCTCACGATCGGGACCGCCCTGCATCGTCCTCTGGAGATCATGGTGATGCTACCCTATCAGCTGGAAATGTTAAGGGAAAAGGGAAGATTCGAATCCCTTGTCGACTTTGTGAAGGTGATCATCTCCTTCGCCTTTGTCCACTTATGTATGAAACCTCCCGTCTTTTGGAAAGTCTGTCAGCTCCCTTACCTCAACTACCCGCTGGATATCAACATCTTTTTGCTACTGCAGATCATCTCTCTGCTAACCAAGAGATCAAGTATGATTCCTCTTTGGTCCAGCCTTCTCTTCCCAAACCTGGCTGTGCTCAGCCGGTCCCAGACCAGTCCCTGGTCGGAAAGAGTGTTGATTTACGTTCATCGTCCATGCACCATTTTGTTCCGGGAATGTTTCTCATCAAGGATGAACCATCTAAATCCAAACCAGACGAAAGCCCAAAGGTCCAGATGACAAGTGACCCGGTCTTTCAAGAGGTCCAGATGACAAGTGACCCGATTTTGCCTTCAGAATCTGAATCCAAACCAGACGAAAGCCCAAAGGTCCAGATGACAAGTGACCCGGTCTTTCCAAAGGTCCAGATAACAGTTGACCCGGTTTTGCCTTCAGAAGTTCCAATCTCAGATGATATTATCACTGTAAAGGATGAAGATCACACCGTCCAAATTCTATACATAAACATAGACTCTAATGATCAAGTGAGTATCCCCCTCATTCCTTCACAGCAGGAAGGAAGTCCGTCAGAGTCATACCCGGCCGTTTATCCGGTCCCACCTCCAAGCGACCTAGTTGTTTCCTTCAATTGGGATCAACTAGGCAATTCCCGGTTACCAGCTTCCAGACCATTTCAAATTATAGTCCAAGTCTACCGAATGGTTATGGCCGGTACCATTATTGATGAGGGATCTCCTGTGAGCATCCTTTCTTCCATAGCTTGGGAAGCACTTGGTTCCCCACTGCTTCTGCCTGAGATGAGAAACCTTACAGGTTTTCATCGAGAAACCAGTCGACCTTTAGGAATTCTTCCCCATGTACCTATCACATTAGAAGGGAAGACCGTTCAAATGGGCGTCATGGTAGTCCAAGGCCCGTTAGATTACAATTTACTCCTTGGGCGAGACTATATTTATCGCATACGTGCAATTGTGTCCTCACTCTTCAGAGTGATGTGTTTTCTGCACGAAGGAAGGATGATCAAGGTCGTAGACCAACTTTCGTTCCCCGGTTCACACTTCACATATAGTCATCTACCATTCCTAAATGGTCTTATTTCCACAGGAAATGCCTCAACATCCAGTCCGTCATCTTGATGACGACAGCTGACCCGGGCGTGTGACTGAAGCCCGGGGGGCATGCATCCTCCTTTTCAAAATCGAGTCTTTCCAAGTGAACCTTCATTCCATCCACTCCGTGAATGCCATGAAGCTTGGGGGGCATGTACCTCGATTTGCATTATCATGTTGGGGGTATGCAAATTTATAACAAGCATAGTTTTTTCGTTTCAAGCTTGTGTAAACATGAAACCGAATCCAAGCAGAGTTCTCCATGGTTCAAGCTTGTGTAAAAATGAACCCATACCTGATTTACATCCCGTGATTGCCATTTATCTGCTAAATTCTGCTAGATGAGCCTTGGTTGTTTCATTCCATCGCCACCATCTCTTTGGCCGATCATATGCTTTCACTTGGTTGTTTTCCTTTCCTGAGGAACCGCATCGATGAGTGGTTTTATTAGCCAGCCTCTTGACCATTACATGTTTTAAGCAGTTCCACCACTACCGGAACCAGTTGCTACCCTTTTTACCACTCGTTCCTCTAGGACGAGTCGCCTTTAAGCTCTTTTCTGACTCGTAAAATATGAAAAGATTGCCGAGTATTTTTCCCTTTTTGACTTGTTAAAGAGAATAAAATTGAAGGTCTTTTTTCAGCTCTCTTCCGACCATTTAAAGAGGAAAAGATTGCCGAGTTACTCCCCTTGACTCGTTAAATGTAAATAAGGGGCGGTCGTTTTAAGTTCTTTTTGTCAACCGTTAAAACTTAAAAAGATTACCGGGTTTTTGTCATTTCAAACTCGTTAATGGTTACGAAACGACGTGGTTTTGATCACTTTTTTACTTTTTCAGGTCGAAATCACTACTTATGAAAAGTACTCCTCGATCGTAACGATCGGGCGGTTCTTTCGGGCATTATTTTATACTTTTTCGGGCCCGAGAGACACAACTTTACGAAAAAGGACATCCCTGGAGTTTCCTTTTCGCTGTCTTTTCAAATTCTCTAAATATGAAAAGACGTCGAGTTCTTCCTTTGTCAGACTCGTTAAAACCTAATGACATCGGATTTTGTCGAAATGACGCACCACAAGCATATGCTATCCCCATCAAGCTTGTTAAAAATAATTGGGGTACTCGCCAGAAATGGTGGGGGAAAAAAAAAATTTGGAACCATAATTATTGTTGTGTCGGCAGTATGTCGCTCTTGAACATGGCACTCCTCTGCTTTCGTGTCTGGGTGGGGACATCTCATCTTATTTTTCACTTGCCTCCGTGGGATTGGGTAATCCTATTTGACCTCTCATCTGCTCATTGCCTCGTCACTATGACCTCTGATCCATCGATGTCAAATACTGCCAACTCCACTCTAGTGCCGCCGATATGTTCAAGAGAAGTTGACCTCTGCAAAGAAACAACCTCCCTCTGATAGCTCATACAATTTTGATTCACAACATCATCTCTCTGTCTCATGTCGATGATGTGGGAAACATTATGGCCCACCTTCGATCAAGGTCACTTCCTGTCGACTTCAGCTCATTATCCAGGAAGTTGATCTAGAGACTCCCTTCCGGTGCCTTGGAGCCTGCATGCCTCAATGGCAGGTTCTTCGTGTTCAACGCGAGGTTTTCATCATTGGCCTCCGATCGAATAATTCTACGGGTGTTCGACGTCAGATCACTAATTCGCACACCGTAGATTGTACCAATAGTACCTTGAGGGCCATTGTCATTATTGGTGGTACCTCTCGCGTCTATTAACAGTTCCTAATATTGACTGGTAATCAGACGATGTTCATGCATGTTCGACTTCAGCCCACATATTCGCATGCTTGAACTTGTACTTCTGTTCGGGTCGAGATGGAGCGCAAGACCCTGGATTGTGTCTGTTGTAATCCAGGCGTGATTCTTGATACATGACTCATTCACTGGATGGCTGCGACCATACCTGAGTCAATTCATTGATCCTACCCAGATGGCTGCGTCCATACTATGGATCTAAATTATCATGTACTCTCTTATGGATGGCTGCGACCATACCACGTACATCATGTATTTGAGCTATCAATAGTATCTCTCAATGCAGGTTCTCGGCAGCAGCTATATGTGTTCTTGCAAAGCATTTCACCCCTCTCTCTCGCTCGGGCCTCATGCTTTGGGGGGCATCTGTTACACAGTAATTTGTCACCGTTGGTCACCGTCCCTATCGCCCCGATTCCAGTACATTGGAGGATGCATTTCGGGACCTGTGAGCAGTGACATAGCCTAAAAACACTTGCACTATGTTCCCCTGAGTATGTACTTCATGTTCCCTCAAGACACCTTCTGCAAATTATCCCTGAAAAGTGCCCTTTTCCCATTGGCGCAGGTACCCAATTTCTGACCCGCACCAATAACTCAGATCCTCAAAAAGGGGCGCGCCCATTGGCGCTCTGTCTTAGAACAATGCCCGCGCCAGTCGAGTTTAGTAATGTTTTTTGCCAAAAGCACGACTGTATGATTTTTTCCTCCCAGATCATGAAGTCTTTTGAGGGAAAAATCCATCTGATAAAGCTCGAGAGTCATCATATCTATCTGCAGTAGCTTTTCATGGATGTTTCCATTCCATAATGGGTGTCCTGGTGCATTGAATCTTTCTCCCTTCTTCATCTATAAAAGCCTGTCCTCATGCATTAGACAAGCTAGTTCCAAGTTTATGAGTTCCAAGTTTATGAGTTCCGAAGTGCTGTAGTTTCGAGTTCTTGAGTTGTTGGAGTAATGCTAGAGAGGTTATGCTGCCGGGAGTCCGAGAGAGAGGAAGCCTACTGCAAGGCATATAGCTGCTCGCCCAGCCAGAGGAAAGGTTCAACGTCAGAACCTTGGTTGTAACTTTTCCTGTCTATTATTAATTAATGAACGACTGTTATTATAGTTCCAATCTCATTTTCTATTATAGTGATGTTGATTTATTTCCTTTCTGACTGAAATATAGTTGTGCCTTGGTGGATTTTATGCTTGTATCTGTTTCTTCCTTTGCATGTGCAGGTGTCCGTTTGCAAGGATCGCAAGGATTGTGACCTGCCGGAGCGAGGGAGCAGGAACACCAACTCTGCTTCGACTATAGCGTTGGAATCCAGGTTGGTCTTCTTAATTCACCTTTAATGTACAACTAGGAACTTGCGTGGCAGCGTGGATTGATTGTGGCTAGTTCTGTTTTAAGCTAGTGGGATCGCCTCTGTCCGCAGAGGGGATTTACCTAACCAACAGGGATGTTAGGACTCCAAATTGACCATTGTTGACCTTGTATTTTTGCTATAATATTACCCTTTTGCAGTCCATAAGTTGAAAGCTTTGACTACATAATGACCTAATCATCCCAAGGTATGAAGTAACTCTCCGCATGACTATATGTTTAATTATTCATTACATATTCATGTTATCTTTATAATTATCTTTGGAAAAGTTAACCAAGTTGCTAAGTAACCGTTGAACTGTCTAAAGTCTGCAGAAATTATAATTCATAGTTGCTGTAACACCAGAAACAACAACTACGCAGTTGCTGCAACACCAGAAACAACAACTACGCAGTTGCTGCAGCACCAGCAACAGCAACTATCTAAAGCAGGGAAAACGTTATTTTGCAACAACTGGAATACCGGAAATAACAAACGTCAGCTATCAGAAGATCGCCAGAGTTCCATGCTGACACAACACGATCAGCAACTGTCCAGAAAGGGTAAAACACGGTTACAGTTGCTAAAACACCAGGAACAGCATGAGCTTACTAAATCAGCAACAATAGGGAAGCGACAAAGGATAGTACAAGGATTCCAAGAAGATAGTTGAAGTTTGGTTACCAGCTGTGTAACAGTAAGAGACCCAAGAAAGAATACACCGTCACACTGTTGTAACAGCATCCTGTAACAAGGATGGATTTCTTATTTTTGACAAAAAGGTTTAACTGAATGAATGATGATAGTCTATTGTAATAGATGTCTCCTCTATAAAGAGGAGACATCTACATTAGAAGAGGGGGGGAAGTGTAAGTAAAATTAAAAAAAAAAACAAAAGCAAGTCTGAATCTTTATTGTAACTGGACATTTTGGCAGATGAATAAAAAGTTGTTCTGAGCATCTAATCCAGCATTTGCGTTCTGGGGAATCTTGTGAGAGGGACATGGCCCACCTTCTTCACAAGATTCACCCATTTATTTTCTGTTAGTGTGTGAGTGTGTTTGGCAATTTCCTTTCTGCTGGTACTCTGTTTGAATTCTGTAGCATCACCTCTGATAATTTCCCTTTTGCTGATACTCTGTTTTGTTAATTGCTTGATGTTGTAAAAGAATACTTCACCGGTGAATTAGAATTGCAGTGTGTATTAGAAACCTCGTTACAGGGGTAGGTGCTGAACATCCTTACCTCGAGGATAGGGTCTTGATCCTCTGCTAACAAAGTAACCATTACTTTTCTTTTCAGATTTGTATTCTAGTTAACTGCTTTCATTTTATCTTTGCAATATACTGTAATAACATAGAGTAAGGAGTTTGACAGAAACAGAATTGTGTATACTACAACTTTTAATGCTTTTAGAATTAAGTACATACAGTACGAGGTCACCTTTGAAATAACAGGACTTTCCCAGGTCGACAATTTAATGTGGCACTTGACTGTTTAATCAATAAACAATTCAAGTAGCCAACACCATTCACCGTCAATCCAAAACCCCGTGGGATACTTGTGTGTGGGTTTCTTGCTCATATATAGTTTGATTTTTTTTAACCCAATCATGAATGTAGTAATCAATAAGTTTGATCGATGATAGTTACTTATCAATATAAAAAATTGTGACTTTGTCTCATTATACCATGAGGGTAAATAATTGTTCTCAGATAAGTGTTGTCAGGATTTGGGTCAACTCGTATTATTGGGAATCTAATTGAGTTTGTAACATGCCCAGTTCCCTTAATGACTTACAAAGGTTACAAGGTACCAAAAAATTTATTTTTCCTTTTGCTAGCTTGACAATAAGCTATGATACCACTTTATGCGATTTTCATCTCTCGTACATTTTGTCAAACACTTTACATGTAAACATTTCTTCAAGTAGATATCATTTTTGGGATTCAACTGCGTTAAGTAAGTCATTCAAACGTATGACCATTTCCATGAGAGGTAGTCGTAACTGACTAATTTCTCATGATTTTTGAATAGTTCACTTAGCACTCATTGCATCGGGTGATGCTCACAGGGGTGAAGAAGTGGGATTGAAACTAGTGAAATGTGGAGAACGAATCACATAGCATCAATCATCACTTCCGGGGCTTGCACCCGGTAACCAGGACTTCCCAGGAGGTCACCCATCCCAGAACTCCTCTGGCTCAAGCGCGCTTAACTGTGGAGTTTTTCCCCACAATCAAGCCCACTTAGCTTGCTACCCCATTTGCAAAACCTTAGCAAGTATTGTGCCTCATGAACCATTCAAGTAGAGATCCATTGACAACCGATTTATTAGTATTTTTATTGTGCACATTTTGTCAAACATTTTGTATGAAATCAAATTAGAAACATTGTATAATTCCACTTGTAACATACTAACTAAATTATACCACTCAATTATGCAACTTTTGATGTTTGTTTTTGAGGTATCTTATCAAATAGTTTGTATGCATATTGTAATAAAAACACCTTTAACACACTTATTAAAATGAAAATAGGCATATATCATCCACAACAATACTATCATTCAAAAATACTATCCCCATCCACAAAACAATATTTTCATTGGGGCATTTCATCAAACAATTTGCATGCAATGTATCATTAAATCATTTAGGTATTTCTTCAAACACTTTGCATGAAAACTAATATAGCAAGTTCCTTGAGGAATATATCCTAAATTATAGCAGTCCAAGTTCTAAAAACTAAACCAAGTGATCATTCGGAGTTCCCCTCACTTTGGTTCAAGTTTCAACCTCTGAAACCTCCTAGATGAAAAGTTATAGCACAAATGCTAACATGGCCTATTTGATGCATGATTTTAGGAGAATTTAGGAATCTCTAATTTCTCTAATTATATCTCCTAGAATATCGTGACTCAAGGTCTGAAAGTTGGACCAGATTATCAACAGGGTCTCCCATCACTATGGTCCAAGTTTAGGCTTTTGGAACATCCTAGAAGAAAAGATATAGCAGAAATACCAATATGACATGTTTGATGCATGATTTTAGGAGCATTAGAAAATCTCAACTTCCTCTTATCATATATCCTAAAATATCATGATCTTGGACCAGATGATTAGAAGGATTTCCCATCACTATGGTCCAAGTTTCAGTTTATGGAACCTCCCAGAAGAAAATTTATAGTAGAAATTCCAACATGACTTGTTGAAAGATGCATTTAGGAAGCCCAAATTCCTTTATCATGTTTCCTAAAAGTTCATGACCTGAGCTCTGAAAATTGGACCAGAGGATCATAAGGTTTCCCCTCACCATGGTCCAAGTTTTAACTTCTAGAACCTTCTAGAAGAAAAATTATGAGCAATTGTAATCATAGAGCCATGCATGTCCACATGCAACATATTAACTTGCAAAAAAAAATCAAGACATATTTCTTACAACCTCAAGGTATAATTTCAATATAATCCACATAATAGTTATGCCATTTTTCCTATTAATTTCATGCAATAGTTTCCTACATCCATGAAATATTACTACAGAGATATACATCCATTTAATAAAGAACTAATCATCATATTCACAACTCATAGTTAATAACACTTATGTGAAATATAACAATGGCTAAAATTGAAGGTAGGACTTAGATTTTACACCAAACCATAGACTAACTACAACCTATATTTCTTGCAGTTGTCACCCTATGAGCCAAATCCATGATCCAAGTGGATTTTTCAAGCAAACTCAACTAGGAATCATGCTGAGCACTGAGAGTATGGGAATTTTTGTTACACGTGGTTTATCAAATGTGCCAAGCACTATAAAATTCACATGTATGGGTGGTTTGTTAGCTATGGTAAGCACTTAGAGAGTGGTTTATCAACTCAACAACAAGCATCCTATGTGGTTTATCAGCTTACTTGACAAGAATTGGGTGGCTTATCATCCCTCTTGGCAAGAACCTAATGGTTTATCAATCCTTTTAGAAAGCACCATCTTTCCTAGTGGTTTATCAATATGAAAATAAACACCTTGGGTGGTTTATCAACCTTCTTGGTAAGAACCCATCACCCAAATCCTCAGCTCTTTCCGCTAAATCTTCTCCAAGCTTGGACACACATTTTCCATAGCTTCAGAGCATTAACATGGGGAATTCCTTTCCCTCAGCTTTAGTAGGTTATATCAGTGCACAATAGGTGCTCAAGTTTGACTCCTTGCCCGAAAATCCAATTCTATTATCCATCCAATTTATTTCATCCCAATCCCTATTTTTGTTGTTTTAATGCCTTTTTATCATTTTTCTTATTTGTCTCTTCATGTTCCTCATGGAACATTCTTCAATATATTTCTTGTTAGCTATAAATTTGATTAAGAAGTGGTGCCAACTAACATGAATTGGGGTCTTCTTCCTTTTCCCCCTCAGATCATGGACCTTTGGTCTGACTCTTCTGGCCATTTAAATAAATTTATAATTATTTATAATCATAGTACAATTACATTACAAAAATCATGGGGAGTATACCAGGGGTGTTATAGAGTTAGTGTGCCTCATATGATAACCATACCTAAAACTTTTCCTATTTTCCCTTCCACTTCCATATCATTCACAGAAATACATTACTCTAGCTTATGTTTGACTTATCATATGTCATCCAACATGGTCTAGTTGAATAAATTGAAGATTATTGTAATCCTAAGTCAAATATGTTAGACCAAAGATTGCAATGAGAGAGGGGGGTGAATCAGTGTCTCAAAAAACTTATAATTTTAACACTTTTCATCAATAATTACCATGTAGTAGTGTATCATAACAATAAATGAAACCATTGATCAAGAAACCATCATCAGATCAACACAAGAAGACACAAGCTTCTACACAAAAACCCTTATGGGAGAAAACCACAAATTATTTTTCTTCTTCTTCTTTAATTAATTTTCATATATTTGTAGGCGCCGACCTATTGGAGGCACCCACCCCAAGACGTGCAAGCAACTACTAGTGATAGGCTACAACCTTATTGAGGCACCAACGTAAAAAATGTGCAAGAAGCCACTCACAATAGGTTGCAACTTGATTGAGGCTCCAACCTAAGAGGTGCACATGCTTCAAATTTCTATAGGCTTCAACCTGATTGAGGCACCAACCTTAGTGGAGGTACCCACCTCCTTATTCAACTCTGTGTGGACCACTTTTTACAATATTTCAAACTTGATCCTCGCGCTCTTCAAAATAGGTCTTCAATATTGATAATGTTGCTATTTTTGTAATGTTTTTCATCAACCTGTCATAACATGTTCATCAATTTGGTCATATAAAACCCTTCCTAGATACTGTTCTTCACATATAATACACAACACTCACTACAACTTGCTCATAAGCCCCAAAACGCATAACATTGATTTTGAAAATTAAAAAAACGTCATCATAGCTTTTCATATCCTCATAAATATTCACAACTGAACCCTGATCATCATGGTTCTTCTAGGATCCAATTTTGGCTTTGAAATAAACCTAGACACCTTCAAAAACCATTTAAAACTATATATAACTATACAAAAGATTAATCATTCAACATAATGGCACAATCGAAGCGCATTATACAAAATGGCATTATACAGGTTGTACACAATTTCTAAATTTTTCTACAAAATGGTCAAATAAAGCATGTCAATAAACCCAAATATAAAGAAAAATTAATCAATCCTTCCTGAACTCCAACCCATGACCTTCATGAAGAAAACCAATCCATGCAACCAACTAGCCTGATTGGCGAGTCATTACATGTCAGAAAATTGCACACATATAC
Source organism: Pinus tabuliformis (assembly GCA_031772625.1). NCBI lineage: Eukaryota > Viridiplantae > Streptophyta > Pinopsida > Pinales > Pinaceae > Pinus > Pinus tabuliformis. The sequence continues at coordinate 166,021,562 of CM062811.1, forward strand.
CAAGTATTCAAGGTTGTAGAGAGTAAAAAAAATCATTGTATACATCCACTCGTCATATCTCGTGGGAGATTTCACGATAACCATGCAATATATATGAAAATACTAATGTCCAAAGACTCGAACCGTTAACAAACCATTGCATAAAAAATACATAGCAATCGTAGAGCTTTCATTTTGGGCTAGTTATCATAGATATGTATTGCATTGACCGCATGAGTGTTTGTAATGAATCGTGGTCATATGTATATATACATGGATGTGTGGCCCTAAGGCTCATGAGGGCTGACCTTGGGCCATGGTTTGTGCTAAAATTTAGAGCTTAACTCATGTGACCATTTCTTTTAGTCGACCATACGACAAAATTTGTAACCCAAGGACACTGGGACTTAGCCCTTCTCACCATATGATTGTGTCATGTGACCCAATCACTAGGGGTCCATGGTCATCAACATGTTTAATTTTATATGATGTCATCATGCCATGTGGTAGCCTACGAGGGATGCCATGTCACCCCCTTTTAGCCTTTTCACCAATCATAATACATCATTTATGCATGCCACATGGCAGTCCCTAGAGGTTCCATGTCACCTAGATGACATGTTAATACACATCATCACTTATTGTCATGTCATATCTTCCCAGCCTGTAGCCAACAACCACGTTTACTAGGATTGGTTAGTATGGTGGGATCACTATGACTAAACCTTAAATATTTTACGTGACATCTATCATCCAATTCATCATTCGATTATCGGATTTGTCTTATCTGAGTAAACATGTTCAAACTTTAACATTGTTAAAGTTCATGCAAGTTGGGCCGCTATCCTTTGTAGATTTGGTCACTGAACTATTCCACCCAGAAGATGTACATTGTCTAAAAAATTTGGCGTTTGTAGGCTTTTTCCCTAACATATTTTAGGTCTTTTATAATGTTGATCTTCAAATGGCCATAACTTCTCATCCGAGAGGAGTTTTTCAAAATGTGATATACCATTGGAAAGGTCTCAGAGAGTGTTGTCCAACTATGCTATCAATATATTCATTATTACATCATAACCTCAAAAAAATCAAGAAAATTCACACCTATTTAACTTATCTTGGTGAGGGCATGCAAGAGATCCAACTATCATACTACTTTCTTTGATTCATGAATGGCACTATTGTTATCTTAGGCATCTCTTTTGACATCAATGGCACTTGTTTTAATCAATGAAAACACTATGTGCAACAAAATAAGTCTTAAAAATGCTAACGGAGAAGCGAATGAAAGTAAAAAGAAAATGAAAAATAATGAATTTAGAGATTAAAAAAAATACAAAAAGGATTAATAAATAAAGCATTGGGGTGGAAACTCTCAGCAAATATCCCTCTTAAAAGCTTGTTTGTGTAAATAATGAATATCCCTAGCTCTAAAAAGATAGTTGGATTGGTTAAAAAATCTTTTGTATCATCACATATACTTTAAGGGTAAATTCATGAAGTTCCCATTCCATTTTCATAAGCTATTAATCATTTGTTATTATCTCTAACTAAATGGTCTAGGAAATGCCTTTTGGTCCTAGGAATTCTCATATGTAGTAAGGGTAAGGTCGCTCCACCATGATAAACTTAAGAAAAATATAAAATTAATTTACATTATGATGTTGTTAGAAAATATTAACTAATGTTTGTTTCCTAATGACTTTTCTTTATACTTAATTCACCATTATAGGTGCATAACCTACATTGTGATCCATGCACTAGGGCTTAAGATCTATGAACTTGCATTTGGATTCATGATACGAACATAGGATCCATGTGTGATCCAGGTGGATATTGGTGCCCACCCGCATATTCCACTTGGACCCCCACCGTTGTTTCTTTTCAGTTTCCTTTATTGTAGCACAACTTACTATTTTTAGCAGTTTTTTGAGTCCTAAACTTTTGGAGCCAGTTTTGAGGGATTAAATGATGTTTTGAGGGAAAAGAAAGAGACTACAAAAGTCGCAAACTAGTATATTGGTTTTTTTTGGCCTCCTCATTGAGATATTCAAAACAAGGTATTATGATAGCCAAATAGAGATCGTATGACAAAGTTACAACCCCGAGAAGTTGATGTACCAATTTACCTAAACAAGGCCCACAAATTTGGTGCTTCATCTGATAGAATTAGGTTTTTGGATGTTTATGGTTTTCCGTTGTTTCTTAATAATAATTATGAATCTGAGCCTCATTGTAACACAGTTCAGAGGCATGTAGCTGCCACATCTCTTCTTAGAGATAAGCTACCCTCGCCAATTATGAATCTGAGCCTCATTGTAACACAGTTCAGAGGCATGTAGCTACCACATCTCTTCTTAGAGATAAGCTACCCTCTCCTGGGCTAGTTTATTTTTATTTATGTATGTAAGAATATTTCAGTTCTTTGATATTAATGAAATGAAGTTTTATTTTTGCTGCATATTTGTCTATATGGTTATTTTTGTATTTTGTTACATTCCTACATAAGTTTGGATCAGTGGTATCAGAACGGTCTTCTCTTCTTCTTTTTTTTCTTTGGATCTCCCCAATGAGGTCAGGATATAAGGAGTTAGGGATTGATCTGGTTGAACCTTTTCAGGACTAGCCTCGTAAAACCCGATGACCTCCCATGGCGGAAAACAAAAAATATGAGGGGAAAAGAGATCCTTTCAAAATACTACTCGAGGAATCCCTCGAGCAACAGAGGAATGAAATGATGGATAAATTTGTCAAGATCCTTCGACGACTACCCACAGGCGACACATCTTCCCCCAGCAGCCACTATGGAGGCGCCACTCTTTTTAAGGTACACGTTAACTTTGATATTCCCATATTTTAGGGCTAGATAGATTCATATGCCATAGGTAACTGGTTAAATTTGTTGGAAGGATATTTTTATGTTTATGACTTTTCCAATTAGGAAAATATTACTTTCGCACTTATTAAAGCCACCACACACGTAAAGGATTGGTGGGAAACCTACTATGAACAAAAGGATGAGAAATAATCCTCACTGTTTTCAGCTGCACCCACTTGGAATTCTTTTTGATATGCTATCAAGGAACAATATTACCTTTTTGGGATCTATGAAGATAAATACATAAAGTGCACCATGCTACAACAAGGAAGGGACCAAGATGTGCTGGAATTTACAAATGATTTCCATACCCTTCGCATGAAGCTAGATATCAAGGATTCTGAGCGGCATTTGGTACTCAAGTACCGGTTGTCTAAACAAGTACATCCAGGATGTTCCTGGACATCTCCTCGCTCAACACAACGTACTGATACACTGTCAAGATTGAGCATAAATTTAAGCAGAAGAAGCGAGACTTTGGATATGTGAATTTGAAGCAAGGAAAAGGTGCCCCCAAACCACATAGAAAAGGACCAATCCAAGGCAGGGCGACCCAGAACAACCTGCTAAATATGTAAGCAAAGAAAAACACCAATAATACAAGGAAGGACGTGGGAAAATGGTGTGATTTCCATAAGTTCTCTACTCACAACACAAGTGAGTGCCAGGCCAAGTAGCCACTAATGGCTGAGCTGAAGGCTTTTGAATCAAACACATGTTCGAACCCTGATTCAGAACCCAACAAGGGGATGGCAAATGGAAGCAGATCATTGACATGGAGCCCAGTGCCATTGTGGCCACCACTAAGATCCAGAAGAATGAGCCTAAAGATCCAGAGGAGGGGGAACACCTCTTCCACTCACAAATGTGGGTGAAAAGTTTGCCATTGCAGTTCATTGTTGATAGCAGGAGCCAAAAGAACCTCATTTCAGCAGAGGTTGTGAAGCGGTTGGGTCTACCGACTACAAAACATCCATAGTTGTACGCCATCTAGTGGCTTCACTAAGGATGATATATTAGCATGAGCTAGTAGTGTCACCTTCCCTACAACATTAATCCCTTCATGGATGAGGTACTATGTGATGTTTCTCCTCTTGAATTTTATGATATATTATTAGGACAACCATACTTGTGGAAGCGACATGTGATTATTACTTTGGGTGATAATTTGTATAGGATACCAGAGGTAGCCCCGCCTACCGCCATCTCTTTGATCACTGCAAAGCAATGCAGTAAGATCATTTCCCAAACCAGGAAATTTTTTTTCCTTATTATTCGCCCTCAGGGAAAGAAAACAGTTGTGGCCACGGCTTCTAGACAAGGCTCCTCCCCACAGTAGCAGCAGATGGACAAGGTCGTGGAGGAGTATAGGGACATTTTCACCTCACCTACAAGGGTACATTTTCATTATCAGGTCAAGCTAGCTATCCAATGGACCAATCTATCGACGCTTTGTTCTGGAGAACGATGAGATCAAGAGGAAAATTTAGGAGTTGTTTCAGAAAAGGCACATCGGGCCAATCTTATCACCCTGTGGGAGCTCGATTGTATTGGTATAGAACAAGGACGAGACCTGGAGACTCTGTATTGACTATCGGGCGTTGAACAAGATCACTGTCCGAAATAGGTACCTAATCCCTTGAATTGATGACCTTGTGGACCAGCTCAAGGGGGGCGAATATTTCAGCAAGATTGACTTGAAGTATGATTATCACCAGGTGCCTATAGAACCTTCTGATGTGTGGAAGACTGCCTTCAAATCCAAGGAGGGACATTTCAAATGGTTGGCCATGCCTTTCTAGGTCTTACCAATTTTTATTGCAGGTTCATGTTGGGGTTCTCTCATATCACTTGGCCTTTAATTCAAGTCACCAAGGGCAGAGCGAAAGAAAAGTTCTTTTGGTCCAAATCCCAACAGAAGGTGTTTGTTGAGTTGAATCATCGCCTCTACTATGCACTAGTGCTCAGATTACCAGACCTGTAGCAACCATTTTAGATCGAGACAAATGCCTTCAAATATGTTATTGGTGTAGTTCTTACTCAGTAGGGGCATCTAGTGGCATATCACAGTGAGAAACTTTCATACATAGTATGAAAGTATCCCACCTATGACAAAGAGATGTATTCCATTGTGCAAGCCTGCCGAAAATGGAAGCATTACATTATGGGGAAGGAAACAATCATCCACACAGACCACTGACCCCTACGGTTCATATAAACACAAGGGAAGTTGCATAACGATCACCATCAGAAATGGTCCACATGCCTGCAACAATTCCATTTGAACATTAAGTATAAGAAGTGTAGAACCAACAATGTTGCAGACTACCTCAGCCGACCATCGGTCATGGCGCTAACCACTATGCTCGAATCTTGTGGGCACGAGACTGCGGAGTGGCCGCATCTTTACAAGAGTGATCTAGAATTCGGAAGCACATACCAAACACTCCTGGAAGGTAAGAAAATTCCAAATTTTCACCTCTAGGATGCACTATTATGCCACCTAGGAAACATATGTATTCCTTCAAGCGAGTGTGCCAAGATGATTTTGGAGGCACACTATAGTTGGGTCGCTTGACATTTCGGGGTAGAGAAAATAGTGGCAGTTTTGCAGAAGTTTTTTTATTGGCAGAACCTTCGACAGGATGTTGGGAAGTACATAAGATCCTACAATGCATGCATCATTCTGAAACTAACTATCAATAAGCAAGTCCTGTATACTCCTCTACCTACTCTTAGTCGACCTTGGGAATCCATCTTCATGGATTACATGTCGGACCTTCCTTCTAACATGCCTTCTACTAAGAATAGCAACGACTATGTTTTCGTGGTCATCGACAGATTCTATAAGATGGTCATTATGGCAACCTACAAGAATAATATCACAGTAGATGCCACTGCTAAGATTTTCTTTGAATGAGTGTGGGTACATTTTGGGATCCCATAGTCCATTATATTAGATCAGGACAACGGGTTCCTAAGTACATTTTGGTCAATTCACTAGTCGATGTTGGATACCAAGCTCACTAAGTCCACAAATTTCCACCCCCAAACTGATGGCCAAACAGAGGTCGTCAACAAGATGATCATACACATTCTGCATATTTACAACTCGAAGCATCCATGCACATGGTATGAAAGCCTCCCCTATGTCCAACACAACTATAAAAAAGCTCTCCATAGCTCAACCGACCACAACCCCTTTTAGCTAGGGTTGGGATTCTAGCCACTATGTCCCATTGATGTGGCCATACCATTTGTAGCTACTTAGGCAGATTTGGCTCATATCCAATCCAAAGCTGACAGGGAAAACAACTTCATTGAGCACATTAAGCACATATTCAAGCAATTCCATGACATATTAGATAAATCCAATGTTAAGTACAAGTAGTGTCATCATCAGCATTGGGTGCCACACAAGTTCCAGGTAGGCGACAAAGTTTGGTTACATTTGTAGAAGGAGCGCCTTGTTGGGCCCCAATGCAAGCTTCGCCTACTCCGATATGGGCCTTACACCATTAGTAAGGCTATAGGGGATAATTATTCTGAGCTCAGCATTCCACAATTCCTTGGCATGCACCCAGTGTTCAATGTGGACCGCCTTCGACTCTACTTTCCACCATTATTGGACACATCACACATTGCAGAACAACTCACACCAACAATGTTAAACCCAGATTGCATGGAACATGCCACAATTGATCTGATCATGGACACGTATATCAAGAACACTCACTAGAAGAAGATCCAACTGTATCAGGTTGTCAAAGTTGGCCAACTCCTGCACCAAGGCAAGTGGCTCACCAGGGACCAAGTTCAGCAGAATTTCCGCATCTCATGGAGGCACTCAATGTAATGGGGACTGTTGCTTCCTAAGGGGGCAGGATTGATCCAGGTGGATATTGGTGGCCACCTGCCTATTCCACTTGGACCCCCACCATTGTTTCTTTTCAGTTTCCTTAATTGTAGAACAACTTACTATTTTTGGCAATTTTTAGGGTCCTAAAATTCCAGAGCCATTTTGAGGGGCTAAAATGAATTTTTAGGGAAAAAGAGAGACCGGAAAATTCCCACACCAATTTAGCAATTAATTTTTGGCTTTCTCTTTGAGGTCTTTGAAATGAGGTATTATGATAGCTAAACAGAGAACGTATGCCAAAGTTACGACCCCTGGAGGTTGATGTACCAATTTACCCAAACGGGGTCCACAATTTTTGTGCTTCATCTCGTAGGTTTAGGTTTTTGGATGTTTAGGGTTTTCTATTGTTTCTCGATAATAAATAGGCCTTTGAGCCTCATTGTAACACAATTCATAGGCATGTATCCACCACATCTCTTCTTAGAGATAAGCTACCATCGCCCGACCTAGTTTATTTTTATTTTTGTATGTAAACATATTTCAGTTCTTTGATATTAATGAAATGAAGTTTTATTTCTGCTACATCTCTGTGTATATAGGTATTTATGTATTTTTTTGTTTTCCTACATAAGTCTGGATCAATGTGCCATGTGTGTGTGTGTGTTTTATTTTTGGGATCCATGATATTGCATTGGTATACATGTCACTACATAGGCATATATGATAGTGCATTGACATCATCACAGAGATATCCACATTATTTGTATATTTTTTAGCATATGCAGCATTCTTAAGCCAATTGTGAGGGTGAGAACTTGATACTTGCAACACTCATGTGGAGTGTGCCCATTTTGGACCCCTATTTCACATGTGTGGATGATTTCTAGACACTTTGAGGGCATATTTAATAAGCATATGTGTCAACACTCCACTTGGGTGCATTTTCTCTCTCCTAGCACATAGATGTGGAGGTTTCTAGGACCTTCTAGTGGGGAACTGATGCAGGAAAAACTTCCTAAAGGAAATTTCCCTGGTTTTCATAATCACCTTACCATGAACTTGTGGGTTATGGCCCACCTATACAAATCAAAAGCCTTTACATTGGTGGGTTTTAGCCCGACCAATCACCAAACAATGATTTAACATATAATCCGCCAACGAATGCTGGTCCCACCTAAATGAATAATACCGGACCTCAAATATATTTAAACTTGTGTCCATACACTTCTCGGTCCACTCAGCAATTGAACAACAATTGAACAACAATTGAATAATAATTGAACAGCAACCAGTTCCACGTTGACTTTCCCTTTTTGCACAGGCACTTCACTCTACATTGTTGATCTTATCATCAATCTGACGATTGTTGATCCACCTGATCAACAAACCCAATCACCATCCTCCACCGTTTGATCAAGCACACTTGATCCGATGGTTAATAGTGATATCGCACGAGAAACTTGCGCGACACTTACCACCCTTACGGAGCCAATATGGTTTATAAAATCTTGGTCTATAAAAGTTCGGGTCCACCTTTGGAGTTAAACTTCAATCACTTTATGGCTCAATATCCATTGGATAACGAAGGCCATCAAATCCTATGGTCTGCGGCCCTTCAACTAACACATGGGTTAAAAACATGCCTAACCCCCACCGTTGACTATGACATAAGCAGTTGAAATTGAGATCGAAGGCTAGGATTTAGTGCAGTGCTTCAACCCTGATCCAGACACTCGTAGACTCCTAACCTCCGTAGTTAGCAATTCACTTTGGCTCTAATTCCTCAGGAACCAGATCTCCATGACAATTCGTCATGCTGATTTATAACATACCAACTCCACACACACATATCTTCCCATCTGTTGTTCCAGCATATTATAACAAAATTTCTGCTTTCCTTTGGCACTCATATTACATTCAATGTGGATCGTTGAATGTTACTCCACTCCACCTTGCAATCAAATTTCATCTCCTCTGTATTCCTTCTCTACACTCATTCTCTGCTCAAAATTCTCATGCATATATATATTAAACATAGTTCTCCAATACATACATAATTTATCAATTGATTTCTAAATACACACTATATAACTCAGAAAACGAATTTCTGTAATAAAAAACAAATGTATATACAAAAGTGTCTTTCTTTCGCTGGCCTTATTTACATTCAGTTGCCCTTTCTTGTTTCAATGCTGATAGGCTCACAATCTAACCCTCCTGTCTATCTGCTAACTCTCTCACTAACTCTTCTTTTAAGTCTTAGAGGCTTACAAATTATACACAAAAGGATTCTGTTAACCAATTTTGGTTCAGATCCTGAATAATTTCACCTGAATCCTAAATATCCTAATCTAATCCCTAAAATCATGAAACTAATTTCCTAGTTCCTCTAACTCACACACTATTCTTAAAATATCTCTTAACAAGAAGATTTCATTACAATATCCTCACTATTATAAAACCCTCATAAAAAAATAGGGGAATAAATAATTAATCACTCTTTAGGGAATCAGGTCCCTTGAAACACAAGACCCTATGCTTACTAAAATCCAATGGTTTTCTAAGCAGGATGCTCCTGCATTAGACTCCCCAGGTAATAAAATTTATGATCTCCTGCTCATAAGTCTAGATAATTGATTCCTCCTGGATCCCAGAGTTTATTTTGTAATATGTCTTTGCTTGTCAGTGGTTCTCCATGTCTCCATACTTTATGCTGCAATGCTCCACTTGCCATGCTTTCATAGTCTACTGTTGTCTTCCTCTTGTTGTTGCTTCTTTCCTTTCTTGATGTTGTCTTCTTCTAAGACACTTTCATCATTAACCTTCTTACAAACTCAATTTATTTGTCCAGTATATCCTCTGTCTACTGATTGCCTTCAACTCGTAACTGCTGAATTTTCATTACTGCCACCCTTACATCTTTACCCTCTTGTTCACTATATTCTTGCACCTTTTCAGATACTGCCATATTGTCTTTCAAGATAATTTTCTGCTTCTGTTTATTGTACCTATCAACTTCTTCTTAACTGTCATTTATGACAATTTCTTTGGCATCCTTCATCAACAATTTATTCTGGATATTTATCCTTTGTTGTTCTAGCTTTCTCCTTTGAATATCTAACTCTCTATATAACTCAATGATTTTACTTGGAATAGAATTTGGAAATTTTACACAATCTCCCATTTCTTCATTTGCTATTGACCAATCATCAGATGGTCCTTCTTCCTCTGCTAAATCTTCCTTAACATATTTTAGTAGATGTTCTTTCTCTTCTTCTTTCATTTGGTTGTCCACCTGTGCCAAATATGTTCCAGTTTTTGCAACAAAATCTGCAATCATAAGACAATTATCAAAATAAAAAATATAAGGCCTTTGTACCTCTTCTTCCTCTGGCAACCTTTCAGTATGTTGCTCTGATCTTTCCTTTAACTCCTCTGTCAACACATTAGTATGTTGATTCAAACTCAAAGAATCCTTGAGACTATCAACAAGTCTCTTTTCCACACCATCTGTTTTAATGATGCCTCTCTGCACTTGTTCACTGTAGTGAATTGTTTCTTCTCTAGTCTCATTGTCATACTCTGCTTCAAAACTTTCATCTTCTGGAAGGTATTCTTCCATATTTTTGATAGCTTTAAAATACTGTGTATCTTCTTCCAAACCTACAACCATACACAAATTATTAGTTTTAAAAACACAAGACTTTATGGTCTCATTTGATGCTTCAGTCATCAAGTCTTCTGGTTGCTTTGAATCATTCATATGGTTCAACTCCTATGTCTCTTCATTACTTTCAAAAAGTAATGGTCCATGTTCTGGTTCACATACCAAAACTTCAACACCTTCTCCAGCATTTTCCTTTTGCTGTAGCTCAACTCTTTCGAGCTTCTCTGTCTCCAATTTGACATCTATAATCTGTTCAAGTTCCCTCAGCTCCTTTATTAATTGCATATTTCTTGCTAATTCCTCTTCTCTTGTAGCCTCTGCCACTTCACTTTCTTTCTCATGACATAACCATATTTCTAGTCCTTCTCATTTCTCTGTAACATTTCCATTAATACTTCAAGCTGAACTACCATCTTAGCCATTTCTTTATCATATTTTTCGTCACTCATTCTCATGCCATTTGCCTTGACATATTTCTTCTTTTGTCCTCTATTGTGATGTCTTTAAGAACCTTTGTTATGACTATCACTAGTCATCATCATTTCCATCTCTATGAGTTCCTCACTCACTTTACTATGAGTTGTGCAAGCCTTTGCAACAACAAGTTTTCCCTACTGCCACTTCACCAAGCTTTCCTCTATACTTGGTCTTTTGGTAAGTACTTGTCCTCTATCTGGAACGTCCTTGAGAATTTTCCTCTTCTCCTTCTAGGCCTCAACTCATTTTCACTTTAAGAACACAATTTTCCTCTCACAAGGAAATACTAGGTTCTAACCACCTCTTATTTCACTTAGAAACTCTTACCATCTTCCTTCATCCCTTAGCAATTCTAACCACATCCTCTGTGGAATTGCCTTTGTGAGCTACAACAATACCTTTGCAGTAACAAGTCTCCTTCTTGCTACATATGCCTCACTAAGCTTCTCTCCTCCGAGCTCAGTCTGTTAGCATTTCTCTGGTTCTTTCCTCTAGAACCAATTGAGCATTCCTTGCTCTAGGTTGCTGCAATCTTCTCACCTTCTTATACTACTATCTGTGCAACAATATAAAAACCACAAACTCTCCAATCTTCAAATCAAATTAAAATAAAAACATATCATCTCACCTTCAAGATCTCTGCATGATCTTGTTCTACCATTCACCTGCTCTTTAAATGGACTGTTCTTTTATTTAGCCTTCAACTGTATTTCAAAATTTGCTACTTCAAGAACCTGCAAAAGTCCCTTTTACCGTTTAACTACTGTAATACTACTCTAAATTCTCACTCATTCGATTTTGGCTAATCATTAGACAAACTTGCATACCATCACCTGACTTCAGGATCTCACCACTCATGCAAATCTATTTTAGCAGATCTTCATGCTTTCACTGTGTAAATTTTTACATTCAGCTACTGTCAATAAGATTTAGAATCTGATTCTTTCTTTCAATCTCCTAGCTTTATCTTGGTGAACCTCTAACTATCAGTAACAATTACTCCTTCACGGAGTTTTCTTTTAATGTTTTGTTCTTTCTTTGAGTTCTGCAAAAACATTTACCTGTTCCTGCTTTGATACCATTTTGACGTAGGAAAAAACACCTAAAGGCAATTTCCCTGGTTTTCGTAATCACCTTATCATGAACCTGTGGGTTATGACCCACCTATACAAATCAGAAGCCTTTACATTGGTGGGTTTTAGCCTGACTAATCACCAAACAACGCTTTAACATATAATCCGCCAACGAACGTCGGTCCCACCTGAATGCATAAGACCAGACCTCAAATAGATTTAAAGTCGCGTCCATACACTTCTTGGGTCCGCTCGACAATTGAACAACAATTGAACAACAATTGAATAACAATCGAACAACAATTGAACAACAATTGGTCCCATGTTTCATTTCCCTTTTTGCACAAGCGCTTCACTCTACGCTGTTGATCTTACCATTCAATCCGACAGTCATTGATCCACCTGATCAACAAACCCAATCACCATCCTCCATCGTTTAATCAAGCACACGTGATCCGATGATCAATAGCGATATCACATGAGAAACTTGCACGACACTTACCACCCTTACGGAGCCGATATGGTTTATAAACTCTTGGTCTATAAAAGTTTGGGTCCACCTTTGGAGTTAAACTTTGATCACTTTATGGCCTGATATCTGTTGCATAATGTAGGCCATAAAATCCTACGGTTTGCAGCCCTTCAACTAACACATGGGTTAAAAACAAGCCTAACCCCCGCCATTGACTATGATGTAAGCGGTTGAAATTGAGATCGACAGCTAGGATTTAGTGCAGCACTTCAACCCCGATCAAGACACCCGTAGACTCCTAACCTCCGCAGTTAGCATTTCAATTTGGCTTTAATTCCTCAAGAACCAGATCTCCATGATAAATCTTCATGTCGGTTTATAAAATACCAACTCCACACACGCATATCTTACCATCTATTGTTCCAGCAGATTATAACACAATTTATGCTTTCCTTTGGCACTAAAATTTCATTCAACATGGATCATTGAATGTTACTCCACTCCACCTTGCAATTAGACTTCATCTCCTCTATATTCCTTCTCTACACTCATTCTCTGCTCGAAATTCTCATGCATATATATATTAAACATAGTTCTCCTCTACACACATAATTTATCAATTGATTTCTTAATACGCACTATATAACTCAGAAAAAAATATCTGTATTAAAAAACAAATGTATATACAAAAGAGTCTTTCTTTCACTGGCCTGATTTACATTTAGTTGGCCTTTCGCGTTTCAATGCTCGTAGGCTCACAATCCAACTCTCTTGTCTATCTGCTAACTCTCTCACTAACTCTTCTTTTAAGCCTTTGAGGCTTACAAATTATACACAAAAGGATTCTATTAACCAATTTTGGTTTAGATCCTGAATAATTTCACCTGAATCCTAAATATCCTAATCTAATCCCTAAAATCATGAAACTAATTTCCTAGTTCCTCTAACTCACACACTATTCTTGAAATCTCTCTTAACAAGAAGATTTCATTACAATATCCTCACTATTATACAACCCTCATAAAAACATAGGAAAATAAATAATTAATCACTCTTTAGGGAATTAGGTCCCTTGAAACATAATACCCTATGCTTACTAAAATGCAATGGTTTTTCTGAGCAGGATGCTCCGGCATTAGGAACACTTCCTTTAGCCCTTGTTTCTTCACACATGTGGTGGTTTAGAGGGTTCTCTTTCCTTTTTCCATGGTATAAGGAGAGAACTCATGATTTTCATAATGTTTGAGCCTACACATGGTTTTGACCCCTTGTTTTAGGAGGGCACTCATCTTCAATGGGTTTTTACCCCTGTGTTGTGACCATCAACAACCCCCATTTTTATTAGTGTTAGCAATAACATTAATAAATGGGGACCCTTCTAAAAAATCAAAACTTAGCACTTAAGATTTCCTTTTTGTTTTCAATAACACATGATATCAAAGCAAAACTCCCAACAATATGAATTCCTACCTTTTCATGCTTCATGCGCATAAAAAACATTATAAATTTAAGCCTCCTTATGAAAAGCACTATACAACCACAAAAGCTAGGTAAAACCCTTGTAAGCGGAAAGTCTTGAGCACTAAGCAAAACTTTAATAAACCCTTTTTTTAATGATAAGCATCGCATCACAAAAAAGGTAATGGCTGGAGTCCTTTACAAAGAAACTCTTCAAAATTTGAAAAAGCAAGAATGCGAGAATGCGAGATCGTGAGCCTTACAAACTCATTGCATATCACAGATTTCATTGACCGTAGCGCCACTTAATGTAAAAACGCCCAAATATTGCGAAATGTGATAAAGCTTCTCGCAAATCGCATCTCGCAGCTGCATGATGAAACAAATGGTTGGTTAAGATAATAGGTTTTGCGATATCGTGATCTGTAATATTGCGAAGCAAATCGCAAAATTGCAAAATCGCAAATCTAAGGGTTCAAAGTTCAATGATAGTATTTTCCGTCATTTGATGCAAGAGTTATGAGCATTAAATGTTAGCTTAACGATCCATTGATGATATTTATTAAAAGTGAATCAGATCTGGTTTAAAGGACCATCTCACATAAGGTGATATATTTGATATGATTTTAAAAATTAAAAGCTTTCCTGTCACCTTATTGTTGTTCATTATTCACCATCATCCTTATTGTCTCTTTGTTCTCTACCTAAAAATTTTAGGGGTAGTACGAAGAACAAAACACAGAACGTAATAGGAAAGAAAGGAAAAGCTCCCGCATCTGAAAAATTAGAGATGACTCTGTTATTTACATACACCACTTGTACCCAGGAAGTAGGGATATCTACTTGGGAAGGCATGTACCGATTGTTAGAAGAAGAAAACCTGAGAGTTATGGAGGTTACAGTTAGGCCAGATGGACATGGGTCATCCGAAGCATCACTAACATAGCTTGCATGCTCATTTCTGCACCGTGTTGTAGCGAGGTTGAAGATACTGCCTTACATGGATATGATAAAATGGATTATAGACCATGTTGATAAATCCAATAGGTAATTCAAGACACGGAACCAGGAGGTCATGGGGTCATTTACCCCAAGTAATTTGAGGCGTATGTATCACTTGCCAAAACCCCAGGCTAGTTATAAGAAACAAATTGTGGAAAAATTCGCCAAAGAGAATGAGGATTTGGCAGACTGCACAAAGAACCGGTCCGTGAAGGAGGAACCATTAAAGAAGGATAAAAATGGTATGTACGCCACTGGCTCCCTCTCTTCTCCCTATTTTTTTGCCGCTACAATGTTGTGTAGATTATTTGGGAAGCCAGATATCAATAAGTTTTCATCTGAATGGTTGCCTTTATTGGATGCAGCCACCAATGCCACCATAATGGATTGGGCCCAAATTTTATCGAATAATTTAGCTTCTGATATTTTAAATTATTGAACTAAAAGAAGTTTTTCTTAGAGGTTTTACCCTCTCTTCTTTTTAGCTGCCTATGTCATGGATTCTATTTGCTTCATCTTTGATTTTCCCATCATGGGGTGGAAATGGACAGTACAGAACCCTCTACCTATTCAAGTCTATCACAAAGAATTGTGGGAATCCAATTTCATCCCACATTTCTACAAGATTTGTCATGGAGTGATGCTTCCTATTCATAAAATGCTATATAACAAAGACGCCCCAAGATTCTCCCCAGAAGCTGAAATTGACATTCTGCCTATGGGAAGGTGGTTTGGGGAGGAGTTATTCACATTTGGGAGAATTTCTTCGCCTCATGTAATTCCTCTATATATCCCCGACAAACTAATGGCCTGAGAGATAGCTTACTAGACCTGTGGTGTTGGGGTAATGAGCAGAGAACTCAAGAATTCTAAGAAGGCCATCTGGCCTCAATTCCCTATGGTCTGTGGGGCCTTTGCATTATTTGATTTGGGTCACGCTTTTAAAGAGGTCGATAATATGCTAAATCTACAGCTACCAAAGTTCCGAGGGAGGCAGTACGATCCCTTTGATACTATCAAGAATTTTACAATGATGGTAAAAAAAAAAGAGTTTGCTAAAGAATATGATATCTTCGATGATGTCTTTCAGCAGAAGAGCACTCATAGAGAGATTCTACATATGGCACAACTCTAGTTTGACCAAGGGAAGCTTCAAGAGTTTAACCATTACAGAGAACATAGGTTGGCAAATGTCCCATTAGACAAATTGCGCATTGAACCAACAAGGGAGCCAACTCCCAGTATGAGCGTAAGTGGAAGTTCAGGAGAAGAGAAGTCTAAATCAAAGTCCGAGAGGGAATCAGCTGAAAAATCTGATAAGCAGTCAAAGAGTGAACACAGTAGAAGTGAAGGGTCAATCAAAGATATAGCTCAGTCTATAGAAAAGCCTGACCAGCAGGTTTTGTCCCCAAAACAGGTCGAGACTCCTGCTCCCCTTGCAAAGCCAACAAGTCCAATTATAGTAGACCTAGAAAAGGAGTGGGAGAATTTTAATGAGCTAATCAACACCTAGGAACAGAGTGTAGAGCCACTGATAAACCCAGGGGAGATAGCCACAGAGATGATAATAGAAGAGGTTATTAATACTCAAGAGATAGAGCATATTCCTGTTGCTCCGTCATCCGAAATTGTGCTGAAAATAGAGGAGATTCCTCCTCTGGATGTATTTTATAGCTTGCAACATAAGGCTGTTGTTAGGAGACAAAGAAAGAAACGAAAAATAGATACTGTACTTTCTCTAGAGGCTGAAACTTTGGATGTTCTTTGGCAAGACCCAACCACTGATCCAACGGAAAAGCTAACTAGGCTCACTCAGATTGCAGGGGCATATGCTTCTGCAACCATTGATAAAGCATCATAAGTTAAAACGCTATTAAAAGAAAGGGAGGATAAAATTTTGTTTTTGGAACAACAACTACAGTAGGCCAACATCAGCTGAGAATCAGAAATACAATTGGCAAAGTTACAACAGGACTTCTAGCAAATGCAGTTGAGTTATCAAAATAGTCTAACCGATAAAGAAAAACAGTTACAGGCCACAATATAACTGCATAAGGATGACCCTAAAATTGAAGAATTCGTCACAGAATCCCTTGCCCTCAATGACCAACTCTCACAACAGGAAGAAATGCTTTGCCAAAGGATCTCGCAATGGAATTCCCATTGCGAAAAATCAAAAACATTACAAATCAAGTCGTAGACTTACGACCTGATTATGATTTAGTTTTTAAGAAAGTTTCTAACTTTATGAATTGGCAAAAATCAGAGGAAGGAAAAAGAGAAGAATTGCCCAGGATCGATGAATCCCACAAAGAAATGTTATTTTCTAAATGGGATGCACAACTCAAGGAAGCAGAGAAAGCGATGGAGGATGCAGCAAGCAACATCATCGACTGCATCAACGAAAATCTGCACAAAGCAAATTTAATATCAGAGACCACTCTAGGATTCCTCCCAAAGGCACAACAACTGCAAACAAGGTGGAAGAAAATGATAGAAGAAAAGGCAGAGTCAATTAAGTAGATAAGCAAGTTAAATTGGGACACTTACTGGCAATATCTGGTAAAACCACATAGCCAGTGGATGACTCTGAAGTGCCTCATAACCTCCGTTGAGAGGATAGCACCAGCACTCGCTGATTCCATATTCGCAGGTCAATTGAAAGCTGAAGTCAGCTAACTGATGCTCTTGAAGCCCATGTTGGACATTTGCAACTTAAAAGAACAGATACATGATTTAACATAGATACAATATTAGTTTAATTTTAGTTCATTTTTTTCTTAAAATGAGGATTGTCGTTTTGAACCTCCTCATCTATTTTTGTAATAACTATTTTTAGTTTTCATTAGTGTAGTATTTGAACCCCTCTCATGCATTTAGAGAGGGGTCTAGAAATTTGTCAAAAGCAATTCTTCAGAACGTGCAATTTGTCCCCACTGAGGAGGTTTTGATAAATGAATGGAATGAGATTTATTTACATTTGAATTTGATGTCTGCTATTGAAATACACTTCTGTACTCTTAGTGGATATTGAATTATTTGAAGATAAATCTATATTGTTGAAGCTCATGAGTATGACCTATTACCAATGGTACTTTTATCTCCTAATACTTTTTGCTTATGTGCCAAGTGATATATTATTTTCAGTTATTTATATATGAAAGCCTGAATGTTCACTTGTCATTATTTCACTTTTCTATGGTGATAACTATTCTTTTTATGCTGAGTATATGAATGACTTATTATGTGATGTGTTTATCATAATTGTTTCGGATAATTTCTTATACGAAACAATCATTTTTAATGGATTCCTTTCTCGTAGTGATTGAATGATTTTTATTACCAATCGCTGTTGGAAATTATTTTAGATCGCATAAGTGAAGTGTTACTCCCGGGATAGTTTAAAATTAGATGTTTTCCTTCATTAGAATAAAATTGCATATGTTAGTTAATAGATAGATTAGATTTAGAATAAAGCATTCTCCCATAAACCTTTAAAAAGAAAAACATCATCCCGTTAGCATATCATCATAAACAAATTGGGAAACTGGTCCCATCACCCCCAGTTGGAGCCACTATTCCAAACGGAAAAGGAGCTACTTTCAAGGTCTGGATCGGGTGGTTATCCCCCTTTTTGTAGACCCGATTTTCGGGCCTTCAACATATTTGGCACTAGAAGGAGGGACTGAACTATGAATGGCGAGAAAATTTAAATCCATAACCCATTCTGAGAGTAAATTGCCCTCATCATCTCCCCCAACTTCTCCATCACATTCTGAATCTCCAAATTCTAAGCGAGAAGTTGATAAAACAACAACCGCTGCTGAAAACCTGAACATCTCAGATAAATCCACTCTTGAAGCTCCTGAAGTTCAGTCTTTAATTCATAAACTTCAAGGATTTTCCATATTACCACAAAATTCTAAGTTATCCCAAGGCAGTGTGACTTTGCAATACATTCCTTCCCATCCTCTTACCAGATTACAGAGTGAAAAGCTTGGTATTGAACCAACAGAATTCCCTCTGCCAAAAAGAAAAAGAACAAGGAAGACACTAGAAGGGTCTGATAGTGAGACTCTTTCATCATCATCATCCATTTCATCTAATCCATTGCAAAGTCAACCATCCAACCCCCAACTCCATATTGTTGTTCAACAGGGTACTGGAACTTCAACATCGTATTCCCAACCACTTATGACTTCATTTGCGCTTTCCTCTGTTAGTATCTCAACAATGGCACAGAGACCATGGAACAATCTAGGAGTAGTCACAATGCCTGCACCCTTAAGTCAATTTCCAACTCATCCCGAAAAATGGCTGCCAAAGTTTAACCCAAATATAGGCGTATTGGCAGAAGAACACATAAAAAATTTTATGTTGTCAATAAACTTAAATGGAGTTACTGAAGAAGACGTCGTTGTTAGGCTTTTCGTGTATAACTTACAAGGGGCGATTGGGTCCTGGTATTTTTCATTACCATTAGGATCCATTACTAGTTGGAATATTTTCCAAGAGCAGTTCTTGACAAAGTTCAGTGATGATAGGTCTACAGCGACATTAATCAATGACCTCTCAAATCTTAAAACTGAATCAAGAGAACCTATCAAATATTTCAACTTGTGATTTAATAAGCTCTTAATAAGATCCCTACTGCATCCAAGCGTAGCGAAGAAGTTCTAAGTGAATGGTACATATATGCCTTACCTTCGAACATAGAAATTTTTGTAGATAGGGCTGCTAAGCCAACATTGGCCGAAAACATGAAAGAAGAGATAGCGGTGGAAAAACGTATCTTAGCTTTAGAAAAGAAAAAAGTTGTAGATGAAAGAAAATCTAAAAAGGTTGCTTTTAAAGATGACCCTAAGAAAAAACAATCAAAGGACCCATTCGACTTGGAAGGATTACAAAAAGTTTTAAAAACCATGTCTAACGAAATGGTTGATATTAAAAAACAAGTGGCAGAGACCTCTTCTAAGAAACCTTATAAGCCTTTCAGGAGGAATCCTTCAAACGATTTGAACCCTCCCAACGCTATAACAAACGCAAAATCAGAGGGAGAAGAAGAGGAAGTTTCGAATAAGGAACATACTGATGATGATGAGGTTGTAGAACTACAGGGAATGTGGGACTTCATTCTTCCAGATGAAGAAGATCAAGATGCATTACCAGTCACTACCAGAAGCAGAAATCAACTCGATCCTCCACAATCTAGTTCTAAACAAAAAAACCCAAGCCCAGCTTCCAAAGATAAAGTTGCAGGTTATAGATCATCACCAAAGGTGACTCAGACAAACCCAGTCTAATCTGATTCATCAACTCCATCTAAAACACTTATCATTTCCGATGAAATGGAGTATAATATTGTTGAAGACATGAAGAAGACTAGGGCCAACATTACTTTTCATGAGCTGAGTAAATTGAAGCATCAACAAAAACTACTTTTGAAAGAGTTGCATGCAGTACCTGTTGCACCTCTTCCTGCGGTTGTAATCTCATAAGCTACTCATGAAATGGGGAGACCTCCAACTAGTATGTCAAATAAAGTTGACCCAAATGACATTTTTTTAATTGGAGGAAGGTCAAAATCCCATACTCCTCCATTCCTCCTTATCTTTGAAGTTTTCAATAAAAATTTGCATAACTGTTTTGTAGACTCTGGTGCTTCATCTAATATTTTGCCTAAGACAGTTTGTGCAAAGTTAAATGTCCAACCTCAAAAGTCTGCAATACGCATAGTGCAACTGGATCGGTCTCAAGTTGAAGTTATTGGCGAACTAAATCAAGTGACCATAAGGCCTTCATCGAATCCAAAGGTATGTCAAGTCATTGATATTCTTGTTGTAGATATTCCTGAGTTTTATGGATTAATTCTTAGCATGGATTGGTTAGAAAATCTTCACGGTTACTTTGTGACTGACTGGTCACACATGTGGCTCCCTTACAATGGTAAACCAAATCAGATAAAGGTTGAGCGAGAAAGACACCAAAAGTACATAGTAACGAAGTTGGAAGGAGAAAATGAACCTATAGCGTACCGCAATAATATAATTGGAAACTATTATGTTGACTCGTTCTTAGGGAATTTCAATGCTCATACTTCACCTTTTTTTAGAAAATTCAGTTTTATCTCAGATAGAATTTTTTTCTCAAACAGATACTTCTAAATGCATTAATTTTGTAGATAGGCCTATAAATAAATCTTTGTTTTGGAAATTATTTTTCAATGGTTCTAAGTCTAATGATGGAGTAGGAGTAGGTTGTATATTAATTAGTCCAGAAGGAGAGAAAACCATGCTAACCTATAGACTCATGTTTGATTGCACAAATAATACTACAGAATATGAAGCTCTAGTTCAAGGGTTATACAAGCCAATCGGAATTGACATAAAATATCTACAAGTATTTGGGGATTCTGAGATTATTATCAAGCAGGTACGAAATACTATACATTGTCTATCAGGTCACCTAAAGCATTATCAATCATTAGTACAAGACCTAACTTCACATTTTATAGCATTTAATATTTCATCTATTCCAAGACTCCAAAATGCTAGTGCTGACCTCCTGGATAATGTAGCTTCCAAGCTTATTCCCTCATAAGACTATAGTCCAGATAGATTCTCAATCAAATTAATCTTTAGACCCTCCATCCCGGATAATGTTACCAACTGGAGAGTTTTTAACGATGATCCTGATATTGTAAGTTTTCTAACTTCAGAAGGCTCTTACAATAATCAGATAATTGATGAAGACCAACATGACAAGTAGTTATAACAAGGAAGCACCAATAATGCTATACCCAAATCTGTAGTCAAATTGGAAGACCTATATGATTTAAAGGACAGGTTCAAAAGGTCCACCAATTCAAACTTCAGCGTTCAACTCTGAGATATGAATTAGTGAATCTAGGCACTTACATAAAGCTACAGAATATCAACATAGGTCTTGGTCTAACTCCAGAGGAAAAATCAGTCTTCATTCAACTTTTGAAGCAATATAAAAATGTCATTTCCTGGAATTACGATGACCTCAAAACTTACGATACTTCAATCATACAACATACAATTCCGATGATCTCTTACGAGAAACCAGTCCAGCAAAAGATGAGAAAAATCCATCCTAATCCGGAGAGCCAGATTAAGTATGAGCTGAATAAATTATTGAAAGCCAAAATTATTTTTCCTATTCAACATTCTAAATGGGTTTCCAAATTAGTACTAGTTAGAAAGAAAAAAGGAGACATCCGGATTTGTATTGAATTTTGAAATCTCAATTAAGCCTGCCAAAAGGACAATTTTCCATTACCACCTATGGAACAAATATTACAATCAGTTGCAGGGTCTGAATTGATGTCCTTTTTAGATGGCTTCTTAAGATATAACCAAATTTTAGTCCATTTGGATGATCAATTGAAGACGACATTCAGAACCAAATGGGGCACATATGCGTATCCAAAGATGACATTTGGACTGATTAATGCTAGCGCCACATTTCAAAGGGCCATGGATATTGCATTTAAAGGATTAGTGAATAAGTCAGTGGTGATTTACTTAGATGACATAACAATTTATTCTAAAAAACGTAGTAATCACCTCAAAGATTTAAAGCAGATCTTTCAACTTTGTCAAAAGTATGGGATCTCACTTAATCCAAAAAAGTCCTTTTTTGCATTAAGTGAAGGAAAGCTTCTCAGATTCATAATGTCTAAATCTGAAATCCATATTGATCCAGATAGGATTAAGAGATTTCTGAGATATCCTTACCCCATAACAAAACATAAATGCAATCCTTCCTTGGTCAAATCAATTTCGTTAAAAGATTTGTCCTCGACTTCCCAAGAATTGTGTCACCTCTCCAAGCAATGATCAAGAAAAACTCTCTCTTCAAATGGGGTCAGGAAGAACATGAAGCGTTCAACCTGATTAAACAAGCAATTATAAATGCCCCATTTCTAGTGACTCCAAAATTTTCTGATCCCTTCATTTTGTATACATTTGCCTCTGACAAATTGTAGGTTGCAATACTCACGCAAGGCAATCTAGATAAAAGAGAAGCCCCAGTTTCCTTTTTCAGTTCAAACTTGCAAGGAGCCGAATTAAATTACTCTGACATTGAGAAACAGGATTATGATGTTTTCAAAGCGATCAAACACTTTAGGCCCTTTCTTCTCAAGACCCATAATAGTGTCATTTCCAGCGGTAAGAAATCTTTTGGTACAGAAAGACATGGGTGAAAAGAGATCAAATTGGGTCATGACCCTGCAAGAATATGACGCTGAAATCAAGCCAGCAAATATTGTAAAAGGTCAAGGTTTTTGCAGGATGTTGGCTGGAGCATCGCATATATCAGAAATACGGTCCCCTAATCGTGAGGTACAAATGTATGAGGTAAGCCTAAATGATATTGAATCATGATATGCTGATATCATGTTTTACCTAAAGAATGGATATGCTCCTTCACATTTAATCATACAAAGAAAAGAGCCCTGAGATTAAGAGCTAAGCAATGTCAAATTATAAATGATGTACTCTTTAAGATGAATTGTGATTATGTTCTTCTTATATGCCTTAAGAATCTGAAGCTGAAAAAGTATTGCGGGAACTTCATGATGGACTAGCAGGTGGACATTACGTAGGAGATGCGACATCACACAAAATCTTGCGCGCAGGCTACTACTGGCCAAAATATTTAAGGATGCACACAACTATGTAAGAAGGTGTTAGATTTGTCAAACTGCAGCTGGAAGATAAAGGAAACCATCATTGCCATTACAGCTGGTCAACATCGATCAACCATTTGAGCAATGGAGATTAGATATAATAGGTGAGATCGTTCCTCACTCTTCTAAACATCATAAGTGCATCCTTATAGCTACCGATTACTTTAATAAATGGGTAGAAGTAGTTCCTCTCAAGACAGCAAACTCTGAAAATATCATCGATTTTATAGATCAATTCATAATCACCAAGTTTGGCTTACCTTCGGCTTTAATGTTTGATAATGCATCGTATTTTTCTGGTAATGCTATGACTGAATTTGTGCTCAAAAGAGGCTTTAAACTTAAGTATTCTACTAATTATTACCCGCAAGGGAATGGGTTGGCCGAATCAACAAATAAAAACTTGATCAGAATCATTAAACGGACTATTGATCAAAGTCATAGAAATTGGCACAAATCTTTGATGTATGCTCTTTGGGCAGATCAAATAACTCAAAAAACTTCCATTGGCACTTCTCCTTTTAATTTAGTTTATGGGAAAGAAGTGGTTCTCCCAACACACCTAGCTATTCCTTCTTTAGCCTTAGTTCAGTTCATCGAAGAAACTCCTTCCTCATCCTTGCAACTAAGACAATTGCAGATTCTTAAGCTAGAAGAGGAACGAGAACAGGCCAAAATTACCCATGCACATCATCAAGCATTAGTAAAGGCTTCTTTTGATTCAAACTTGGTATCCAGAAAATATTTTCAAATTGGAGATTTAGTATTGAAATGGGATAAAGCCCATGAAGAGAAAGGCAAGCATTCTAAATTCCAATGGATGTGGCTCGGACCATTCCAAATTGTCGAAATCATAGGTCCATCTACTTTCATGTTACAAGACTTAGCAGGGAAAAGAGAGTCTTTACCTGTTAATGGGCAGATTCTTAAAAAATACTTTCCATAGAAGATGACCTCTTCTATTTTTGTAAATTATTATTTTTAGCTTATTTTTCTTTTTGATAATAAAACAGGTTGAAAATGTTTACCTTTGGTTTCCACAAAAAAGATTAGTGTCTCTTGTCAATTTTGTTTTTCGCTTGTATAAATGGAAGTGGTTAGGAAAATTAATCTTTATTTTTGAAAAATACGGTCAAGTGCTATAATTCTGAAGGTTTTACTTGTTCTTTTGTTTCAACTTTACAAGTTTTGATTAAAAACAACCTTTAGTAGGAGTTTGCTTCATATCAGTCATGAAAAGCATCAATAACAAGACAAAGATTCTCTACAGAAAAGCTACTTTTAAAACTCTACAATTGTCATCTAGAAGAACTCTTAAGGAGCCAATGACTTCCTCCCCACTTTAGGAAATTGCAAGTTTCAAAGAATAATCCAGTTATGCACTATAAACTTAAAGAATAAGAGGTCTCATCAAGAGCCGGCTTATCATGATCATAAATATTATAACTAACTGACATTGCCAAACTGCATACCAAAACAGGGTAATGACTCGAGATTGTTTCAATCAAAAGACAAGGGGTCTCATCACGAGCCAGCTTGTTCAGTTAAGTTATAAATCAAGTGAATGGCACTGTCAAATTTGGCCACCAAACCAAGACATTTTTCTTTAAGAATTAAAAGAAAAGAAAAATCAATAAGTGTAGATGAGGATTTATCTTTGAAAATTGCATACTTCTTAAGTAGGATACTAAATCATTGCTGGGTAATAGGTAACCTTGTCGAGGCTATGAACGCCTGCTAGCAGCAGAGGCTCTACCTACGACAAATGAGTACACCTAAAACTAATCTACAGAGATGTCTTTGTTTTTATCTTTATAAGCCAAGTAATGATTGATGTAAGTACAATGACTAGCTTTGGGAAGAAGATAATTAGAATTAGGATAGATGGAACAAATTGTTGTTGTTAGCAAATAGCATTGTTTACCTTATATTTCTACAATAAAGTTTGATTTTCCAAAACCATTTATATTTTAGAAGTTTTAGAAAATTCAAAAACTATCAGAGATAACTGGTTCTTTCAAGTGAATCACCAATTGTTGTGACCATCAACAACCCTCCTTTTTATTAGTGTTAGCAATAACATTAATAGATGGGGACCCTTCTAAAAAATCAAAACTTAGCACTTAAGATTTCCTTTTTGTTTTCAATAAAACATGATGTTAAAGCAAAAATCCCAACAATATGAATTCCTACCTTTTCATGCTTCATGTGCATAAAAAACATTATAAATGTTAAGCCTCCTTATGAAAAGTGCTATACAACCACAAAAGCTAGGAAAACCCTTGTAAGCGGAAAGTCTTGAGCACTAAGAAAAACTTTAATAAACCCGTTTTTTTAATGATAGGCATCACATCGCAAAAAAGGTAATGGTGGGCATCCTTTACAAATGAACTCTTCGAAATGCGAAAAAGCAAGAATGCGAGAATGCGAGATCGCGAGCCTTACAAACTCATCACGTATCACAAATTTCATTGACCGCAGCACCACTTAATGTTAAAACACCCAAATATTGCGAAATGCAATAAAGCTTCTTACAAATCGCATCTTGCAGCTGCACGATGAAACAAATGGTTGGTAAAGATAATAGGTTTTTCGATATCGTGATTTGCGATATTGTGAAGCAAATCACAAAATTGCTTTATCGCAAATCTAAGGGCTCAGAGTTCAATGATAGTATTTTTCGTCATTCAATGCAAGAGTTATGAGCATTAAATGTTAGCTTAACGGTCCATTGATGGTATTTATTAAAAACGAATCAGATTTGGTTTAAAGGACCATCTCACATAAGGTGATATCTTTGATATGATTTTAAAAATTAAAAGCTTTCCTGTCACCTTATTGTTGTTCATTATTCGCCATCATCCTTATCGTCTCTTTGTTCTCTCCTTACAATTTTTAGGAGCAGTACGAAGAACAACATGCAAAATGTAATGGGAAATAAATGCAAAGCTCTTGCATCTGAAAAATCAGAGATGACTTCGTTATTTACAGACACCAGTTGTACCAAGGAAGTAGGGATATCTACTTGGGAAGGCATGTACCACTGTTAGAAGAAGAAAACCCAAGAGTTATGGAGGTTACAGTTATAGCAGATGGGTGTGGGTCATCCGAAGCATCACTAACAGAGCTTGCATGCTTGTTTTTGCACCCTGTTACAGCGAGGCCGAAGATACTGCCTTACACGGATATGGTAAAATGGATTATAGACCACGATGATATATCTGACAGGCAATTCAAGATATGGAACCAGGAGGTCATGGGGTCATTTACCCCAAGTAGTTTGAGGCGTATGTATCACCTGCCAGAACCCGAGGCTAGTTATAACAAACAGTTTGTGGAAAAATTCACCAAAGAGAATGAGGATTTGGCAGACTGCACAAAGAGCTGGTCCACGAAGGAGGAACCATTAAAGAAGGATAAAAATGGTATGTACGCCACTAGCTCCCTCTCTTCTCCCTATTGTTTTGTCGCTGCAATGTTGTGTAGATTATTTGGGAAGCCAGATATCAATAAGTTTTCATCCGAATGGTTGCCTTTATTGGATGCAGCCACCAATGCCACCATAATGGATTGGGCCCAAATTTTTATCAGATAATTTAGCTTCTGCTATTTTAAATTATCGAACTAAAATAAGTTTTTCTCAGAGGTTTTACCCTCCCTTATTTTTAGCTGCCTACGTCATGGATGATATTTGCTTCGTCTCTAATTTTCCCATCACGCAGTGGAAATTGACAGTACAGAAACCTTTACCTATTCAAGTCTATCACAAAGAATTGTGGGAATCCAATTTCATCCAACATTTCTACAAGATTTGTCATGGAGTAATACTTCCTATTCATAAAATGCTATATAACAAAGAAGCCCAAAGATTCTCCCCAGAAGCTGAAATTGACATTTTGCCTGTGGGAAGGTGGTTTGGGGAGGAGTTATTCACATACATTAGGGTATTTGGGAGCATTTCTTCACCTCACGTACTTCCTCTGTATGTCCTCGACAAAGTAATGGCCCGAGAGATAGCTTACTAGACTTGTGGTGTTGGGGGAATGAGTAGAGAACTCAAGAATTCTAAGAAGGCCATCTGGCCTCAATTCCCTATGCTCTGTGGGACCTTTGCATTATTTGATTTGGGTCATGCTTTTAAAGAGGTTGATAATATGCTAAGTCTACAGCTACCAAAGTTCCAAGGGAGGCAGTACGATCCCTTTGATACTATCAAGAATTTTACAATGATGGTCAAAATAAAAGTGTTTACTAAAGAAGATGATATCTTCGACGATGTCTTTCAGCGGAAGAGCACTCTCAGAGAGATTCTACATATGGCACAACTCCAGTTTGACCAAGGGAAGCTTCAAGAGTTTAACCATTATAGAGAACAAAGGTTGGCAAATGTCCCATTAGACAAATTGCGCATTGAATCAACAAGGGAGCCAACTCCCAGTATGAGTGTAAGTGGAAATTCAAGAGAAGAGAAGTCTAAATCCAAGTCCGAGAGGGAATCAACTGAAAAACACGATAAGCAGTCAAAGAGTGAACACCGCAGAAGTGAAGGGTCAATCAAAGATATAGCTCAGTCTATAGAAAAGCCTGACCAGCAGGATTTTTCCCCCAAACAGGTCGAGATTCCTCCTCCCCTCGCAAAACCAACAAGTCTAATTATCGCATACCTAGAAAAGGAGTGGGAGAATTTTAATGAGCTAATCAACACCGAGGAACAGAGTGTAAAGCCATTGATAAACCCAGGGAAGACAGCCACAGAGATGATAATAAAAGAGGTTATTAATACTCAAGAGACAAAGCATATTCCTGTTGCTCTGTCATCCGAGATTGTGCTGAAAATAGAGGAGATTCCTCCTTTGGATGTATTTTATAGCCCGCAACATAAGGCTGTTGTCAGGAGACAAAGAAAGAAACAAAAAATAGATACTGTACTTTCTCTAGAGGCTGAACCTTTGGATGTTCTTTGGCAAGACCCAACCACCGATCCAATGGAAAACCTAACTAGGATCTCTTAGATTGCAGAGGCATATGCTTTTGCAACCATTGATAAAGCGCCAGAAGTTCAAATGCTATTAAAAGGAAGGGAGGATAAAATTTTGTTTTTGGAACAACAACTACAACAGGCTAGCTTCAGCCAAGAATAAAAAATACAATTGGCAAAGTTACAATAGGACTTCTAGAAAATGCAGTTGGGTTATCAAAATAGTCTGACCGATAAAGAACAACAGTTACAGGCCCCAATAGAACTGCAGAAGGACGACCCTAAAATTGAAGAATTCGTCACAGAAGGCCTTTCCCTCAATGACCAACTCTTACAACAGGAAGAAATTCTTTGCCAAAGGATCATGCAATGGAATTCCCATTGCGAAAAAAGCGACAACATTACAAATCAAGTCGTAGACTTACGACTTGATTATGATTTAGTTTTTAAGAAAGTTTCTGACCTTGTGAATTGGCAGAAATTAGAGGAAGGAAAAAGAGCGGAATTTCCCAGGATCGATGAATCCCAGAAACAAATTCTATTTTCTAAATGGGATGCACATCTCAAGGAAGTAGAGAAAGCGATGGAGGAGGCAACAACAACAGCAAGCAATGTCATCGACTGCATCAACGAAAATCTGCACAAAGCAAATTTAATATCAGAGACCACTCCAAGATTCCTCCCAAAGGCACAACAGCTGAAAACAAGGTGGAAGTAAATGGCAGAAGAAAAGGTAGAGTCAATTAAGCAGATAAGCAAGTTAAACTGGGACACTTACTGGCAATATCTGGTAAAACCACATAGCTAGTGGATGACTCTGAAGTGCCTCATAACCTCCGCCGAGAGGATAGCGCTAGCGCTCACCAATTTCATATTCACAAGTCAATTGAAAGCTGAAGTCGGTCAATCGACGCTCTTGAAGCCCATGCTGGAAATTTGCAACTTAAAAGAACAGATACATGATTTAACATAGATACATTTTTAGTTTAATTTTAGTTCATTTTTTGCTTAAAATGAGGATGGTTGTTTTGAACCTCCTCATCTATTTTTGTAATAACTATTTTTAGTTTTCATTATAGTAGTATTTAAACCCCTCTCATGCATTTAGAGAGGGGTCCAGAAATTTGTCAAAAACAATTATTCAGAACGTGAAGTTTGCCCCCATTGAGGAGGTTTTGATAAATGAATGGAAGGAGATTTATTTACATCCGAGTTTGATGTCTGCTACTGAAATGCACTTCTGTAATCTTAGTGGATATTGAATTATTTGAAGATAAATCTATATTGTTGAAGCTCATGAGTAGGACCTATTACCAATGGTACTTTTATCTCCTAATACTTTTTGCTTATGTGCCAAGTGATATATTATTTTTAGTTATTTATATATGAAAGCTTGAATGTTCAATTGTCATTATTTCACTTTTGTACAGTGATAACTATTCTTTTTATGCTGAGTATATGAATGAATTCTTATGCAATGTGTTTATCATAATTGTTTCGGCTAATTCTTATACGAAACAATCATTTTTAATGGATTCCTTTCTCGTAGTGATTGAATGATTTTTATTACCAATCGCTATTGGAAATTATTTTAGATTGCATAAGTGAAGTGTTACTCCCAGGATATTTTAAAATTAGATGTTTTCCTTTGTTAGAATAAAATTGCATATGTTTGTTAATAGATAAATTAGGTTTAGTGTTGGCGCTATGACACAGGTGTTGTCCTTGATGGCAACTCACTCAGATGGCAGATCACTGTTCAGGCTCTCAGAATGAAAGAAAAAGAGGTATACGCAGGTTTCCTTTGACGAAGTTGCGTATACACGCGGGATTGCCGATCAAAATTCACGTATGCGTATGCACGCACTTTCATGCATGGAAAAGTGCGTACATGTAGGAAAGATTTTTTTAGGACCACGGTATTTGGACCTTGGTATTGCATCCGAAGTATTGAACCCAGGTTTTGGGTCCGTAATAGTGGTTCTCTATGGTTTTGGACCATGGTTTGAGTAAGGCCTAAGACTATAAAAAGGAGGAGATCATTTGGCAAAGGGATTGACTGAAGGATTGAATATCTTATGAAGAGCAAGATCTGGAATACTGGTGATTGGTTTATGGTGCATAGCTGAATCTGAATCAAGGAGGAACCTGAGCGCAAGAAGATGGATAAGTTTTATTGATGGGTCAAAACTCAAGACTTGAATAGTAGTATCTTTGTGTGATTTTGATCTATTATATTTGGCGCATGACTTGATCTATAAATCTGATAATCTGGGTATAACTGATGTCTAAATATTTGAAAGAGTGAATTATCTTTTATAGATCTGTACGCAGGTTCGACACATCAGAGGCGCGTATACACGCTGGTTCAGTAAGTAAAAACAACGTATACACAGGTTGGCCTTAATTTAGAAGCGTATGCATGTAGGTTGAACACATTGAAGTAGCATACATCTCTTGATATATGTTTTAGCTACTTTTATTTATTGCTGCAGTGTTTTGGGTTTAGAATTGGTTTCTGGTTACTATTACTATTTTCTAGGTACAACATTCAGAGAAGTGACTATTTGATTCAGTTTTGTTTGGTGCAAAAGAGATTGGTTGATGCAGATATACTTGATGTTTGATTGATGTTATTCATGGATCCAGTTTGAAAATCTATGAAACGTGGTCCCTGGAAGAAAAGAGAAGGTTGTAGCCTTCTGTAGGTCAATACCTACGTACTAGTACCTTAGCTAGTACAAGAGCTAAGGGGGTTGTAGCTCCCTTCCAGGAGAAGCTGGAGAACGAGAGAAGGTTGTAGCCTTCTGCAGGTAGCAGCCTGTGTACTAGTATAAGACTGCACCAGTATAGAATCATTGTAAAAGAAGTTTCTAATTAAAAGAAGATAGAGACGAATTGCAGCAGGTGGTTTTCACCCACATTGGGTTTCCACCTTATATCTTTGTGTCCATGTGTGTGATGATCTGTTCTGTTTTACTGCTCCTGTTTACTGTTCTTATGATTAATGAAGTCCTGATGCACTGATTAAATATCAACAATTAATGAATCTTAAGTTTTCTGATAGACACTGGTTTCTTTAGACATAGTAGCGTATATACGCAGTTTCACATAGCTGAAGTAGCGTATACAAATCTGATTTTGAAAGGAAAAATAATTGATTTGATAATACTGAATTCACCCCCCCCTCTCAGTATTATTTCCAACAATTTGAATCAAAGCAGGTCCTTTAGAAGAATCTTGATCGCTTGAAGGAAGATCTATCATCATGAGCAACTATGAAAAAGAGGCATCGATCAGGCCACCAATTTTTGATGGGAGCAACTTCGTCTATTGGAAGGTAAGAATCACAGCCTATCTTCAATCTCTTGGTACAGAAGTCTGGGATATCGTGGAAACAAGATACACATTTCCATCAGCAACTCCTACAGATACGGCTGGTAAGAAGCAGTATGAAACAAATGCAAAGGCTGTCAATACTCTATTAGGGAGTTTATCTCAATCAGAATTCGTCAAGGTTATGTAGCTCAAAACCGCAAAAGAAATATGGGACAAGATAGTTCTGAGCTATGAAGGAGATGATCAGGTAAAACGAGCAAAACTACAAACTCTCAGAATTCAATATGAAAATCTCAGAATGCACAATGATGAAAGTGTGGCTAACTATTTCTTACGTATAGATGAGATTGTTAATTGTATGAAAAACTTGGGTGAAGAAATAAAAGAAGTTGTTTTGGTTGAAAAGGTTCTAAGATCTTTGTCTTCTAAGTTTGAATCAAAAGTTTCTGCCATAGAAGAAAAACAGAATCTACAGAGCATTACAATGTCACAGCTGCACGGAATCCTAATTTCTTTCAAAATGAGAAAAGGAGGACCATCAGATAGGAGAGAAGCTGCATTCAAAGCCTCAGGAAAAGGAGATTACAATGATTCAGGACATATGTTAGAAGGAGAGGAAGAATCAAACTTTGTCAATAACCTTCAATGGGGTTCTGGAAGATTCAGAGGTAAGCTACCTTTTAAATGCTTTGCTTGTGGAAGAGTTAGTCACTATGCAGCCAAGTGTCCTCATAAAGATAAACTTGACAAAGGTAAGGAACCAGTTATATGGAACAGAAAAAAAATGTAAGTAAGAAGAGCTATTATACTCATGAAGACAGTGATGGATTCTAAAATAGTGATGAAGATGAACAAGATAATGATTATAGACTTTTGATGGCTTTTGAAGATGATGATTTCTTGGATGCTATAGATGAAGAAGGTCTTTATGAAGAAATTTCTAAACTCAAAATTTGTTTAGAAGAAAAGAATATGATTATAGATACTCTGACATTCCAACTTGTTGAAAGGCAAAAACACAATGAAAAGTTAGAATGTGAAATTGTGGGACTTAGAAAATATATTTAGAAAACAAAAGCTCTTAATCTTAGATTTGCTAAAGGATCTGAAACTTTAGATGAGATTATCAAAGTGCAACGTTCTCCACTAATCAAGATAGGTCTTGGGTATACTGAAGAAACATCTCGTGCACAGAAGCCATCTACCTCCAAAAGTTATCTTAAATCTGCAAGGAGAAGTGAACAGGTTGACAATCGACAGCAAAGGCACAATGAAGATCACTAGGTAAATCAGGGACAATTTACTTCAAGAATGAACAGAAATCACCAAGTAAATCGAGGGCAATCTACTTCAAGGATGAACAGAAGCTACAACCAACCACAGGTAAATCATTCTCAATTTGCCTCAAGAATGAATGGCTATTACAATCGTCTAGATGGAAGGTTTGATGATCGCAGGAATTTCTTCAATGGCCAATGTTTCTCTTGTCATAACTTTGGACATAAAGCAGCTCAATGTGTTGCCTACAAGACCATCATGACCAGAGAAGCATGAAATCAAAGGAGTGTGACTGGAATCATGAAAAGAACCTACAATAACTTTTCTGCTCTTGAAAATGAAATAGAATGTTCTATTTGTAACAACTTTGGTCATAAAGATTCTGAATGCAAGAGTAGGTTTCAGCAGAAAACTCAGAAGGAGAAAGCTTCATTGAGCCCCAAAACATGGAGGAAGAAAGAACCACAACCAGAAAGATGTGGTATAGCCTTATATGCAGAAGGGCACGAAAACCAGTGGTACATCGACAGTGGATGCTCGAAACATATGATAGGTGATAAAGAAAAACTTCAATCATATAGTACCTTAGAAAAGGAAAAGAAGGTCTCATTTGGAAATGACAGCCCTGCATTCATAAAAGGTAAAGGTTCTGTTCTTTTGAAATAAAAGGTCGAAACTGGAAATGTTATGTATGTTGATTGTTTAAAGCATAATCTATTAAGTGTCAGTCAAATGTGTGATCAAGGAAATGAGGTTTCGATCAAATGGATGTATTGTTCGTGAGCTTGATACAGGAGAAACAATGATCAAAGGCATAATAACACCAAATAACCTATACATACTCAAGGGAGGACAACAACAATGCTATCTAAGCAAGAATGATGAACACTAGCTATGGCACAGAAGATTGGGGCATCTAAGCTTCTCTCAAATAAGAAAAGCATGCAAATATCAAGCGGTTTGTGATCTCCCTGACATCAGAATTAAAAAAAATGCAATATGCAAATCATGTCAGTTTGCGAAGCAAACCAGAACTAATTTCCCTGAGAAGGAAGATCAACTAGTAGGCCACTTGAACTTGTCCATACTGATGTATGTGGTCCATCTAGGAAAATGTCACCTCAAGGAGAAGAATACTTTATATTATTCATTGACGACTTTTCCAGGATGTGTTAGGTATAACTTATGAAGCATAAAGACGAAGCTTTCGAAAAGTTCAAAGCATTCAAAGCCTTGGTTGAAAACTAATCAGGTCGCAGAATCAAATGCCTCAGGTCTGATAGAGGTGGGGATTTACCTCGAATGAATTTTTTGATTTTTGTGAAGAACATGGAATAAGAAGGGAATTCTCTAATGCTTGGACTCCTCAACAGAATGGAGTAGTAGAAAGGATGAACATAACAATTCAACAAATGGCTCGAGCTATGCTTGATGAGTCTGGAACTCCTACAACCTTCTAGGGTGAAGTTGCATTTGTTGCCGTCACTATTCTCAACAAGACAAACGTCTGGGTGAACAGCACTCAAACTCCTCATGAACTTTGGTATGGTAAGACTACTACGGTAAGATACTTCAAAATTTTTGGAAGCAAATGTTACATCAAAAGGACTGATGAAAACCCTGGCAAGTTTGAACCAAGAGCAGATGAAGGCATTCTCCTTGGTTACTCTCCCCATAGCAAAGGATATAAGTGCTACAATAAAATACTTGGAAAAATTGTTGAAAGTATTGATGTAGTGATTGATGAAGAAGGAAACACTCCAAGGCAGGTAAAATCTGAAGATTTCAAAGAAGATGAGGACTATCCTTCAACATCAAATCAGACTTATGAAGAAGAAGAAGAAACCTATGAGGCACCAGAAGAATAGATTAGGGTGGAAGAAAAGACCCCATCCAGGTACGTCTAGAAGAATCATCCAGAGACTCAAATTTTGGGGCAGAAAGAGGCAGGTGTACAAACAAGAAGAAGTATTTCTTAAGCTTCAAGCTATCTAGCATTGCTCTCCTCCACTGAACCACAAAATGTAAGAGAAGCATGTAAATATGAATGCTGGTTCAAGGCCATGGATGAAGAACTTGAGCAGATTGAAAAGAACAACACTTGGGAGTTGGTTCCTAGAACAAAAGATAAGAATGTCATAGGGACAAAATGGATATTAAAAAACAAGCTGAATGAAAATGGATAAGTTATTAGAAACAAGTCCAGACTTGTTTGTAAAGGATATGCTCAACAAAAAGGTATATACTTTGAAGAAACTTTTGCACCAGTTGCTAGACTTGAGGCCATAAGAATGTTCCTTGCTCTTTCTAGCTTTCAGAAGTTCAAAGTTTTTCAAATGGATGTGAAATCTACCTTTTTAAATGGAGACTTGGAAGAAGAAGTGTATATTGAGCAACCAGATGGATTCATCCTTGGAAATGATCCAAAACTTGTATGCAGACTTAAGAAGGCACTCTATGGTCTTAAATAGGCTCTAAGGGCTTGGTATTATCGTCTAGATAAATACCTCCATCAACAAGGTTTTTCAAAAGGATCAGCAGATAGCAATCTATATGTAAAAATTGATAATGATAAATTGCTAATACTTGTTGTGTATGTTGATGATATCATCTTTGGTAGCAATGAAGAAGCCATGATTCAAAACTTTGCTTTGGTGATGCAGAAAGAATTCGAAATGTCCATGCTTGGTGAGCTGACATATTTTCTTGGTTTACAAGTCCAACAAAATAAAGACGGTATCTTTTTGTCACAAACGAAGTACCTCAAGGAGATATTAAAGAAATACGGCATGGAAGATTCAAAACCAGTATGTACCCCTATGGTAATAGGATGCAGCCTCAGCGCCAATGATGATTCAGCCGCAGTACATCAACCAACCTATAGATCCATGATTGGTAGTCTGCTCTGTCTGACAGGTACCTGACCAAACATCATGCATGCAGTGGGAATAGTTGGAAGATTCCAGGAAAATCCGAAAGAAGCACACATTCAGGCAGTTAAAAGAATCTTCAAATATATTCAAGGGACACAAAACTATGGCTTATGGTATCCTAGAGATACAGATCTCACACTTCATGCATATACAGATGCAGATTGGGTATGAAGCGTGGATGACAGAAAAAGCACTAGTGGTGGTGCATTCTTTATGGGTTCCAGATTAGTCTCTTGGTTTAGCAAGAAGCAAAGTTCAATTTCTTTATCTACAGATGAAGTGGAATATGTGGCTGCTGCATCTTGCTGCACACAACTCCTTTGGATGATGCAAATTTTGCAAGATTTTCAAATCACTTGTACTCCACCTATCTCTATTTTATGTGATAATACAAGTGCAATCAGCATTTCAAAAAATACAATCATGCATTCAAAGACCAAGCACATACCTATCAAATATCATTTTCTCCGAGAACAAGTGCTTGAACATAAGGTCAAATTGGAGTATGTTCCCTCCAAGGAACAGGTTGCTGATATACTCACCAAACCACTGCCCAGGGAGACATTTGAATACCTCAGACAAAAGCTGGGAGTAGTTGATGCATCATCTTGCTGTTGAAACTTGTCTGTTTCAGAGAAAAGTGGTTGTACGCGAGTTTAATGAGGAGAATCCATGTACATACACTGGTTTATGTGGATATAGTCGCGTATATGTTGGTTTGAAGACAAACAGTGGGCCAGGATCAAGATGAAAAGAGTCTGATATGGGTCTGACAGAGACCATCTGGCACAGGTTCAGGGGGAGTGTATATATTCTTCTAATAACGCATTGTTGGCATTATCATAGAAGATCTTGGTTCAAGATCCCAGTGTTTTGGTTTCAGGGGGAACAGGGGCAGAAGGAGAACATGGTTGCTGGTATGAATGATGATTGACAGATGCTACTGATGATAGTTGTTGATAACCATCATAGTCTGGTTGTAGATATTCCGTCTCTATGTCATGTATTTCTTTTCTTATCAAGGTCATGTAACGGCCT
The DNA here is from genome assembly GCA_031772625.1 of Pinus tabuliformis. NCBI lineage: Eukaryota > Viridiplantae > Streptophyta > Pinopsida > Pinales > Pinaceae > Pinus > Pinus tabuliformis. The sequence continues at coordinate 166,058,712 of CM062811.1, forward strand.
ACTTTGGTTTCCCCACTATACCTGGGATGGATAATGTAACGTTCTTGTTTTATCTTCTGTAAACTTTTGGTGTATCCTCACTTGGTTGGGTGTATGAGTCAATCCCCACTTGGTTGGGAGATGGACGTGTGTATGATTCTTTGGTGGTAGGAATGTCATTTATGATGTATAAAGTTATGTATCTTCTTGTAGAACATCTTTTTACATACCTTGCCTACAATCAGGGGGAGCATGGACAGCACAATAGAGTAGAGATTTTAGCATGAACTCAGGGAGAGCATAACCATTTGCCCTTGATGTCAAAGGGGGAGAATGACTTTGAGTGATTTGGGGTTGCCATCAAGTCCAAAGGGGGAGATTGTTGGCACTATGACATAGGTGTTGTCCTTGATGGCAACTCACTCAGATGGTAGATCACTGTTCAGGCTCTCAAAATGAAAGAAAAAGAGGTATACGCAGGTTTCCTTTGACGAAGTCGCGTATACACACAGGATTGCCGATCAAAAGTCGTGTATGCATATGCATGCACTTTCATGCACAGAAAAGCGCATACATGTGGGAAAGCTTATTTTTAGGACCATGGTATTTGGATCTATGGTTTTGGACCTTGGTATTGCGTCCGAAGTATTGAACCCAGGTTTTGGGTCCGTAGTAGTGGTTCTCTATGGTTTTGGACCATGGTTTGAGTAAGGCCTAAGACTATAAAAAGAAGGAGATCATTTGGCAAAGGGATGGACTGAAGGATTGAATATCTTATGAAGAGCAAGATCTGGAATACTGGTGATCGGTTTATGGTGCATAGCTGAATCTGAATCAAGGAGGAACCTGAGCGCAAGAAGATGGATAAGTTTTATTGGTGGGTCAAAACTCAAGACTTGAATAGTAGTATCTTTGTGTGATTTTGATCTATTATATTTGGCACATGGCTTGATCTATAAATCTGATAATCTGGGTATAACTGATGTTTGAATATTTGAAAGAGTGAATTATCTTTTATAGATTTGTACACAGGTTCGACACATCAAAGGTGCATATACATGTTGGTTCAGTAAGTCAAAACAACGTATACGCAGGTTGGCCTTAATTTAGAAGTGTATGCACACAAGTTGTACACATTGAAGTAGCGTACGTCTCTTGATATATGTTTTAGCTACTTCTATTTATTGCTGCAATGTTCTGGGTTCAGAATTGGTGTTTGGATAATGTTACTATTTTTTGGGTACAACATTCAGAGAAGTGACTATTTGATTCAGTTTTGTTTGGTGCAAAAGAGATTGGTTGATGCAGATATACTTGATGTTTGATTGATGTTATTCATGGATCCAGTCTGAAAATTTATGAAACGTGGTCCCTGGAAGAAAAGAGAAGGTTGTAGCCTTCTGTAGGTCAACACCTACGTACTAGTACAAGAGCTAAGGGAGTTGTAGCTCCCTTCCAGGAGAAGCTGGAGAATGAGAAAAGGTTGTAGCCTTCTGCAGGTAGCAGCCTACGTACTGGTATAAGACTGCACCAGTACAGAATCATTGTAAAAGAAGTTTCTAATTAAAAGAAGATAGAGACGAATTGCAGCAGGTGGTTTTCACCCACATTGGGTTTCCACCTTATATCTTTGTGTCCATGTGTGTGATGATTTGTTTTGCTTTACTGCTTCTGTTTACTGTTCTTATGATTAATGAAGTCCTGATGCATTGATTAAATATCAACAATTAATGAATCTTAAGTTTTCTGATATACGTTGGTCTCTTTAGACATAGTAGCGTATATACGCAGTTTCACATAGCTGAAGTAGTGTATACAAATCTTATTGTGAAAGGAAAAATAATTGATTTGATAATACTGATTCACACCCCCCCCCCCCCCCCCCCCCCCCCGCCTCTGAGTATTATTTCCAACATTTAGAATAAAGCATTCTCCCATAAACCTTTAAAATGAAAAACATCATCCCATTAGCATATCATCATAAACAAATTGGGAAATTGGTCCCATCAGCCCCAGTCAGAGCCACTATTCCAAATGGAAAAGGATCTGCTTTCAAGGTCTAGACTGGGTGGTTATCCCCCTTGTTGTAGACCCGATTTTCGGGCCTTCAACACCCTGATATTAGGTTCTTATCGTATTGAGTTCATGGTTTTCACTTGAGTACATGGTATACTAAAATTGTATATATTGGTTCATGGTATTCCGTACATGGTTTAGTGAGGGACTTATCCATATAATGAGAGTTCCTCCCCCATATTTATTTGTTGGAAATTAATTAGAAGAGCTAGTTTGTCTTAGAAAGCTTTATGTGAATCTTTTTTTTGAAGGTTGAGTATACTTTATTGTGCTACAAGTAGGATATCTTAACATTGCATGTTTTAGGAAGAGTAAGAGTCACTAAAACTTAAGGAAAATCATATGAGATAATGTAGTTTTCCTATTTCATGTCTTTTTTCATATTCTAGTTTTTAATCATTGTTTAAGGCATAAATTTTTTAGACTTATATAATTTTAATTGTGTTAGTACTTGTTGTAGTACTTAGGCTAAGTATATTTTATATTTGTATTCCATGATAACCTTGTAGTGCATCAAGTGTCCTAGCTTAAACTCATCTAGCAATCTTTGATGGTGCTAGTGACTTCAAGTTCTAGAGATATAAAGAATGTCACTTATGTTTTCACCAGGTGACCCTATGGCCAAAGTGGGACAAGAAATTGATCTTCCTTCTTTTTTGTAGTCATATAATATATTTTTACCTTTATTTATTTTTTTATCAACCATCTAGGGTTTGTAGATTTCAACTTTTAGAGATATGTTGCATCTCCAAGTTTACTTGAGCTAACAAATTTCAATATTTGGCTATTCGATGGGGTTTTCTCTACAAGTCACCCTCTTATATCCATTATAACTCAAGTCAATTTGCATCCCTATTTTAGATATAAGTGTTAAATTTATGTCTTTTGTCTAGATCTAATACCCATATCCATAAATGAAACCAAATGATATCTTGATGACTCATAAATCTAGGATATTCATGTTAATATATTGGATGTTTAAAATATAACAAATCTAATGATAGATATTATTATAGTGTCATGTGTGTGGCATAATGGATAATGACTTCTTAGAACTAATTAAACCATCATTGTGTATAGTTAAAAAATTTCATAGTTTCAAGTGTTGAATATGTATTCATTGCACATTATTCAAAGGTTGTTCAAGTTTTTTATGATCTAATGCATTCCTAAAACCCAATCAGTGGCTTAAGTATTGGTGACCTCGATATTTGTTGAAAAAATTCATTTTTCAAGCGTTGGTTATTTAAAGGTTTTTTGTATAATAACATAGCACATATCTCTCAAGTCAATGTAATAAAAAATAGAATTACCCATCTTAAATTGGGAAAGCTCACGTGTGAACTTTCTATGGCATTATTCCTTTTGAGGGATATTTCCAAACTTTAAGAGAAAATACAAATCTAGAGGCATGTCTTGATTTTAATGTGAAAATAGGTGAAATAAATCTTGATGGAAATTAATCTTTTTTTCTGTTTTGATATAAATAGTTCTAGAACCATAAATTTCAAATTCCCAAATAGGTAATAAATTTTCAAATACGAGTGCATTCATGGTACAAACACAAGGGTTAAATAAATCACTACTAATATCTTTCACTGTTTAAATGGTTAACATTTCTCTCAAAATTCAACACTCTAAATTTAACTAGAAATTGTTGAATGACTTGAAGAATGCCATTATTCATGGTGAATGGTTACTCTTTTCACAGTTTAGATTATTGATATTTTTAATAAACTACAATAAGTCCATCTCTAGAAATAGACAGTGATGATGGTGTCCGCCTCGATCGAATAGTGACCATGGATTCTTTATTACTCTTATTGTAGCTTCAACCTTATAGCTTCACCCTTCTTGGAAGGCCCCACCTAGGAGCATTTGTCAAAGATTTCCATTCGGGTCAAGGTGGGAAATCTAAGATCCACTTGGACTGATATTTCTACTTCCATTATAGATCCATATCTCAGTGTTGCGATTCTATATCGATATCGCAAAAAATTCCTTCCAAGCCCATAGCCTACATCTTAGATAGTTTAATATCCCCTTCCAAATATAGATTGAGTGGACCTATTCCAAAATGATCCGTTATAAAGTCTGTGTCTAGAATTCCTTCCAGATTGCAATCAAGACCTAGCCAAGTTAGATGCAGAGACAAAGGTGGTAGAAATGGGGACAATTCACTCAATTTCAGTTGATCCAACATCAGGGGAAAGGGTGGAAATAGAGACACATATAGATAGGATGTGGTTACCAATGTAGTCTTATTATAAGCTAAGAGATTTATGAAGCATAAGCGGTTGATCCACAAAAATAAAACATCAATTGAGTTACAAAGCCCCTTTTCGATGATGTCGGGAGCTACAATTGAAGAATATGTTGTTCCATATCCAAATACCTAGAAGAGAGAGCATCATACTTGGGTTGAGAACCATTCTCAGGCTAGGATTCAGTAGTTTTTTAGTTGGTTTAGCCAATTGTTCCAGACAAATCTCACTTACAACGAACTTCAAAAAAACATTGTACAAGCGAGGAAGAAACATTTTCTAGACGACCTCACATCTCCTGCATTCATTAGAGAAAAGGTAATCATGATAAACACTATAATAGATCTAGGTTCTATTTCCATAACCAACTTTGCCTTCACAGGTGCTTTGAAGTGAAACATGGAGTATTTGATGGCTGAGAACAAACAAATGGAAAATAACTTGCAGGATTCTAGAAAAGAGGTAATCATGATAAACACTATAATAGATCTAGGTTCTATTTCCATAACCAACTTTTCCTTCACAGGTGCTTTGAAGTGAAACACAGAGTATTTGATGGCTGAGAACAAACAGATGGAAAATAACTTGCAGGATTCTAGAAAAGAGGTTGAACAACTTCGAGTAGAGGTATAGAACGCAACTTTTGCACAGGTCCATCTAGAAGAACTGAAGGCAATTATACTCGGAAGTATAAACTATAGAAGAGATGATGCAGAGTCTTTATGAGCAGGTTGTTATCATGCATAATTCAGTTTTCTGCTTGCATGGGATGCAACAGAAGTGTAAATATTATGTTGAAACTCTCATGGTTGTGCAATCAACTATTGTTTCCATGCATGAATGGTTAATGAAATACAAAGGGACATCACTTGAATTGGGAAATAAGACAAGGAAAGGGGCAAAGTTGGAGAAGGAAAAGGTTCGAATCCTCATCCAAAATAACCAAGGAAACTTTTAAGGATGGAAATTTATCTTGAAGTTTAGAAACCTTGGCGAATCTCGTAGTCCATCATATGGAATCTATAAAATATTTGCCAATATTTTTATACAGATATTCAAATTTCTAATAATTTTATATAGTCTCTACGTAAAATTTTGGCATTTTTTAAGGTGAAATAGTTTTAAACTATAAAATTTGGGCGAATTGTTTTTAGAAAAAATGGAAATTAGCGAATCTTTTTTTTGGAAAAAGTATGGAAAATTAGCCCACCTGCAAATATTAGCCCCTAAAATTTTCCTCGAGAATAACAAATAGCTTGCCTCATTCATTGCCAACAATCAAGCCTCATATGCATGTTTGTACAACATGCTGGACTTCTTGGTGAAATTGCACGAGATCCCATCCGTCGGCTCAGTCACAGAGATCAAGCGCAAGAATCAAGTCAGGTAGGAGATTGAATAATACTTGGAACATTTGAGATAGGTATCCATCAAGGAAGATATTGAAGTAAACAAAAAAAATATGCATAAGTACATTGGTGGCCTTGTCCAAATCAACACGATGTTTCTCCTACTTAAGAAGCAAACATAAGTGTACCTGGATGCCATGGAGGCTAGAGTTTGCTTCCAGCCTGACACCATCTCGCATTTTAGGGATATCATCACACAATATAGAGCTTGGCATTGTTACGTAATATAGAAACATCAAGTGGAAGTTGTTGAGTTGGAGTTTCCTGAAACTCAATCTTAAATATTTTGTCTTATTTGGTTGTCTAGTTGGCTCTACCCAATTTTGGCTTATATGGGTATAAGTGTATTATAATATTCTTTTGTAATTAATTTCAATGGAATTCCAAGAGTCAATATTGCAATGTGAATAGTCATGATGTAATGAATGTAATGAGTCATTTTGTAAAGAAGTTGAAGGGTCATGAGGGAAGTTGAAGAATCACAAGGGGAAGTGAATAGTCACCCCTTTTGTTATAAATAGACCATCATAACTCATGTAAAGGCCTTTTTGGGAGCCAATATTTTGGCTAGGCTTAGGCTTAGAGTCAGGAGCTTTGGATTTTGTAAAATCCTTGTCTTCTCCATTTTGGAGGAGTAGTTGTTGACTTCATGTTCCACTATTGGGGCTAGTGGTTTGTCATTAGTATATGTATGATTGGAACTTTCACTTAATAAAAGCTCAAAGCCCACACATTTTCATGCATATGTTGTGAATATAGTAGGACTATTCTTGTTATGTTTTGAATGTATGTTATTTAACTTATGCTCATGCTTAAGAACTATTTCGTTTGCATTGGTATGAATCTTTTTGAATGTGTGTTGTTGTTTAATTCCATTATTGTTAACTTGTGAACTATTTCGCAGATTATCTTGTGATTTCTTTATGCTTGTGTGTTCCTTTCAAGCTACGTACTATTATAGGCTTCTAAGGGACTCACTCATTTTCCCTTTGTGTTTCATAACCTCCATGCATTTCACTTGACTTTTTGTAGAGTCGCACACTTGTTCCCACCAAAGTCACCATACACCACTCTATTTGTTATTGGAGCCAAGGCACATCATTAAAACCAACTGCATCGACAACTGGGTCGTATTCTGGATCGGTCTCCTACACCGAACAGTGTGAGGTCTAATTGGGACTTCATATCGGGAAGATCCCCTCAATGTTGGCAGGTCAAGCACCATCAAAATTTTTGGCACTAGAAGAAGGGCCAGATGACAAGCTCAGCCCATGAATTTTGTTTGAACTTTCCACATCTTCAATGGCTTCTTCCCAAATCTTAACCCTGACATATTTTTTTAGAATCATGAATTTGAAATTTCTCGCTGAAATAATCATTGACTTGTCAAATCTAAAATTCGATGGTGAGGGTGAAACAACCATTCTTGAGCACACCACTTGTTTTTTTGAATTTTTCACTCAACATAATATTCACTATGAGGATACTTTGTGCAGGTTTTTTGTCCTCACATTCGAAGTGCGCGTAAAGGAATGGTGTTACATATTTCCTGTCGCTTCTATTCACTCTTTCGAACACCTTGTCAAGGAGCTTTACCACGCCCTTGATAGGTATGATTACAAATCTATTTTCAAGAAAATCATGCAATTGTGAAAAGCACTTGAATAATCTCTTGATGATTTTCACAGTCTTTTCATCCATTTTTGTTTTGAATTTCCTAAAGATGATATAGATTGGAATTCAATGAAAGATAAATTTGAATTTCTTGTTCATATTTCAATGAATCCACAAGAATATCAGTCTTTTGAAAGTCTCCCAACATAACTCGGTTACAGATCTCGTAAATTTGTGATGAACGAAGTTGTTTTTCCAAGTGACTCTTCGTCTTCCCTAATCTAACAGCTCCATTTATGTAGGTTTAGGTGGGAGAAATTGATATTTCATCTGCTAATTTACCACCATCTTCTCCCACCCCACATACTCAGAATTTCAATGCAGGTTTGGATTGCGAAATGGATGATTGTGATGATGTGTTACCTCTTTGTCCTCCATCTGTAGGTTCATTTGGTCCTCCTGGTTGTGACTTGTTTGGTTCACCTGTTTCAACTCTTTCTGTTGGTGTTCATGAGGATCAATTTCAAGATGGAATTAGTGTTGAGAAGACAACTTGCGATGTCATTTATGATGACTATGTGTGGGAGTCTATCTTTGAATAAGAATTTGTGATGAAGGTTGATCTTTCTCCTTTCTCACCTCTCCCTCATTATCCTAACATATTCCATGATTATGTCATTCATGTTGAATCTTTCAAAGAATTAATTTTTGATGATGTTATTTCTGATCAAACAAAGAACTTGTGAGATGTCAATTTTACATCCAAATGCAGAGAGGAAAAGTCTTCTCTTCTTAATCTTCCCAATTCATCATTTGATATTTGTGAAGAATTAGAGGGTGAAATTTCTTGTTTTCAATCTTCCCCTCTTTACAATTGATCGGATCATAAGGATGCCTCTGTTTTTTATCTTGAACTTTCTGATCATGACTGTCATGATCTTTTCATTGATTCATATGGTCATGACTATGATCTTTCAATGGTTGATCTTTCTAAGCCATTGTTTTTTGATGATCTAGCTTCTAATGTTTTAGAACTTCCACAATATGTTGAGGCACTTCAACCCAAGCCGATTTTTATGTCAAGTTCTCGCAGTCTTGAGGCTAGTTCCAATTATGATCAAAACTGCAATGTATCTTTCAAGGCTCCTCATGACTCCTTTACACAAATTAAAAATCCACCTGTTCCACAATTTTCGCATCCTCCATTTGTTTTGCATGATCCTATCACTCAATCATTGGAGGAATCATACATGGAAAGCTCTGTTGTGAAACACAAGTTTTCTTCTTTCTTTATGTTCGCATAGTTTAGAAGTTCGAAAGATTGTTCTTGTGTGTCATATTTTCACAGTGTGTGTGAACACTATAATACTTCTGTAGAGTGCCTTGCATGCACTTTTATTTTGTATTTCTCTACGTGCAGCTTTAAACTTTGAATGTTATGGTATGCATCACTTTATATTTCTTTTTTTTATTTTTATTTTTGAATATCTTTCTTGATGCATTCCCCCGCCTATATAGGCTAGCCGATGCGTTGGTGGTTACACTAGAAGTTTCATTTTATGTAGGTCTAGCCTATTCTTGGTTAGTGTAGGTGTAGGGGTAGTTTTATGTTTTCTTTTCTTTGTTTTATTTTGTTTTGATTTACTTTCCACCCCATTTTTTTCGTTTCTTTCAGTTGTAGGAAAACTTCCACATGAGATTGTGTTTGGTTTCTGAAACAAGCATGGTGAAGTTCATGAGGAAGTTGTGCTATTGTCAGCGATTGGTTATCTATTTATTCCCTCTCTTTGTGTGAATCTTTCATCTTTTATTAGAAGATATCATGATGGAAAATACATTCTTTTCAAAGAAAACCGCAGTGGAATCACGATGCTTAAATCTACAACTAATATTGCATACTCTAATCAGTTTTTTATAATTTTCGGTTCCTTGTCAACTAAGTCGAGTAAAGTAAGGAGGGGAGGAAACTTTAACAAGTTTTCAAAGACATATAAATATAATTCTCTAAAGGGATCACCTCTTCTACTCTCAAAAATTTGGGATAACTCTTCTGCCTCATTAAATTAATAAGTGTTTATGCATAGTTCTTGAACAAAATGAAAAAAAAAAATGAAAATATATATAATAAAAAAAGGCGAAAGAAGAGAAAGGATTCCTGCGCAGAGAGGTGAGGCAAGAAACTTCGTCGGGGTACTGTCCAGGCTCACCAGCAGCGGAGCAATGTTTGTGTTCCTGAAGTGACTCCGTTGAGGTACTGCCCAGGCCTATTGGTAGTGGAGAAACACCAGAGATGAAAACTATTAGACTTTGACAATTGTTTTCACTTGTGTATCTATAAACTAATCATCCCCAATCAAAACAAATGAGTTTGGCTTGGCTTGGTTACGTGTGCCACCGATAAAGCGAATGGTAGGGACTATATCTTTAACATAAGCTAAGTGAAGAAGCTATGACAATCAATGAACTGAACAATACTTCCTGAAGAGTTTGATTTGTTTTGCATGAGACAAGATCCATACAGAGAGATGGAGTTCTATCAATGTGTCACCAAGTGTTGTAGTTTCTACAACCACCCTCCAAATTTTTTCCCATACTTCAATTTTGGAGCCTTCCTTCTATCCACATGATCTTATCTTTTAGTGTCACCAAGTATTGATGCTATGATAAAGACTTATCTTTCCATGTTTTTCTTGTGATGCATTGATCCCAGCTTGATATCTTTATAACACAAACTAACTTCTTACTTGACCTTGCAGCATTTTTGGGCTTGCCTCTAGAAACTATGCAATCTTGAAAGGCAGGTCTTCCTTGCCTCACGAAACTACACAATTATTCTTGGTAGGCCAACCTCAAGCATGAAAACTACATAGTTTTGTATACTAGCCCATCCTTGCTGGTGGAAATTGTGCAAAGCATCCTTTGAAATGTGCATTCAAGTTTCCTGAAAAAGAAAAAAGAAAAAAAATATAAAAAGCAAGCGCATACCTAGGAAATACAAATTCATTAATTAGTTTCCCTAAGGTGGCACACTTACTATTTTTAGAACTTTCTGCCAAGTGTCACTTTTTCCTTGATTTTAGGCATGCACATCATAAACCCTAATTGGTCTAGATCTATATAGTGGATGCCCTTAGAGATCATTTGTACATTCTATCTTGGAGCTCTATCATTCTGAAGGAGATCAAGGAGCCTTCGGTGGAGTTTGCAGCGCTTTTGCAGGTGAGTTTTGCTTTTGTCGCTTTTTCCGTCACTTTTTGTTGTTTGGCTTCTATGAGCATTGTTTTTCTTGTTTATTTTTATGGTTTTCCAAATTTAAATTTATATTTTTTGTACAATTTTTGGTTCAGTCAGTCGTTCACCTTTCACAAGTGTCGCATTAGTTTTCTTGGTTTTTCCCATTAGTGGTCATCATTGTGGTGACTCTCCATGCATGTTTGTTTTTCCTTTTGCATGTTGATCTTCCACACTTGTTTTGACCCAATCTATCCATACTTAGTTAGATATGCACTTTAACATGCACTATCACTTGGATCTTATAGATTCCCACACTCATTTCGAGTAGATATGCTCATCCCTTGGCCGTGCATCACCTTGTCTAGCTGGGAATTACACAAGTTTGAGGATCAAGCTCTTAGCTTGGCATCTGAGACTACACAATGTGCAGTGCTAGGCTGACCCAACTACTCATTGTGCATTTATAGGGCTAAATCCCTCACCCTTGGCCATTGAGACTACACAATGCACAGTCTCCATCCTAGTCTGCCCAGGCGAAACTACACATTGCGCAGTCTCTAGCCTCAGGCTACATCACTCGTTCTGAGACTGTGCAATGCACAGTTCCTCTAGCCAATCTCCCTTCGTTGACCTCAGGAATTGTGCTATCCTCCTTATCAGTACATGCAATTGTTTCTTGATATTTCTTTGTAAGTTGATTTGTTGAAGCTAATTTATGTCTACCGTGAGTTCCTTTTCCTCCCATGGGTATTGTAGATGTTGAGCACTTCCCTTCATCAGTCAATATTCACCTGATATCCAGGAGATATAGTTCAAAGGATACCACAGAGAGAAGCATTGGGGAGGCATTTAAGAGTATGCCAGTTTACTTGCCAATATACTCAGACACTCAATTGTTTGTAGAAAAGGAATCATATATCACATGGCAGAAGGTGAATGAAATTTCCTCAGCAAGAACCTTCAAAGAAGATCTGGAAGACTGACCAGTGTATGTCAATGTCCAAAAGTCAGAGTTACACACGGTTTCATGTAGGTACATAGTATTCCCATGTGCAGATGTTATTAGCTGGATAATGTCTCACATGGATCCAGAGACTATGACTCTTAGCAGAACCAGTGGATGGAGGTTTTCTTCTTTTCTGGCAGCAGACTATCATCTCATGTACTATTTTCCTGAGCCATTATCGCTCATGGATTCGTACTTCTATGTGAAAACCAACTACTTGAGAACCAAGGATATTGTTAAAGGCTAGTTGAAAAAGCCAACAAAGTTTCTTTTGATACCCACCAACACCTACAAGACAAAATCTCTCAGGAAGGCCTATCAGTTGTTGATAATCCTATGTTGCAGAATCTACGACTAGTAGAGCACTGAGACCTTTCTAGAAGGGTGGGTTTCTTATCAGACCAGGTTCTGAACGAAGGTAAACCATTCAACTAGTTAGATTGGTTGGCTCAGTAGTTTCATATCCATGTATCTAATGCCCTTAGTCCCCCCAAGGGTGAGAAAGCTATATTTTACATGTCTATATATCTATTGGATGTGATCTCTGCACATAATGCATTCCCTGGCATGAATTGGACTTAGAAACCACCGGAGCCTACCATGTATGTTTATTGCAAACTTCTTTTTGAGTGCAGCCATAGAGGAGTAATGGAGAAGCTAACTGATCACTTCCTTATTCCATTTTACATTTTTATCTTTGAAGAAGGGCCACCTTGATGTCACATGGGGCAAAGGAAGCAGTATCACAGATAGCATATTGGTTTGCCTCACTGGATGGCACTTTCCTCAGGTTGTTCAACAAACATAAGTCTCTCCATATTTTACCGGCGTATGCCACTGATAAGTTATTCATGCAAGAAGTTGGGTATCATCTCTCCATCAGGTTGTAAGCAACTTTGCACAGGAAGAAGAAAGCACCTTGGCCTACTCTTCCTATGTAGATCAGATTGTACGATTGTAAAAGTCGTGGATACCAAAGGAAGAGAGATAGAAAAGTTTGCATTAGGTACTTTCAAATTCAATCCATATGGTACTAGGAATTATTTTAGAGACCACAATGTGAGGATTCATTATCAGAGGCTAAGTGGAACCTTTCACTAGCCAGAGGAGGAACCATGGAATAATTTCTACAATGCCTCCAAGTCCCATGAGCTGATCAGTTTGCAGGAACATCGTAGATTACTCCGCAGAAGGAAATCACTCCAGAGGCAGCACCAACTGAAGAGCGCAACCCAGTGCATGAGAAGGGAAAGAGGAAGGTTGTGCACAATTCAGGGGGAGAGAAAAGCCACAAGATGAAAGCAGATCCAATTATTATGAAAGTGGCTATATCAAAAGAAAAGAATAGGAAACAAAGGATGCATGAAGAAGAACAAAAGTAGATGAAAGAACAAGAGCAAAGGAGGAAAGAATAAGAAGAGAAGTAGAAGAAAGAATACGAATAAAGGAAAAGAGCAAATGCAATAGCAGAAGAAATAGCACACACACAAGATGAGGATCTAGAACAGAATTGTCAGTCAAAGGAGGAGAGAAAACAGATGCAGGACAAAGAGCTCGCTCAAGAGATAGAGGAGTTGATTGAAATCCAAGGCATGGAGGAGGAACCAGAGCCACAGAATCAAGATGTCGACCTAATTCCCAGCACACATATGGTCACCATTCACTCTCCCCATCGTCCTCCATATCAAGTTCCAAGCGAGGAAGAGGAAATTGTTCCTCCTGATGATGTTCTGGTTATGGACACGTACAATTTGACTTCTGATGAAGTTTAGAAAAAAAAAAAAAAAAAAAAACATTTTCTAGATGAGCTCACATCTTCTACATTCATCAGAGAAAGGGTGATCATGACAGACACTAAAAGAAATCCATGTGCCATTACTGCAACCAACTTGGCTTTCATAGGTGCTTCGAATTCAAACACGGAGTATTTTGTGGGTGAGAATAGACAACTGGAAAATAAATTGCAGGATGCTAGGTAAGAGGTTTAATAGCTCCAAGAAGAGGTATAAAATGTAGCTTCCACATAGGTCCATCTGGAAGAGCTGAAGGCAACGATACTCGGTGAAGTATTAACACTAGGAGAGACCATGAGGAGTCTTTATGAGGAGCTTGTTACTGTGCATAAGGAAGTTTTCCACTTGCATGGTTTGCAACATAAGTGTAAATATTATGTCAAAACTCTCAAGGTTGTGCAATCAACTATTGTTGTCATACATGAATGGTCAATGCAATACAAAGGGGCACCACTTGAATTGGGAAATAATACAAGGCAAGAGGAAAACTTGGAGAATGAAAAGTTTCAGATGCTCATCTAGAATAACAAACATCTCACCTTGTTCATTGCAAACATTCAGGTCTCATATGCATGTTTGAACAATAGCCTAGACTTCTTGGTATCCATCAAGAAAGATCTTGAAGTACATTGGTGACCCTGTCCAAATCAACACCATGTTGCTCCTCCTCAAGAAGGAAACACAAACCAGTTCCAAGTCAGTGTACCCAGATGCCATGGAGGCTAGAGTCTGCTTCCATCCTGAAACCATTGCATGGTTTGGGGATATCATCGCACAATACAAATATTGGAACCATTATGTAACCTAGAAACATCAAGTGGAATTTGTTGAGTTGGATTTTCCCCAAACTCAAGCTTAATTATTTTTTCTTATTAGGTTGTCTAGTTGGCTCTACCCAATTTGTCTTATATGAGTACAAGTGTATTATAATATTCTTTTGTAATTAATTTGTAAGTGGAATTCCAAGTTTCAATATTGGAATGTGAAAAGGCATGATGTAATGAATGCAATGAGTCATTTTGTAGAGAAGTTGAAGAGTCATGAGGGAAGTCCAAGAGTCACAAGGGGAAGTGAATAGTCACCCCTTTTGTTATAAATAGATCCTCATAACTCATGTAAAGGGATTTTTGGGAGTAAGATTTTGGCTAGGCTTACGATTAGAATCAGGAGCTTGGGAGTTTTTGAGAGCCTTGGCTTCTCCTAGCATAGAGAGAGTATCTTTATTTGGACGAGCAATTATTGAATTCATGTTCCACTTTTAGGGCTAGTGGTCTGTCAATGGTATATGTATGATTGGAACTTTCACTTAGTAAAATCTCAGAGCCGACACATTTTCATACATATGTTGTGAATATAGTAGGACTATTCTTGTTATGTTTGCAATGTATGTTATTTAACTTATGCTTATGCTTATGAACTATTTTGTTTGCATTGGTAAGAATCCTTTTGAATGTGTGTTGTTTTTTATTTCCATCATTGTTAACTTGTTAGCTATTTCGCAGATTATCTTGTGATGTCTTTATGCATGTGTGTTCCTTTAAAGTTGCATAATATTACATGCTTCTTAGGGACTCACTCATTTTCCCTTCATGTGTTAGAACATCCATGCATTGCACTTGAATTTTTGCAGAGTCACACACTTGTTCCCACCAAAGTCACCATACAACACTCTATGCGTTATTTCAGCCAAGGCACATCATTAAAACCCACTGCATCGGCAACCATAATGTATTATGAATGGGACTCCTACACCAAATGGTGTGAGGTCTAATTGGGACTTCATATCAAGGAGATCCCCTGAATTTTGGCAAGTCTAGAATTGTCAATAGAGCAGTTTGTAAAGAAGTTCATTTAGGTTGGTTGATGAAAGAATAGAGTTGAATTAGGAATAGGGTGATGAGAGAACTTCGGGCTTTCAGTGAATGTGTCGTGTCTCAATTGGTATCAACTTAAGGAACATAATCTCTTGTATATGGTGTTTTGATGGGGTGAATATACCACCCACATGTATCGTGTCAATATGGGTAACTAAATATCTTTTTTTTCCGAAGAAAAAATCTGTAACCTTTTATTTAAAAAATGAAAAGTTACAATTGCAGATGCATGATGCATTTCCGTAGCTGCCCCGTGGGCTCAGGTGCCTTGGCACCCTCCACAACGTTACAGGACTAACGTGCCAAAAATGTGGAGAAAAGGAGAGAGAGAGAAAGAGAGAAAAGAGGGAGAGAGAGAGGAAAAGAAGAGAGAGCAAGAAAAAACTGAATTACATTTGTGAGTAAAACTCACGTTTCAGGTTTTTATTCCTTTTTTCTTTTCGACCTTGCGCCATACTCCTTGAGTGGGCTCGATCGAGGCAATAACTAACTATGTTTCTACTTCCTGCGTGCCTAATTCCTTTTCTGAGTCTGATGTGTCTGATTTTTGGTGCCGCTTTATCCCTCCCATGTTCTGTTCATCATTTATCTTCTTTGCCTGATTTGGGTGAAGTTGTGCAACCTTGGTATCTGTTGTGGTTTCCTTCTGGATTCCCGTTTCCTGGGGAGCCTCGGCTTTCTCTGTGGTAGTGTCTTCCTCTTCGGCTTCTGATTCTTCATCATCTGAGACCGGAGGGGAAAAGAGCCAACCTTTCTTCTGCTTTCTTTTGTTGTTCACTTTTTTGGCTTCTGGACATGTGCTTTGCAGGTGTCCTGTTTGTCTGCAGAGCCTACATCTAAAGGCAGTATTTTCATAGTCTAGTGATTGCAACCAAATTTGCTGTTTGTATATCAGCCTTATATTGTCAGGCAGCCCTTTACTTAAGTCCACTTCCACACAGATTCGTGCGAAAGTGAAGATCCTTTCATCAATCCTTTCCATATCTGTTTTGATGTATTTCCCGATGCTGTTCCCAATTCCTTCCAAGACTCGTTCACTCCAGAAGTGCAGGGGGAGGTTGTGAAGACGAACCCATACCGGCACTTTGGTGACTGTCATTTTGTTTGGATCAAAGTCTGTAAACAATGGGGTTATAAACAGCCCCGCCATTCCCCAGAACCAAGGCCCGGCATTGATGATTGTATCTCTGACTTCCATGGATGCAAATCTGACTATGAAGAACCCTTTGGAGCACAGGTGTATATCGCATTCCATGGTCCAATTTTTGAAGATCCAGTGGAATAGATTCGTTGGTGTTGGCCAGAAACTGTTGAATCGGCATATTAGAGCCTGCGATTCATATGACTTAACATAGTCATCCATCCCTGTGGAATCAAGATTAAGGGCTGGAGTTTGCCCTAGCTGTTCTACTATGTATGGCCGAGGTGTATATCCACCTTGATCTGGGGGGGGTCCTGACTCTCTGTTGCCTTGAAGAATGTTTTTATATGATGGAGCTCCCTTAGGTTTATGCTGGGGTACTGTTTTCCCCTTTTCCCCTCCTGAACTGCTTGGCTGTCCCTGAATTGGTGCCCCTCCTCTCAGCCTGAGATTCACGGCAATGGTATCTCCTGGGCTGATCTCGTAACTCCCCAGGGTTCTGTGGTCCTGGAGAGACCATCTTCCATTGACTAGGTGCTGGATCTGGCCAGGATAGCCAGTCAAAGCACAAATTTGCTGCTTTAACAGCGAAACAGGGCTATTTCCATTTACCCATACTAAGAGAGATTTCTTCTCAAGGGTTTTAATAAAAATCTGGAAACTATTTTTGGTTACCTGTTTTCTGCGGTCTGGCTGAGCTCTGCCTGAAACAGTGTCTATGCTTGTTGCCAGATGGTCAAGCTATATGCCTTCTTCCTGATCTTGCCTCTTATTGGGTCGATCTACCTTCTGTGTGACGAGAAAAGTGTGCCCTCTGATCATTCGATACTTATTCCCTCCGATCTATTGGCTGGATTCTGTATAGTCTTGGATCTTGCTCCAATCTGTTAGATTCGGCCTGGATCTGTGGAATTTGGGCCATGCATTTTGGAACTGGGTTGGATCTGCAACATGCAGTCCCCCCTCTTTGCGTGCAAAAGACAACAATGGATCGATTGGCCTGGTGAACAACCAACGGTCTATACCTGCATAAATCGGCCCTAACCCCAGTGATTTTCCGCCCCTGAAATGGATTCGGAGCCAAATGACATCGCCCACAAGAATCTTGACTGAAACGGGACGCGGAAGGGGCTGCTCAGCTCCATCAAGTCGAGGAATGGAATGGTGCAGAGGAGACGTCAGCCGCCTCGCTTTCCACCATGCGCAGGCATCTCTGCCTTGCCGGTCTGGATCCCCCACGCGTGCTAGCTCAGATACCCAGATCTGTGTATAATCGAGCTGTGTTGAAGCGAAAAACCCAGGGTTTTGAGGAAAAAAACCCAGATCCACCATTAGAATGTCGGCCTGCTCCATGAAGGGAGATGTTTCCTTCTGCCGTTGGCGTCTTTGATCCGATCCATGTGTATTCTTTCCTGCAGTGAAATCCAGGGAGGACCAAAACGATGACTCGATTTTTGAGATCCCATCAACCAGATGCCAAGCAGATCCGGGGCCTGGCTGATCTCTGGGGACGGCGGCAGCATAGCGTGTTCGTTCTGAAACCCTAGGTGCTCGAAGGCCCGCCATCATCCAACCACCCTCTCAGTCTCGCTGGGGTAACTAAATATCTTGTTTATCATGGAGAAGTAAATTAATATTTCCCTCCACGACATATGGGGTAACTAAATCTATTTCATTCTATGATTTGATGGAGGAACTAACCCATTTGTTGAAAACATGGTAGAACTCATATCAATCTATGTCATTTGGTGTTTCGATGGCAATGGGTGGGATGTCAAGCCAAGTCAATGTGTATGGTGGATTTGTTGGTCTTGTTTCATGAGGCATAATCAACAGGTTGGTCTCACCTCAAATTGTCAGGTATCATGTCACGTTTTAGCCAGGAATCAAGAAATCCATCTGTCCATCCATTCGTTGGTGTCAATTTCTTCATCAGAAGTTCATAAGAAGAGATTGATGGGTATCAATTGAGATCAACGGGTTTCAAGCGAGAGAGGTCAGGTAGGAAAAAAGAGAGTTCAATATCAAGTCTCTGGTCAAAGAAAGCAGTAATAAGGCGGCAGGATTAGGTAGCTATGTTAGGTCAAAGGATCAGTGGTTGGGTTATTCAAGTGAAGCATCATTGTCAAGTAGTTTCATGTTTCCTCATCACGGTCTAGCCTCACACAAGTAGTATCACCTAGCCTTATCACAATATAGTGTCACATGTCATTTGTCTAGCCTCATCACATAGCATCAAAGCAAGAAAGCTCACAATCCATCTATCCAGCCAACAAGTAGCAATCCCATTTCTCCTAGCTGTTCCCTCCCCCTATCCATGTGAAACATATAAAAATGTAATTATTGTTAAATAAAAATTGGTTTGAAATTGAAGTTGTGGATAATCTTCATATAAGGTTCAAAAGAGATTTTACAGAAGCTAAAATGTCAATATAATTATTTTATCCCGTAAAATTTTCTTCCTTCATTTTCCCCATTATCATTCCCCACCAGTCAACAATCAGCAAGTCATTGTTTCATCTCCCAACCTCAGGTTCGTGACCATCCCACTAGCGAGTGATATTATTGATCCCCCCAGCTCTGTCAGCTAGCTAGCAAGCTCAATAAGCCATCTCCCCATCTCACTAACAAGAAGCTACCCATCAAGCACCAACTCCCCATCAAGCAAGCTAACCAACCATCAATCTAAGTAATCCCAGCTGGGCAAGTGAACAATAGAAAATTGGAGTTATTTGGTCATTTCCAAGCAAGCGAGTAAGTAGTTGGAGTTTGGGGATGACTGGTTAGTGGAGTTAGTTGTTCGAAGTAAGGCAAGAAAGTGATAAAAAACAAGTTGGAGTTGTTTGGTCATTTCACTTGAAGCTCATAAGCAAGGGTGCAAGGGAGAAAACAAGAAATTGAAGCAATTGTAGCTTTTCCATTCCACCTCTCATAGTGAAACACGATGAAATGTGAATATTCCTCTCCCTTATGGTCGAGCAACCTTACGCCACCTAAATAAAAAATAACTTTGAACCATTTGTTGGGTGTAAAAAATTAGGTTAAAAAATATTTTTCCAAAGAGAAAAAAAGAGAATCTGGAAGCTTTATTGTTCACCTGACTAGTCCTCTGCTCTGCCTCACCTTCCTTCTCCACGAACAGCTCCCCAAATCCTCAAATTGTGAATAATCAATGTACGTAATGCATTGTCCATCCATTTGAGGTAGGAACTATTGTTCTTTAGCAATAAGTGGAAGGTAGGAACAAAATTTTTGCATCAGTAAGCTAGTTAGGGGGTGTGGGCTCAGTCTCCTTCCTTGTACCTACCTTGTGGCTCTCACCCCACCGATAATGCTAACATTGGTATATATACTCATCCTCCCCATCCTAAAACTCGTCATCCATTTCTCGTTTGACTATGCTACTCAACATTAACTATATTAATTTTCTATTCAGAGCGGCTAGGGGAGACTAGTCTTACTATGGACCTGACAGAATGAAGCACTCACCCAATGAATCCAGGAAGAATATTCTCACCTTTAGTTAAGCCCAACACTCTAGATAATTTCCCCAATAGGGAGGGGATAGAGCCAATTACCATAAGCCAAGCCTAGAACTAAAGGTCAATCCCACCTAGACTACTTGAGATAGCACAATAAGTGGGGGACCTTCAATGAAATCCCTTATCCTCCCTCTCTCTTTTTTCTTGATTATCGTATGCTAAGTAAGAACTTTTAACTTTAACTCTCTTACTTGAATGCTCTGTAAGGTGGTTGGAATTCATGGGTGGCCCCCAAGAGGTGTGGGAGCAGCGATAATTTCACCTTCACTAAGAAGTTATTCATGTTCCCGCCTCTCAGAAAAATGGCCTCAGAACAACCAAATAATTGATGATAAATCAAATGCTACCTATATGGATTGATCTTACTTCATGTATCAATATTTCTTACCACCTTAGATCCTCTCCACCCAACAATAAGACCTAGGGAGAGGGGTTTTCCTCATATCAATTGTAATCATCACACCCAGTTGCACCTGACATTGAAGTTCACCTTGAGTAGGACTCATTTCATCATAAAAGCCCCCCCCCTAGAGAGATACAATATAGGGAAGGAAGATTCACACTATTAGTTAGTCACACCTTCTGATCATTGCTCCTTGCCAAAGGAAAAAACTAGGTCTCTTGCCTTATTGTGCCATCCCTAGAGATGAAGGAAGAAATTGTCACAGGTTTCTTGGTTTCCCATTGCCCCGATAAATGAATACCTGAGAGAGAAGGTCACCATCGCATGATACTCGATTCACCTTCACACATACCCTGTTATCATTACACCCATACCCGAAGAGAAGGTCCCATCACTAGATACATGTTCAACAAACCCTATTCAAACACCACACCTGAAAACAAGTTCCCCCATATACTCCTACCTCATTTATCACTATGGAACACTGGGTTCCTAACTCAAATTGATTGAAGGAAGGAATAATGATGTGTTATATAAGTTGATTTGAAATTTGAAGATCATAAGCAGTAAGGTCAGATATGGGGGCACCTACTTTACTCCCTCGATTATTGTGTCATGTTTAACTCTATCATATGGTCAACCTAACTCTATCGTTATCTGTTGGTAATTCATTCCCTATTATCTAAAGAGGGTAATCCCTTCTCTCTCTATCGACTATACTACGATGTGAGACTTCCTTCTCCTCTCGGCTAGTGAACTTCCCTCTTGTTTGGTGGTAATGTGTGTTATTTATCTCTCAGTATTGAATGGTTATAACCTCTTGGCCATGTTTTGCTTGTAGGGTCGTGTTTATGCGTGTCTATCAACAATGGGAACTGGCTATAAGCTATTACGTCCTAGCTGGCTATGACCGACAACTATGATCAACTAGGATTTCTGGATATGACTCTTGTCTATGATTGGCTATGATTGGTTATGACCTTCAGGCAATGCCTCCTGGCTATGACTACCAACTACTATAGGCTATCATCAATGACAACAGGTTATAATATATGAATCTTGACTATTGACTGGATGGCTCTAAACATTGTCTCTCGGTTGACCTTTTGTTGACCTTCTTTTAATGATTAGCTATTAGAGACCCAATGGTTCTAACTCACTCACTCGCTTGGTATTGCATTTTACCATGTTGGGTGAATGTGGACTTGTTGGACTTAAACATGGACTTGGCATCTTCCTTACGTGGACTGAGCAGGTGTCCTTACTTTGTGTACTTGATGAACTAGGATACAATGCAAAGGGTGTGTTTGAAGAATGGGTGCTACCTACTATTTCTGGGAAAACTAGTGTCCATCTAGAGCTGCTAGTCCCACTAAGACGGGTAGCTATCTTAGAAACAAACAATTCAAAGTAACTTGTGTTTTCCTTTATGAGAGATAGATGTGAGAGAAGCAGAGAGTACAAACCTCAGTCTTTCGCTTGGCTCCTTGCTTGTTTCCTCTCTCCTTTGATAGAGATTCACCACTCCTTTCTCACTTGTCCCGCTTCAAAGAAAACCTGTAGAGTCAAAGCAAAAAAATACCACCAAATCATAGAGATATATAACCATAAACAATGTAGAATCAGATGTACATTAACCATACAAATGCATACACAAATACAAGATTCAGAAATATACAAGTATATGGAGGAAAACTCAAATAGCTTTATTGATAGAAGTAGTAGAAGAGAGGATTACAACCCAGCTGTCTGATCCAGCATCATCCTCCCAGCATGAAAGCCCTCTTCACCTCATGAACAGCTAGTTCACCCAACAATACAATGTCTCAAAGAGAAACCAACAACACTTCCTTACAAATTACAAAATTCCAGCCCCTGGATCTCTAGGATTAGGGATCCATATATAGATATTTGCAGGGGAGTGAGTCAACTTTTGGGATTTTGATTAGTGTCATTTCACTGATAGTTCTTGGTTCCACTTGGAGATTTCATGATCTCTTACTCATCCCTGGGAGAATTCAGACAGGCAAGTGTCATATGAGCAGTTTCTAGAAGATTCTCTGAGTTTCCACCTATAAAACCGCCTCTGCCATTTGTATGCTCTTACTCATCGCACCCTATAGAAGGGATTTTTAATATGCATCACGCCCTTTGTGTGTAGCAGGTGAGATGCATGGCACCCTTAGCATGGAGCAGTCTGTATGGTCTAGTTTTGACCAGTTCTGAGCAGTTTTTCAGGGAGAACTTCTAGGAAATGATGTAATAATTTGACCTTGATCATTTAGGGTATGAAACAACACTTTTAGGGGTTTGAGAGCCCTTATTTGACATATGTGATTGGGTTTTCAGTGCCCAAATATGTCTATAATAGTTTCCCCCTAAAGCATGAGGGCGCAAATCTCTTGATGTCGGGTGAAATGCTTTTTCATGAGGATCCGAGGTTTTTCGAACTAGAAGGTGACCTGTGTAAAATACAATACAATACATTATCTTCATATTATTTTCATGATCTCGCTGAGGCGGGCATTCCCATGCTCAGCTTTATAAATTCATTTTCATGTACATAGGACAGACAATCGTCTATGTGGCAGACTGATGATTCTGGTAGAGCCATCATCCCTTAGCCTGGATGATTATCTATGCAGCAATGGAGTGCATTTGATGTTTTTATTTTCCTTAATGTATCGTAGTCTAGATGGATGAAACTAGATCCGGGGTCTTCAAACTCGTTCAATCTTCGCCCGATGTACAAGTCGATCCATGTGAAAATATGTTCTGGTGTCGAACATGGAAAGACATTGCCTGATTACCAGCCAATGATGTAAGCTGTTAACAGGCACGAGAGGAATCACCAATAATGATAATGACCCTCAAGGTATTGCAGTACAATTCACGTGGTGTGAATACATGAATCGATGTCAAACAACACGTAAAATATTTCGGTCGAAGGCCATTGATGTAAACCTATCATCGGAAGTGAGAAACTTGCCATTGAGGTATGCAAGCTTCAAAGTATTGAAAGGGTTGTTCCTAAGTCAACTTCTTGGATAATGAGCTGATTTCGAAAAGAAGTGACCCGTCGTAGGAGGGCCTTAATGAATCCCACATCTACGACATGGAACAGAGCAAATGATTTTGTGGAGGTGAAAATGATCTAATGATACAAGGTTCTGGGTGGCGGTCATGAAAAATGGAGCGTGAAGGTATTGCAGTGGATGAGGTGTTAGCTAGGTTGGTGAATTCTCTGAGTGACTTCTCTTGAACATATCGGTGACACTGGAATGGATTGGTAGCATTAACCCCAAAATGGATGGTATGGAGGACCAATGGTGATATGACCGGTGAATGGAAAGTGTCAAGTTCAAGAGCGACCTGATACCAATGAAGTTCTTCAAGTTTTCTTCCCTTTTTCCCCAGTCATTGCTGACCAGTACCTCTTTATTTTTGTCAAGCTTGAGGAGGATAACATATGCTTGTTCTATAATTTTCCCTTCGGTCAAACTTGTCACTATGTTTAGCGAGCCTAGCGACAGTGAAACTCACTCTTGTTCGTATGGAAAAGTTTGTTGCTATTGTTTTAACGAGTTTAACGACAAAGATAACTCGGTCCATTTCAGTTTTAGAGAGTCTGAAAAGAGATAGAATGGAAACTCCAGTAGTCCTTTTTCATAGTATAATCCCTTAATTTCGAAAAAGTATAAAATAATACGAAAGGAATGACTTTTCTGATCACTTTAGCAAGCCGAAAAAGACAAGCGCCCGATATTTTTGTGTAATGATCCATCAGGTCCAAAAAGATTAAAATATAGAGGAGAGATGGCACTTCCAATCACTTTAATGAGCTGGAGAGGCCAATTGCTTGGCAATCTTTTCATATTTTATGAGTCTAAAAAGAGCTTAAAGGAGACTCATTTTTGAGGAACGAGTGATGTTTTCGGATAGCAACTGGTTCTAGGTAAGTTTAGAACTTTTCAATCATGGCAGTGTAAAGAAGGTGGCTAATAGAATCACTCGTCGCAGTTGTTCCTCAAAAGGGTAAACAATCAAGTGGAGGTGTATGATCGGCTAAAAAGGTGGAGGTGATGGTAAGAACATGACCAAGGCTCAAAAGCTGATAGCAATGCAATCACAAAGGTTATTTACTGAAGGTGGGTTCATTTTTTAATGAGCTTGAACTCTGGGGGAACATATGCTCATTGCTGGGTTTATTTTTTAACGAGCTTGAACTTTGTAGAAACATTGCTCGTGCCAGTCGTCTATTAAGGATGTCTCTCATCAGTAGGTTCATTTTTTAGGGAGCTTGCCCCATGCGAAACTTTGCTCTGGAGCCTTTTGTATGCAGGCTAGGAACGACCAACTACTGTCCTAAGGGTTAATGAACTACCGAGGTTAGGTAGGATAGTTTCGTACAAAACTTTTCCTTTGCTTTGCCGTCGCCACCGGTCCCGACAAAGATGAATGGTGGATCAGACCAATCACCTAACTTAAGCAGTTGAAGTTAGTAAAAATTACAGGGTTAGAGTTACGCTGGTCGCTTTTCACTTGCATACAAAAGGTTTTCATGCCCCTAGGTATAAAGAAAAATAAAGTTTCCAGGTTACCATATGGAAGTTCTTGCATTAAAGCAAGGTTGTTTTGTCCACGTTGCAGACAAAACACTTCTTTGGCTCTGTCCATCGAAATAGACAAAGGTGAAAGATATGGATCCACTACCAATCACATAACCTTCGACGAGGAAGTCCTATTCCAGACTGATCCCATATCCTAAATGGACGGGTGTTTTAGACTAGTCATACATCCTATGAGGAAACCTACCTTATATCTAGGGTTTTCCTGCCGGAGCAGACCAGGGCGCATGCCCCATGGGTTCGTCACATTCACCGAATCACTCACGATCATCAGCTGGACAGACTGGAGGTTGATGAGACATTCCTTGTGCAAAAAGACCATTTAGGGATGGCATTTGACTAGTAGCATTGTTTGAACGGGGAATGAAAGCTGGTCAATGAGCTAGACCATTCTGCCTTCATATAGGAAACACATCACCTGAAAGAGTGAAGAAACAATAGCTCCCATGCTGTAAATGTAGTTCTGCCAAGGAGTATATTGTAATCTAGAGGCCCTTGGACTACCATCATGTTCAGATGAATGGTTTTCCTTCTCAAAGTTATAGGCAAATTTGGAAGGATCCCTAACGGTCGACTTGTTCCTTTATTGAAGCCTGATAGATTTCAAATCTTAGGCAGAAGCGATGGCGAACCAAGTGCTTTCCAAGCAGTTTATGAAAGGATACTCACAGAAGCCCCTTCATTTATGATAGTACCAGCCATGATCATTCTGTAAGCTTGTACTATGATTCGGAATGGTACATTAGATGGTAGGCGGGGTCTTTCTAGTAGATTCCAATCAAAGGAAACGACTAGATTGCTTGGAGGAGGGACCGAATAAACGGCCGGATGAATCTCTTGAACTGAGGAACTTCCCTCCTGTGGTAGAGGAATTGGTAGATTTCCCCCATGTTCATTGGATTCTGTGTTAACAAATAGAATATGAACAATGTCGTTCTCATTCTCTTTGGAGACTGTATCATATGAAGGTGGACTTTCTGAAGACAAAACTGGGTCGACTACCGTCTCGACCTGTTGAATTTGGTCCAGTGTGGACTCAGAGGGTTTATCTTCAATTATAGGTGTTTCAACTGACAATAGAGGTGTGTCAGTCAGATTTTCAACTAGCAATGGACTTGGCAAGAGTTTCTTGTATCCAGGAGGAAGTCGCTGCGGTGAAGCAGGACGGTTATCCAAGACTCTTTTAGCTTCGTCCAGGAAAGGGCAATGGTTGAGGGCATGATCGTCTTCACACAACCTACAAGGAAACTTAGATCTTCCTTTTTTCCCATTGACTTCACTTTCACTAGTTGACGGTGTACTCTCAACAGGATTGATAGAGGTTGAAGACACCGGATTGTGCAAGCAGGGAGACCAGTCTCTCAAGATCCGTGGGATGCAGGGACAATCTCGATGATAGTGGTCTCCTTTGCAAATGACACACAGAGATTTGGGTTTGGATGGTGCAGTGTGTGGATTTTCACCAGATGATGCATGGTTGCCCCCTTTCACTGTTGGCTTCTTCTTCTTCTTCTCCTTCCCTTTCTTCTTCTTCTTAGTTACTTGGTTTTTAGTGTTACTAGTTTCACCAAGCGAAGAAGAAGAAGGAGAGAGAGAAACAAATGAAGTGGAAGGTGGGGGAGAAACTTCAGTATCATCTGGTTGCTGATTTGATTACTGAGGATTTACGGTGTTTTGAACGACAGAGGTTGAGAATAGCCATACTGGTAGGCCAATTGTGAGTCCTGGAAGGGACAATGTAGCCATATGTGGAGCACCAATATCTCCCCAAGAGGAGAAAGGACTAGGATTCCCCCCAAGGGGAAATCCTTGATTAGTGGACTCCATTTTCTCAACCTAAGACCAACGAGGGAATAGTGATGTTATTCCGAATAAAATAAATTTTATGACGCTTTGACACAACTTGCTTTTTCAATTTTTAAGAGTCAAGAAAAAGCTAAAGATGACTCTAGTCGCCTTCGATTTTTAATGAGCTTGAAGTGACAAGTGCTAAGATGGACCTTTTCTTTTAAGGAGTCTGAAAAGGAACGAAAGTGACTACTCTGGAAATCTAGACAAAGGGATTACCAAACCAATCGCAAAACTGCAATATACACCTCGATGGTAAATTATAGAGAAATTACCGAGGACTTTATGTACGGCAGTCAATCTTCCTGAATGCTGTGTTTAGTGCATTGCAATCGATAGGGCGGCAAACATGGCTTCCTGAGGATAAAGGATATTAGCCTATTGTGGTCTCCCAATATATACTCGATGGTACGTGGGAGCACAAGTCCGTACTGGCACTTGTCATATCAAAGAGGAGGAATCACCCAACCTACAATGAAAACAATAGTTACCAGGCTTTACAACGCCGGAATACGTCTCTAGCCTAGACTTCTAGATGTTGCATGTTAGGTTCCAAAGCGTTTTTATGTTCATTGAGGTTTATTTTATAGTTGATCTTTCTTAATAACTTTGCCTTTCAAGGTTCACCACGTGATGTAGATGTACAACTCCTAAATATGCAATCTAAAATGATAAATAGTAGTTTATTTTCTTTTAGCAATGAAAATCCTAGCTACTAAGGAAAGAAAAATATGATTCTTTCAACATAGAGCAGAGAGCACACACTAAATGCACTTTTCCTAAATCAATTTCCGCATGCAATCTAAATGAAAATGCACATGCATGTATTTTTTTTTTCAGTTCCCTTAATGTGAGAATGACAAAGAGAAAACTAAGTATAAATCTGAACTACTTTTCCTCGAAGCGACACTTTAACAATTTATTTTCAAAAAACGAAAGGAAGACTAAGACGACACTTTCTCTTTCGAATGGAAAATTGTTTTCGACACTTCAAAAGAATTTATAATTCAAATCAAATATAATGGCAAAATTGTAATCAACTATCTAAAAGAGGAAGACTTTACGACACTCTTTTTCTTGACTGAAAACGACAATTGCAATACTTTCGAATCAAAAGACGACAGTTCGATTAAGCTACTATTTGCAAAGGAGGACTGTAAATGATGAAAAATACATAAAAAATGTTCACAATTCCTTATTAATGGAGGCTGAATAATGTGAAGGAAGAAGTTTTCAATAGTGATATACTGATCATAGACAGCAAAACTACTTAATAGAGTTGAAAACAATGAAGAAAAAACCAAAATCTAGAGGCAGAAACAGTCTCATTCAATCATCGCACCTGTCCTTAAGGAAAATAGGGATGCATCTCACCTGCAGCACAAGGGAGGTGCGATGCATCCTGACTTCCAATGAGAGACAGTGCGATGGTTCAGGGACGAGACTGAGCTTGGTTTTCACCCACAGTTTACAGCTAAGTTCAGAGATTTAGACTGAGCTTATGATAAACAGTAAACACAAAGTATAGGGGATGATCTAATGAGGTTATTGAGCTACCACCAGGGCACTTAGGATGTTTGCAAGTCAGATGTTCAGTTCATAAACCAACCCCGATATTGACTGAATCAGCATTGATCTACTTTGCAGTTGCATAACAAAAGCAGTTCGAAGGCTAGCTGGCTTAACTTCAGGCTCCGTCTGTAGTTTATAAAGAAAACAATAGTAACAAACAAACAAACTATTCGTTCCCCAGTGGAGTTGCCATTTTGTTTATGAGAAAACTAGTGTCCATTCAGAGCTGCTAATCCCACTAAGACGGGTAGCTATCTTAGAAACAAACAATTCAAAGTAACTTGTGTTTTCCCTTATGATAGATAGATGAGAGAGAAGTAGAGAGTACCAACCTCAGTCTTTCGCTTGGCTCCTTGCTTGTTTCCTCTCTCCTTTGATAGAGCTTTGCCACTCCTTTCTCACTTGTCCCGCTTCAAAGAACACCTGTAGAGTCAAAGCAACAAAATACCATCAAAGCATAGAGATCTATAATCATACACAATGTAGAATCAGAGGTACATTAACCATACAAATGGATACCAAAATACAAGATTCAAAAATATGCAAGTATATGGAGGAAAACTCAAATAGCTTTATCGATAGAAGTAGTAGAAGAGAGGATTACAACCCAGCTGTCTGATCCAGCATCATCCTCCCAACATGAAAGCGCTCTTCACCTCATGAACAACAAGATCACCCAACAATACAATGTCTCAAAGAGAAACCAATAGCACTTCCTTACAAATTACAAAATTCCAGCCCCTGGATCTCTAGGATGAGGGATCCATATATAGATATTTGCAGGGGAGTGAGTCAGCTTCTGGGATTTTGATTAGTGTCATTTCACTGATAGTTCTTGGTTCCACTTGGAGATTTCATGATCTCTTACTCATCCCTAGGAGAATTCAGAGAGGCAAGTGTCATATGAGCAGTTTCTAGAAGATTCTCTGAGTTTCCACCTAGCAAACTGCCTCTGCCATTTGTCTGCTCTAACTCATCGTACCCTATAGAAGGGCTTTTCAGTATGCATCCCACCCTTTGTGTGTAGCAGGTGAGATGCATCGCACCCTCAGCATGGAGAAGTTTGTATGGTCCAATTTTGACCAATTCTGAGCAGTTTTTCAGGGAGAACTTCTGGGAAATGATGTAATCAGTTGACCTTGATCCTTTAGGGTATGAAACAACACTTTTAGGGGTTTGAGAGACCTTGGTTTATTGACATATGTGATTGGGGTTGCAGTGCCCAAATATGTCTATAACACCTACCACCACCTCACACTGAGGGATATAACCTCATATGTGCCCCCTTTCCATTCCATCCAGCCAATGACCTCATCAGAATATTAAGTTCTCAATCCTATCCAATCCAATCCAATCTATTGAACTCGATCAACCTCATCTGATGGAAGGCTCTATATGCTTGTAAGTAACCAAGTATGGCTCAACCTATTCAGGTGGTAAATGACATCTATCTCTCAGGTATGATTGAATGGGGACATCTCTTTTCTAATCTTGCAGACTTGGTAGACGTGTACTTGTAGGTGCCCTACATATACTGGTTGGCCTTGGTGTAGGTGGACTAGCATGTGGACTTAGAGGTCTGGGTGGTGTCTTGCGCAAACTGGACCAACTTTGTGTACTAGGTGGACATGTACTTGCTTTAAGTTCTTTGCTTATTTGGAATTGTATAGGCACAGTCTATCAATAATATCTGATCCTCAACAGGTGAATCATATATAACGCATCATAGCATCCAATCGATTGAGGTATGAATGGTTCCATAGGGGTAAGCCCCATCTGAGGAATATGTGAAAATTTTCCTCTCGGCCATTTAAGGGGAATTTTCTTTTCTAGCAATGATGGGGTTAGCTATGGGTTCCTTCTCTTCCCAACCATTTAAGGGAAAAACCTCTCTTTTATGTTGGTGACTTGGTTTCTCGTCAACCTCAACTATCTTACTTTAGGGGTGTAAAGTATAAAATAGATAGCCATCCACTTCCAAATCACTTCCACATCCACTTCTTACATTTCCTTGCCTCACGTGCTAGGCCTCTTTCTATATATAAATACACCCTCCATATATATAAATAGGCCTAGCATGTGAGGCCTCTTCCTTGGTAGGTGCCTCATGCAGAATGGGCAGACTTGGCAAAAGGTTAAAGACTCCTGCTTCAGTTGGTCCTTTTCTCAGGTAAGACTAATCTCCCATGTCTGCTCCTTCTAGCGAAAATCATCCAGCATAAGGATCAGCTCAAAATCCATTTCCCTTTCCTTTTCCACCCACTCAACATGGACTCTATCAGCAACTAACCAACATGTCCAAAGATTCTTGTATGTTGAATCAATGTAAGAAATATTGTTCATCCATTTGAGGTAGGAACAAATGTTCCATAGAGGTAAATTAGGGTCTGGATTGAACAAATTTTGTTGATCGGGGTACAATGAACAAGCTTTTTTTTTTAATAAGTATCGTTTGATGTGGTGCCACCCCTCTCAAAAGAATGATAATTAAGCTCCACCTCTAATGGTGCTCCAATAAATCAAATCAACCAATCACTCACTTTCCACGAAAGGTGACATCACCAAACTAGGATTTTTGTTTTTGTAAATGAATGAATGAAGGGATTTTAATGACATCCATAAGACCAAGTTTTGGGAAATCTAGGGCATCGGAATTAGGTGATTTTTCTTTGATGATAACTACTTGTGAATACCTTTTTACTTATTTAGAATAGGTTCTTCTTTGACTTAGATTATTATAGTGTTCTTTTTCATCAAACAACTATTAAACCATAAATAATAATGAGACAAGAGACAGAAGATGTATGCAATCAACTTGGGCCAAAACCTCTCCAGCTTGAGAGTAAAACCCAAACGAATACCAAGACCTAGATCAAGACCCTTTCCATATAAACCTCTCCAAGACCAAGTCATAAGACCCTTCTTCACTACTTCTTCTTCTTTTCCAAGTCAACACAAGTCAAATTGACTTCTAGCATTGCTACTATGAAATTTTGGCCCTCTTCCACAGTCTTGCAACTCTCGACCTTCTTGTACTTCTGCAATTTGCACATGTGAACTAGATTGAGGTGGATTGGAGATTATTTCCTTCTTTGCTTGAATTGGAGTCCTCTTTTGGTGATTTCGACTAGCAAGAATGATTTTTGGTGACCTCCTTGATGGATTCTTTAGGGAATGATATAACCCTAATGTAGAAACCCTAATATTTGTCACACATGCGAGGAAAAATTACCAAAAAAGAATGTTAAACCTCTTTTCTCTTCTTTTCCTTCTCTTCGTTGGTTATAAGACTTCTCTCCTTGTGATTTTTGTAATTCTTGATGCATTTTAGATGCTTGATTGAATCTTCTTCAAGTGACGTTGATCACTTCTATATATGGTCACATGTCCATGTAAAATAGGCTGACTTTACCTTATGACTATGCTGACATGCTTTTCTAGAATCATCTTCATCTCCTTTTGAAGGCCGACATGAGATAGTACTTGTGACAAGGTCTTGAAGGGTTTGAAACTCAAATAAATTCTCTTTTTACAATATATAACATGCCCAAATGGTTCTTCAATTCTTGACATTGAGTCAATAGACTTTATGACTTTATGACCAATTCTAATAGCTTTCAATCAGAGCTTCATCTATAAAAATAAAATTCCTTGATCATGAAACCTATGACACAAGCATAAAAAAATTTGTTTTTCTTCTTTACATCAATTACATAAAATCACGATTACACACGTCATTATGAATATCGAACCTAGTTACATATTTCAACACTCCCTCTTAACTAGGGAGGTATTCATAATCCATACAAGGTACTTGGACATTCTCAATCTTAAGAATTATCATAATAAGAGTCATATTGGTAACCCATCTGTTTAGCATCATATCCTCCAACATTTTCACATAGCAAGGCCTTGAATAATAGCTCTATCTCTTCACAACATCATAGAAAAATGTTGGCGACACCAATGATTTAAAACACCCTCATCATTGTCTCTCTCGGAGCATACCCTACTTGGGTTCTATCAGAGTATGTTCCACCAGGACTATTCTTATATTTGATTCCCAACACTCAAATAATATCAGTCCTCTATGACTACTCTTATCTTGGATTCCCTAACACATCCTCAAAGAGTATCAAATGACATATGCTTACCCAAAATTCCATTCTATACAGGTGAAGATGATAATTATGTGTATATCTCTCCCTATCAAATTAGGGAGGACATACCCATTCCATTGAAGGAATGTACCCAAGATTCCTCTTCTTTTTCTGAGGACCAAACTTTCTAAATTTTCCTTCTTTTTTTTCATTGTGGCATATGCTTGATTTTTCTCAAATGATCCATATCTGTCCTTTTTTGTCCTTGCAAAAATACATTTTGATAGGTGTAGACGTAGACATAAATATACTTACTTGTGAATATGCTTCTTAAACCTTTTTCCTCCTTTAATTTAATGATGATATAGATAATAGAATACTTCTCCTTGATGAAGATAGTTTTCTTCAAGAGTTATCCATGGCTCCAACAAGAGGGAGATCGCCTTAGAACTTTTGATGATGTTGAGAATGTCCTTGTTGATGATTATGAAAGCCTCCTTGGTCTTTCTTATCTTGGATGAGTAGACTTCAAGTTACTTTGATTTGTAGATATCTTCAACTTGAGTAGAGGTAGGGTCTTTGTGGTCCTTTTCATTTATTATGACTTTAGCGAGGATCCCTGGTGGAAATAATACTGAGAGGGGGGGTGAATCAGTATTAGTTAGTTCAATAAATTTTTCTCTTCATACTCTGATTTATATACGCTACTTCAATGAAGGTAACTTGCATGTACATGCAATTGTATTTAAGGCAACCAGCATACATCTAGCAAACTTTATGATTCAGTTAATTAATCATATGTTGTTCTTTAATAAGTGCATCAATACTTCATTAACTATATAAAAAGTAACCATGTGCAACAATAACAAAACAAATCATCACAGATAAGAAAACACACATGAACACCAAGATTTAAGGTGGAAACCCAATGTCGGAAAAAAACCACCTGCTGATGTCTTCTATAAGAAAAAATTGTTTACAATCTTATACTGGTGCAGAATCATACCAGTATGTAGGCACCCACTTGTAGAAGGCTACAACCTTGTCTCATTCTCCAGCTTCTACTGGAAGGGAGCTACAACCCCCTAGCTCTTGTACTAGCCGATATGTTTACCAGTACGTAGGCGCCTGCCTAAAGAAGGCTATGACCTTCTCTCCTTCCTCCAGGGACCACATTTCATAAATTTTCGGATTGGATACTCTTGGAACACAACACCATAATCTTAAGGCCACGTTTCATCAAATTTTCACACTGGACCCATCAACAACATTAAAGCTCAAAATCAATCACAATTGTAATACATCCATCAAATACATCTGCATCAACCAATCACTGAAACTCAATCATCAATCTCTGAATCAACCACAACTGAATCAATAAGACACTGACAACCCATCATCACTGAAGCAGATCACAATCAATCAATCTGAACTTTCAGAATATTGTCAACAGTTACTAGAACACAAAGTAGAACCCAGAACTCTGCAAAAACAACCAGATCCAACTGCAACTTCAAATTTCATAATGTATACACAACTTCGATGTGTTGAGCCAACATGTATACGCACTTTTACCAAAGCAAACCAATGTACATATCTGCAAATACTAACTTAAAACTTCACAACTATTCTAGACTTCAATACCCAGATCATATCATTTACAGAATAAAACATGTGTCAATATTTAGATCTAGACTATACATGATAATATTAATTCATTTTAGATCCCGATCCATAATTAGATCTCATCCCTCATCAACCGCTAAGGTTCATCCTTAGTTCAGATCAAGAAAAGCACCATAAACCCATAACATGAATATTTTACCTAACAATCCATCAGATATTCAATGCTTGCATCCCTGGCCTAATGATCTTCTCCTCCTTATATACTCTTAGGCCTTTCTCAATACCTTGGACCAAAACCACTTAGGCCAATACCTTGGACAAAATACCTAGGGTCAATACCTTGGACCAATACCCTAGATCAAAATACCTTAGACCAAAACACCTTGTTTTTCCAACATGTATGCACTTTTCCTCCTTTGAAAGTGCGTGTATACGTATACGCTCCTTTTGTTATGTTAACCCGCATGTATTCGCTCCTTGGACAAAGTGAACCAGCGTATACCTCTCTTTCTTCAATCTTTGGAGTCTGATCTGTAATCCTTTGCTATTAACCTATTGCACCGTAATCTGTAATCTGAGTGAGTTGCCATCAAGGACAACACCTGTATCATAAATGCCAACAATCTCCCCCTTTGGACTCTGTTAGCGCTTGAAATTTCACCTCAGGCTGAGAAAGGTAAACCTCAAGGCAACATCAAACCACTTAGCCTCGTAGCTAGCCCTACGGGGCAGGAGAGGGATCTCTCCTGTCTATCTCGATAAAGATCTTCAATGGGTGAGATAACCAATAGGGTAACACTGATTTTAGGCTAGTAAACTGATCAAAAAGGTTGATTTGGGGTTTTTAGGGTTTTTGGTGGAAAATTGAGGGGATGGCAATTTTGGGTGCGGGGATTGGACACAGTTTCTGCAGGGGGTTCTTTGGGGCGAGGTAGGAGACAATATTGATGCCTTTGATTGAGGTGGATGGTCAGGAATGACAGGTGAGGAGCTATGGAGAGCAAACAATAACTTTGAATTCTCCTTAAACAGTAGAAAACATTGAAATTAAACAAACTTAAAAGCAGAGCATGACAATCATGAATTCTACTTTAACACTTCATTTGTTTAATGTGCAGAAGGAAAAGAAAGGAAATGATTCACATAACACACTTACAAGTACATAGAGAAACACACCATCAATACATGCAACCACAAGAATCCCAAAAAGGACTGCAAAACCCTGGTCTTCCTTAGCCAAAAATTGCAGAGATACAGTGAATAATACAATGATAGCTTCTCCCTCAAGAGTCCAACCATGAAAATGAGCAAGAAAGTACATAATATAGATCATCTAACCTCTTTCCCTGCCTCCATGGGTCGAGCTCACTATCCTAGGAGCTGTTTCAACCACTTCTAAACTAAGCACTACAAACTAGGCAGTCAAAACAACTTGCCTCTGTAAGTTAGGAAACCAATTCATTCATTTAATTTTCACCTTTTTCATGAATGAATCTTCTAGAAGAGGTAAATAAGAGTAAAAGTGTCATAAAAGTACATTAATTACATCAAAGAGCATAATAATCCACCCCAAAAAGTCAAACAGGGTCAAACTGCGTTTTTCTGAGCTGTACACTGAAATTTGGAGAAGTTTGCCTGACGGGTCGCGCGCCTTTGGGACCACATTTGGGGCACTTCCAGGTGTCAAAATTGAGCAAGAGTAGGCTTGTTGGAAAATTCTATGAGTCTACTTTCCAACCCAACTGGAATTTATGAATTTGGTGGTCATTTGCCCCTCCAAAATTGCAATCTCCCAAGACTGCTTTCTGCAACTCAAAAATGTGGCAGAAAGTCAATTTTTGCTTGTTTTTTGACTTTCTGGAGGCCCAAAACTTCATAAAATCTCAAGTCCATTGATGAGCATATGTAACTTCTCATGAAAAATCTATAAATTCTGAGTTTTTGCAAAATGGAGTTGCCATGATGTAGGGTCGCGCGGGGGGTGAGACCCGTTAATGGAGAAAACCTGTAAATGGCACAAAAAATTCACAATTGACAAAATTTTCTCCAAATTTCTTGAAATTTGAGCTGAGAGTCCCCAATAAAGTACCATGCTCATTCAAATAGGCTTTGGCCAAAATTTGGAGTGGATCGGGCCTTTTCCGTCGTTTTAGTGCCTTGGCCAACCTCCTTGGATCCGGCGATTGTAATTTTGACATTTCTCTAAAACCATGACACCTGTACAAAAAGTGAAGGAGGTTTTTCTTCTTTGGCATATTGTGGACAAAAACCTCTCTCAGTTTTCCAAAATTCATCTTTGATTGCTCTGGAAAATCATTTGAGTGCGACTTGTCCCGATGTGTGAAACAAGGAATTTTGTCGAAATGGAGCGAAATGAAGGGGATAAGAGGCTTATAAATTCTTTGGGAAATTTTTGGGAGTGGGGAGGGATGTTAGGAAGTAGGGGGAAGTGGAATCTCAGAGATTGAGTGAGGGGAAGGGGTCCAAAAGGACAAAACACAGGCCAAACCTAGAAAATTGCCAGGTTGTAGCTAGAAACTAGGGTTTGTGCAAAATTGAGGAATTTGGCGGATATAAGGGATGGGAAGTGTTTGATAAGGTACTTTAAGGATAGGGGAAGGTGTATGAACATCAGGAAACAAGTTTTGCCGATGATTTGACCTTCCAAGAGAAATTGGCTTCAAAACCCTAGGAGAGGAAAATGACCTTACCTAGACGCAACTGAAGCATGAACAAGGTGTACAATGACTCATTAGACACTGAGATGATAATGACAACGCTATGAATGATGATAGACTCAGCTGAATGATGACATGGACTGACATTTGGACAACTTTAGAATGAGTGAAAGCAAACCCTAGACCTAATGCCTAGTGACCAAATTTTGCTTGAAAACTCTTTGAAATGACAAAATTTGACCTTGACACTTCAAAATCACTTTGTAAGAGAATATTTGATCACTGGAGGAAAGCTGGAAAGACTGACACTAACATTGGCTCCAATGGGGATGGTAGCTCCTTGGAGGTGCCAAGAACCTCAGACCTCTGGGAGAGCAGACCAGCGCCTTCATCCATTGGGCTATGGAGTCATTATTTGACAAACAATACAAGACTTTGGCTCATTTATTGACTAAAACTTGACTGAAAACTGACTGAAACTTAACTGAAATTTGACTCAAACCGACTCGATGGCAAACTGAAATAACTTGAAAAACTCACTCAACAGACCAAACACAAATGACTCATGACTGACTTAAAACAAGACTTTTCAAAGCTTTTTGAAGGGCAGCAGTACATCAAGATTTGAAGTCATGATGACAACCACCTGTGTTTCTTACAAGACAATATACCATCAAACTATATCAAAATGCCAATGCAACCAATCAAGCAGATGCCTTCTTGATTGATTCTTCTTATCAGATCTTCTGGTCAACAGTACAAACCTATAACTGAGCATCCCAAAACATAGCTGACCATGATCTCCTTCATCACTGAACACTGCAATAAACACTATCACTGCTGGCTGCAAAAAACTTGCTAGAGGATCGTGAAAAACATGAAGTTTTTCCATTGCCACCTCCTGCTGAAAGATCAAGGTGTCCTTTGTTTCAAATTCCGATCTAC
Source organism: Pinus tabuliformis (assembly GCA_031772625.1). Taxonomy (NCBI): domain Eukaryota; kingdom Viridiplantae; phylum Streptophyta; class Pinopsida; order Pinales; family Pinaceae; genus Pinus; species Pinus tabuliformis. The sequence continues at coordinate 166,096,444 of CM062811.1, forward strand.
CTTCATCATGTGCTTCAGTAAAAGTATGCTCATAAGCTTCAAAAAACTCCGAACAAATGGATGAGCAGATCTCTTCTTGGAAAAGCATTTCAACACATGAAACATATGAAGAATCTGAAAGGTAATCCTGTATGCTATGATCTTCGGTAGTCAGACAATATGGTAGGTGATCTTCATATGATATGACAGCCGGATTATCATCTTTGTGAAGAAAAACATTATCTGTTTGCTGATCTACAAGACAATCATCTTCTTCAACAGAGGAAGGAGTTTCCCCAACACTTTCCTGACTATGTGTGCACTGCAACTCTGCTGTAGCTTGGGCTGTAACAAGACCTTTCAAAAGCTGATCTATCTCCTCTTCAGACAAAGGAGACAATGCCTTTTGTTCTCTTCTGCTTAAACAGTAATTATCTTCATATGATAGGGCACTCAAACTATCATTTATTACTGAGCTATTGAAAGGAGATTCATCACTTACTTGCACAAAGGTCTCACCTTGTTGTTCATGAACATCTGAATCCAAAACTCTGTCTATGATCGCAACAGCAGAGCTCTCTTTGATGGGCTTCAGCACAAGATATGCTTGGTCATCATAATTTGAATATAGTTCTGAAGTAGCTGACTGGGCATTATCACAATCTACAATCAGCACTGGACTTACTTGCATGCTGTTGTCTTCTGTGGGCAGATCTGAAATGTCATTCTCCCTTTCATCATTTTCAGCCATATGAAAATCTTCAGCCTGTTGATCTTGACAAGTATCCTCTAAGATTTCTGTGTGCTGCTGAAACGGATTTTCATATAGAGCCTCCATAATCTCAACGTCCATAAAATTATCATCTTCATAATATTTCTAGAGGTTTTCAATAAAAGTTGAAGCATGTTTGCAACAGTCATGAACCAAATTTAATGATGGATAAGAGTCCTTATATCGTTCAATGAACATAGCATGAAAATCCTTTAAACAGTAAATACAAGCAGGTGGCAAACTTTCATACCATGATTGGGCTTTACCTTCCAGAGTGGCCAAGAATATCTTCATCAAGCAATCTTCAGGAAAATCCACCTTCAACTTGCGAATATGCATATGAAATCTAACTAGATGTAAAGCAGCATCCTTCTTACCATCATCATTAAATGTAGGCAAATTCCTTGACCAATCTACCTTCGGAATTTTATTCGGAAAACCTGGAATGTGATCTCGGCTCAAGGGAGCATATCTTCTTGCAATTCGATCCATCTTGAAAAGCTCAAAGCTACTAGTCTTCCTGCAGTGAAGTCACCATGAAGCATTGATCTCTGGAGTTTTAAGTGAAGGAGTCGCCAGTGAATGATTTCAGCCTTTCAAGTGTCTAATCGTTGTCCACAATCAACAATCAGATCTAAACTTGATACATGTACTGGGGTGAAATGCAAATGAAGTGTTGTATTCACAAGCTCACGGAGATTGACTGAAGCAGCATTTATCTACTTCCGCTAATGCAAAGCAAAAGCGTTTCGAAGGCTACCTGGCATAACTTCAGGCTCCGTCTAAGACTTATGAAACAAACACATCAATCAACAGACAAGTTTTTTCTCCCCAGTATGGTCGCCAATATGTTAGCACTTGAAATTTCACCTCAGGCTGAGAAAGGTAAACCTCAAGGCAACATCAAATCACTTAGCCTCGTAGCTAGCCCTACGGGGCAGGAGAGGGCTCTCTCCGGTCTATCTCGATAAAGATATTCAATGGGCAAGATAACCAATAGGGTAACACTGATTTTAGGCTAGTAAACTGATCAAAAAGGTTGATTTGGGGATTTTAGGGTTTTTGGTGGAAAATTGAGTGGATGGCAATTTTGGGTGCGGGGATTGGACACAGTTTCTGCAGGGAGTTCTTTGGGGCGAGGTAGGAGACAATATTGATGCCTTTGATTGAGGTGGATGGTCAGGAATGACAGGTGAGGAGCTAAGGAGAGCAAACAATAACTTTGAATTCTCCTTAAACAGTAGAAAACATTGAAATTAAACAAACTTAAAAGCAGAGCATGACAATCATGAATTCTACTTTAACACTTCATTTGTTTAATGTGCAGAAGGAAAATAAAGGAAATGATTCACATAACACACTTACAAGTACATAGAGAAACACACCATCAATACATGTAACCACAAGAATCCCAAAAAGGACTGCAAAACCCTGGTCTTCCTTAGCCAAAAATTGCAGAGATACAGTGAATAATACAATGATAGCTTCTCCCTCAAGAGTCCAACCATGAAAATGAGCAAGAAAGTACATAATATAGATCATCTAACCTCTTTCCCTGCCTCCATGGGTCGAGCTCACTATCCTAGGAGCTATTTCAACCACTTCTAAACTAAGCACTACAAACTAGGCAGTCAAAACAACTTGCCTCTATAAGTTAGGAAACCAATTCATTCATTTAATTTTCACCTTTTTCATGAATGAATCTTCTAGAAGAGGTACATAAGAGTAAAAGTGTCATAAAAGTACATTAATTACATCAAAGAGCATAATAATCCACCCCAAAAATTCAAACAGGGTCAAACTGCGTTTTTCTGAGCTGTACACTGAAATTTGGAGAAGTTTGCCTGACGGATCGCGCGCCTCTGCCTGACGGGTCGCGCGCCTTTGGGACCACATTTGGGGCACTTCTAGGTGTCCAAATTGAGCAAGAGTAGGCTTGTTGGAAATTTCTGTGAGTCTACTTTCCAACCCAACTGGAATTTCTGAATTTGGTGGTCATTTTCCCCTCCAAAATTGCAATCTCCCAAGACTGCTTTCTGCAACTCAAAAATGTGGCAGAAAGTCAATTTTTGCTTGTTTTTTGACTTTCTGGAGGCCCAAAACTTCTTAAAATCTCAAGTCCATTGATGAGCACATGTAACTTCTCATGAAAAATTTAGAAATGCTGAGTTTTTTCAAAATGGAGTTGCCATGATGTAGGGTCGCGCGGGGGGTGAGACCCGTTAATGGAGAAAACCTGTAAATGGCACAAAAAATTCACAATTGACAAAATTTTCTCCAAATTTCTTGAAATTTGAGCTGAGAGTCCCCAATAAAGTACCATGCTCATTCAAAGAGGCTTTGGCCAAAATTTGGAGTGGATCGGGCCTTTTCCGTCGTTTTAGTGCCTTGGCCAACCTCCTTGGATCCGGCGATTGTAATTTTGACATTTCTCTAAAACCATGACACCTGTGCAAAAAGTGAAGGAGGTTTTTCTTCTTTGGCATATTGTGGACAAAAACCTCTCTCAATTTTCCAAAATTAATCTTTGATTGCTCTGGAACATCATTTGAGTGCGACTTGTCCCGATGTGTGAAACAAGGAATTTTGTCGAAATGGAGCGAAATGAAGGGGATAAGAGGCTTCTAAATTCTTGGGGAAATTTTTGGGAGTGGGGAGGGATGTTAGGAAGCAGGGGGAAGTGGAATCTCAGAGATTGAGTGAGGGGAAGGGGTCCAAAAGGACAAAACACAGGCCAAACCTAGAAAATTGCCAAGTTGTAGCTAGAAACTAGGGTTTGTGCAAAAATGAGGAATTTGGCGGATCTAAGGGATGGGAAGTGTTTGATAAGGTACTTTAAGGATAGGGGAAGGTGTATGAACATCAGGAAACAAGTTTTGCCAATGATTTGACCGTCCAAGAGAAATTGGCTTCAAAACCCTGGGAGAGGAAAATGACCTTACCTAGGTGCAACTGAAGCATAAACAAGGTGTACAATGACTCATTAGACACTGAGATGATAATGAAAACAATATGAATGATGATAGACTCAGCTGAATGATGACATGGACTGACATTTGGACAACTTTAGAAGGAGTGAAAGCAAACCCTAGACCTAATTCCTAGTGACCAAATTTTGCTTGAAAACCCTTTGAAATGACAAAATTTGACCTTGACACTTCAAAATCACTTTGTAAGAGAATATTTGATCACTGGAGGAAGGCTGGAAAGACTGACACTAACAGACTCGATGGCAACAACAACACCAAGACACTCTCCCCCTTTTACATCAAGGGAAAAGGGCAGACCAAGATATTCTCCCCCTGAGTACAAGCGGAAATTTTTTATTAAGATCCCCCTTTGTACATGCTTAGATGCACTAAACCGTCCATGCTCCCCCTGAGCACATGCAGAGTCTACAAAAATATTTTCAAAAGAATAACATGACTCTATAACTCAACTAAGTGAGTATGACCTTCCTATCACCAATGACTCATATATACATCAATCTTCCAATCAAGTGGGGATACACCAATTTTGACTCATCCACCCAACCAAGTGGTGATATACCAAATGGCTGAAATAGAAATTATTACACAATCCTTCCCATGCAAAGTGGAGTTACAAATTAGGTCTTTTCATGACCTTTACATAAAATGATATACATGACATTTATAACAGGGACCAACAATCTAAACAAGACCATGATAGTCATCAGCAACTATCATACACCATATATAATATGTACCATCAGCATCTGTCAGTAGCATCAAGATCAACAACCTGTATATGTGCATCATCAAAAGAGTCATCTGAATCAAAACAACTATGTGGATCAAGCAATATAAGCATCTTCAAGTGGCAAGATCTTCTAACAATGCATTATTAGAAGCATATGCTCCCCCTGAACCTGTGCCAACTGTTCATTATCAGATCTGATCATTGCAAATATCAGTGAGAATCATCAAGGCATCATCCTTAATCAAATATACATCAAATTTTTAACACCTTAACTCATTTCCACATATCATCAGTAGATTGTAACTGTTAGCGCTTGAAATTTCACCTCAGGCTGAGAAAGGCAAACCTCAAGGCAACATCAAACCACTTAGCCTCGTAGCTAGCCCTACGGGGCTGGAGAGGTCTCTCTCCGGTCTATCTCGGTGAAATCTTCAATGGATGAGATGACCAATAGGGTAACACTGATTTTAGGCTAGTAAACTGATCAAAAAGGTTGATTTAGGGTTTTTAGGGTTTTTGGTGGCAATTTGAGGGGATGGAAATTTTGGGTGCGGGGATTGGACATAGTTTCTGCAGGGGGTTCTTTGGGGCGAGGTAGGAGACAGTATTGATGCTTTTGATTGAGGTGGATGGTCCGGAATGACAGGTGAGGAGCTAAGGAGAGCAAACAATAACTTTGAATTCTCCTTAAACAGTAGAAAACATTGAAATTAAACAAACTTAAAAGCAGAGCATGATAGTCATGAATTCTTACTTTAACACTTCGTTTGTTTAATGTGCAGAAGGAAAAGAAAGGAAATGATTCACATAACACACTTACAGGTACATAGAGAAACACACCATCAATACATGTAACCACAAGAATCCCAAAAAGGACTGCAAAACCCTGGTCTTCCTTAGCCAAAAATTGCAGAGATACAGTGAATAATACAATGATAGCTTATCCCTCAAGAGTCCAACCCTGAAAATGAGCAAGAAAGTACATAATATAGATGATCTAACCTCTTTCCCTGCCTCCATGGGTCGAGCTCACTATCCTAGGAGCTGTTTCAACCACTTCTAAACTAAGCACTACAAACTAGGCAGTCAAAACAACTTGCCTCTATAAGCTAGGAAACCAATTCATTCATTTAATATTTACCCTTTTCATGAATGAATCTTCTAGAAGTGTTACATAAGAGTAAAAGTGTCTTAAAAGTACAATAATTACATCAAAGAGAATCATAATTCACCCCAAAAAGTCAAACTGGGTCAAACTGCGTTTTTCTGAGCTGTACAGTGCATTTTGGAAAAATCTGCCTGATGGGTCGCGCGCCTTTGGAGCCACTTTTGGGGCACTTTCAGGTCTCCAAATTGGGCAAGAGTAGGCTTGTTGGAAAGGTCTATGAGTCTACTTTCCAACCCAACTGGAATTTTTGAATTTGGAGTTCATTTGCCCTATCAAAAATCAAATCTCCCAAGACTGCTTTCTGTAACTCAAAAAAGTGGCAGAAAGTCATTTTTTGCTAGTTTTTTGACTTTCTGGAGGCCCAAAACTTCACCAAATCTCAAGTCCATCCATGAGCATGTGTAACTTTGCATGAAAAATCTAGAAATGCTGAGTTTTTTCCAAATGGAGTTGCCATGATGAAGGGTCGCGCAAGGGGTGAGACCCGTTAATGAGCAAAAACCTGTAAATTGCCTGAAAAATCAAAATTGACCCAAAATTTTCAAAATTTCTTGGGATTTGTGCTGTGGCTGGGCTATTTAGTGCCTTGGTCCTTCAGTGAGGCCTCAGCCAAGATATGGAGGGGATTGGGCCTCTTTCTCCCTTTTTGTGCCTTGGCCAACCGCCTTTGAAACATTTTCATCTTTGCCTTGCACACATGCATTCTTGCCCAGTAATGGTTCTTCATGTTCCTCAGCAATTTCTTCTCTTGGTTGGCCTTAGCCAACAGCCTCTCCAAGTGTGCATTTACCCGGATGAGCATGGACTCTCGGTCAGCGGGCAATGGATCACCAGTCTTCTCCGGTTCAAAATGCGGTCACTACGAATCCTCCACAGCTCATCAAGTGCTTGCTCATCTTCCAACTGTTTGTTGCGCTGCTCGAGGTATGTGATGGTCCATTGTGCCCCCTCTAATCTCCTCTGCAAGGCATCATTTTCAGCTCTGAGATGCTGAATGATCTCCTTTGCCTCTCGGCTAGGAGAACTGACATCAAGATCAATAAGCTCTATATCCGGAACACCTGATGGTCCCTCATCAATCTTGGGCTGTTTGCCCCTCCCTCATACCTGTGCTGGTGAAGAAAGCGAGGCCCCTTCCACCTGATGTGGAGATAACACTCGCTGAGCCGATGAAGAAGGCGAGACCCCTTCCACCTGCTGTGGAGAAAGTACTCGCCTGGCTGCTGCAAATAAGGCCCTCTGGCCTCTCTGATAAGTAACCAAAGGTGAGGAGCTGACATGTCTAGTGACAGAGATGTCATGCTGCTGTGATGGTCCTCCCTCCTCATGAATAACCTCAGGATGTGGCGGTGATGGTGCTGTGAAAAGCTCACGAGAGATGAAATCCTCCCATGAGATGCCCTGCTGAGCCAACTGATGTAATACCACTAGCTGAATCAAACCATAATGATAAAGGCTCCTGTACTGCTGTACCGGGGTCTTCCTCTGCATCATGGACACCATCTTCTCAATGTTCTAATAGAAGAAAACAGGGATGTTCATCATCCTCACTCGGGTGAAGTGCATCAAGAGGCGAATATGGTATGAATATACCTGTGAAAATCTGCCCTCACAGGTAAAATAGTGCATGATGAGCCTCATCATGGGAGCATACTCGCTCCTGAGAAACCTGAATGGAAACACACCTGCCAAATGTCTCATGAATGGTGGCCGGACAAAAGGCTCAAAGTGAACACTATCCAGCACCTTGCGCTTATTCCATATCTCCCCGACATTTGGTATCCCTGTAGCCTGTGCAATCACCTCGGGTGTCAAAGTGAAGTCCACCCTGCAAGGTTGACATGTCCATCATGCAAGTGTAAAACAAAAAGGCGAGCCAACTCTCGGTGGTGCTGAATCCGAGAGATCCTCTCACAAAACTCATAGCAAGACATGTACTGGAAACATGAGACTGCCATAGGACAAGCTTGTAACTCTGTCAAAGAAGTGGGCTCCTCTCTCCTGTGATGGCCACCTTTTCCACCCTTATGTGGCTTCCTCTGTACCTCAATCTCGGAAACGGGTGCTTGGTCATCATTCTGCTCATATGTTTCGGTTTCCGACATTGTTTAAGAAGCAGAGTGGACAAAATGTACTGCTGTTTCTGCCTTTAAAAGTGTTGATTTATTTGTTGTTTCAAGGGGACAAGGAACATGAGGGGAAAGTTAGGGAAGGGACATTTTTGAAAGGAAAATGGGAATACATGTATATAACAGGGAATTTAGGGAAAACATTGCAAAAAAAATCATTGCATATGCATCATCAAATTCATGTGTTTACATGGGCATATGGAGAGGTAGGGTTAGGGTTTGAGTTTTAGTGTTTAGGGAGAGGGGTAGGGTTTGTATTTCTTTTACAAATTAGCAAGGGAAATTACATGGAAATACAAGGAAAGTGAAAAGGGGAAAGAGGAAAATAATTACAAGGGAAAAACCATGAAACAGCAATAAACCCTAGCACACTTTTACAATGTAACATACAGCCATATGGAGGTCTTGCTCTTGCACAATTTGATCTTCAACAACAAATGCATAATGTCCCTCTAATATAATCAGCAACCATTTCAAAGTTTGGAGAACCTACCTCAAGCAATTTGATGATTTGGAGGGTGCTTGAACGAATTTGCAGTTAGTTTGAAAGGGAGGTCGCTGACGGGTCGCGCGCCTCACCCAACGGGTCGCGCGCGCCTGACGGGTCGCGCCCGTTATGAAATTACACTGCGGGATGAGCTCTGACGGGTCGCGCGCCGTTGACGGGTCGCGCGCCTTGCCTGACGGGTCACGCGCCTGTCCTGCTCCCCAATTTCGACCAGTTTCACTCAAAACTGCTTGGATGCTCGCCCAATCTCTCTTGCAAGTGTCTTGGATGCATAATGAGGGTAAAAGGAGGGAGATTGGGCTTATATAAGCTTTATTTGAATAAATTTCATGCTCAAACCCACTTTCTAATGTTTCTTTTTGACACTTTATAAAACTGACTTTTTTGGTTTCCTTTGTCCTGAAATTGACTCATTTAGTGCTTTTGCTTGATTCTTTTGCAGGGAGATCATCTGAGGGATCTTGGCAAGGGAGCCAGGGTTACATGCTGTCCTTTGAAAACTTTTGAATTTTTACATTTTTTGCAAAATCATTTAAAAATGACCTTGGCTTTAAAAACAGAGTTTTTAAATCCAAGGTGAAGATTAACTGTACAAAAGAGAAATTTGCGAAGAAACACCATTAAAACCATCCCTTTGGCTTGCTGAGCACTTATTGACCTTCAGAGACATGACCTTGTAAACCATTTTGACCAAAACCCTAGACCTAGGAATTTGACCTCAAGACAAGACAAGACAAGCTTGAAAGTGACTAAGGACTGAAATGACCTGATCCAGCAATGCCAAGAGGGGGACAAAGACACCAGCTCCTCCATCAGGGTTATGGCATGCCTAATGGGATGCAAAAATTGACACTGATGAGACACCTATTTATGTAAATGCAAAGAGCTTTGATCATTGATGGAGGGCGACAAGACCGACTCTAACATTGGCTCCAATGGGGATGGTAGCTCCTTGGAGGTACCAAGAACTTTAGACCTCTGGGAGAGCAGACCAGTGCTTTATCATCATTGGGCAATGGAGTCAACTTTTACGCATGTGGACCAAATTTGGATAACTTTATTGAGTTTGACAATTGACTGAAATTTAAACTAACTTTGACACAAACCGACTCACTTTATGCAGAAAATAAACTGACTGAAACAACTTGAAAAACTCACACCAACTAATCATCATCTTCAGAATTATAGCCTTCACCGCGAGCCCCAGACTAAAGATGGGAGATCAGTTCACACTTGCTGCAGAATAAAAGTAAAATGGTAATTACAATGAGAGTGATTAGAGCAGAAAATGCTCAAGCATGATACCTTTTGAGCAGCCGGCCATTCACCGACCCACCAAGACATTCATCACCATTCATTTCTTTGAGAAGAAAAGCATTTGGACCACGGTATGCTGCAATTTTGTAGGGACCTTTCCACAAGTTGTCGAATTTTCCATGTTTCCCTTTGTCTTCATTTCAGGCATCCCATCTCAAAACAACATCATCTATCTGAAAATCATCTGATTTGGCCTTTTTGTCATAGATTTTCTTTATGCGCTCCTGCAACTTAAGGGAATTTTGATGAACCTCCTCTCGTGTCTGCTGTAAATGAATCATTTGACTAATCCGCCGTTGCATGGGATCCTCCTCACCACTAGCTTCTTGAAACAACTTGGCTACTGGAACACTAAGTGAAGTAGGAAACACTGCATCTACTCCATAAACCAGTTCAAAGGGTGACATACCAATTGACTTCTTTTGACTTACCCGATCAGCCCATAATGCATTTACTAACTTTTTGTGCCAGCTCTTCTTATTTATTTCCAGCAATTTCTTTATGATGTTCACTAGAGATTTGTTCGAAGATTCAGCCAGCCCATTACCTTGCGGATGGTAGGCGGTCGAATGCCCCAAGATGATGTTATATTTATAGCAAAAATCAACCATTTTCTTCGATTTGAATGCTGCTGCATTATCTGTAATCAACTTATGTGGACAGCCGAAACGTGACAATATGTTATTCTCAAGAAAAGAAATAATTACCGAATCCGTGGCCTACCAGGTGGGAATGGCTTCAATCCACTTCATGAAGTAATCTGTGGCGGTCAAGATCCATCGATGCTGCCCGGAAGATGCTGGGTGGATTTCACCAATAAAATCCAAGCCCCATTGCTGAAATGGTGCGCTGATTTCAATGGGCTTGAGAGGCAACGGCTGTAATTTCTGCTTTCCTTGAAAAATTTGACATTCGTGACAACTCTTAACTACTTTATATACATCAAAAAATAAATAAGGCCAATAAAAACCAGCTCTCAATATCTTATTAGCCGTGGTCTTCCAAAACAAGTGACCCCCACAGTCACCTTTATGGAAATCTTCTACTGTTGTCTTAGCTTCTTCTTCGACCAAACAGTTCAGCAATATGCCACCGAGGTCTTTCCAATAAAGTGCAGATTTGATAATACAAAATTTGGCAGCCTTTAGTTTCAATGTTCTAGCTTTGTTTCTAGGCATCCCAGGGGGTGAAGACAAATTTTGAAGCACATATACTATATCAGCATACCAAGCAGAGGACACAAAGATATCGGATACCTGTAGAGCTGAATTTTCTTCGTCTTCATCGGACAAGGCAGCAATCAAATTGATGTCTAGGACATGGAGATTCGTTTCAGCCATCAACTTAGCAAGACCTTGACCCTTGATCAACTTGGTAGGTTTAATTTCCACATCATATTCTAATAGTGTAGCAATCCACTTACCCCTTCTTCCTTCCGGTTCCGTTTGTACTAAAACATCCTTAACAGCTGCATTGGGAACATATGCCAAAATATGAGAATTTAGTATGTACACCCGGAAATATTTCAAAGCTTTTATCAGCGCCAATGCTTGCTTCTCAATGATATTATAATTCAGCGCTCCATCCCTTATGATACGGCTGAAAAAGGCTATGGGCTTCTCGACTCCATCTCTCTTTTGCATCAACACGGCTGCCAATGTATGCTCAGAAGCAAATGAAAACAAAATAAAATCTTGGGTATAATCTGGGCTGATCAAAGTTGGAGCTGAAGACAAGATTACCTTTACCAAGTTAAAAGACTTCACCGCCTCTTCGGTCCATTTGAGCTCGCTGTCCTTTTTTAACATGTTGGTTATCTCTCTAAGATGTTCGGCAAGATTGGGAATAAAGCGGCGCAGAAAATTCAATTTACCATTAAAAGACTGAATTTCTTTCTTGCTACGGGGCTGCTCTAATTGCTGAATTGCTTCCACCCGTGCAGGATCTATACGAATGCCATCTTTAGAAATAATATGACCCAACAGCTTGCCTTCGCTCATAGCAAAAAGACTCTTCTTCGGATTCAATGAGATACCATACTTTCTGCACTTTTGAAACACCTTAGTCAAATGAAACAAATGCTCATCATCAGATTTAGAAAACACGGTCAGATCATCAAGATAAACAACCAAAAAGACATCCTTCTCATTTGCAAAGGCCATGTCCATTGCCCGCTGAAATGTGGCACCCGCGTTCTTCAATCCAAACGGCATCTTGGCATAATGAAATGTACCCCACGGAGTAGTAAATGCTGTCTTGTCACGGTCATCTTCATGTACCAAAATCTGATTATACCCGGAATAACCATCAAGCAATGACATCCTAGACGCCCCCACTACCCGCTGCAATATATGGTCCATTTTGGGCAGCGGATAGTTGTCCTTTAGTGACACTTTGTTTAGATTTCTGAAGTCTATACACAAGCGAATTTCGCCGGTCTTCTTTCTCACGGGCACCAAGTTGGAAATCCAATCAGAAAACCGGATTGGCACTATGATTCCAGACTTATATAACCTATTGACTTCCTTCTCGATCAATGGCAGCAACTTAGGATTAATTCTTCTCAACTTTTGTCGGAAAGGCTTTTGATTTGGCTTTATGGGAATGGTATGCTGAATGATACTTGTGTCATAAGTTTTCAAATCTGAATAGTCCCATGCAAAAACATTAGAAAACGAAGACAATAATCTGATATACTCTTTCTTTACCTTTGGCGGCAATGCTTTCGAGAGCTTCACCATCTTTGGATTTTCAGCTGTCCCAAGATTCACATATTCAACACCTTCTTCCGTTGGCCTCAAAGTTGGTTTGCGGGCCACATCATCTTGATCGAACAATTCTTCCAAAGGAATTAATCCTTTAGGAATGTAATTGTCCTTGAGCTGCAACACATCCATCTGATTTACTCCTTCAGCTTCCGTGTCTATTGAGATGTCTTCGAATTTACCCTTAATTTGCAGAAAATCTTTGATTTCTTCGTCATCTTGGAAAACTTGCCAACACCTTTGATTATCTGGAACTGTAGGACGATGCTTCACATATATCTCAAATTTATTGCTGGAATTCATGGGTATTTTCAGATTACTTGCTGCCTTAGCCAATGCATCCGCAACACCATTTTGAATCCGGGGCACACATGTCAAAGTATGTTCTGAAAACAGTTTTAAGATATCTAGGACAGCATTCCGATATGCTCGCATACGAGGATGTTTGGCCTGAAATTCACCTTTCACTTGCTTGATAACCAACTCAGAGTCTCCATCTACCGCTATCTTCTTTGCCTTTAACTTCCGAAGGATTTTCAGACCAGCAATAAGAGCCTCATATTCTGCCTCATTATTTGAACAATCAAATGCCAATTTATATGAACATACCCGTACCTTGCTTGGAACTTGGTTTTGAACTGAAAATGGGCTTCGAATCCACACACCTATACCAGCACCATCGCTGCCCACCGCACCATCAAAATCCATGGTCTAAAGACCATCTTCATCATCTTCTAAGTGCTGAAAATGTGATGTCGATGCATTCTCTGTTTGTTGCCCATTTATTTCAGCTGATGGCTTTATGACAACAGACCTTTCTTCACTTTCCTTTCTCAAAACTTCTCTGAAATTTTCTGAAATGTCTGGTATATCTTCTGCTTGAACTAACTGACTATCTATCTCATTAAAATTGTCCACAAACAAAACAAAAGATTCTAAATCTGTTTGTACATAATTTACAGGATGATTGACGGGCTTTTCCTTACTAGTGATCATGTATTTCATCTTTTGCTCCCTATATAACTTCCGCATCTGACCAAAAACTGGAATTGTAGCATAGGAAAAATCGAGCTGAAGTGTACCTTTGAGCTTGGCTCCCCATGACCTCGAAAGCAACATGCCAAATCGCGGAGGAATATCCGCCACCACCACGTCCATCAAAACATTCTTTGCTGGAATTTGATCTAGACTCACCACCAAGTCCTTGATCAAACCAATACATTTCACCCAGCAGGAATCAAACGAATATAAATCATGATACTTCCTTGTGATGTCAAGTCCCAGCTTCTCCATAATTGCTTTGGGCATCAAGTTATGTGACGCTCCCAAATCAAACATGGCATTATGTAGCACGTACTCATGTAGTCGCAAACTGATATAGAATGGAGGAACATCACTCTCGGGAGACTCACCATCTAAAGCAGGCCCAAAAATCAGCTCAGGCCGATCATCTTCTACATTCACCGTGTCTAGCATTGGATCGAAATTCAGCATCTTGGAAATCTGACCTCGGTAACTGTTGTTCTTCATGATTTCCGTCAAGGGAATAGACAACTTTAACTTTGCAATCTCATTCTCCAAACTGAAAGCTGAAACCTTCTCACCTTCTTTGGCCGGATTATCTCGCTTTTCACTTCTATCTCTTGGTGCATTTGATGGTTGGTCTATTTTGCTTGCTGATAATGATTGGCCTGCTGGAGGATCGATTATTTCTTTCCCTTTTTTCTGCGGGACAACAAAACCATTCTTTGCCGAAGCTTATGTTCTCTTCTGGATGGGATTTATGGGAACAGCTCGGTTTCTCAATTGCCTTTGCTGACCTTGCTGGGCTGATAAAGCATGCAAATACCCTCTTTGATACTCTTCGGATTCTTCTTCAAGTATTGCATCGTTTGACAAAATATAATGCTCATCTTGGGGAATGATGGAATTACTCACCAACTCATCTTCTTCTGTAATATAAGTGGGCATATCATCAGGAGTGAAGAAGTGATTTTCCTCTCCAACATTATCACCTTCATCCTCTGATTCTTGGCTAACAAAATTCTGCTGAAAAGGAGGTTTCATTTGCTGCTGAACTGCTGCCTCTTGTGCCTTTGTTTCACGCTGCTTGATCCTATATTGTTGCTGCTGTTGACCTCTGAAATTTGGATTACGAATCTGAGGCTCCGGCTTGTCAATATGAACATTTTCAAATGCCCTTTTAAGCTGTTCAAGTTCACGGAGAACCTGATTTGATGTGGATGCTTCCTCCTTGATTGTGACTCGCTTTTCAGCCTTCATTCTTGCTCTTTTGTCATTTAAGTTTGCCTCAACGCTGACAGCAATCTTCTGCATATCCTCCAAGGTAGGAGGATCTCTATCTCTCAATGAATAAGCCATCTTCGGATCAAAACCATCCTGGAACTTAAGAAGTGCTGATTTTCTAGATGGCCTCAAATCATCAGGAATAGCATTATAAACTGTATTGAATCTGATTATGTAATCTTGAACGGACTCACCCGGATTACGCTTGAGATTGTTGTATTCGGCATTAATCTGAAGCGGATCTTTTCTGATTTCCCATCGATCTAAAAACTGATTCTGAAGTGCTTCCAAGGTGGCAATGCTATTAGCTGTCAACCCTCTGAACCATTTTCTAACTTCTCCTGCAAATGTTTGCACGAACAACCGCATGGTAACATCTTCTTCATCTAACTCATATAGATCAAAGAAAGTGGTCATTTTGTCAATATGTTGCTGAGCAGTAATACTTTTTGGAGTGCCATCAAACATGGGAATTTTACTTTGATAATCAGCTGGCATATCATGAAGATTTGCAGGCAAAGCAAGTGGGGCAAACCGGGCAGCCATTGCTTTAGGAGGAGGAGTAGGATGAGTATGAGGAGGAGGAGCTGTGATAGCAGGGACTATAATAAGAGGAGCTGTAGTTTGTGGAGTTGGGGGAGTTGGAGGGGTAGGAGAAGTAGGAGGGGTATGGGGTGTAGAAGGAGAACCGACTGTGGATTCGGGATAGGTGATTATAGGCGAAACTGAAACATAAGGAGGATAAGATTCTTCGTGAGCCGTGATAGTGGATCCAATATGATCAGAGATATTCTCAACAAAATCAGCAAGGGTAGTAGCTTGAATATGCGTCTGGAGATGTCTCAAGATGAAATTTTCGACCAATTTGTTATGTTTCTCAAATTCAATAGCAGCTGCAAAATCAGGGTCAAGGACTAGAGAATCGAGCGCACTTTCAGACTTGGCTTTAAATAGAGACAACTCAAAACTTTCGTCAAAATCTAGATCTTCGAGATAATCAAAAATAGCTGGGCATGAATGAGATTTGAAAATGGGTCTAGGATCTGTAGCCAGCGTGTTTTTCTCAAAAAGACTAGGAAAGAAAAACCATTCAGCCGGTGAAAAATCTCAACCTATCATCAACGGCTCAGAGTTAACAATTATACTGGGATAAAGTGTCAATGAAGCGCTACGTTCACAAGCTCACGGAGATTGACTGAAGCAGCGTTTATCTACTAACGTTGATGTAAAACAAGAGCGTTTTCGAAGGCTACCTGGCATAACTTCAGGCTCCGTCTAAGACTTATGAAATAACACGACAATGAGCAAACGATTAATATGTTCTCCCCAGTATGGTCGCCAGTATGTTAGCGCTTGAAATTTCACCTCAGGCTGAGAAAGGTAAACCTCAAGGCAACATCAAACCACTTAGCCTCGTAGCTAGCCCTACGGGGCTGGAGAGGGCTCTCTCCGGTCTATCTCAATGAAATCTTCAATGGATGAGATGACCAATAGGGTAACACTGATTTTAGGCTAGTAAACTGATCAAAAAGCTTGATTTAGGGTTTTTAGGGTTTTTGGTGGCAATTTGAGGGGATGGCAATTTTGGGTGCGGGGATTGGACACAGTTTCTGCAGGGGGTCCTTTGGGGCGAGGTAGGAGACAGTATTGATGCTTTTGATTGAGGTGGATGGTCTGGAATGACAGGTGAGGAGCTAAGGAGAGCAAACAATAACTTTGAATTCTCCTTAAACAGTAGAAAACATTGAAATTAAACAAACTTAAAAGCAGAGCATGACACTCATGAATTCTTACTTTAACACTTCGTTTGTTTAATGTGCAGAAGGAAAAGAAAGGAAATGATTCACATAACACACTTACAGGTACATAGAGAAACACACCATCAATACATGTAACCACAAGAATCCCAAAAAGGACTGCAAAACCCTGGTCTTCCTTAGCCAAAAATTGCAGAGATACAGTGAATAATACAATGATAGCTTATCCCTCAAGAGTCCAACCCTGAAAATGAGCAAGAAAGTACATAATATAGATGATCTAACCTCTTTCCCTGCCTCCATGGGTCAAGCTCACTATCCTAGGAGCTATTTCAACCACTTCTAAACTAAGCACTACAAACTAGGCAGTCAAAACAACTTGCCTCTATAAGCTAGGAAACCAATTCATTCATTTAATATTTACCCTTTTCATGAATGAATCTTCTAGAAGTGTTACATAAGAGTAAAAGTGTCTTAAAAGTACAATAATTACATAAAAGAGAATCATAATTCACCCCAAAAAGTCAAACTGGGTCAAACTGCGTTTTTCTGAGCTGTACAGTGCATTTTGGAAAAATCTGCCTGACGGGTCGCGCGATCCTGTCTGACGGGTCGCGCGCCTTTGGAGCCACTTTTGGGGCACTTTCAGGTGTCCAAATTGGGCACGAGTAGGCTTGTTGGAAAGGTCTGTGAGTCTACTTTCCAACCCAACTGGAATTTTTGAATTTGGAGTTCATTTGCCCTGTCAAAAATCAAATCTCCCAAGACTGCTTTCTGTAACTCAAAAAAGTGGCAGAAAGTCATTTTTTGCTAGTTTTTTTACTTTCTGGAGGCCCAAAACTTCACCAAATATCAAGTCCATCCATGAGCATGTGTAACTTTGCATGAAAAATCTGGAAATGCTAAGTTTTTGCCAAATGGAGTTGCCATGATGAAGGGTCGCGCGGGGGGTGAGACCCGTTAATGAGCAAAAACCTGTAAATTGCCTGAAAAATCAAAATTGACCCAAAATTTTCAAAATTTCTTGGGATTTGTGCTGTGGCTGGGCTATTTAGTGCCTTGGTCCTTCAGTGAGGCCTCAGCCAAGATATGGAGGGGATCGGGCCTCTTTCTCCCTTTTTGTGCCTTGGCCAACCGCCTTTGAAACATTTTCATCTTTGCCTTGCACACATGCATTCTTGCCCATAATGGTTCTTCATGTTCCTCAGCAATTTCTTCTCTTGGTTGGCCTTAGCCAACAGCCTCTCCAAGTGTGCATTTACCCGGATGAGCATGGACTCTCGGTCAGCGGGCAATGGATCACCGGGTCTTCTCCGGTTCAAAATGTGGTCACTACGAATCCTCCACAGCTCATCAAGTGCTTGCTCATCTTCCAACTGTTTGTTGCGCTGCTCGAGGTATGTGATGGTCCATTGTGCCCCCTCTAATCTCCTCTGCAAGGCATCATTTTCAGCTCTGAGATGCTGAATGATCTCCTTTGCCTCTCGGCTAGGAGAACTGACATCAAGATCAATAAGCTCTATATCCGGAACACCTGATGGTCCCTCATCAATCTTGGGCTGTTTTCCCCTCCCTGGTACCTGTGCTGGTGAAGAAAGCGAGGTCCCTTCCACCTGATGTGGAGATAACACTCGCTGAGCCGATGAAGAAGGCGAGACCCCTTCCACCTGCTGTGGAGAAAGTACTCGCCTGGCTGCTGCAAATAAGGCCCTCTGGCCTCTCTGATAAGTAACCAAAGGTGAGGAGCTGACATGTCTAGTGACAGGGATGTCATGCTGCTGTGATGGTCCTCCCTCCTCATGAATAACCTCAGGATGTGGCGGTGATGGTGCTGTGAAAAGCTCACGAGAGATGAAATCCTCCCATGAGATGCCCTGCTGAGCCAACTGATGTAATACCACTAGCTGAATCAAACCATAATGATAAAGGCTCCTGTACTGTTGTGCCGGGGTCTTCCTCTGCATCATGGACACCATCTTCTCAATGTTCTGATAGAAGAAAACAGGGATGTTCATCATCCTCACTCGGGTGAAGTGCATCAAGAGGCGAATATGGTATGAATATACCTGTGAAAATCTGCCCTCACAGGTAAAATAGTGCATGATGAGCCTCATCATGGGAGCATACTCGCTCCTGAGAAACCTGAATGGAAACACACCTGACAAATGTCTCATGAATGGTGGCCGGACAAAAGGCTCAAAGTGAACACTATCCAGCACCTTGCGCTTATTCCATATCTCCCCGACATTTGGTATCCCTGTAGCCTGTGCAATCACCTCGGGTGTCAAAGTGAAGTCCACCCCGGCAAGGTTGACATGTCCATCATGCAAGTGTAAAACAAAAATGCGAGCCAACTCTCGGTGGTGCTGAATCCGAGAGATCCTCTCACAAAACTCATAGCAAGACATGTACTGGAAACATGAGACTGCCATAGGACAAGCTTGTAACTCTGTCAAAGAAGTGGGCTCCTCTCTCCTGTGATGGCCACCTTTTCCACCCTTATGTGGCCTCCTCTGTACCTCAATCTCGGAAACGGATGCTTGGTCATCATTCTGCTCATATGTTTCGGTTTCTGACATTGTTTAAGAAGCAGAGTGGAAAAAATGTACTGCTGTTTCTGCCTTTAAAAGTGCTGATTTCTTTGATGTTTCAAGGGGACAAGGAACATGAGGGGAAAGTTAGGGAAGGGACATTTTTGAAAGGAAAATGGGAATACATGTATATAACAGGGAATTTAGGGAAAACATTGCAAAAAAAATCATTGCATATGCATCATCAAATTCATGTGTTTACATGGGCATATGGAGAGGTAGGGTTAGGGTTTGAGTTTTAGTGTTTAGGGAGAGGGGTAGGGTTTGTATTTCTTTTACAAATTAGCAGGGGAAATTACATGGAAATACAAGGAAAGTGAAAAGGGGAAAGAGGAAAATAATTACAAGGGAAAAACCATGAAACAGCAATAAACCCTAGCACACTTTTACAATGTAACATACAGCCATATGGAGGTCTTGCTCTTGCACAATTTGATCTTCAACAACAAATGCATAATGTCCCTCTAATATAATCAGCAACCATTTCAAATTTTGGAGAACCTACCTCAAGCAATTTGATGATTTGGAGGGTGCTTGAATGAATTTGCAGTTAGTTTGAAAGGGAGGTCGCTGACGGGTCGCACGCCTCACCCAACGGGTCGTGCGCGCCTGACGGGTCGCGCGCACCTGACGGGTCGCGCCCGTTATGAAATTACACTGCGGGATGAGCTCTGACGGGTCACGCGCCTTGCCTGACGGGTCGCGCACCTGTCCTGCTCCCCAATTTCGACCAGTTTCACTCAAAACTGCTTGGATGCTCGCCCAATCTCTCTTGTAAGTGTCTTGGATGCATAATGAGGGTAAAAGGAGGGAGATTGGGCTTATATAAGCTTTATTTGAATAAATTTCATGCTCAAACCCACTTTCTAATGTTTCTTTTTGACACTTTATAAAACTAACTTTTTTGGTTTCCTTTGTCTTGAAATTGACTCATTTAGTGCTTTTGCTTGATTCTTTTGCAGGGAGATCATCTGAGGGATCTTGGCAAGGGAGCCAGGGTTACATGTTGTCCTTTGAAAACTTTTGAATTTTTACATTTTTTGCAAAATCATTTAAAAATGACCTTGGCTTTAAAAACAGAGTTTTTAAATCCAAGGTGAAGATTAACTGTACAAAAGAGAAATTTGCGAAGAAACACCATTAAAACCATCCCTTTGGCTTGCTGAGCACTTACTGACCTTCAGAGACATGACCTTGTAAACCATTTTGACCAAAACCCTAGACCTAGGAATTTGACCTCAAGACAAGACAAGACAAGCTTGAAAGTGACTAAGGACTGAAATGACCTGATCCAGCAATGCCAAGAGGGGGACAAAGACACCAGCTCCTCCATCAGGGTTATGGCATGCCTAATGGGATGCAAAAATTGACACTGATGAGACACCTATTTATGCAAATGCAAAGAGCTTTGATCGCTGATGGAGGGCGACAAGACCGACTCTAACATTGGCTCCAATGGGGATGGTATCTCCTTGGAGGTACCAAGAACTTTAGACCTCTGGGAGAGCAGACCAGTGCTTTATCATCATTGGGCAATGGAGTCAACTTTTACGCATGTGGACTAAATTTGGATAACTTTATTGACTTTGACAATTGACTGAAATTTAAACTAACTTTGACACAAACCGACTCACTTTATGCAGAAAATAAACTGACTGAAACAACTTGAAAAACTCACACCAACTAATCATCATCTTCAGAATTATAGCCTTCACCGCGGGCCCCAGACTAAAGATGGGAGATCAGTTCACACTTGCTGCAGAATAAAAGTAAAATGGTAATTACAATGAGAGTGATTAGAGCAGAAAATGCTCAAGCATGATACCTTTTGAGCAGCCGGCCATTCACCGACCCACCAAGAAATTCATCACCATTCATTTCTTTGAGAAGAAAAGCATTTGGACCACGGTATGCTGCAATTTTGTAGGGACCTTTCCACAAGTTGTCGAATTTTCCATGTTTCCCTTTGTCTTCATTTCGGGCATCCCATCTCAAAACAACATCATCTATCTGAAAATCATCTGATTTGTCCTTTTTCCATAGATTTTCTTTATGCGCTCCTGCAACTTAAGGGAATTTTGATGAACCTCCTCTTGTGTCTGCTGTAAATGAATCATTTGACTAATCCGCCGTTGCATGGGATCCTCCTCACCACCAGCTTCTTGAAACAACTTGGCTACTGGAACACTAAGTGAAGTAGGAAACACTGCATCTACTCCATAAACCAGTTCAAAGGGTGACATACCAATTGACTTCTTTTGACTTACCCGATCAGCCCATAATGCATTTACTAACTTTTTGTGCCAGCTCTTCTTATTTATTTCCAGCAATTTCTTTATGATGTTCACTAGAGATTTGTTCGAAGATTCAGCCAGCCCATTACCTTGCGGATGGTAGGCGGTCGAATGCCCCAAGCTGATGTTATATTTATAGCAAAAATCAACCATTTTCTTTGATTTGAATGCTGCTGCATTATCTGTAATCAACTTATGTGGACAGCCGAAACGTGACAATATGTTATTCTCAAGAAAAGAAATAATTATCGAATCCATGGCCTGCCGGGTGGGAATGGCTTCAATCCACTTTGTGAAGTAATCTATGGTGGTCAAGATCCATCGATGCTGTCCGGAAGATGCTGGGTGGATTTCACCAATAAAATCCAAGCCCCATTGCTGAAATGGTGCGCTGATTTCAATGGGCTTGAGAGGCAATGGCTGTAATTTCTGCTTTCCTTGAAAAATTTGACATTCGTGACAACTCTTAACTACTTTATATACATCAGAAAATAAAGAAGGCCAATAAAAACCACCTCTCAATATCTTATTAGCCGTGGTCTTCCAAAACAAGTGACCCCCATAGCCACCTTTATGGAAATCTTCTACTGTTGTCTTAGCTTCTTCTTCGACCAAACAGTTCAGCAATATGCCACCGGGGTCTTTCCAATAAAGTGCAGATTTGATAATACAAAATTTGGCAGCCTTTAGTTTCAATGTTCTAGCTTTGTTTCTAGGCATCCCAGGGGGTGAAGACAAATTTTGAAGCACATATACTATATCAGCATACCAAGGAGAGGACACAAAGATATCGGATACCTGTAGAGCTGAATTTTCTTCATCTTCATCGGACAAGGCAGCAATCAAATTGATGTCTAGGACATGGAGATTCATTTCAGCCATCAACTTAGCAAGACCTTGACCCTTGATCAACTTGGTAGGCTTAATTTCCACATCATATTCTAATAGTGCAGCAATCCACTTACTGTTTCTTCCTTCTGGTTCCGTTTGTACTAAAACATCCTTAACAGCTGCATTGGGAACATATGCCAAAATATGAGAATTTAGTATGTACACCCGGAAATCTTTCAAAGCTTTTATCAACGCCAATGCTTGCTTCTCAATGATATTATAATTCAGCGCTCCATCCCTTATGATACGGCTGAAAAAGGCTATGGGCTTCTCGACTCCATCTCTCTTTTGCATCAACACGGCTGCCAACGTATGCTCAGAAGCAAATGAAAACAAAATAAAATCTTGGGTATAATCTGGGTTGATCAAAGTTGGAGCTGAAGACAAGATTACCTTTACCAAGTTAAAAGACTTCACCGCCTCTTCGGTCCATTTGGGCTCGCTGTCCTTTTTTAACATGTTGGTTATCTCTCTAAGATGTTCGGCAAGATTGGGAATAAAGCAGCGCAGAAAATTCAATTTACCATTAAAAGACTGAATTTCTTTCTTGCTACGGGGCTGCTCTAATTGCTGAATTGCTTCCACCCGTGCAGGATCTATACGAATGCCATCTTTAGAAATAATATGACCCAACAGCTTGCCTTCGCTCATAGCAAAAAGACTCTTCTTCGGATTCAATGAGATACCATACTTTCTGCACTTTTGAACTAACTGAGACTCTTCTTCTGCTTGAACTAACTGACTATCTATCTCATTAAAATTGTCCGCAAACAAAACAAAAGATTATAAATCTGTTTGTACATAATTTACAGGATGATTGACGGGCTTTTCCTTACTAGTGATCATGTATTTCATCTTTTTCTCCCTATATAACTTCCGCATCTGACCAAAAACTGGAATTGTAGCATAGGAAAAATCGAGCTGAAGTGTACCTTTGAGCTTGGCTCCCCATGACCTCGAAAGAAACATGCCAAATCGCGGAGGAATATCCGCCACCACCACATCCATCAAAACATTCTTTGCTGGAATTTGATCTAGACTCACCACCAAGTCCTTGATCAAACCAATACATTTCACCCAGCTGGAATCAAACGAATATAAATCATGATACTTCCTTGTGATGTCAAGTCCCAGCTTCTCCATAATTGCTTTGGGCATCAAGTTATGTGACGCTCCCAAATCAAACATGGCATTATGTAGCACGTACTCATGTAGTCGCAAACTGATATAGAATGGAGGAACATCACTCTCGGGAGACTCACCATCTAAAGTAGGCCCAAAAATCAGCTCAGGCCGATCATCTTCTACATTCACCGTGTCTAGCATTGGATCGAAATTCAGCATCTTGGAAATCTGACCTCGGTAACTGTTGTTCTTCATGATTTCCGTCAAGGGAATAGACAACTTTAACTTTGCAATCTCATTCTCCAAACTGAAATCTGAAACCTTCTCACCTTCTTTGGCCGGATTATCTCGCTTTTCACTTCTATCTCTTGGTGCATTTGATGGCTGGTCTATTTTGCTTGCTGATAATGATTGGCCTGCTAGAGGATCGATTATTTCTTTCCCTTTTTTCTACGGGACAGTAGAACCATTCTTTGCTGAAGCTTCTGTTCTCTTCTGGATGGGATTTATGGGAACAGCTCGGTTTCTCAATTGCCTTTGCTGACCTTGCTGGGCTAATAAAGCATGCAAATACCCTCTTTGATACTCTTCAGATTCTTCTTCAAGTATTGCATCGTTTGAAAAAATATAATGCTCATCTTGGGGATGATGGAATTACTCACCAACTCATCTTCTTCTGTAATATAAGTGGGCATATCATCAGGAGTGAAGAAGTGATTTTCCTCTCCAACATTATCACCTTCATCCTCTGATTCTTGGCTAACAAAATTCTGCTGAAAAGGAGGTTTCATTTGCTGCTGAACTGCTGCCTCTTGTGCCTTTGTTTCACGCTGCTTGATCCTATATTGTTGCTGTTGTTGACCTCTGAAATTTGGATTACGAATCTGAGGCTCCGGCTTGTCAATATGAACATTTTCAAATGCCCTTTTAAGCTGTTCAAGTTCACGGAGAACCTGATTTGATGTGGATGCTTCCTCCTTGTTTGTGACTCGCTTTTCAGCCTTCATTCTTGCTCTTTTGTCATTTAAGTTTGCCTCAATGCTGACAGCAATCTTCTGCATATCCTCCAAGGTAGGAGGATCTCTATCTCTCAATGAATAAGCCATCTCCGGATCAAAACCATCCTGGAACTTAAGAAGTGCTGATTTTCTAGATGGCCTCAAATCATCAGGAATAGCATTATAAACTGTATTGAATCTGATTATGTAATCTTGAACGGACTCACCCGGATTACGCTTGAGATTCTTGTATTCGGCATTAATCTGAAGCGGATCTTTTCTGATTTCCCATCGATCTAAAAACTGATTCTGAAGTGCTTCCAAGGTGGCAATGCTATTAGCTGTCAACCCTCTGAACCATTTTCTAACTTCTCCTGCAAATGTTTGCACGAACAACCGCATGGTAACATCTTCTTCATCTAACTCATATAGATCAAAGAAAGTGGTCATTTTTTCAATATGTTGCTGAGCAGTAATACTTTTTGGAGTGCCATCAAACATGGGAATTTTACTTTGATAATCAGCTGGCATATCATGAAGATTTGCAGGCAAAGCAAGTGGGGCAAACTGGGCAGCCGTTGCTTTAGGAGGAGGAGTAGGATGAGTATGAGGAGGAGGAGCTGTGATAGCAGGGACTATAATAAGAGGAGCTGTAGTTTGTGGAGTTGGGGGAGTCGGAGGGGTACGAGAAGTAGGAGGGGTATGGGGTGTAGAAGGAGAACCGACTGTGGATTCGGGATAGGTGATTATAGGCGAAACTGAAACATAAGGAGGATAAGATTCTTCGTGAGCTGGATAGTGGATCCAATATGATTAGAGATATTCTCAACAAAATCAGCAAGGGTAGTAGCTTGAATATGCATCTGGAGATGTCTCAAGATGAAATTTTCGACCAATTTGTTATGTTTCTCAAATTCAATAGCAGCTGCAAAATCAGGGTCAAGGACTAGAGAATCGAGCGCACTTTCAGACTTGGCTTTAAATAGAGACAACTCAAAACTTTCGTCAAAATCTAGATCTTCGAGATAATCAAAAATAGCTGGGCATGAATGAGATTTGAAAATGGGTCTAGGATCTGTAGCCAGCGTGTTTTTCTCAAAAAGACTAGGAAAGAAAAACCATTCAGCCGGTGAAAACTCTCAACCTATCATCAACGGCTCAGAGTTAACAATTAAACTGGGATAAAGTGTCAATGAAGCGCTACGTTCACAAGCTCACGGAGATTGACTGAAGCAGCGTTTATCTACTAACGTTGATGTAAAACAAGAGCGTTTTCGAAGGTTACCTGGCATAACTTCAGGCTCCGTCTAAGACTTATGAAATAACACGACAATGAGCAAACGATTAATATGTTATCCCCAGTATAGTCGCCAGTATGTTAGCGCTTGAAATTTCACCTCAGGCTGAGAAAGGCAAACCTCAAGGCAACATCAAACCACTTAGCCTCGTAGCTAGTCCTACGGGGCTGGAGAGGGCTCTCTCCGGTCTATCTCGGTGAAATCTTCAATGGATGAGATGACCAATAGGGTAACATTGATTTTAGGCTAGTAAACTGATCAAAAAGGTTGATTTAGGGTTTTTAGGGTTTTTGGTGGCGATTTGAGGGGATGGCAATTTTGGGTGCAGGGATTGGACACAGTTTCTGCAGGGGGTTCTTTGGGGTGAGGTAGGAGACAATATTGATGCTTTTGATTGAGGTGGATGGTCCAGAATGACAGGTGAGGAGCTAAGGAGAGCAAACAATAACTTTGAATTCTCCTTAAACAGTAGAAAACATTGAAATTAAACAAACTTAAAAGCAGAGCATGACAGTCATGAATTCTTACTTTAACACTTCGTTTGTTTAATGTGCAGAAGGAAAAAAAGGAAATGATTCACATAACACACTTACAGGTACATAGAGAAACACACCATCAATACATGTAACCACAAGAATCCCAAAAAGGACTGCAAAACCCTTGTCTTCCTTAGCCAAAAATTGCACAGATACAGTGAATAATACAATGATAGCTTATCCCTCAAGAGTCCAACCCTGAAAATGAGCAAGAAAGTACATAATATAGATGATCTAACCTCTTTCCCTACCTCCATGGGTCAAGCTCACTATCCTAGGAGTCGTTTCAACCACTTCTAAACTAAGCACTACAAACTAGGCAGTCAAAACAACTTGCCTCTATAAGCTAGGAAACCAATTCATTCATTTAATATTTACCCTTTTCATGAATGAATCTTCTAGAAGTGTTACATAAGAGTAAAAGTGTCTTAAAAGTACAATAATTACATAAAATAGAATCATAATTCACCCCAATAAGTCAAACTGGGTCAAACTGCGTTTTTCTGAGCTGTACAGTGCATTTTGGAAAAATCTGCCTGACGGGTCGCGCGCCCCTGCCTAACGGGTCGCGCGCCTTTGGAGCCACTATTGGGGCACTTTCAGGTGTAAAAATTGGGCACGAGTAGGCTTGTTGGAAAGGTCTGTGAGTCTACTTTCCAACCCAACTGGAATTTTTGAATTTGGAGTTCATTTGCCCTATCAAAAATCAAATCTCCCAAGACTGCTTTCTGTAACTCAAAAAAGTGGCAGAAAGTCATTTTTTGCTAGTTTTTTTACTTTCTGGAGGCCCAAAACTTCACCAAATCTCAAGTCCATCCATGAGCATGTGTAACTTTGCATGAAAAATCTGGAAATGCTGAGTTTTTTCCAAATGGAGTTGCCATGATGAAGGGTCGCGCGGGGGGTGAGACCCGTTAATGAGCAAAAACCTGTAAATTGCCTGAAAAATCAAAATTGACCCAAAATTTTCAAAATTTCTTGGGATTTGTGCTGTGGCTGGGCTATTTAGTGCCTTGGTCCTTTAGTGAGGCCTCAGCCAAGATATGGAGGGGATCGGGCCTCTTTCTCCCTTTTTGTGCCTTGGCCAACCGCCTTTGAAACATTTTCATCTTTGCCTTGCACACATGCATTCTTGCCCAGTAATGGTTCTTCATGTTCCTCAGCAATTTCTTCTCTTGGTTGGCCTTAGCCAACAACCTCTCCAAATGTGCATTTACCCGGATGAGCATGGACTCTCGGTCAGCGGGCAATGGATCACCGGGTCTTCTCCGGTTCAAAATGCGGTCACTACGAATCCTCCACAGCTCATCAAGTGCTTGCTCATCTTCCAACTGTTTGTTGCACTGCTCAAGGTATGTGATGGTCCATTGTGCCCCCTCTAATCTCCTCTGCAAGGCATCATTTTCAGCTCTGAGATGCTGAATGATCTCCTTTGCCACTTGACTAGGAGAACTGACATCAAGATCAATAAGCTCTATATCCGGAACACCTAATGGTCCCTCATCAATCTTGGGCTATTTGCCCCTCCCTGGTACCTGTGCTGGTGAAGAAAGCGAGGCCCCTTCCACCTGATGTGGAGATAACACTCGCTGAGCCGATGAAGAAGGCGAGACACCTTCCACCTGCTGTGGAGAAAGTACTCGCCTGGTTGCTGCAAATAAGGCCCTCTGGCCTCTCTGATAAGTAACCAAAGGTGAGGAGCTGACATGTCTAGTGACAGAGATGTCATGCTGCTGTGATGGTCCTCCCTCCTCATGAATAACCTCAGGATGTGGCGGTGATGGTGCTGTGAAAAGCTCACGAGAGATGAAATCCTCCCATGAGATGCCCTGCTGAGCCAACTGATGTAATACCACTAGCTGAATCAAACCATAATGATAAAGGCTCCTGTATTGCTGTGCCGGGGTCTTCCTCTGCATCATGGACACCATCTTCTCAATGTTATGATAGAAGAAAACAGGGATGTTCATCATCCTCACTCGGGTGAAGTGCATCAAGAGGCGAATATGGTATGAATATACCTGTGAAAATCTGCCCTCACAGGTAAAATAGTGCATGATGAGCCTCATCATGGGAGCATACTCGCTCCTGAGAAACCTGAATGGAAACACACCTGCCAAATGTCTCATGAATGGTGGCTGGACAAAAGGCTCAAAGTGAACACTATCCAGCACCTTGCGCTTATTCCATATCTCCCCGACATTTGGTATCCCTGTAGCCTGTGCAATCACCTCGGGTGTCAAAGTGAAGTCCACCCCAGCAAGGTTGACATGTCCATCATGCAAGTGTAAAACAAAAAGGCGAGCCAACTCTCGGTGGTGCTGAATCCGAGAAATCCTCTCACAAAACTCATAGCAAGACATGTACTGGAAACATGAGACTGCCATAGGACAAGCTTGTAACTCTGTCAAATAAGTGGGCTCCTCTCTCCTGTGATGGCCACCTTTTCCACCCTTATGTGGCCTCCTCTGTACCTCAATCTCAGAAATGGATGCTTGGTCATCATTCTGCTCATATGTTTCGGTTTCTGACATTTTTTAAGAAGCAGAGTGGACAAAATGTACTGCTGTTTCTGCCTTTAAAAGTGCTGATTTCTTTGTTGTTTCAAGGGGACAAGGAACATGAGGGGAAAGTTAGGGAAGGGACATTTTTGAAAGGAAAATGGGAATACATGTATATAACAGGGAATTTAGGGAAAACATTGCAAAAAAAATCATTGCATATGCATCATCAAATTCATGTGTTTACATGGGCATATGGAGAGGTAGGGTTAGGGTTTGAGTTTTAGTGTTTAGGGAGAGGGGTAGGGTTTGTATTTCTTTTACAAATTAGTAGGGGAAATTACATGGAAATACAAGGAAAGTGAAAAGGGTAAAGAGGAAAATAATTACAAGGCAAAAACCATGAAACAGCAATAAACCCTAGCACACTTTTACAATGTAACATACAGCCATATGGAGGTCTTGCTCTTGCACAATTTGATCTTCAACAACAAATGCATAATTTCCCTCTAATATAATCAGCAACCATTTCAAAGTTTGGAGAACCTACCTCAAGCAATTTGATGATTTGGAGGGTGCTTGAACGAATTTGCAGTTAGTTTGAAAGGGAGGTCGCTGACGGGTCGCGCGCCTCACCCAATGGGTCACGCACGCCTGACGGATCGCGCCCGTTATGAAATTACACTGCGGGATGAGCTCTGACGGGTCGCGCGCCGTTGACGGGTCGCGCGCCTTGCCTGACGGGTCGCGCGCCTGTCCTGCTCCCCAATTTCGACCAGTTTCACTCAAAACCGCTTGGATGCTCGCCCAATCTCTCTTGCAAGTGTCTTGGATGCATAATGAGGGTAAAAGGAGGGAGATTGGGCTTATATAAGCTTTATTTGAATAAATTTCATGCTCAAACCCACTTTCTAATGTTTCTTTTTTACACTTTATAAAACTGACTTTTTTGGTTTCCTTTGTCCTGAAATTGACTCATTTAGTGCTTTTGCTTGATTCTTTTGCAGGGAGATCATCTGAGGGATCTTGGCAAGGGAGCCAGGGTTACATGCTGTCCTTTGAAAACTTTTGAATTTTTACTTTTTTTGCAAAATCATTTAAAAATGATCTTGGCTTTAAAAACAGAGTTTTTAAATCCAAGGTGAAGATTAACTGTACAAAAGAGAAATTTGCGAAGAAACACCATTAAAACCATCCCTTTGGCTTGCTGAGCACTTACTGACCTTCAGAGACATGACCTTGTAAACCATTTTAACCAAAACCCTAGACCTAGGAATTTGACCTCAAGACAAGACAAGACAAGCTTGAAAGTGACTAAGGACTGAAATGACCTGATCCAGCAATGCCAAGAGGGGGACAAAGACACCAGCTCCTCCATCAGGGTTATGGCATGCCTAATGGGATGCAAAAATTGACACTGATGAGACACCTATTTATGCAAATGCAAAGAGCTTTGATCGATGATGGAGGGCAACAAGACCGACTCTAACAGTAACCATCATTAATCAGAGCAGATAATTGACTGAACCATATCAAACCCCTTTTCCTGAGTCTGTCCCACTGCGTTCCCTGTCAGAAAAACATATAAATTTTTTTATCCATAGAAACCCGTGTGTATACGCGACTATACTTCATTAAACTCATGTATAATAACCTTCCTCTGAAGAAAAAAAAAAAATGGATTGAACAGTAGGATGATGCAGCAACTACTCCCAGTTTTTGTCTGAGATATTCAAATGTTTCTCTGGGTAGTGGTTTAGTGAATATATCAGCAACCTGTTCTTTGGAGGGAACATACTCCAATTTGACCTTTTGTTCAAGCACTTGTTCTCATAGAAAATGGTACTTGATGGGTATGTGCTCGGTCTTGGAGTGCATGACCGGATTCTTTGAAATAATGGTGGCACTTGTATTATCACATAGAATGGAGATGGGTAGAGTACATGTGATCTGAATGTCTTGCAAAGTTTGCATCATCCAAAGTAGTTGTGTGCAGAAAGATGTAGCAACCACATATTCTGCTTCAGCTGTAGATAAAGCAATTGAACTTTGTTTCTTGCTAAACCAAGACACTAACCTGAAACCCATATAGAATGCACCACCACTAGTGCTTTTTCTATCATCAACACTTCCCACCTAATCTGCATCTGTATATGCATGAAGAGTAAGATCTGCATCTCTAGGATATTTGAAGATATTTGAAAATTCTTTTCACTGCTTGAAGGTGTGATTCCTTTGGATTTTCTTGGAATCTTCCAATTATTCCTACTTCATGCATGATGTCAATTCAGGTACCTATTAGATAATGCAGACTACCAATCATGGATCTGTAATTTGGTTGATGTATTGTTGTTGATTCATCATTTGAGCTAAGACTGCATCATGTTACCATTAGAGTACATATAGGTTTAGAATCTTCCATTCTGTACTTTTTCAAGATCTGCTTGAGATACTTGGTTTGTGAAAGAAAGATACCATATTTAGTTTGTTGAACTTGTAGACCAAGAAATAGGTAAGTTCACCAATCAAGGACATTTCAAATTCTTGATGCATTACTGAACCAAATTTCTGACTCATGGATTCTTCATTGCTACCAAAAATGATATCATCAACATAAACAAGAACAATTAGCAATTTATCATTTTCAATCTTTATATATAAATTGCTATCTGCAGAACCTTTTGTAAAACCTTGTTGGTGAAGATATTTGTCAAGGTGGTAATACCAAGCCCTTGGAGCCTATTTCAGACCATAGAGAGCATTTTTGAGTCTGCATACAAGTTTTGCATCATTTCCAAGAATGAATCCTTCTGGATGTTAAATATAAACTTCTTCTTCTAAATCTTGATTAGGAAGTTTGATTTTACATCCATTTGGTATACTTTGAATTTCCGAAAACTAGAAAGAGCAAGAAACATTCTTATGGCTTCAAGTCTAGTAACAGGTGCAAAAGTTTCTTCAAAACCTATACCTTCTTATTGAGCATACCCTTTACAAATAAGTCTGCCCTGTTTCTAATGACTTCTCCATTTTCATTCAGCTTGTTCTTGAATATCCATTTAGTTCCTATAATATTTTTATCATGAGGTCTAGGAACTAATTCCCAAGTGTCACTTTTTTCAATTTTCTCAAGTTCTTCATCCATGGCCTTGACCCAACATTCATCTTTGCATGCTTCATTTAAATTTTGAGGTTTGTTGGAGGATAGTAATGCTAGATAGCTTGAGGTCCTTGTAATAGCTCTTCTTGTCTATACATCGGCCTCCCTTTCTCCTAAAATTTTAGTTTCTGGATGATTTTTATGAACATACCTGGACAGAGTCT
Organism: Pinus tabuliformis; assembly: GCA_031772625.1. NCBI lineage: Eukaryota > Viridiplantae > Streptophyta > Pinopsida > Pinales > Pinaceae > Pinus > Pinus tabuliformis. Next base: position 166,128,424 of record CM062811.1, read on the forward strand.
TTTCTTCTACCATTATATCTTCTTCCAGTGCATCATTGGTTTCTTCTTCAATATAATTTTGATTTGATGTGGGAAAGTAATCCCCATCTTCCTCATTGTCATAATCTTCTGTTGATTTTATCTGTTTTGGATTTTTGCATGTTTCATCTACTACAACATCAATGCTTTCAACAATTTTCCCAAGTCTTGTATTATAACATTTACATCCTTTACTTCTAGAAGAATAACCAAGAAGAATACCTTCATCTACTTTGGGTTCAAACTTACTAAGTTTTTCATCAGTTATTTTTGATAAAAAAAATTCTTCCAAAAACTTTAAAGTATTTTACAGTAGGAGTCTTACCATACCAAAGTTCATGTGGAGTTTGAGTGCTATTTACCTGAACATTTGCTTTGTTGAGAATTGTCACGGCAGTGAATGCAGCTTCACCCCAGAAGGTTGCAGGAGTTCCAGATTCACCTAGCATAGCTCGAGCCATTTTTTGAACTGTTCTGTCCATTCTTTCTACCACACCATTTTTCCGAGGAGTTCTTTTGGTGGAGAATTGCCTTTTTATTCCATGTTGTTCACAAAAGTCAAAGAATTCATCCGATGTAAATTCCCCTCCTCGATTAGGTCTGAGGCATTTGATTTTTTGATCTGATTCATTCTCAACCAAAGCTTTGAAGTCTTGGAACTTTTCAAATGCTTCATATTTATGCTTTAGAAGACCTATCTAACACATTCTGGAAAAATCATCAATGAACAAAATAAAGTATTCTTCTCCACGAGGTGACTTTTTCCTTGTTGGTCCACATAAATCAGTGGACAAGTTCAAGAGGCTTACTAGCTGACCCTTATTTTTCCATGAAGTGAACTCTGGTTTGCTTACTAATTTGATATGGTTTGCATATTGTATTTTATGGTATGCTGATATCTGGAAGATCATGAATAGCCTTGAGTCTACATGCTTTTCTTATTTGGGAAAAGGTTAGATGTCCCAATATTCTATGCCATAGATAGTTTTCATCATTTTTTCTTAGATAGCACTGTTGTTGTCCTCCCTTGAGTATGTATAAGTTGTTTGAAGTTCTTTTACCTTTGATCACTATCTCTACTATATTAAGCTCACGTACAACACATCCATTTAATCAAAACACCACTTCATTTCCTTGATCACACATTTGACTGACACTCAACAGGTTGTGCTTTAAACCGTCTACATACATAACATTTCCATCTTTAACCTTTTCTTTCAATAAAATAGAACCTTTACCTTTTATGATAGTTGGAGTGTCATTTCCAAATGATACATTCTTTTCCTTTTCTAAGGCATTATATGAGTGAAGTTTCTCTTTGTCACCTATCATGTGTTTGGAGCATCCACTGTCGATGTACCACTAATTTTCTTGTCCTTTTGCATACAAGGCTATACCACATCTTTTTGTTTCAGGTTAATTCCTTCTCCATATCTTGGGATTTAATGGTGTTTTCTCCTTTTGAGATGTTTTCCAAAATTTGCTCCTGCATTCAGATTCTTCATGACCAAAGTTGTTACAGATTGAACATTCTATTTCGTTTTCAAGAGGAGAAAAGTTATTATAGGAACTTCTCTTGATCCTTGTTACATTCATTTTATTTCATGCTTCTCTAGTCATGATGGTTTTGTACGCAACACATTGAGCAACTTTGTGCCCAAAATTATGACGTGAAAAACATTGCCCATTAATGAAGTTTCTGCGACTATCGAATCTATTTACCTATTGATTGTAGTTTCTATTGATATTCATCTTTGGAGAAAATTGAGTATGATTTGCCTGAGGTTGGTTGTGGCTTCTATTGATATTCATCCTTGGAGAAAATTAAGTATGATTTACCGATTTACCTGGTGATCAGCTTTATGCCTTTGCTGACGATTGTCATACTTTGTTGCATCAAGATATTTTTTGGTGGAGGTTGATGGCTTCTGTGATTGAGATGCATCTTCAGTATATCCAAGACCTGTCTTTATCAGAGGATAATGCTGAACTTTGATAATTTCATTTAAATTTTATGATCCTTTAGCAAATCTAAGATTGAGAGATTTTGTTTTCTCAAGATCTTTTCTTAGAACCACAATTTCACATTCTAGATTTTCATTGTGTTTTTCTTTTTCAGCAAGTTGGAATGTCAAGGTATTTATGATCATATTCTTTTCTTCTAAACAGATTTTCAGTTTAGAGATTTCTTCATGAAGGTTTTCCTCTTCTAAATCATTCCAAAAATCATCATCATTGTCATAAGCCATGAGAAGTCTATAAGCATAACTATTAGATAAACCATCACTATCCTCTTCTAAACTATCCCAAAAATCATCATCATTGTCATAAGCCACGAGAAGTCTATAATCATCACTATTAGATAAACCATTACTATCCTCTTCTAAACTATCCCAAAAATCATCACTATCATAAGCCATGAGAAGTCTGTAATCTTGACCAGTTTCATCTTCATCACTATTAGATAAACCATCACTATCTGCATGAGTATAGTAACTCCTATTCACAACTTGTTTCCTATTCCCTTTTTCATATTCCTTTCCTTTCTCATATTTATCTTTATGAGGACATATAGCAGCATAATGACTGACTCTACCACAAGCAAAGCATTTGAAAGGTAGCTTACCTCTGAATCTTCCAGAACCCCATTAAAGCTTCTTGACAAAACTGACCCCATCTTCTTCTTCTAAAATGTGTCCTAGTTCATTGTGTTCTTCCTTTTATTTTCCTTTTGCTGAAGCTTTAAATGCAGCTTCTCTCATATCTGATGGAACTCCTTTTCTCATCTCAAAAACAGTTAAGATTCCATGAAGCTGTGTCATAGTGATATTCTGTAGATCCTATTTTTCTTCTATGGCATATACTTTTGATTCAAATTTAGCAGACAAATATCTCAAAATTTTCTCAACCAAGGTAACTTCCTTTATTTTTTCGCCCAGATTCTTCATATAATTAACAACCTCATCTATACGCAAGAAGTAACTAGCTATACTCTCATCACTATGCATCTTAAGAGTTTCATACTGAATTCTGAGAATTTGAAGCTTAGCACGTTTTACCTGAGAGTCTCCTTCGTAGCTTTGAACGATTTTGTCCCATATCTCTTTGGTTGATTTGAGCTACATGACTTTGACAAACTCTGATTGTGACAAACTTCTCAATAAAGTATTGACATCTTTGGCATTGGTTTCATATTTCCTTTTACCTCCCATGTCTGTAGGAATTGCTGTTGGAAAATTATATCCTCCTTCCACAATTTCCCAGACATCTGTTCCAAGAGATTGTAGATAAGTTTTCATTCTTATTTTCCAATAAACAAAGTTTCTCCCATTAGAGATTGGTGGTTTGATGGATACCATGCTTTGATGATTATTCAACTTGATGGATCTTCCTTTAAGCATCAAGATTCCTCTGAAGAACCTGGCTCTGATACCAATTGTTGGAAATAACACTGAGAGGGGGCATGAATCAGTATGATTTAGATCAATAAATTTTTCTTTTCATGCTCTGATTTATATATTCTACTTCAATGAAGGTAACTTGTGTGTACACGTAATTATATTTAAGGCAACCAGTGTATATCTAGCAAACTTATGTTTCAGTTAATTAATCATATGTTGATCTTTAATCAATGCATCAATACTCCATTAACTATATAAATAGTAACCATGTGCAGCAATAATAGAACAAATCATCACACATAAGAAAACACACATGAACACCAAGATTTAAGGTGGAAACCCAATGCGGACAAAAACCACCTGCTGCTGTCTTCTATAAGAAAATCTTGTTTACAATCTTGTACTATTGCAAACTCATACTAGTACACAGGCACCCACCTACAGAAGGCTCCATCTTCTACTGGAAGAGAGCTACAACCCCCTAGCTCTTGTACTGGCTGATATGTTTACCAGTACGTGGGCGCTAGCGTACAAAAGTCTACGACCTTCTCTCCTTCCTCCAGGGACCACGTTTCATAAATTTTTCAGACTGGATACTCTTGGAACACAACACCACAATCTGAAGGCCACATTTCATCAAATTTTCACATTGGACCCATCAACAACATTGAAGCTCAAGATCAATCACAATTGTAGTACAACCATAAAATACATTTGCATCAACCAATCATTGAAACTCAATCATCAATCTCTGAATCAATCAAACACTGACAACCCATCATCACTGAAGCAGATCACAATCGATCAATTTGAACTTTCAGAATACTGTCAACAGTTACCAGAACACAAAGCAGAATCTAGAACTTTGCAACAACAACCAGATCCAACTGCAACTTCAAATTTCATAATGTATACACTACTTCGATGTGTCGAACCAGTGTGTATACGTGCTTTTACCAAAGCAAACTAGAATACAGATATGAAAATACTAACTTAAAACTTCACAACTATTCCAGACTTCAGTCCCAGATCATATCATTTACAGAATAAAACATGCGTCAGTATTCAGATCTAGACTATCCATGATAATAATAATTCATTTTAGATTCCAATCCATCATTAGATCTCATCCCTCATCAACCGCTAAGGTTCATCCTTAGTTCAGATCAAACAAAGCACCATAAACCCATAACATGCATATTTAATCTAATACTCCATCAGATATTCAGTGCTTGCACCCCTGGCCTAATGATCTTCTCCTCCTTATATACTCTTAAGCCTTTCTCAATACTTTGGACTAAAACCACTTAGGACCAATCCCTTGGACCAAATACCTAGGGTTAATACCTTGGACCAATACCTTGGATCAAAATACCTTGGACCAAAATACCTTGTTTTTCCAACATGTATGCACTTTTCCTCCTGTGAAAGTGCATGTATATGTATATGCTCCTTTTGTTATGTTAAACCACGTGTATACGCTCCTTAGACAAAGTGAACCAGCATATACCTCTCTTTCTTAAATCTTTGGAGTTTGATATGTAATTCTTTACTGTTAACCTGTTGCACTGTAATCTATCATCTGAGTGAGTTGCCATCAAGGACAACACTTCTATCATAATGCCAACAATCCCAAGACTTCTTCGAGTGTAGAATTCTTCTTTGATATAGGGTTTTGACACTTTTAGATCTTGAATTCAAAATTATTTTTAGGATGAGATGATCTTTTAGATCTGCGTTGATGTCCTTCTAGAGTTTTTGTCCTCGAATGCTTGAGTGTATTTTGATGAGTTTCCCTTTGTTGATTTGTTACCTTAGCTCTGCTACCATGTTGAGAAATCTAGGGCATAGGAATTAGGTGATTTTTCGTTGATGATAACTACTTATGAATACTTATTTTAATTCTTTAGATTAGGTTCGTATTTGATTTAGATTATTATAGTGTTCTTCTTCATCAAACAACTATCAAGCCATAAGCAATAATGAGACAAGAGACATAAGATGTAGGAGATTAGCAAGGGCCAAAACTCTCTAACTTGAGAGGAAAACCCAAACGAATTATTCTTCTTATATAAACTTCAATTGATAAATTCCAAGACCAAGAACAAGACCCTTGACATATCAACCTATCCTACACCAAGTCACAAGACCCTTCTTCATTGCTTCTTCTTCTTTCCCAAGTCAACATAAGTCAAACTATCTTCTAGCATTGCTATTCTAAAAATTTTGCCCTCTTCCATAGTCCTGCAACTCTTGGCCTTCTTGTACTTCTGCAATTCGCACATGTGAGCTAGCTTGAGGTAGATTGGAGATGCTTTCCTTCTTTGCTGAACTTGGAGTGTTCTTTTTCTTATTTCAGCTAGCAAGAATGATGGTTGGTTACCTCTTTGATGGCTTATTTATGGACTAATATAACCCTACTGAAAAAACCTAATATTTATCACAAGTGTGAGGAAAAATTACCCAAAAGTAACGTTAAACCTCTTCTCTCTTCTTGCCTTTCTCTTCGTTAGTTATGAGACTACTCTCCTTGTGATTTTCAAACTTCTTGATGTATTTTATATGCTTGATTGAATCTGCTTCAAGTGGCACTGAGCACTTTTATATATAGTATTTTTTCCATGTAAAATAGCCCTACTTTAACTTATGACTAGGTCGACATGATTTTATAGAATCATCTTGATCTCCTTTTGAAGGCTGACATGAGATAGTACTTGTGACAAGGTCTTGGAGGGTTTGCGAATCAAATAAATTCTCTTTTTACAATGTATGACATTCCCAAATGGGTCTTCAATTCTTGACATTGACTTAATAGACATTATTACTTGATGACCAATCCTAATAACTCTTAATGGGAGCTTCATCTATAAAAATAAAATTCCTTGATCATGAAACCTATGACACAAGCATGAATAATTTTATTTCTCTTCTTTACATCAATTACATAAAATCCTGATTACACATGTCATTACGAAGACCAAACCTAGTTACATATTTTAACACCAAGCATTCTAAGGGACCTAGGACTCTATTATCGTTGCTACAACACCCTCTAAAATTTCACTACATTCGAATTTTGGAGCCTGCTATCACTGTTGTATCTAGTGTTTCCTTGATCACCAAGTGTTGCCTCATGTTATTCTATAAGTTTCAAGTGTTCTTGAATGATCTCAAGTGACGTCACATTGATTTGAACATCTTCAAGTGCATTTCATGGTCATAACATATTTTTTGTTGAAAAACGAAAATTTTGGTAATAGACTCACATACTTCACTCGTGGTACTTGGGGAATGTGTACAAATTAGAGTTTTGGTTTATATTTATCATTGTTCAATATTTTCTAAGTTTTCTCGATGAGTTAGTATGAGTCAAACATGGTTTTATGTTTAAACTCGTCATGTTCGCCCCTTTTCCTATATCCAAAACTTAGACAAAGCTTTGGTTTCAAAGAAAACCCACTGAGGCCAAGAGCACATGAGTGCACCCTAAAGCCTTGATCAGGGATCCTTCATTGTTTATAAGTGTGTAATGCACCCTCCAATAGCATAAATCACACTCCTTAATCCAACTTTCCCTTTCCTTGTTCTGAACTGTGCCCTTCAAAAACCAATTCTTCCTTTGAGCCAGTCCTTCAACCAGAAGGAATGTGCCATCCTTGGGAGAACACCTTTGACCCAAAGGAATGAGCCATCCTTGGGAGAACACCTTTGACCCAAAGGAATGCACCATCCTTGGGAGAACACCTTTAACCCAAAGGAATGCGCCCTCCTTGGGAGCACTCCTTGAACCCAAAGGGACGCACCCTTCTTGGTTTCTTAAGTCCATGAGCACACTCTGAAGGCATGAAGCCTCATCCTTTAGCCTTAAGGAGTGTGCCCTCTTTCTCTCCCTTGAGTGCATAGTGCACTTGGGAAGCCCAAATCATTCCCCTTAATCCTTTAGACTTGTGCCATGTGCCCTGCCTTAGTTGTCTCCCTCTCTTGAGTGCATGAGCACATGACGAAGCCATGAACACTTTCCCCTTCAACCCTTCAACCTTTCAAAGTGCGCTCATAAGCCACTTTTGTCCCTCTTGAGTGCACTAAAAAGGCATCAACATGAAATATGCATAAAACATAATAGAATAAGAAAATTTCAGACTAATTGTTCCTTGTCATGAGTGATTGGAGACGCAGGTATTCTGAAAACATCATAACAAGCACAAACAAGGAATATCTGGCAAAGAGAACAAACAAAGGAAGTTGCATGAAGAATGAAGAGCACACTTGAACCTTGATGATCAAATCACTCCAAAGACTCCATTACATCAAAGACCATGTGGATGGTCAGGACATCAACAATTGAAGTTGCTTGAATAAATGAAGACGCAAGTGGAAGCCATGTCACCTCTGGAGAAAGTCCATGTCATCAATCACTATTAGTCCCAATCATCAAAGATAATGACATGTCAAGTCTCAACACATGATTATGTGGAAGTGATGATGTATTATTGCAATCATTGTAAACACAAATAAGTGGAATTCTAAGAGTCATGTATGAACTAAAGAGTCACAAAAGTCCAAAAGACATTTAATATCAAAAGTCATATGTAATTCCAAAAGTAATTTGGAATTCCAAAGGTTGTAGAAGTCCAAAGGTCACTAGAATTTGGAAAGTCAAGAGTCATGAGGTTGTGAAAGGTCATTCCTCAAGTTATATATATATCATCATTCCTCATTTAAAGGAATTTTAACCTTAGCTTCTCTCACAAGGCATTAGAGAGACAGAGTTAGTACTTTTGGGGAGCAAGTAGTGCCTCTAATGCTCCACTATTGGAGCTAGTGATGTTCATTTCATTTATGTATCTTGGGACTTTTGCTTAATATCAAAGCCTTCCAGGCCAACACATTTTCACACATGGATTGGGAATGTTTATAATACTATTCTTTAAATGTTTATGGTTTTTTTTTCATTAGTACCATATTAGTTGAACTATTTTGGTTACTCCAGTGTTGCTTGTTGGAAATGTGTTGCTATGTTTATAATGATCATCACATCCTTGTGAACTATTTTTCTTGATGTTAGACAAGTCTTTCTTTTTCATGTGTGTCTCCATTAGGGTAGTACTATTACTTCTCTCTTAGTGTCTCACTTAATTTCCACCCCACAGTAGAATAACCTTGATACATTGACAATTGAACATTCACAAGGAATACTAGCTTTCTCATTTGAAAGGACATTTGTGCTTCTCTCCCATGATGATAGCTAAATCCAAGGCATATATTTAAGTAAATGGAAGTCGGGTCATATTCCGGATGGGACTCCTACACCAAATGGTGTGAGGTCTAGTTGGTACCTTATATTAGGGAGGTCTCGTGTATGTTGGCAGTATTTAGTGCCATCAACATTTTGGCACTAAATGAAGCGCCAGACGACAAGATGTGTTTGTTGAGTTTGTTTTGAATCTCTTATATTTAATGGCTCTTTCCCAAATCATAATACCAGAGTGTTCTTCGAACCTACCTCCTGGTAAACTTTCAATCTTCATGGAACTTGTTAATGCCTTGTCTCAATTAAAATTTAATGGCGAGGATGGTATGTTTTTATCCAGACACATAAATGATTTTCTTGGGTTTTTTAAAACTCGTGAAGTTAATGATGAAGATGCTACGTGTATTCTATTCATCCTAACTATTGAAGGTCTTATTAATCAATGGTGGAATACCTTACCATCTGAATCCATACATTCCTTTGGTTAATTCCTTAAGGAGCTTCATCAATATTTTGATATGTATGATTATCGAGATGTTTACAAAAGAATCAATCATCTCAGAATCAATATTAATGAATCAATTTAGGATTTTTCTAATAGATTCCTTCACTTATGCTGTGAGTTTCCTCGGGAAAATTTGGATTGGGATTTCCTTAAAAGGAAGTTCGAAATTTTGGTTCAAATCTCTTAACATGGTGAATCTAAACCCCCAGGTGTTCCTGTTTCCCCAATTTTCAGAAATTGTGAGACACCTCTAATTTCAGAGAAGGAACCAACTATAAGTTTTGTTCCTTATACTCCTTCTTTTCTAGTACCAATTTGGGTGCCTCCTTGTGATAATGTTGAAGTTGGGAAATCTAGAAATCAAATTCCTAATTTGTCTTCCCAACCTTCTCCCACTTTCCATGATTTATATCCAATGGAGGAAATCTTGGAATGGTTCATGGATCCCTAGGTGAAGGCCAATCCATCGATTTCTCTAGATGGTATTGACATTCATAACTCTAGTTTTGAATTTGATTTTGCTTCCTTTCATCCTCTATCATATTTTTCTCATAACCCCTTGTTCCTTGATCCACTTGATCAGTATCCTTCTGCAAATTCTCTATTTTCAAATATAAAAAGTGATCAAGTGCAAGGTAGTCATTTTTCACAGATAGAGGAGAAAGAAGGTGAGAATTCTTTCGATATTTATTCTCTTTTTCAAAATTCTACATGTCAAGGTAATATTCTTCCATCCCTAGTTGATTTTGTGTCTAAGAAACTTGGTGATAAATCAAATGGAATGTATTTTCCTAATCAATCTGAAGACTTTGATAACCTTCATTCTGTTGGTTTTGACTCCATTATTGTATGTGACAATGGCTTCCCAAGTCCACCATATGATCTTTCAGTTTCTCAAGAAGATTGTTTTTGGAAGATTTAGACCTCAAATCTGATTCGATACAATAATTTGTTCTCTTAGAAATTTCCTCTTCACCTCACTATCTCTTGAATTCTACTGTTTGTAATGTGTCAACTTGTGAAGAAGATAATACATGCTCTTCAATTTCATCATCTAATGAGTTCGATTTTGAATTGACATAATATATTGAGGTCATCCATGATGAAGAAGAAGGTAAGAAACTTATCAAGTATCCTTTCCATTCCTTATCATTTCCAATTTTGCATGAATAAAATTCTTCTATCCATTTTACTCATGATATTTGTCTAATTTATCCATCTTTAGATGTGCGATTAGAAGAATCTTTTGACTTAGGTAATTTTTTTTTTTTTAATGTAAAATTTGATCAAATCAATTATGTAGATGGATGCCATTTGGATAATAGTGATCTTGTTAAAATTACTGATTGTAGTTGTCCATACACCATGCATGATCTGATCCAATATTCGATATCTCATTCTACAATCTTGGAAAGTTCTAGGACTTATCAGGAAGTTGAGGCACTTCAACTTCTATTGATGGTTATGTCAGGTTCTCGTGACTCTAGTAAGATCCATGAGTTAAGTCAGATCTGTATTTTCTCGCACAATTATTTTCTTCACATGGTTTCACTAGATGTAAATCCCTTCTTGAAAGATGTTTGTTATTTTGAATATGGCTCTTTCAATTTTCAAGATATCATTTTTGGTCAAATTGAAGATTTTGTTTAAATTAGCTCATATTCATGAAAATATCTTATATCAAACTCAAGTTTGGAATATATACCTTTCATGGGTGAGTGAAGTTGTGAAGTTGATCATTCTAAAGATTATCTTTAGTGGAAGGATTCATACCTTTCACATTCTTTTGAAAGTAATTAGCTCCTGACCCTTCCTGTAAATATTCTGATACTAATTATTTTCTTCATGGAACCAAATATCCTCTTTAGTGTTAGTGAATTCTTTTATTATTTGCTTAATCAAGTTCCTCTTTTTCATCTACTACATCTTGACTCGTTTCATGTGCTTTCCATATTGGCATTCCTTTTTAATGATTATGATTTCAGTCTGAGTTGTAGCCATTCATAAGTATATGGTTTGTCACATTTATCATATGAGGAAGATGATTATGTGATTTAAAGAATTTGTAAAGCTACTCAAATTGATTTATCTTTTTTTTCTCCTAATTGAGAATATTGTGCCTTAATCAACCCATCTGATCATGGTTCTTGTTTTAACAACTATCATTCAATTGATCATTTTCCCACTAGTGTATCTAATGATGCTTTCTTTACATCACTTGATATTCATGGTTTATCATCTCAATATTTAGATACTTTTCAAGAAGTTGAGGCAATTCAAACTATGTTGATTATTATGTCAAGCACTCACTATTTTGACAAGCTTTTTGAATATGATCATATTCATTTTCCCTCATAAGATTCTCATCTTGATTCCAGACTATTAGTTGAAAATTATTTCCCCCAAGGATTTTAGGATTTCCAAGAGGATTTTTTTAAATTTCATGATCCAATCTATCATCAGTTAGAAGCATCTTACTTAGCATGCCCATTTGCTAAGAGAAAGTTCTGATCTTTCCTAATGTTTGCTAAGCAAGGCAATATAAATGCAAGTGCTTTCAAAAGAAGTTTTTGACGTTTGTTTGATTACTCTTCCCATCGAAAAGGTAAGGTGCTAGGTTGGTTAAAGTTGATTAAGGTAAGGTGCAAGATATTAAAGATCTTATCTTTTCTGTTGCACATTGTATTACATTAGTTTTCATTGCTCATACCTTTGTGATTACAAGTCGGGAGAAATTACGTTGGATTCACTAAAAATATCATTACACTTAGCCCAAACCTTTTATGTGGTTAGGTTAGGAGTAGGCTTATTTTCATTTGGTTCCTCTTACATTGTGTCCACCGTTTTTCCTGCTCTCCATCAAGTCTCTGCATCATTTTTTGTTTGTATGATTTTTTTGGCTTCAGTCTCCATTTGCTTTGTCTCTTGTTTCTGATTTTGGTTTTGTATGTCTTTTCTTTTGAGTTTTCTTAATAAGACCTTGTGTGAAGAAGTGCATGGCTTAAAAAGGAATTTGTCGTGGAATAAAAGACAAATGTGAAAACTACAATGCTTTGATTTCTGTTGTTCTCCATATATTTTTAGGAAAATTCCATAGGTTGAGCTAAGTCCAGATGGAAAATATGATTACCCAATTGGATAACCTTGAGGGAACTTATTAGATCCAGGCATATACTAGTATCTAAACTACTCGACTTGGTGTAAATATAATTGTGTGTTAACACTTGTCCAATCTAGTAGATAAGGGATGAGGGGAAAATCTAAAACGAGAAAAACAATATTATAGGTGTTAATATACTTCTCTGAAGGGGAAAAATCCTATACTCTCAATAAGTCAGGATCCCTCTTCCACCTGTTAAAAATAATAAGTATTGATGCATAGTCCTATTAAATAAATAAATAAAGGGTGAAAGAAGAGAAAGGATTCTTGCATAGGGAGGTGAAGCAAGTGACTTTGTTGGGGTATTGTCTAGGCTTTCTCACATAGAAGCAATGGTTCTGCTCTTGAAGTGACTCTGTCAAGGTATTTTTCGGGCCTACTAGAAGTAGAGCAACACCAAATATGAAAATCATACTCTGAATATCATAAAATTTCTACGCACGTTACCCTTACTTGCATTGAAACAATTGTGATAGGGTGTATCTTTTATGTGTGTTCAACTGAGTAGATAAAAGTGAGATGATATTTACAAAACTGGGTCAAAAGAGGGAAATTGAGGCAATCAATACTTCTTGAAGGTTTGGCCCTTAACCAAAATCTACTCCCAGACAGAGAATTTGAAGTCTTCTCATTGCAATGCCAAGTGTTGTCGTTGCTACAACACCCTCCAAAATTTCACTACATTCGAATTTTGTAGTCCTCTATCACCACTATATATATTATTTCCTTAATCACCAAGTACTGCCTTATGTTATTATATGAGTTTCAAGTGTCCTCTAATGATCTCAAGTGTCCTCGCATTGATTAGAACATATTTAGATGCATTTCATGGTCATAACATATTTGTTGTTGTAAAATGACACCTTTGGGTCGCAGTCGCACACACTTCACTCACGGTACTTTGGGAATGTGTAAAAAATAGCATTTTGACATATATTTATCATTGTTCAAGCTTGACTAAGTTTTCTCAATGAGTGGGTATGAGTCACACATGTTTTTATGTTTAATGCTGACATGTTCGCCCCTTTTCCTATATCCCAGACTTAAACAAATATCCCTTTTCCTATATCCCAGACTTAAACAAATATTTGGTTTCAAAGAAAACCCAGTGAGGCCAAGTAAACATGAGCGCACCCTGAAGCCTTGTTTGGGGATCCTTCATTATTCATAAGTGTGCAATGCACCCTCGAATAGAACAAAGTGCGCTACTTAATCCAAATTTCCCTTGCTTGTTCTAAACTGCACCCTTCAAAAAGAAATCCTTCCTTTGAGTGCACTCCTTTGACCTAAAGGAATACCCCCTCCTTGGGAGAACTCCTTTGAAGAAATCCTTCAACACGAAGCAATGTGCCCTCCTTGAGAGCACCCCTTCTATCTAAAGGAATGCACCCTCCTTGAGCACATGAGCACACACCAAAGGCCTTAAGCTCCACCCTTTAGCCTTCCACAATGTCCCATGTGCCCTCTTGACCCTTTGAGAACATGAGCACACTTGGAAGGCATAAATCTTCATCCTTCAGCCTTCAAACTTGTACCATGTGCCCTATTTGGTCTCTTGAGTGCATGATCACACTTAGAAGGCACGAAGATCCATCATTTAACCTTCATACTTGCACCATGTGTCATCATTGGTTTCCGTTGCACATACCCCTTCGACCTAAAGGGTTGTGCCCTCCTTGAGATCACTCCTTCAACTCAAACGGATGCACCCTCCTTGCGAGCACTTGTTCAACCTAAAGGAATGAACCCTACTTGATATTACCCCTTCGACTTGAAGGAATGCGCCATCCTTGAGAGCACTCCTTCAACCTAAAGCGGATGCACCCTACTTGGTTTCTTGAGCACATGAGCATACTTTGAACGAATGAAGCCTCATCCTTCAACCTTTAGTGGTGCGACTTGCGCCCTCTTTCTCTCCCTTGAGCACATAACACACTTGGGAAGCTTTAAGCCTTCCCCTTCGTCCTCCAAACTTGTGTCATGCACCCTACCCTAACTATCTCCCTCTCTTGATCACATGGCAAAGCCATGAAGCCTTTCCCCTTCAACCATTCATTATTTCAAAGTGTGCCCAGAAGCCCCTTATGTGCCTCTCGAGTTCACTAAAAAGGCATGAACATAAAATATGCATAAAACATGGTAGAATAGGATATTTTTAAGCTAATCGTTTCTTGTCATGAGTGATTTCAGACACATGTATTCCAAAAACATCATGGAAATCATGCTCAAGGAAGATCTGGAAAAGAGAAAAAATGGAGGAAGTTGCATGAATAACGAAGAGCACAACTGAACCTTGATGATAAAATCACTCCAAAGGCTCCATTACATCAAATACCCTTTGTAGGGTGAGGAAATCAACGATTGAAGTTTCTTGAAGAAGTGAAGACACAAGTGGAAGCCATGTCACCTCTAAAGAATCTCCATGTCATCAGTCACTATTAGTCTCAGTCATCAAAGATAGTGACACTCAAGTCTTATCACATGATGATCTAGAATTCATGATGTATTATTGTAATCATTGTAAACACAAATAAGTGGAAGTCCAGGAGTCATGTATCAACTAAAGAGTCACAGAAGTCCAAAATACATGTAATATCAAAAGTCATATGTAATCCCACAAGTTGTTTTGAATTCCAAAGGTTTTAGAAGTCCAAAGGTCAGTAGAAGTTGGAAAGTCAAGAGACACGAGGATGTGAAAGGTCATTCCTCAAGTTATAAATAGATCTTCATTCCTCATGTAAAGGAATTTTAACCTTCGATTCTTCCACAAGGCATTAGAGAGACAAAGTTAATACTATTGGGGAGCAAGTAGCGGCTATAATGCTCCACTATTGGACCTAGTGGTGTTCATTGAATTTATGTATCTTGGGACTTTTGCATAATATCAAAGCCTTCCAGGCCAACACATTTTCACACATGGATTGTGAATGCTTCTAATATTATTCTTTGAATTTTTATGGTTCATGTCTATTTTCATTAGTACTGTATTAGTTGAACAATTTTGGTTACTCCAGTGCTCCTTGTTGGAAATGTGTTGTTGTGTATATAATGATTTTTGCATCCTAGTGAACTATTTCGCTTGATGTTAGATGAGCCTTTATATTTCATCTGTGTCTCCATTAGGGTATTACTATTACTTCTCTCTTAGAGGCTCACTTAATCCCCCCCTACCCCCCATAGTAGAATAAACTTAATACATCAACAACTGAACATTCGCAAGGCATACTATCTTTCTCATTCGAAAGGATAATTACACTTCTCTTGTGTGTTCATAGCTAAATCCAAGGCATATCTTTAAGTAAACGGTAGACGAGTCATAATATGGATGGGACTCCTACACCAAACAGTGTGAGGACTATTTGGAACCTTATATCGAGGAGATCGTGTGTATATTGGTGGTATCCAGTGCCGTCAACAAACTTCAACACATGAAAACTTAAAACTTTTCCTTAAGTCTACTATCTTGTCATGAATCTTGACCAAGAAGCTCACATTTTTTATAAGTCTCGCTTCCTTGAACAACTTGTTTAAACAATCCACCTTTAGAATGTTATTAAATTGATTATGAATATCCTCATAAGCTGGAAAATCCATGATGTAGTTCCATTTTGTTTCAACCTCTTCTTTCCTACAAAATATGCATATTATTTCTTCCCACACTTCTTTTGGAGTTCTTCACCTACTTGTTTCACATCTGAGATGATGAGATCTAATCCTTAACTGTGTTGTTAATAATCTAGCCTTTCTCGTGATGTTAGCACCCAAATATATCTTCTCATCATGAGACCATGTCAGGTTGAAATCTTTGACAAAAAAATAAAATATTATATATATATATATATATATATAATATATATATATATATATATATATATATATATATATATATATATATATATCTCTCTCTATATATATATTTATATATATATTATCTGCTTTTCCCACATGGTAGTACTGATTTTTTTCAAGCACCCATTTTTTTTTATCTCTTCTTTAGAGTTAGGACAATCCTTCCACTTAGTGCCCCACTTATCTAGCCACTTGTCATTTTGCTTCATCCAAGTTTTCTTCCCCCTCTTTAACTCCTTTGCAACAACTATTTTAGGTCAGTGATGCCCATACATGCCTTCAAACTTTTTTAAATAGCTTAACAAGTAAAAAACCGTCGAAGCCTCCATCAGAAATAACCCAGCCTCAGCTAGCAGAATCTCATAAGGGACCATTTATTTGAATTTTAAATTATTAGTCATTAAGTGCTTTTGAATTATTTCTAATTGCCTCTACTTGTGGTTTCACATACTACTCCCCCAAACTTCACAACCATAGAGTACAACTAGTGTAACCAACAACTGAAAAAGATTTTTCCTAGTCTTCCAGTCCCATAATTCTACATTCCTGTATATTTTCTATAGAAGGTTAAAAGTTGTCCATCCCCCTTTAATTCTTTTATCTCTACATGTCTCCCAATTGAGCCTATCGTGAAAAAACAATTCCTAGATACTTGTATTCTTCCACTAATTCCAAGGGTTTCCCCTCAAAAATAAATTAACTTGTTTCTTTTTCCTCTTCAACGAGAATATCATGATCTTGGTTTGGCTAATGTTTACTTGCATCCCAAACTCTTGACAAAAGAGCTCTAAGGCCTTAAAATGATCTCTTATACCATGAGCTGATTTTGCAATTAGGATAAGGTCATCAACATACAAAAGAAGCTTCATCACATAACCTTCTAACTAAACACCCTCTCCACTATTACTGCTTAACCATTCTTCCAACTTACCAATATATAAGCCAAACAACGTGGGGGAAAGAGGGAACCCCTACTTGACCCCAATGTCACTACCAAAGCATTCAGAAAAACCTTCTTTAGTATTGATTTTAGCTCTAACTTTCTCATAGAGCTTATGAACAACTTTTTTTTATTCTCTTCGAATTCTAATCTCTTTTATCCTTCAAAAAATCTTGTCTCTAGGAACAGCGTCAAAATATTTCTTGAAATCAACAAAGCAACAAAAATCCTCTTCACCTTGTATGTCCCAGAATTTTTCTATGAAATGACCAAGAGTGATACAATGATTAATGGTAGAATGCCATGGCCTAAAACCAGCCTGCCCTTTTTCTCTTTTACCTTCCTTTTCTTCCCAGCTGCTAATTCTACGCTCCACCATGCTTCCAAATAGCTTTCCAAAAAGAGGATTAACCATAATTGTGTGGAAATTAGATGGAATATTAATGTCCCCACTTTTGTAAAGAGGGATAGCAACACTAATTTTCTATTCAATTGGGAAACTGCTTTCCATGACGTTGTTCAAGATCCTTTTGATAATCAGAGCCAAGGTTCCAACCCCCCACTTTAAAAATTCTGCTTGAAATCCATTAATGTCTTGAGATTTACAATTTTCTAACTTGTTCATACCATGCTTGACATCTTCTAATGAAAATAACTTAGTTGAAGAGTTGATTATGGGAGGGCTACTTCTCTCTTGTTCTCTCTCATATAAAAGCTCACATAATCTAACCATCGAGTAGCTGAAATATTATTATCTATTTGCATTTTATTTTGTTGTAATTCCCTCCAAAATATTTTGGGATTAAAAGTTTCCCAAAGAAATTAATTCATTCTTTCTTGAAGTCACATACTTTTTCTTTTTTTCTTTTTTATCATATTTTTACACTTTTTCATGCTTTCACTATTTGCCTCCTCCTCTTTAAGTGATCGTTTTGCAGCCTTACACACCTTGTCAAACCAAGGATTGGTTGGAAAAGTATTTGGGATTCTCTTCATTGGATGAGATATTTTTCACACCTTTAAGGCCTTGTGGATTAAAGGTATCACCATACTACTTCCAATGTTCTCTATTATTTCATTGTCCTCTTCACTTTCTGAGTTGAAATTTTCCAACTAAAATTGATGTTCCAAAGCAGCAGCAAAGAGCTCTTGATTTTTCTAATTTATAATGACTCTACCATTTGCATGAAATTTCTTATGTAAATGTTGGTTTTTCTCTACCTTCATCCCATTTGTTTGCATGCCCAACTTAATAAAGAGAGGAATATGATTTGACTTCATTTCAATAGGACAATCTCCAATATCGAACCTTGACAAATTACAAATAAAGCTCTAAGAGAAAATTATAAAATCCACCACACTTTTACCATTGTAAGTTTTACATATAATGTCACCAGATCTATGCCAAGTGTTCATGCTATTGCAAATGACCATGTCATAGAGGCTACATAAGCCTAACAGTTCAGAACCAAAGTGTGAAACACTCCATTTTCCATCTTGAGAAGACCTTTTCCATGTGTGATCCCCACTCTCATTTAGCCAAAGAGGAATTTTGTCCATATTCTCATCACTACCTAACTACATAGATTTATTGTTTATTTTCCTTGCATTAAATTCACCAATTAAAACTATATCTCCTAAAGACGTGACGGCAAAAATGTGTTTTTTTAAGCAACATAAGGATCTTCACTATCTAAGTTTTCCTTCTTGTAGAACTTTGAATTTTTTGGAGAAAAGTAACAAGCACCCAACTTGATTGTTACATTGTTGTCAATTATATTAAACCATATAAATTGCTTATTTGGGTCCTTTTTTTCCAGTTTTATAATTCCACTCCAATTTTCTCTTATTAGAAATGTGATCTCTCCATGCCCTTTACTTATTCCAATCTCTTTATTCCATACTAAATTTTTATTGTATCCCTCGAATTTTGGAACCCTGCAAATATCATGCTCATGAGTTTCCATAAGAAAAATGATGTCTTTCCCTTCTGTTATGGGCCCCAAACCCGATCCTCTCCTCCATGGATAACTTATACAATTCTGACTTACCATGTTTAGATACTCCCCAAGGGGGTGAATCCCTATTTTTATTTGTTAAATGCTCATTGATTTGAGCTTTCCCATTTTTTAGCCATGCATGTTTTCCTATGTCCGTTGTTGATTTCACTTTCCCCCATTCCTTCCTTCACTCTTCTTGATGTTCAAATTTCAATTCATCATCCAAGTAAATATGAGTGCCTCTAATAATCCCCCTATTATTTAGGATAACCAACTTATCTTCTATACTTCTCAAAATAACTCACATGACTGCTACTTCCATTTTTTGTTTTCCTGCAAATCTTGCTTGCTTGTTGAATATAGCCTCACCATTTCAACTCATCCTTGAGAAATCCCCTGAATAAAATATGTGTCCTCTCTTTCTCTCCAAAGTCCTTCAAACCTTTGATAATTACATGTGTAGCCTTGACTTGTCTGTATTTTTCTTCTCTTAGTTTCCTCTTGATTTGCCTCTCCATGATTTCATTTTTCTCAACTGATGGTTCCTTTACCACTTGTGCCCAAGATTTAGCCTCTTCCATTTGTTTTCTTAGCTTGCTTTCTCAACTCCATGCTTGCCAAAGTTTATTGAAACTCTTATATCTATTTTGTGTTGCTAATTGTGAAAATTTCAACACTGAAATCCTATTGTAGCAACTGGAATTAATTCTTCTAATCGTGAATTAATTTAATAATTTATTTGCTACAACAAATATCGAATAAATCATAGTGTAACTTTCATAAATAAAACTGCATAAAATAAAAGTGTTGGAAATTGAGAAATATGCTAGCACACACATAAAAATTTGACACATTTATTTTTGGACTAAAGTCCCCAGAAAAACCTAATGTGGGAAAATTGGTGCAACAGTTGATTGTTTTTATTATTATGCAGTAGTGAAATAATCTGAGTACAATTTGGATGCCAAATATTCACTATCCTACAGAGAAAATACTGGCAAAAATATAGTGAGGAATTTTCCTCATCCCCAAAAGAAATCTAGGCTCTGATTGTAGCTCCAAGTGAGTCATCCAAACAACCTCTTTGCAGGCATGTGTCACCTTTGCATAGTCCCTTCAGCACTATGTCTAAATCAACTACTCCTCAAGTCATCTAGTCTGCTCTTGGCTAGGAAAATGTCTCTCGTAGCCTCTAGAACATCTTTCCGACCTCTGGAACAAAACTCTACTTCTCCTCAGTAGGATCAAATTGCCCCTTACAGGCTTCTACACAAACCTTGCACAATCTCTCTATGGCTATCTCTTCCTCTCTTTGTAATGTACTCACAGGATCTAGAAAATTTTCCTCCGGCCTCACTGTCCATTCCCCTCTTTGTCTCTGCTTCCTTCTCTAGGTTGAACTTTTCTGGCTACTGCTTCTGGAAAATTAAACTCTCTAAGGAAATCGATCTTTGTGTGTGCGTTCTCCATCTACCCATTGACTTCTTCTCATAATCTTTTGTTAGACCTCAAATGACCAAGATTAAAACTTAATCAAGGGATAAGATTATTTCCTTATCGATTCGTGTGATTTTATAAATGATTCACACCTTATCTCAATTAATTCTAATTAATTAACCCATTTCCTAAGTTTAGACTTAGGAAATATTTAAAAATAGGCTAATAATCTAATTGAGACACTTCTAGGTGGAATTTCCATAAATGATTTCTGGGTTATGGAGAAATCCTATGTTTTAGCCTCTCCACTAAGTTTCAAGACTATAACATCTTTGATGCTACAAAAAATAACACTAATGTTACCTGTCTCATAACCTTTTTCTTCAACTATCTTTGTTTGCTCTAATTCCCTTCTCAAAGCGATCAATTGTTGTTACCCTCTTTCCATATTGTTTTGCAAATTTATTATCTTCTCTTTAAGAACCTTCTTTTCCCTTTCAAGTTTATGAATAATTACTAAAAACTATTTATCTTTGAATCTTCATGTTGTTCCTTTAATTCAATAAGATCAATTCTTATTTTCATGTTCATGAGCTCACTTACATAAATCTCTTACGACCACAAAAGCATAATGGTTGTGGGCTTGTATGTGTTCTTATTGCTTTCTACTTTGTTTGTTGACAAAGTTTCACTTTCTCTTTGCTTTAGCCTATACTCCTATTGCTTCGACTCCTCCCCTTTATCTTTTACCTTAACCACCCCTTGATTTTTCTGTTCTTCTAATTAGTGCATTTTGACGATGACAACTTCCTTGTTATTAGTTGATTTTGGTAAGATCCATGTGAGCTATCTTCTTTGTGCCTATATGATTGTGTAGCATGTCTACACCTTAAAATTACTCTGTATTTCTTTGCATTCACAAATATCAATCTTTCATCTGTACCAATTGTATTAGCTTGAACACACCTTGTCCCTCCTACGTTCTCTGTCAGAATGATGGGATAAGACTCTGTAAAAACCTCGAATTTGAAGAGGATGATTCCAAGTAATTCTCCAATGTTCCTCATAAATCCTTCTTAAAACAGAACCTAATACATTTTTTTGAATTTTTTTTGATGTTTTACAACAGGTTCAGGTAAATTTCACTAACTCTAAGCTAGGTGGGTGCTTATCTTCCACCAAGACAAGTTATTTATCTTCATTGGACCCCTGTGTCCCCATGCTTTAAGATAGATACACAAGCACAATATATATAAATGAAAGAGAAAATATATAGGTCCAACCTATTCGTCACAACATGAAAAGAAATAATTATGTCCACCCCGCCTCACCTCCACCCACAAACATAGACACATATAGGGAGAAAGCACTTTAAGTAAGCACACTTGTTCTCTCTTTAGATTGGATTTTCCAGAATCTGCTCAAATTGGTAATCATAATTTGCACTATGTGGCTTGAAAGGTATATTAACGTATATAACATGATGTGTTTATATACATGTAGTTGTGATGGTTGGTGTAATGAAGGAGGGTTGACTCTTTTTTGGGGAAGATTCATCATCATGCTCCTAATCAATAAAATCAATCAATGGTGCTCTTTTATTGCAAAACATTGTTGGGTTATTTCAACCAACCTCAATTTAACCTGACCAACTTATTTGGTTTAAACCATTCATCTATCCTTCTTTGGTTAATTGATTAGCCCCTAGTGAATCAATTGGCTTCTTCGTTGTAACACCCTCCCACATTTACCCAAGTAACCATGCTAACTGGGTAAACATGTGACAAGATGCTACTATGATTGGAATTGACCTCCTATGTGACCTTAAGGAAGTGGAATCGACGGAACTCATCAACCAACCTATCCACATCAGTAAAAAACCCTCAGGAGACATGTTAGCCATTCATACATCTTGTCCCTGGGGCCCACTAATGTTCTAGAATCTTAGGCCTCAGTTGCTCCCATGTTATAGGCAAGAGATCGTCTAGAAACCCAAAGTCACTCTCACAAGATTGCCTGCCAGCAACCATAGACTACATTTGTCAGTTCTATGCCAGTGACTCTAGGATTTGAGCCACTTTTTCAGGCCCAAAGCCCAGGTCACTGCCCAGAATGGAATGATAACTCAGGAGTAGTAAAAGAATAGGGAAACAATGATGCAAAATTAATAAGTTGAACAAGGCCTTAATCAAACCCCTATTATCCATGTCGATCATTTCATCAAACATATCATCAACATGTAACCTACAGGTGTAAACAACATAATTAAGTGTATGGATCTCATACTTATCTGAGAATCAATATGAACCATTTTCCCTCATGTCATTTGTTGCATTATCACCTATTTGGCCATAAATACATTGTCCATTCATTTACAAGTAAAAACATGTTGAGAGCCATACATAGCTGTTGTCATAAAACATACATATAACCAACATAATAGGAAAAGAAATATCATAAGCATATCAACCATAAAATCCACATATACATTTATAAATTTACACATGAAAATCAATTGAATGAATTTCTCATTAATGAATGCAATAAACTAGATGGAGATGGGACTACCACTTTCCACCTGACCATAGAATAGCAGAGCCAAATCTCTCTTCATCCGTTCACCCTCGTGCCATATTCCAAGCATGAATGTGGGACTCAAACCAAAAGAACCAACTAGGGCATACCAAGGTTAAACCACCTCACCCTCATCAATAGAGACCATGCTTTACTGTAATCCATCTTGGATCACTAGGCCAACACAATGAACACATCATAACATGGTTTACTGTGATCTCCACCTGATCAGTAGGCCAAACAAGTATGGATTCCACTAGATTTCTCCACCTATACTGTAAGGAATTTTCCTGTCTCCTAGTCTCTCAAGATTTACCGCAATCCAAACCTGGATCTGTAAATCGAGGCCCACTCTCTAGGCTTTACCACATATCCCAAACCTGGGATTACTAGGCCCAACAAAGAGAAAACCACCTCTTGGCTTTACTGTATATATTTTCATTCATCGGCAAGGATTCCTAGGCCCACCGAGGCAACACAATCCTAGCTTTACCACAACCCATAGTTTGGCTTAGTGTTCACTAGGCCAGTAGATTTACTGTGATCCACATTCTGGTTCAGGGACCACTATGCCATGTGCTCTATCATTCAGATATCCACCCCACTCAGCTTCGAATTCATTTGGAAATCCATACCAACCAAAACATGAGAACCCCATCACACCATGTCTATCTAGAAATGGAAAGGCTAGGCTGAAAACATTGTTACACCTAGAAAAACCCATGCCATAACAACAAAATAACCACATGTAATACGATGCATACCAAATATAGCAAGGAAAATAGACATTCAAATCGATACCTGCAATGAGTCTTGTTGTAGCTGCTTGATCCTTCTCTTCCTTGATTGCACCTTCCTTCCTCTTGCCTTCTTTTCCTTGCTTGATCCCATGCAAAACCTAAGCAAGAGCTTACACTAACTAAGAGATTAACAATGAAAAAGAATAAGCCTTCCCATTGATCCTCGGAAGCCTTTTTATCAATGAGGCCTCTATTTTCTTCATTTTCCTTCATTTTCCTTCAATTTCATCCTCACATGCAACATGTAACCTTTCACCTTCCTTTTATCCTAGTTTCCTTTATTTTCATAAATAAATGTGCCAAAAATGCCTTTTTGCCTTTCTAAAGACTTATCCATTGCCTTTGCCAATTTCCTTAGCTGTTAAACCAATGAACACCCACACTAGGATGTTTTGCCCATCATTCAGCTTGGAATACGTGTCCCATAATTCGTGGTATTTATATATTTTACCTGGAATTTTCACCATGGTTGTTACAGAACCCTTTCGCTCAGGGGAACACCGTCCTCAATGTTCAATGACACCTATAACCAACAATATTGCTGAAAACAAAGCATACTACCCATGGAGTTTTATAACACAACTCGTTACATTATTTACAATGACCATTGCTAAAAAATTACAATCATATCATTTATTGGAGACTTATAACATAGCTCATTACGGTATTTAAAATAACCACATATAAACATATGCATTTTCTTCATCTAGAGAATAACCATACTACCTATGGAGATTTATAAATCTAGCTTGATACAGTATTTGCAATAATACACACATATACATGTTACATAGTATTTTTTCATATCTCATGTTCACTTCCCGTGCCATATCCCAAAGTGCCAAAACATTAACTATTATGCATAATATCAATCATGATATATAGACCATAACCTCCCTGAAGAATCAAAGGAAAATTGCTCTGAGTCCATTCTGGAGAAGGTTGCCTAAAAACCTAAATTTTGGCATCAGTGCGTTTTTATCCACCGCTTTCCCCTACTGATGGAAAGTTGCTCAATTATACACTCGTGCTACCAGCATGGGTTTTCATAGGAAAACATGTTTTGAACCTCTTCTAGCAGGTTTTCCCAAACTAGAGGAGAAGCTTTGCTCACTAGAACATTCGGGAACAATGAGCTAGATATTGGTTGTTGTTGATATGGTCGAGCTCTCTCATTTGGGCCTCTTGATCTTATCATCATGGGCTTTCCCCTTGATATGTGGATCTTCCTCCCTCTTTTGTGGATCCCTAAATCCCTCTCCCCTCCTATAAATTCACTCCCTTCCATCCCCAAATGGTTGGTCATTAATTGTTGCATTCCTATGCTTAGATTGTGCTTACATGTTACCCATTCTAGCTTGGAGAAGGAGTGCTTGAAGAGTCTTTGCTTAGACTTGGACATCCACCAAAAGGATGGCTCCAACATCAAGGCATAGGTTTTATGCTTCCCTTTTTAGTTTCTTAATATATACATCTGATGTTCACTTTCCATAATTGTGTAAATGTTTATGCTATTAGCTTAATGTTCCTTGATCTATTAAGTAGTTTATGTTTGATGTATGTTATATATGCTCTCGTATCTTGCATAGTACTTTGATCTTCCTTGTAGGTATTCGAACGTGAAGAACAACTAAGGAGTGAGGCATGGAGGGACTTATTCAAAGCCATCTCCAAAGGATCAAGTGATTAGCATCAGAACAAGGTAGGTTTATCCTTATTTCTGCATTTGTCAAACATAAGCTAGGAAAGTGTGTGTTAGATTGTTTGGTTTGTTGCTAGACCCACTCATTGGGCTAGAGGGATCGCCTCTGTCCATAGAGGGGATTTTCCTTCACAACAAAATGGTGACTCCACTGGGGAAGCTATAGCATGTTCATCCTCCTTTCTCAACTGATCTCTTGATCAGTTTGACCAACCATCGTGTTCTCAGTTAGTTTGGGTTGATATAGGTTTGCACAATCATTGGTTTCTATCTTAGAGTGCTCAGTCTAGAAGTGTTTGTGAAATTATTTTTATTTTTTTCCTTTTTCCTCACCCAACACATTTTTTGATCTGACAGTCACACTACCAGGACTTTTTTTATTAAAACATTCGCGCTTATCCCCTGTTCAGCACCTGTTTCGCCTTAACAACCACGTTGATCCCTGAGATTGGTAGAACCTAGGGTTTCTTTGTTAAACACCAGTGTGTTTGAGCCCCTGAGATCCTGTTTTTTCTTGGATGACTGGATTTTGTTGATGTTTTGGTTGATTGCCTCATTTTGTTAGCAAATTCTTACTCCTTTGAACTTTCAAGTGTTTGAGTGAAATTGGATTGATTTTAGGGTTTATAAGTTGATTGGTTTTCAATTTTTGCTTGTGAGTGTCTTTGGGTCTCTAGTTTGGTGAATGATTTGGTCTGTTCATTTGGTGAAATCACTTGAAACATTGACTTACATTGGTTTCGGTTTGTCTTGTGCAAAGTTTTTTTTCGTGTGTATTAGGTCATGCATTTGAAATCCATCTTTGTCATTTATCAAACATAGATTAATTGTTTGGTTTGCAAACTAAAATGAGTATATTTTCTTATCTATTTGAAATAGAAAGTGAAATACATTTTACATTGAGTGATTTTGAATTTGGCGTTACTTTGATTGATGCTTTTTTTGCATTAGGAGTATTTTGAATCAAAATCTTCATTTTTTATTTAGTTGAAGCTTAGTTGCATGTAAACATCTGAAAATAAAGGAAACATCATATAAGTAAAGTGCATCTTAGTGAAGTGAAGATCATTTTTTACTTTCAATAGATTGCATATTCGTTAGTGAAAGTGAAGTTTAGTTTTTCTCTTGCATTTTGCATTTGGAAAAGTTAGTGGGTGAATATTGTTTGATGCATTAATTGCTTGAATTCTCTTCCCTCGTTAGTATAGAATTCATTGAAATGAAAGGTTTCATTTTCCTCATATAGTTGAATACTAGGATTCAGGTGACATCATTTGAGTTAAAATTTTAAACCTAATTCAAAAAAAACTTTAAAATTTGTTGAATTAACCTAAGGAGCATTTGGAACTTAACGCAAAAATTTAGAGGTCCAGGCTAGAGATGTGTTCTAGCATCTATAAACCTAGAATTTGTTGTTAACTACCTGCATTGTATCCCAAGGGTGAAATATTGTTTTAGTACGGAAGTATATCAGAGTTTCTCCAGTAATCTAGGGTATATCGGAGGCACTCTGGTGTGGTAAGTATATCGGAACGCTCTCATCGAACGATTATGCATTAGACAATGCTAACACAGACTTGTGCTCCCTGTACTGTCGAGTATATATTGGGATACCCTGCTAGGTTGTTATCCTTTAGCCACAGGTAATTGCATTATCCGATTTCTAAATGTGATACACTGAACACAACATTCGGGGAGATCGTCCATCATATGTTAAGTCCTTGGTTTCGGCTAAGGTGTATATAATGGTCCACTGATACTTGGTAAACCCTCTTGCGTAGTACACCCTTTTTGATTTATTTTTTGTTTTTAAGTTCTAAAATTTAACTACCCACGATAACATGACATGCCTATGAAGTTATCCTTGGCCTCATACTACCTGATTAATAGTAAATTTTAATTGTAGGCTCAATCAACCACCCCTTATTATTTTTGAGAAAATGTCATCATGGGTGGACCACCAGGTTCACCTCACATTTCCCCTTCATCATATGACACTTAAGGGTCATCACAAGGAGTTCATCCTGAGTTTTCAAAGTCACTTGAAGCCCAAGGTCTTGAACCTAGAATTATCCTGAGTATTCAACCCCTTGCTTCTCATCGTCCACCTCGAGACACATCATCATCTCAGGAATCTGATCCAAAAACCCCTGAGAGTCCACATAGGTTTATTTTATTCCCTCTAAATCCGTTTTTTGATCCATTGGTTATATCTCCTCAATAGCCTTATAATCCATATGATACTTCTGGTGTACCTTTGGAGTTATCTCCATGACCATTTTGGATTCCTCCTCGCCAATTGTTTCCACCTATGGCTTCAGAAGATGAGTTTCCAGCCTCTTCTCAAGGTCCTCCAAAAGTCTCAGCTACTCATACTCCTGGTGTTGATAATGATTCTGAATATGACTTTCCACCTGAAGGTTATCCATATGTCGGAAGTGTTGCACCTCCACCAACTCCTGAAAGTAGTGAGCCTTTGTTTCCAAATGGTTATACATATTTGGCTCAATTAGTTTCAAGTACTCCAAGTGCATCTTCACTTTATCATAATCCCATTTGGTCATCGAGCGTCGTGCCTACTTCTGGTCGAGTTTTTTCAAACATGGCCTCTCAAATTCCTATACCAGCTACAGTTCTGTCAGTTCCTATACAACCGATAGTTACGGTTGGGGAAATTAATGTCCCTATAATTTCTCAAGGTCCTCCATTAAGAGGAAAATGTATGCCATGACCTATCCCACCACATGGGAGGAAACATCCACCTCTGCCTTATGTACCTCCTGTTTCGAGTGGATCTTATGTGAGTACACCTCAAACTCACACTACTGTAGCTAGTCAAAATGTTGGTAGTGTACCTTATCCTAGTGGATCATCAATTCCATCTGGATCAGGTCAGATCCCATATCAACAACCTATTTTGGCTAAGATACCCTACTAATAACCGTATCCTCTGTATGGCTCTCAACAACCTCAAAATCCACCATTTATTCAACAGGAAGGTCCCCAAATCCCGCCTGGTTCAAATCCCTCATTTGGGGCATCTGGTCAAGTTCAAGCTTGAACTTATTAGTACCAACTTGGAACTTAGCAAATTCCACAAAGGAACTTTTCAACAACAGTAGCCTTATGTACAACAACAACCTTTTCTACAACAAGGACCCTATGTGCAACAAGGGCCTTACCAACAACCGTTGCAGCAGCAGGGACATCCCTTGCAGCAGCAAAACTAACCCTTATATCAATAAGGTCACCCTTGCAGCCACAAGGTCAACCCTTGCAGTAGCAGGGCCAACAATTTTACCACTATGGTCAACATTTGCAATATAAACCCTATAATCCATGTGTCGCACAAGCTTTTTATCCACCTTATGGTTCTCGACGACCTATGGTGGGTCAATATCAACCTTACCCTGGTCAAAACCCACCTTTGTGGGGGAAGAATCCACCTTTGTATGGTCAAAATACCCCTCAATGGGGGTAATATCAAGCTCCTTATGGTCAAAATTTTCTACCTTGGGGTCAGAATCCATACCAACAAGGATGGAATCCACAAGTTGGGCCTTATCAAAGGCCTCCCATGCCTTTCAATCCATAATTGTCCTTTCTAGCAACATTGGAACTACCGGATGTGTCAAGGCTCACTAATGATCCAATACTTCATTTACCCTATTGGCCTCCGGTTCCTACGAAGGTTCTTGCTGATTGTCCGAAAATCAAAGCAAAATCTGGAGAAGACCCCTAAGCCCACGTTATGACTTACCGTTTATGGTGTTCATCTAATTCTTGGGTTGATGATTTTGTTCATCTACATCTTTTTTAGCGCACCCTTACAAGTCCTGCCGCGAAATGGTACATTGAGTTGCCTCAAGGTGCTTATCAAGACTTCAATTCTTTGGCAATGGCCTTCCTTACTCACTTCCAAATACCAGTTCGCTATGAAACTGGTCCCTATTTTATTACATCTTTGAAACAGAATACCGCTACCCACATCTCTGATCATATCCATGAATGGAGACATCGATGTCACCTTATCAAGTTTGATATACCTGATGAGTTGTTAATTGAATGGTTACCAAATCATTCATCCACAAAATTGTTGCAGACATAGCTATGGGAGGTTGTGTAACCAAATATCAAGCCCTTCCTCATGCCCAATATTTAGATTTGGTGTATTCTCAAACTTCATGTTATATGATCTCTTGCCTGATGCTCCAAGACCATCCACAGATCCAACATCTTCTAAGCCTCCGGATGTACCACCTGCCAATGGTATTATTGGATCAGTGTCTCAAAATTCTGCTAAATCTTCTTCGAAGCAAAATCCATTTCGAATTCTGCATCCAATCCTCCTTCGAATCCCTCTCCAAATCCTGGTAAAAATTATGAGGTTAATGTTGTTCAGTCTACCATGGCAGACAAGGCCTGTAAAGATTAAAAAAAAAAATGGTAAAGGAAAAGAAAAATATGATACCCCAAAACAGGATCCTCCAAATTCAGATGTTGATGATGCATATAAACATAATCCCAAATATCCTTGTCTCATTTGTGAGGAAGATCACTATACCAAGCATTGTCCCTGTCGTGTAGAAGTTAGTTTTTGGTTAAAAGGCACTCAAGGGACACCAGTTTTACTGAAAGAACCTTTCCCATCACAATAGACCTAATTGGTAGAACAACTGCAATCTTCCACATCTTCGAGTTCTCAAGTTTACATGAGTAGAATAGTGCCTATTTATGTTTCCACCTGGTCAAAACACTATTAAACTCGTCAAAAATAGACTGTGGAGAAATAACTTATTGATACACGTTCTACTTCTACTCTACCCAATTCTGGTCCTCTTCATATTGAGAGACCTAGTAATAACTCCATTATCCAAACGCCTCCCAAGTTTGTCATCCAGAAATCATCTTAAAATTCGAATGCGTGAGCTTCCCAACATTACAATATTGTTGAAGATTTAGCTCAAGCGCCTTCTGTGATATATGTCTTGGAAGTTCTCCGAACTTGTCCAATGTAGCGAAAAGCATTACTATCTTCTATAGGAGGAATTGACCATACAGATTCGAATTTGATCAATTTTGACCTGGAAAATCATGTTCCTCGTCTTCCCCATAAACTTGCATTTTTTATCCAAGTCATTATAAAAGGGAAGACAATTCATCGAATTGTGATTGATGAGGGTGCTTCCACTTGCATCATGTTTGTTTCATGCTAGAAAGCTATCGGCTCTCTGCCTCTCTGTTATCACTCAGGTTGTTCCCCAAAATTTGTAAGAAAAGGAATACAGCCGAGGTAACCACAAACCAATCTTTTAGATGCAGGTTTTAGCCAATCTGCATCCAGAGAGGGCAGTCTCTTTATGATTTAGCTTTGTTTTGAGATATATTAGGCTAGTTATGAAGTACAAGGGTTTGTTTGATTTTTGGATGGTGACATTCAATAGAACAGGGGTGTAAATCTGAGAAGTTTAGTCCATTGGGCTAATGGAGTCTATGAGGATTAACTGCTGGATATGGTTTCTTTGACAGAGGGTGGTACTACAAAGCAAGGTAATCAACCATGGAACAAATTGTAAGCTGGAATCAGGTGGGATGGAGTCAGGGGGTGAAGGGCAATTAAGAATCCTTTATCATGTTGACAGAGGGAAAGTGGATGAATATTGTCAGGGAGCAGTTAAGAATTCCTTAGCTATATTCAAGATGTAAGAACCAGGGGAAACAGGAGCAATTAAGAATTCCTTCTTACGCTAATTCTGAAGAAAACATAAACGATAACAGAGATTGAACACAGAGTGCAGTCAAGAAAGTTCTGGGTTATTCTTTTTCCCTGTTATTCAGATCATGAAACATATATGATATAGTAAACGCAGAAACTGTAAAACATGAGTTAAAAGACTTATTGATCCATGAAATAATTCAAGAATTTTGTAACATGGTCTTCTACCATCAATTCCACATCCAGAGAGTTCAGCAACAACGCATTCCAGCGGCTTTTTATTCAGAAGGTTTTCAGAGTTACAGTGCAGTTCTAGAAATGTATCACCAACCCCTAATACTTCGCTTGGGGAGGTATTTGTACAAAAATATTTACAAAATATCTCAAAGAGATAATATCTAGTAATAAATTCTTCTATCTACTTTACAGGAGAAGTAAATGATCTTGGGAACAGGAAGAAATAAAAGCAGAAGTAAATGTTGTTGTACTGGCCATTCAGTTGGTGAGATGCGTTGACTGTAAGCTCGGTGAGTCGGCCGGTGGATGTTTCCACTGATATTCTGCGCTGCTGGCTTGGCTTCCTCGGGTGTATTTAACTTTGATTAGATAGACCGCTACCCAGCGTGATTCTTATCCGCTTCTTTTCTCCACTTTATGATATCTGTTGTATTCTGGGAAAAAACAAAAGTTTGAAACCCGCCTACAAGATTTCCAACATGATTTGCCACCACTGCTCTTCTAGTAACTGATGTCTTAGCAACTTTCTCAAAGTCTCATCGGTGTTTGTGTACTTGTAGAAGTTAGGCTGGACTGTAAAAATATGTTTCACTTCATGATCTATATAAAATAGATTTTCCAAGTTGTTGTAAAGAGTTTGGTCAAATGGAAGGGTCTTCTCTGCTGGAGTACTTGATAATGATGCATTTTTTTGATCAATAGCATGTCTATTCAACCTGAGCTGGTACTCAACTTGCCTCAACAGATGTTCATTGTTTCCTGCCAAACTTGGCAAGCCCCTTTCATGCAAAACTGCAAACCTTTCCGTAAAAGAGTCTATCTCTACCTGCATATCCTGGCTCTTCCTCTCCAAATTTTGCATCAAGTTTCTCATGGTAAAAAATCTTTTGATTGTTAGAATGGTGGTTGTCCTATCTCTGATGTCCAGTGTTGCTAGTTCTTCACTGGTCTTAGTGTTCAAAAATTGTATTAACCTGTTGGCCTGTTCGGGCATATGTCCCAATAAATTTCTGGCCTTTTGAATTTCTACCTGGGCTGCTGCTATCAAGTCAATCTGCTCATATATAATTTGAATAGATCTCCAGACATTACTAATGGATTCACTAATGTTAGCACACAATATGCCCTTGATTTCTCCCAGAGGATTATCTAAAGAGAGGTCCTTTTCCAATGTTTTTACCTTGTTTTCTAATGCCTTTACCTCTCTTGTCTTTTCTGCCACAGTCATTTTAGATTTGTCATAACTTATTTCTAATTTTGCCAATTTTTCTTTGGCCTCTTTTAATTCTAATACTTGGAGTTTTAAATCTTCCATAGCTTTTATTAACTCCTCTGTGGTCATGGTAGTGCTGCTGCCTGCTGCTGCTGTTGTTGGGCCAGTGGGAGGCACTGCTGTTGTAATTGTAGGATGAGCAGTTGTGATTGTTGGAGCTATTTGAGATGGCTGGGAGGTCGACACTCCCTGCTTTTCTTGCAATGCTTTTTCCAATTCCTGCTTATGAGAGCTGGTGGATGTTTCTATCACTGGGGATGTTAGTGGACTAGCTGCCCTCTCATCTCTTGGACTTTCTATGATTTCCTCAATAATTTCCTCTTCAGGTAGAGGATTTATTCTTTGCCTTTTTGCCCCTAGTTGCTCTGTTGGCCCACTTACAGGTGTGGTCTCTTCTCGCTCCCTTTTCTTGCCCTTTTCCTCATTTAGAGGAGTCTGTAGTGCTGGTATCTCTGGTGCTTTGGTCTGGACAGGAGGATTTTGCCCTTGGCCCTGTTGCTTTGATGATGCTGGATGATCTGTCATTATGTGTTGTTCTGAATCTAGTACCTCTTTTCCCTTAGATGTCCCTACAGTTGGTGTAGTGACTTCTTGGGTAGGTTGTTGTGAAGTTGCAGCAGTTGATGTGCCTACTCTGGTTTGCTAAGGCAATTTGAAAGACACCTGTCCAAAAGAGTCTAGGTCAAGAGTCTTTTCAATATTTTTCATTTCTTGTTCCATCTTTTCTTCCTCAGTGAGTTCTTCTATCAATGTGCCCTCTACCCACTCATCTTGATTAGAAAACTGTTCTATTTCAGGAATCCTACAATGATTATAGGTTGAAATTCTGCTTTTTACTTTTCTTTCACAGATAAATCCATTTGGGTCATAGGGTACCCACCAAAAGCTCCTCTTTAATTTGAGTTGTTCACCCAATATCTTGTTAGCATCTTGCCATGCTTCTTTTTTGTTAATGATGAAGGAGCCTAACTGGTTTCTTAATTTCAGCTGAGCTTTTTTCTTAGCACCATAAAAATGAGTCAAATCTGAGTTGATAAATTGCCTAAAGTAGTCAAGAGAAAATAGTCTCATACGCACATATTTTGGTAGTTTATAAGGGCACAGCTCATAGCCATATATCCTGATCTCAGTGTGATTCTGGTAGAAGTACCAGTCACCTATTTATGAATTGGTCATGGATCTTGTTGACAATGAAAGTAGCAAAGTCAAATTTGACAGCAGGAGGATGTCCTGGAATAGACATGGACATCAAAGCTAAAATTGTCTCATCAACATATTCACTTGTTTTAAATCCCAGGACATAGGATATCATATCAATAATGAATCTTCCACCTTCATTGAACTAGACATGGTGAAAAGGAAGTGGTTCTCTGGGCTGGCAATCTAGTCTCATAAATAACTTGGCAATCTGGCATATTTCTGTAGTGGATAGTTTAGAGCCTTGCTCCAGCAAATATCCCATGGAGAGAGGAGCTAGAGGCTGAGTAGGTTTAAAGTGCAACATCTCATTTATGGACTCAAGAGTTATATGAAAAATGATAGTTCTAGTTGGAGTCATAACTGCTCTTTTGATAGGTTCATAATTGGCACAGCATAGGCAGATTACATCTGGGAATACATTTACTGAGGGGAGGTAGTATCTGGGCAGATTAGATTCCCATATCCCATAGAGATCAGTTTTGCTTAGGTGACTGTTCCTAATTTCACAAAATCCTTGGAGGTGGTTTTTGTAACCAATTAAGTCTTGTATTTGAAAATCCCTATCAGCCAAGGGCAACCACTCCAAGTCCTTATGAGGTACATTGAGGGGAGCAATGTTCAGGGCCATTGGAGCTTCCATTGCTCAATTTTCTGTGATTTTCAAATTGAATTTGGGTTTTTGCAGCAAAAGTAGGTAAAATGACACTTCTGGGACTTTTCTCCGGGAATTGCAGACTGAAGCCAACTTGAATTTAGCTCACTGGGTGAATTTTGCAGAGGAAAACGAAGTCTGCAGGGTTTTTTTTGTTGGTAAAAATGGGAAAAAACAGTGGTTCTGGTGCGCTTATTGAAGGCAGTATGGTGAATTTAACTCAAATTTGGGTGCTTTGAAATTTTTTGCAGAGGAGAGCTAAAAAAACACGGCTTGGGAGGTGAAACGGGTAAATACCTGTGTTTTACAGTGCACTGTGCGGATTGCAGGTTGCGGGATGAGCAGGAAGACCGAACTGTGGACTCTTTGTCACTTGGTGGTGGACTGTATGGTTGAACGCTGCTTTGGACATAAACGGAAAGCACTGGTCGCACAAAGAAAACAAGCGAAAATGAGTGAAAATGACATTTTCATGCCTTTTTTAACAAAAATTTGACTTTGGCGGGCTTTTGGCGCGTTTCGGTGAGATGACGTTAGCATGACGTGGTGCTTTGTTGTGTAGCGGGGCGACGTGGCACTGACATGGTTGTGACGTCAGCTGGGAGGCAGCGGGGGGTGGTAAGCGGTTTGGGCCCCGCACTGCTTTTGGACAAAGGTGGTATCGGAGGGGAGGGCAGCGAGCAATGTGGGAGGTTGCCACCTGTCCCAAGGTATGGCGGCAATACCACCATCCCCCGAGCGCTAAAGTACAGGCAGTGGAGGGCTAGCGATATTGTTGTGGGTCGTCTGATCTGCGGGCCATGATCCGACGGTCAGCTCTTAATGGACATGGTGGAGGGCTACGGCGTGGGACCCACACAAAAAAATCAACGTTTTTTAATGTTTTGTGGGGTATTACCTTTGGTTAGGTCTCTGGGTTAGGTTATTTGCTTTAACCAGAGTTGAAACAAATCCCATGGTTGCACGCACAAAGGGTTATTACATGGTTCCAAGTGAACCTATAATTCCCGAAAATAGAACAATATGGTTGATATTACAACTGGGGCGGGATATTAAGTTTCTTGGGGTTTTTTTATATATTTTATATAATACGGGCATGGGGAAAATATAAGGGTTTATATATTGTGGTTAAAGGTTAATATGGGAGACATGTTCTTGAACCAAAAGAGCTAATGTTTAAAGAGTGAAAAACTTAGGTTTAGGGAAATAAAACGGATTTTTATACACAAGAAATGTGGCTTCCTTTGCCTAAGTAAAAACAGAGTTTCACTTAGTCTTTTTCATGAAATGGAGTGTTTTAGGAATACTGAGGAGATCTCAATATCCTTGTGGGGAGGTTAGTAAATGTTTCAGGGAGAAGAGTGAGGGGAAGTTAGACATGCTTCATTTGATTGTCACCACATGGTTGCCATGGTACTTATGATAGTACCAAGATGAATCACCTTTAAAAGACATAATTGCTCATAAACCTGCTTCTGCAACATCAAAACTTCCTACCCAGCCTATTATACCAAACATTTTTTCTTCCTTTTTCCTTGGGTGCATTTAAACTAGAAAACCCTTACTCTTTTCTTTTCTTTTAGCTACCATCCTATCTAATCCTGCCCTTATTTCTTCCAGGGGCTTAGATTTAACCAGTTGAGCACCTTTGCTTCTCTACCTAACTACTTATCTGCCAAGCTTGAACTGTTTGGACGGATTTTTATTCTCTATCTCTAAAATAAGTAAATTTAAACATGAACTGGCCAAGATTAAGTTGTTTGGCCATCCATCGACTGTAATAAGAGCCAACTGATTGCATATAATGAACTTCTTTGCAAAAATAGAATAGTAGTGGCATTTTGGACTAGCACACTTTCCTGGTCTTCTTCATTTGGGGTTCATTTCTTTTCTTTTGACCATTTCATTCTTTTGGCCCTTTGATCTTTCTTTTAGGGCATACTCTCTTTTAATTTTTTAATTTTTTGGTTTTTTCAAAATATGGAACCTTTGCAGCATGGAAAGGATGAACATATTTGGCATTTTACCAGTCAATCATGAAATATGACACCTATTGGTATAGGAGCATAACATTGGCTCCACTTAGGGATGGATTTTCCTGGTGAAAAGACAAAAACAGCAGGTCAGATAGCCTTATATTCAGTTCTTGATGCATTCTGAAATTTCTCCTTTGCTGTAAATAAACAACAATGTACCTCAGAAACATATATACATTTCTCATAAGCTCATTCAAAAAATTGCAGCCATGTTTTGGATAGTTTGTCTGAGTGTTTGTCATCATATTTACAACTCCCAAGTCTTCTTCTTAAATTCTTCTGATAAACTAAAAAGGTAATACAAAAAGGTGGCACAGTTCCTTGACTTTTTCTCAAAATTTCCTACATCTTCCTTCCTATATTATTGCTGTAATAAACTGCAGAAAGTAAGCACTCTTATGTACAAGTTAGAGTCCTGACATATCAACAAAGTGGATCAAAATAATGCTTCAACATCCGACCATTGACTAGCCCATCTTCTGCTTCTGTGCCATCCAGGCTTTTCAAAAAGTAGGTGTTGTTTTATTGTGTAGCCTGAATAGCAAAAGGTCCTTTCCATAGGAAGTCAAACTTCCCATGTTTTCATTTATCTTCCCTTCTGGAATCCCATTTCAAAACTTTGTCTCCTATGAAGAAATATGTTGCCTTAGTCCTCTTGTCAAATATCTTCTTAAGTTTTTCTTGTCGAATTTGAGATCTTTGATACACCTCTTCTCTAGTCTGCTATAGATAAATAGTTTGATTGGTTCTTCTTTGAATGTCATTTGGTTTTGCCTGCACTTCTTGCAGCAATTTTATCACAGGGACTCCCAAAGATGAA
Organism: Pinus tabuliformis; assembly: GCA_031772625.1. Classification (NCBI taxonomy): domain Eukaryota; kingdom Viridiplantae; phylum Streptophyta; class Pinopsida; order Pinales; family Pinaceae; genus Pinus; species Pinus tabuliformis. The sequence goes on from CM062811.1 coordinate 166,165,995, forward strand.
GGGAATACAACCTCCATGCCATAGACCAATTCATAGGGGCTTGTTCCAATGGATCTCTTTGTAGTCAATCTGTCTGCCCAAAGTGCATTGATAAGATTCTTATGCCAGTTCTTCTTGTTTTCCTCCAATATTTTCTTAATGATATTGATCAAGCTTTTATTGGATGATTTAGCTAGACCATTACCTTGAGGGTAAGAGGTTGTGGAGTGGCCTAGGGTAATATGGTATTTATGACAAAAATTGATCATTCTTTTGGATTTAAAAGCAGCAGAATTGTCAGTTATAATCTTTCCCGGACAGCCAAACCTAGACAGGATATTGGTTTCTAGAAATTGCATGATCATTAAATCATTAGCTTGTCTATAAGGGATAGCTTCTATCCACTTGGTGAAGTAGTTTGTGGCAGTCAAAATCCATTTATGCTGGCCAGAAGAGGGAGGGTGAATTTCCCCAATGAAATCTAAACCCCATTGTTGAAATGGTCTTTCAGTGGAAATTGGTTTGAGGGGTAGAGGTAAGAGCTTTCTCTTGCCTTCAAATATTTGACATTTATGGCAAGAAGTTACAAATTTCTTTACATCAGCAAACAGGGAGGGCCAGTAAATCCCAACCCTTAGGATTTTATCAGCAGTTGATTTCCAGTACAAATGTCCGCCACAGTCCCCTGCATGAAATTCTTTCAGCACTTTGTCAGTTTCATCCTTTGGTAAGCAACTTAGTAAAATGCCTTCATGATTTTTCCAAAATAAAACATTATCTACAATATAGAATTTTGAAGCTTTCATTTTCAGAAATCTCCTTTTAGTTTTGGATAACCCTGGAGGAGCCAGCAGGTTTAACAATACATAAATTATATTAGCATACCAAGGTGATTGTAAAAAGTCTTGATTGATCTGTGGAGTCGCCATCTCCTATTCGTTATCCAATTCATTGATATCAAGGGCTTGAAAATTGGTTTCGGTCATAAGTTTAGCTAATCCTTGTCCTTTTATCAGCTTTGTTGGTTTAATTTCAATGTCATATTCCAAAATGTTAGCTATCCATTTGCCTCTTTTGCCTTCAATTCCTTCTTGAGTTAGAATATCCTTGACCACAGTATTTGGTACATAAGCTATTCAATGAGAGTATAAAATATAAACTCTGAAGTCCTTGATAGCTTTTACAAGAGCATAGGCCTATTTTTCCATGATTTGATATTTAAGTGGTGCATCTCTAAGCGCTTTGCTGAAAAAAGAAATTGGTTTTTCACATCCCTGATCATCTTTCTATAGCAAAACAGTAGCAATAGTATGTTCTGATGCAAAGGAAAAGATTATAAAGTCTGTCAAATTTCGAGCTTATGATGACTGGTGTTTTGGTTAAAGCTATTTTGATTTCTTCAAAGGCTTGTTTAGCTTCTATTGTCCATTTGACTTTGGAATCTTTCTTTAGCATATTGTTCAGCAATCTTATCAGTTCAGCCAAGTTGGGTATGAATCTTCTTAAAAAATTAATTTTCCCTAGGAAAGCTTGAAGTTCTTTGATATTTCTAGGGTGAGGAATTTGCAGAATGGCTTGTATTCTATCTGGATCAATTCTAATGCCATCTTTTGAGATTATGTGACCTAACAATTTGCCTCTTCTAGGCCAAACAATGATTTCTTTGGGTTCAGTGATATACCATATTTTTTGCATATTAAAAACACTTGTCTTAAATGTTCCAAATGTTGTTGATCTGATTTGGAAAATGCAGTAAGGTCATCTAGGTATGTAACCAAGAAATCATGAATTTCTTTAGCAAAAGCTATGTCCATGGCTCGTTGAAATGTTGCCCCTGCGTTCTTCAGTCCAAAAGGCATTTTAACATACTTGAAAGTTCCCCAAGGTGTTGTGAAGGCCGTCTTATCTTGGTCATCAGGGTGAAGTAAAATTTGGTTGAAGCCTGAAAATCCATCTAACAGTGAGATTCTAGAAGCTCCCACTACCATTTGTAAAATGTGATCCATCTTGGGTAAGGGGTAGTGATCTTTTAAAGAGACTTTATTCAGATTTCTCAAATCAACACACAGTCTTATTTCTCTTGTTTTCTTCCTCGTGGGCACTAGATTTGAGATCCATTCTGAAAATCTGATGGCTGCTATAATGCCAGCTTCATACATTCTTTTGACTTCTTTCTCAATAAGAGGAAAGAGTACAGGATTGACCCTTCTAAGTTTTTGCTTGAAAGGTTTTTTATTTTCTTTTAGGGGTATTGTATGTTGAATTACAGAAGTATCATAGGATTTGAGATCTTCATAGCTCCATGCAAAGATATCCTGAAATTCTTTGAATAGTTCAATATATTTCAGCTTTTGGTCAGGAGGCAAAGCTTTAGACAATTTTATCATTTTAGGATTCTGTTCAGTGCCTATATTAGAGTCCTCAATTTTTGCATTTAATGGCTGCATTTTGGGCTTCCTTGGAATGTCATTTGAATCAAAAATGTCTTCCAGAGGGGTTAATCCTATGGGTAAATTTTTTTCTTTTAAATCAATCACTTCAGACTCTCCTTCAATAGTTTCATCAAAGTCTATTTGTTTCAGCTCTTGCAACTCTTTGTTGGTAAAGTTTGTTGGGTGTAGAATTTGAGTTGCTGTTTCAGCTGAAATGTAAGTTTCAATCTTGTCTATTTGATCAGCTTCACCAACAGTGCCTGTGTCTATATTTGTGCTGGAAAATTCTTCTTTTAAAGTCAGGAAATCGTTAAGCTAAGTGTCATTGTCAAACACTTGCCACTTCTTAACATTGTCAGGAACAGCTGGCCTGTGTTTAATTTCAACTGTAAAATGATGATTAGGCTCAAACGGCAATTTACAAGTGCTGGAAAATGTTGCCAAATTATGTGCATGCAAATTGTGGTTCCTTGAAATTTTGGTAAGCTGTGATTCTAGAAAAGTGTTGAGTATTTCGATTGCTTCCCCTCTATAAGATCTTAACCTGAGGTCATTTGTGAGAAAGTTTCCTTTCATTTGTTGAATAACCAAATCAGAGTCTCCCAAAATTGATATCCTAACTGTCCCTAGACTTTTGATCAATTTGAGTCCTAACAAGAAGGCTTCATATTCAGCCATGTTATTTGTGCATCTAAAATTTAGCCTGTATGCATGTCCTTCAACATGATCATTTTGCATGTTATGTATCCAAATCCCAGCTCCTGCTCCTAGTTTATTCACTGATCCATCAAACTCTAAGTACCATAGGATTTCTTGATTACAGCTAGCATCAGGAGTTTTAAAAATTTGCTTAGTAGGCAGATTTGGATTTTCAGTTTCATGTGGTTTCCATTGTGTGTCTGTTATATCAATTATTTCAACAATTTCTAAAGTTTGGGCAATAGATTATTCATTGATGCTTTTTCCTTGTGTTGATACTAAAACCTTGTCATTAGTTGGAGCAAAAATTTCAGCATTGAATAGGAAGAAAGAGTCCATATCAGTGTGCATGGAATAGATGGGAAAGTTTTGGGGTTTCTCTTGGCTGCTGACCACATATTTCATCAACGTTTCCCTGTACAATCTCTTTGGCTGGCCAAAGACTGAGATGGTAGCATAGGACATGTCCAACTGTAAAGATCCCTGGAGCTTTGCACCCCAAGATCTGGATAAAAGCATTCCATATTTTGGTGGGATATCAGCTACCGCTACATCCATTAAAATTGTCTTGGCCGGATATTGAACTAACGATACACACAAATCTTTAATTAATCCTAGACATTTGACCTGGCTAGAATCAAAAGAGAACAAGTCCTTGTATGGCCTGGTGATATCTAGGTCCAAATTTTCCATCACAGATTTGGGCATTAGATTATGGGAAGCTCCAGAGTCAAACATTGCATTGTGAAGTACTTTGTCATGAATACTCAGACTTACATAGAATGGAGGAACTCCTCCATCTACTGACTTACCATTTACTTCAGGGCCAAAAATTAATTCTGGCTGGTCATCTAGAACATTCACTGCGTCTCTATTTTCTGAAATTTGAAGGGATCTGTTGATTTGTTCTCTATAGACATCATGTTTAGCCAATTCGGACAATGGAATTGCTATTTTTAACTTGCCTATTTCGGTTTCAATATTAAAAGGTTTTTCTATTTGAATTTTTGCATTTCGGGTAGCAATATTTTCTTTTTTTGTTGTGTTTTCAATGCCTTTTTCTTTATCAGGAGTGCTATTATGAGCTGAATCTACTTTAAAATTAATTTTAGAAGATTGCTTTGCATTTTCTTTGAGAGGAAAGGAAGTGGAGGGTTGACTGTTTGATATTTGGTTGTCTGATATGTCCTCAACTATTGGTTCTTTTGGGTTGAAGTCTGTTCTAGTAGGGAGTTGTATGGGGGGGTATTAACCTTTGCTTTTTTAGGCTGCTTGGCATCTTTCTGCTTGTTGGGTTCAGGAATTTCTATCGTTCTACTTCTCAGCTTATATTGCTTGTGAACCTCATAGACAGCTGCATCATATCCCTCTCTAAAATCAAATGATTCACCCGATTTGGTTTGAAATTGATTAAAGGTGTGAGCTTCTTGATCATCATGGGTCAAAAATATTTGTTTTTCACTATTTAGACCCATTAAATTAATTTGAGTGTCCTCTGTTGGCTCACTAGAAGTTGAAGCTTCAGCATAGTTTTCCTGGAATAGAGGTCTAATGTTTTGGTCAGGGCCAACCTTTCCAGTATTAGGATTCCAGTTTTTCCTGAAATCTGGGTTCCTTCCGGTGTTACTTGGTTGACCATCCCAAGAGGATTTCCTCTCAATTGTTTCGAATCTATCACCCAGTCTATCCATTCCTTTAATAATTGCATCTAATTTTTGTTCAAATGCAGAAGGTTCTTCTTTGTAATATGCTCTCCTTTCAGCTCTAGCCCAAGCTCGTTTAAAAATCAGATTGGCTTCTACACTGACAGCTATGCTCTGCATGTCTTCTAAGCTTGGAGGAGCTCTTTCCCTGACCTGGTAAGTCATGTCAAAATCAAATCCATCAGGGAATTTGATCAAGGCCAAGTCTGGTGGAGGTCTAAGATTCCGAGGGATAGCATTGTATACACTATTAAATCTGGCACAGTAATCTTAAACAGTTTCTTGTGGGCCTCTTTTCAAGCTTTCATATTCTGATAGGATGTGTAATGGGTCCTTCTTCTTTTCCCATCCGTTCAAAAAAGTTTGATAAAGGGCATCTGGGTCAGCAATAGTGTTTACAGGGAGTGCCCTAAACCAGGTCCTAACATCACCAGTTAAACTCTGAACAAAGATCTTCATTCTCACATTATCAGCATCAATCTCATAGTTTTCAAAATAATCTGTCATTTTTTTAGTATGTTGTTGAGCTGTATAGGTGCCAGTACCATAAAAATAGGTAATTTTTCTTTGATAATATTGAGGCATAGCCCCTGGATTTTCAGGTAATTGCAGGCGAGCATATCGGTTTTCGATATTTGTAGGGATAAGTGGAACAGCTGGAAGAACAGGGATAACAGTGGAAATATATGCTGTGAATGGGGGAGTGGAAAAGATGGTTTGAACTACTGATGGTGAACTAGGTGAAGCAATAGTAACGGCAGAAAGAACTTGTGTTTTCCTAGTAGTAAGCTCAGTTTGGATAGAGTTCTACTGAGGTGTGTCAAGGTTTAAATCAGCAGAATTTTCTTGATTATGTCGGCTTCTAAGGTTCTTTGGGATCAAATTAGGATTTTCAAAGATAGCTGGAGGATATGGATCTGGATTTGATCTAGTGTAACGGATTTTCTTCTTTGGAGCCAGCTTTTGAATATATTTTTGGTATTTTCTGGAAGTATTTGAAGAATACAACTTTTAACAATATTTTGAAGGAAGCTTTTGAAATATAGGAGGCTTTAAATTTCCTTCAAATATGTTTGAAACAAGGAAATTGATCAAGTCTTCGAGACAACTATTCAAAGCCTAAAACTAGACTGGAGGTAGACTGAAGCAGCTTTTATTTACTCCTGTAATTGCATAGCAAAAACAGTTTCAAAGGCTACCTGGCTAACTTCAGGCTCCATCTGTAGCTTTAGAAAATAGACAGCAGTAACAAAAAATCATTCAGTCCCCAATGGAGTCGCCAATGATGTTATCACTCAGGTTGTTCCCCAAAAGTTGTAAGAAAAGGGAATACGGCCTAGGTAACCACAGACCAATATTTTAGATGCAGGTTCTAGCCAATCTGCATCCAGAGAGGGCTCTCTCTTTATGATTCAGCTTTTTTTTGAGGTATATTAGGCTAGTTATGGAGTACAAGGGTTTGTTTGATTTTTGGATGGTGACATTCAATAGAACAGGGGTGTAAATCTGAGAAGTTCAGTCCATTGGGCTAATGGAGTCTATGAGGATGAACTGTTGGATATGGTTTCTTTGATAGAGGGTGGTACTACAGAGCAAGGTAATCAACCATGGAATAAATTGTAAGCTGGAATCAGGTGGGATGGAGTTAGGGGGTGAAGGGAAATTAAGAATCCTTCATCATGTTGACAGAGGGAAAGTGGATTAATATCGCCAGGGAGCAGTTAAGAATTCCTTAGCTATATTCAAGATGTAAGAACCAGGGGAAATAGGAGCAATTAAGAATTCCTGCTTATGCTAATTCTGAAGAAAACATAAACAATAACAGAGATTGAACACAGAGTGCAGTCAAGCAAGTTCTGGGTTATTCTTTTTCCCTATTATTCAGATCATGAAACATATATGATATAGTAAACGCAGAAACTGTAAAACATGAGTTTAAAAGACTTATTGATCCATGAAATAATTCGAGAGTTCTATACATGGTCTTCTGCCATCAATTCCACATCCAGAGAGTTTAGCAACAATGCATTCCAGTGGCTTTTATTTAGAAGGTTTTCAGAGTTACAGCGCAGTTCCAGAAATGTATCACCAACCCTTAATACTTCGCTTGGGGAGGTATTTGTACAAAAATGTTTACAAAATATCTCAAAGAGATAATATCTAGTAATAACTTCTTCTATCTACTTTACAGGATAAGTAAATGATCTTGGAAACAGGAAGAAATAAATGCAGAGGTAAATGCTGTTGTGCTGGCCGCTCAGTGAGATGCGTTGATTGTAAGCTCAGAGATTCAGCCGGTGGATGTTTCCACTGATATTCTGCGCTGCTGGCTTGGCTTCCTCAGGAATATTTAACTTTGATTAGATAGACCGCTGCCCAGCATGATTCTTATCCGTTTCTTTACTCCACTTTATGATATCTGTTGTATTCTGGGAAAAACAAAAGTTTGAAACCTGCCTACAGGATTTCCAACATGCTTTACCACCACTACTCTTCTAGAAACTGATGTCTTAGCAGCTTTCTCGAAGTCTCATCGGTGTCTATGTACCTGTAGAATTTAGGCTGGACTATAAAAAGATGTTTCACTTCATGTTCTATATAAAATAGATTTTCCAAGTTGTTGTAAAGAGTTTGGCTAGATGGAAGGGTCTTCTCTGTTGGAGTACTTGATGATGATGCATTTTGTTGATCAATAGCATCTCTATTCAACCTGAGCTGGTACTCAGCTTGCCTCAACAGACGTTCATTGTTTCCCACCAGACTTGGCAAGCCCCTTTCATGCAAAATTGAAAACCTTTCCATAAAAGAGTCTATCTCTACCTGCATATCCTGGCTCTTCCTCTCCAAATTCTGCATCAGGGTTCTCATGGTCAAAACTCTTTTGATTGTTAGAATGATGGCTGTCCTGTCTCTGATGTCCAGTGCTGCTAGTTCTTCACTGGTCTTAGTGTTCAAAAATTGTATTAACCTGTTGGCCTATTCGGGCATATGTCCCAATAAATTTAAGGCCTTTTGAATTTTTACCTGGGCTGCTGCTATCAAGTCAATCTGCTCATATATAATTTGAATAGATCTCCAGACATTACTAATGGATTCACTGATGTTATCCCACAATATGCCCTTGATTTCTCCCAGAGGCTTATCTAAAAAGAGGTCCTTTTCCAATGTTTTTACCCTGTTTTCTAATGCCTTTACCTCTCTTGTATTTTCTGCCACAGTCATTTTAGATTTGTCATAACTTATTTCTAATTTTGCCAATTTTTCTTTGGCCTCTTTTAATTCTAATACTTGGAGTTTTAAATCTTCCATAGCTTTTATTAACTACTCTATGGTCATGGTAGTGCTGTTGCCTGCTGCTGTTGTTGTTGAGCCAGTGGGAGGCACTGTTGTTGTAACTGTAGGATGAGCAGTTGTGACTGTTGGAGCTATTTGAGATGGCTGGGAGGTCGACACTCCCTGCTTTTCTTGCAATGCATTTTCCAATTCCTGCTTATGAGAGTTGGTGGATGTTTCTATCACTAGGGATGTTAGTGGGCTGGTTGCCCTCTCATCTATTGGACTTTCTATGATTTCCTCAATAATTTCCTCTTCAGGTAGAGGATTTATTCTTTGCATTTTTGCCCTTGGTTGCTCTGCTGGCCCACTTACAGGTGTGGTCTCTTCTCGGTCCCTTTTCTTGCCCTTTTCCTCATTTAGAGGAGTCTGTAGTGTTGGTATCTCTGGTGCTTTTGTCTGGACAGGAGGAGTTTGCCCTTGGCCCTGTTGCTTTGATGATGCTGGCTGATCTGTCATTATGTGCTTTTCTGAATCCAACACTTCTTTGCCCTTAGATGTCCCTGCAATTGGTGTAGTGCTTTCTTGGGCAGGCTGCTGTGAAGTTGCAGCAGTTGATGTGCCTACTCCGATTTGCTGAGGCAATTTGAAAGACCCCTGTCCAAAAGAGTCCAGGTCAAGAGTCTTTTCAAGATTTTTCATTGCTTGTTCCATCTTTTCTTCCTCAGTGAGTTCTTCTATCAATGCGCCCTCTACCCACTCATCTTGATTAGAAAACTGTTCTATTTCAGGAATCCTACAATGATTATAGGCTGAAAGTCTATTTTTTACATTTCTTTCACAGATAAATCCATTTGGGTCAGAGGGTACCCACCAAAAGCTCCTCTTTAATTTGATTTGTTCACCCAATATCTTGTCAGCATCTAGCCATGCTTTCTTTTTGTTAATGATGAAGGGGCCTAACTAGTTTCTTAATTTCAGCTGAGCTTTTTTCTTGGCACCATAAAAATGAGTCAAATTTGAGTTGATAAATTGCCTGAAGTATTCAAGAGCAAACAGTCTCATAGGCACATATTTTGGTAGTTTATAAGGGCACAGCTCACAGCCATATATCCTGATATCAGTGTGATTCTGGTAGAAGTACCAGTCACCTATTTATGAATTGGTCATGGATCTTGTTGACAATGAAAGTAGCAAAGTCAAATTTGACAGCAGGAGGATATCCTAGAATAAACATGGACATCAAAGCTAAAATTGTCTCATCAACATATTCACTTGTTTTAAATCCCAGGACATAGGATATCATATCAATAATGAATCTGCCAGCTTCATTGAACCAGACATGGTGAAAAGGAGGTGGCTCTCTAGGCTAGCAATCTGGTCTCATAAATAACTTGGCAATCTGGCCTATTTCTGCAGTGGATAGTTTAGAGCCTTGCTCCAACAAATATCCCATGGAGAGAGGAGCTAGAAGCTGAGTAGGTTTAAAGTGCAACATCTCATTTATGGACTCAGGAGTTATATGAAAAGGGACAGTTCCAGTTGGAGTCATAACTACTCTTTTGATAGGTTATTGGCACAACACAGGCGGATTACATCTGGGAATACATTTATTGAGGGGAGGTAGTATCTGGGCAGATTGGATTCCCATATCCCATAGAGATCAGTTTTGCTTAGGTGACTATTCCTAATTTCACAGAATGCTTGGAGGTGTTTTTTGTAACCAGTTAAATCTTGTATTTGAAAATCCCTATCAACCAAGGGCAACCACTCCAAGTCCTTACGAGGTGCATTGAGGGGAGCAATGTTCAGGGCCATTGGAGCTTACATTGCTCAATTTTCTGTGATTTTCAAATTGAATTTGGGTTTTTGCAGCAAAAGTAGGTAAAATGACACTTCTGGGACTTTTCTCCGGGAATTGCAAATCGAAGCCAACTTGAATTTAGCTCACTGGGTGAATTTTGCAGAGGAAAACGAAGTCTGCAAGGTTTTTTTTTTTGGTAAAAATGGACAAAAACAGTGGTTCTGGTGCGCTTATTGAAGGAAATATGGTGAATTTAACTCAAATTTGGGTGCTTTGGAAAATTTTGCAGAGAAAAGCTAAAAAAAACACAGCTTGGGAGGTGAAACGGGTAAATACCTGTGTTTTACAATGCACTGTGCAGATTGCAAGTTGCGGGATGAGCTGGAAGATCGAACTGTGGACTCTTTTTGACTTGGTGGCAGACTGTATGGATGAACGCTGCTTTGGACGTAAACGGCATGCACTGGTCGCGCAGAGAAAACAAGCAAAAATGAGTGAAAATGATGTTTTCATGCCTTTTTTAACAAAAAATTGCCTTTGGCAGGTTTTTGGCACGTTTCGGTCGGATGATGTCAGCGTGACGTGGTGCTTTGTCGTGTAGCGGAGCGAGGTGGCGCTGATGTAGCACTGACATGGTTGTGATGTCAGCTGGGAGGCAGCGGGGGGCGGTAAGCAGTTTGGGCCCCACACTGCTTTTGGACAAAGGTGGTATCGAAGGGGAGGGTAGCGAGCAATGCGGGAGGCTACCACCTATCCCAAGGTATGGTGGAAATACCACCATCCCCCGGGCACTAAAGTATAGGCAGCGGAGGGCTAGCGATATTGCTGTGGGCCGTCCGATCTGCAAGCCATGATCTGATGGTCAGTGCTTAATGGAGATGGCGGAGGGCTACAGCGTGGGACCTCCGCAATAAAATTAACGTTTTTTAATGTTTTGCGGGGTGTTACCTTTGGTTAGGTCTACGAGTTAGGTTATTTTCTTTAACCAGAGTTGAAACAAATCCCATGGTTGTGCGCGCAAAGGGTTATTACATGGTTCCAAGTGAACCTATAATTCCCGAAAATAAAACAATATGGTTGATATTACAACCGGGGTGGGATATTAAGTTTCTTGGGGTTTTTTATATATTTTATATAATATGGGCATGGGGAAAATATAAGGGTTTATATATTATGGTTAAAGGTTAATATGGGAGACATGTTCTTTAACCAAAAAGCTAAATGTTTAAAGAGTGAAAAACTTAGGTTTATGTAAATAAAAAGGATTTTTATACACAAGAAATGTGCCTTCCTTTGCCTAAGTAAAAACAGAGTTTCACTTAGTCTTTTTCATGAAATGGAGTGTTTTAGGAATACTGAGGAGATCTCAATATCCTTGTGGGGAGGTTGGTAAATGTTTCAGGGAGAAGAGTGAGGGGAAGTTAGACATGCTTCATTTGATCTGTCACCACATGGTTGCCATGGTACTTATGATAGTACCAAGATGAATCACCTTTAAAAGACAAAATTGCTCATAAACCTGCTTCTGCAACATCAAAACTGCCTACCCAGCCTATTATACCTAATATTTTTTCTTCCTTTTTCTTTGGGTGCATTTAAAATAGCAAACCCTGTCATGCGGAAAGAGTCGTTAGTGCGGACACAACCGACCTCCCTAGAAGCAAAAGCTTTCTAGTGACAAACAAGACAAATAAAGCTACCTTTCTCTAAACATGCATTGCAAATACAAGTAATCAGGGGATCTTTAACATACCTTTAGTCCAACGCTTTGTAGTAGTCCAGCCTCGCCGATCCGAATGAGTTCCTCCTTCTCTTCGAAACCTGCATTCACTAACAAGCCAAAAGATTAAATAGCACCTGATAAACTCATAAGAAAATACATATCTATTATATAGACCAAGGAGTATATGAAACAAACTGTGAATAACAATCTGTTGAGAAAAATAAGTTCATTTGCATTAAAAAGGTAACAAAAGGAACCATTACAACCTGAGCCTTGGTGTTGTGCAAGTCCCTCCTAGGGTCCAGCAAGAGTTTTCCTTTACTTTGATCAGCTCACCCACTCTCAAATAAGGCTAGGAAAGGATGGGAATCTCTCCTCTCAAGCTTTACAAGGGAGTCCTAATTCCAGCAGCATCTACCCTTAGGAATTTTCAGCTTTCAACCTCCCTCCCTTTGGCCCAATGCCTGTATTTATAGTGCTCTAGAGGAAGTTATTCAGGTCCACCATCAATGGGATAAGCCCCTCTTTGGATGGGATAGCTCCCCTCTTGATGGGATAAGTTCCTCTTTGGTAGGGATACATGAACCATCTGGAGGCGCTTCATACACATCAAACAAGCTTCTAGAATGCTCTAGAAATGACCACAAGTAACTTTTTTGGAGTGAAACTTGCGCCTTTTGACCTTTACAGGAGTACACACCCATTGCTTTACATACAAAGCATACAAGTACACAGGTATTGTGAACTTGGAGTGCGTACACGCAGGTAAGGCTAAGAGAAACTGCGTACCCAGAGATATATAGATTTTTAATGACTTTCTCTCTTTCTTGAAGTTTGACATGGAGAGCAGAGGTATGAGGCTTGCCAAGGAGGATAGTATGACAGTTGATGGAGCCATACTAACTACAAATAGTCATGGTGACAAATTTTAGTGTAACAGATTGCCCCCTAAAGTGCGAAGCCTGTAGTAGATTAGGGTTTCATATCATCTAGGAAGGGTGAAGTACTTTATCATTTCAAGGATTATCTTGTGGAGAGCCCAGTTGGAACCTGCAAATATTCAACACAAAATACATATATAAGATCATATCATCGCTGAGGTAGGCATTCCCATACTCAGATCAAAAACTTTAACTAAGAAACTAACTACTGCTCTGATACAGGAATGATTTCGCAGTACATCATAATCATAGACACAGTATGGACGCAACCATCTGTTTATTAGTCTACTGTACAATGAATACAAAACTCCTCGCAGCCTGGATGGTGGAAACTAGATCCAGGGTCTTCATTTCTACTTCCTGAACAGGTACGATTCTATCCATGTGAATAAATGAGTTGATGTCGAACATGGTAGAAACCACTTGATTACCAGTCAATGATGTAAACTGTTAACAAGCGTGAGAGAGACCACCAGTGATGTCAATGGTTCTCAAAGTACCCAGTACAATCCATGAGATGTGAATGAATGAGTTGATGTCGAACATTTCACGGAATCCTTCGATCGAAAGTCAATGATGTAAACTGTCGTCAAAGGCGAGAAACCTGCCATTGATGCATGCAGACTTCAAGGTACTAACGATTCCTAGGTCATATTTCTAGATAATGTGCTGATGTCGATAGAAAGCGACCCGTTGCAGGCAAGCCCACAACACGAAATCATAGATCAAGTTGAAGAAATGTAGCTGTAAGGACTGACTCAGGGATGGTCAAAATGGATGACGAGTATTTTGCAGATGAATGTTTATTGCAGAGACCTCTTGAACACATAACGACACGACATATGGCTTGGTGATATTTGACCCAAAGTTAATACCCGGCTGAAGACTTTCAATGTGTTTGATCAACTGTGAGGCAAAGGATTTCCCAACCCAGGTGAATGAAAGTGTCGTGTTCAAGAGTGGTAATAAGGCTTCTTTTGAGATAAAGGATAACAAATGGGATCATTTTTCTCTCTTTTCCCCCACCATTTCTGGCAAGTACCTCTTTATTTTTTACAAGCTTGAGGAGGATAACATATGCTTGATTATAAGCTCATCCTTCGGATGAGGCCAACTTAGTTTTGATTCGAACCCTAAGAAGGAGTGGTCTGTTCCTGTTTGTAATCGAACAGGTCCTTTACTGTGAAATTTTAACGAGTCCAGTATAGGAGAAACTCGGCGTTTTTCATTTTTAGAGAGTCTGAAAAAACTTAAGAAGACTCCAGGTTGAACTTTTTCGTAAAGTTGTGTCTCCCAAGCCCGAAAAAGTATAAAATAATACTTGAGAGAACCGCTTAGTCTTGCGACCAATGAGTACTTTCATGATTAGTGCCTTTGACCTGAAAAGTAAAAAGCGATCAAGGACACGTCGTTTTATTTCCAGTATCGAATTTGAAACGACAAAAATCCGGCAATCTTTTCCTGTTTTTACGGTCAGAAAAGGGCTATAAGGGGACCGTCTTTTAATTCCGTTTTAACGAGTGTAAAAGAAACGCTCGGCAATCTTTTCATATTTTAGGAGTCTGAAAAGGGCTTAAAAGAGAACTCCAAGGTTTCACTTTTTCGTAAGTTTTAACGAGTTCGAAAAAATGATAAAAATGTACTCATGGTTTTCATTTTTTCATAAGTTTTAATGAGTTTGAAAAAATGATAAAAATGTACTCATATGGCCGACTTTCAATTTAATTTACGAGCAGGAAAAGACGGAAAGAACTCGGTATTTTAATTTGTTTTACGAGAATGAAAGATAAAAAAATAATCTCGAGATTTTCATGAGTTTAACGAGTCTTGAAAATAACTTAAATTTACTCGAGATAGGTTTCATTTTTACAAAAGCTTGAAACAGAGAAAAACTATGCTTCAAAGTAGTTTCATTTTTACACAAGCTTGAAACAGAGAGAAAACTATGCTTGATGCCCCCTAAGCGTAACTGCTAGAGTGCATGCCCCCCAGCTTCATTTCATTCAACTGGATGGAATGAAGGTTCATGAACGAGATCGTTTGAAAGACTCGACCTAAAACTGTAAGAAAATTATGCAAAAACTGAAATAACTAACCTAAATATACAACTTAACATTTATGAGATCTAGTCAATCTCTCGACTCAATTAGAGGAGGATTTGTTTTATTTTTTAACGAGCTTGACACAGGAAAAGAACTATGCTCGGATTCGGTTTCATGTTTATGCAAGCTTGAAACGAAAAACTATGCTTGTTATAAGTTCACATGCCCCCAGCATAATGACGCAAAACGAGGTACATGCCCCCCAAGCTTCATTGCATTCAATGAGGTGGATGGAATGAAGCTTTACTTTCAAGATCTGGGAAAGACTTGTGGGAGTTGTTTCATTTTTTAGTGAGCTTGACACAAGACAAGGAACTATGCTCATAACTACTCTCTACAATCTACCTAACAAAAAACTTTACTCTAAAAACCTTGATTCATTTTTTAACGAGCTTGACACAAGACAAGGAACTATGCTCTAAATCCTTGATTCATTTTTTAATGAGCTTGACACAAGACAAGGAACTATGCTCATGACTACTCTCTACAATCTACCTACTTAACCTACCCTTGTTTCATTTTTGAACGAGCTTGACACAAGATAAGGAACTATGCTCAAAACTCCTTGTTTCATTTTTTAACAAGCTTGACACAAGACAAGGAACTATGCTCATACCTGATTCATTTTTTAACGAGGTTGACTCAGTAACAGGAACTATCCTCAAAACCCTTGTTTCATTTGTTAAACGAGGTTGAGACAGGAACAAAACTATCCTCGTGCTAGCTTGTTTCATTTTTTAACGAGGTTGTTACAGGAAAAAACTATCCTCGTACTCACTGATTCATTTTTTAACGAGGTCGACACAGTAAAAGGAACTTTCCTCGTACTCACTGATTCATTTTTTAACGAGGTCGACACAGTAAAAGGAACCTTCCTCATACTCACTGATTCATTTTTTAACGAGGTCGACATAGTAAAAGGAACTTTCCTCGTACTCACTGATTCATTTTTTAACGAGGTTGACACAGTAAAAGGAACTTTCCTCACTACATCCAGTTTCATTTTTTAATGAGGATGAGACGGGAACAAACTATCCTCACACACACTGATTCATTGCTTAACGAGGTTGACACAGCAAAAGGAACTTTCCTCACCAACTGATTCATTTTTTAACGAGGTTGACACAGGAAAAGAACTGTCCTCATACCTGATTCATTTTTTAACGAGGTTGACTCAAGAAAAGGAACTTTCCTCGGACTCACTGATTCATTTTTTAACGAGGTTGACACAGTAAAAGGAACTTTCCTCGATACAGCCTATTTCATTTTTTAACGAGGTTGATACAGGAAAAAACTATCCTCGCGACACTGATCATGGCTTCCAACTGGAAGAAAGACATGTCAATGGACACACCTTGATCATGGCTTCCAAGAGGTCTTCATCGAAAGGAAGAATACTTCTTTGGAAGGAACACATGTCAAGGGACTCAAAAGGGATAAGAACATCATGTTCAAGTAATCCCATAGAGTTTTCCATGTCAATTACCGAATCTAAATCAAAGGAAGATGAGCAAACAGTGAAAGGCTCACTTACATCGGTAACTGAAAACATGGGACCAGGGGATCTTTAACATACCTTTAGTCCAACGCTTTGTAGTAGTCTAGCCTCCCCGATCCGGATGAGCTCCTCCTTCTCTTCGAAACCTGCATTCACTAACAAGCCAAAAGATTAAATAGCACCTGATAAACTCATAAGAAAATACATATCTATCATATAGACCAAGGAGTATATGAAACAAACCGTGAATAACAATCTTTTGAGAAAAATAAGTCCATTTGCATTAAAAAGGTAACAAAAGGAACCATTACAACCTGAGCCTTGGTGTTGTGCAAGTCCCTCCTAGGGTCCAGCAAGAGTTTTCCTTTACTTTGATCAGCTCACCCACTCTCAAATAAGGCTAGGAAAGGATGGGAATCTCTCCTCTCAAGCTTTACAAGGGAGTCCTAATTCCAGCAGCATCTACCCTTAGGAATGTTCAGCTTTCAACCTCCCTCCCTTTGGCCCAATGCCTGTATTTATAGTGCTCTAGAGGAAGTTATTCAGATCCACCATCAATGGGATAAGCCCCTCTTTGGATGGGATAGCTCCCCTCTTGATGGGATAAGTTCCTCTTTGGTAGGGATACATGAACCATCTGGAGGCGCTTCATACACGTCAAACAAGCTTCTAGAATGCTCTAGAAATGACCACAAGTAACTTTTTTGGAGTGAAACTTGCGCCTTTTGACCTTTACAGCAGTACGCACCCATTGCTTTACATACAGAGTGTACAAGTACGCAGGTATTGTGAACTTGGAGTGCGTACACGCAGGTAAGGCTAAGAGAAACTGCGTACCCAGAGATATATAGATTTTTAATGACTTTCTCTCTTTCTTGAAGTTTGACATGGAGAGCAGAGGTATGAGGCTTGCCAAGGAGGATAGTATGACAGTTGATGGAGCCATACTAACTGCAAATAGTCATGGTGACAAATTTTAGTGTAACAAACCCTTACTCTTTTCTTTTCTTTTAGCTTCCATCCTATCTAATCCTACCCTTATTTCTTCCAGGGGCTCAGATTTAACTGTTGAGAACCTTTGCTTCTCTACCTAACTACTTATCTGCCAAGCTTGAATTGTTTGGACAGATTTTTATTCTCTATCTCTAAAACAAGTAAATTTAAACATGAACTGGCCAAGATTAAGTTGTTTGGCCATCCATCGACTGTAATAAGAGCCAACTGATTGCACATAATGAACTTCTTTGCAAAAATAGAATAATAGTGGCATTTTGGACTAGCGCACTTTCCTGGTCTTCTTCATTTGGGGTTCATTTCTTTTCTTTTGACCATTTCATTCTTTTTGCCCTTTGATCTTTCTTTTAGGGCATACTCTCTTTTCATTTTTTAATTTTTTGGTTTTTTCAAAATATGGAACCTTTGCAGCATGGAAAGGATGAACATATTTGGCATTTTACCAGTCAATCATGAAATATGACACCTATTGGTATAGGAGCATAACACTCTCAACCAGTCTCTGAACACCTTAGAAGCCTTTGATGGCAGAGGATCTCGTCCTTACATTATTCTTACAATTTTGCCTATCATGTTGGAAGGGAAAATCGTCGAATAAGAAGTATAATTCATTGATGCGAATTTCAATTATAACCTTATACTTCGACGAAGTTGGACTCGTGTTATGCTTTGTGTGGTTTCTTCTTTGTTCTGCGTGCTACATTTTCCTCATGAAGGGAAAATAGTCACTGTTGATCAGTTAGCCTTTTTCTCTTCCAGTTCTTTGAATGGAAACATGCCATATGTGGGAAATACCAACATTCCTTATGAGAGCGTTGGGGTAGGTATTTTTAAAGACTATTCTCTTATGGGAACTTTTTCCCTCCCACCTCCTCATGTCACTTCTGTCAACATGATCTCTACTTCTTACGATCCTTGGATCATTCCTTCTCCTAATCAGGTTGATTCTTTTGGCGATGTTATGCCACTCAGCCCAGTAGAACAAGCTTACCAAGCTGTTGTTTTGGCTTCGGTGACCACTTCTGAAAGTCATACTACTCTTAGTATGCATCTAGACGCATATTCACGGTCTCTTTGGCTTGGTTCTTGGGATTCTCTGGATCCTTTGAACGAGACATTTCCCACTAACGAGGGTATCACCAAGGTTATGTCTCTTGAAAAGACTCATTAGAATGATTCTCATCATCATTCCTCATTTCTCCCAAGTCTTGGAGAGATTTCATCATGTCTCGGTACCTTTTTTTCCCGTACACTCACCCATCCACTTCAAACTCCCATCTTGGTGCATGAATTTTTGTCCGAGGGAAACATGGGGAACATTACTACTATCTTGCCCATTGACATTTTGGTCCAACCTGAGATTGTCAAAATCTTTCAACTAGCGTCATATTTTTCTCACCATGAGATTAAGATTTTATTTCCTTCTCTTATGAAATCTTCTCACCAAATCTTTACTGTTCACCCATTATCGCAATGGGGTATTCATCCTATGACTCATAACCCTCACTCGTCCGGGGGGGATGGGGGAATTATCGTTCATGTGTGTTATCCCACTATTTGGCCAAGTCGATGCTTACACATCATGCCAATGGTGAAGATTATGTTTTATTCTTTTTTGATTGATTACTCGAGTCCACAAATGAACTCCATCTCAAAAATTTTGTGCATTTTCCGTGTAAATACTTATGTACATTAGTGGTTAGTGTGGTTTTTGTGTCTTAGTTTTCTTTTGCAAACATTTTCCTCTGTGTACCTCATGCTCTACTTGGTTTGCAGATGTCATCCAACCATTACATCGGTTTTTTTGATGGTGCTTGTCATAGTACATGGAATTTATCTTTCGTTGCATCAACAATCTATGACCCTAATGGTGAGTTAGTGACTTTACAAGGTATATGTTAGGTTGGACAACTAATAACATTGTTGAATATACTGTGCTCATCGAGCTTTTGTCAGAAGCTATTGCTCTAGGCATTAGAGATTTAATCGTAAAACTTGATACACAGATCGTTGTGCTATAGTTTAATGGACAATATTCAGTTAGAAACCCTTAGATTTTGAGAATGTATTTGCGAGTTTGTTTATTGGAAGGAGAGTTTGATTTTATTACTTATCATCACATTCCAAGACGCATGAACACATTAACAGATGCATTGGCTAATTATGTGTTAGATAGATATTTGTGAAACTTGTAAATCATAAAACATCATATATCATATATGGTAAACAAGAAAACATGTATATATAGAGAGAGAGTGTGTGTTTGCAAAAGAGTTTTCTATATCAAAATAAAAAAAATTATGTTCTGAGACACATGGCTTTATAAGCCTACATAGTGCAGAAAATAAACTAGAAGTTGGCCATTCGCCCACATGGTGCTCATGATGGCATGAGACAACCCTAATGACTTGGCCCAACAGTTGACACAATCTGGCGGATACCCCTACAGTGTTCCTCTAGTAGCGTAATGGCACCTCATTAATCGAGGTATACACCAGAAATCCCCCTGGTTAAAGCTTCCAGGTTGCGCTCTACTTTGATGATAGGGTATGTTCCCTCCACATATGGAGGGGCATCCTTAATCTGTCGTGCCACTCGCCTAGCTATTGGAGAAACCCCTAGAGGTCTCTCTGGTCAAACATATACACGACATTATAAGTCAAATCTCAGTACACACATGTATAAAAAAATGATAAGAACTTCAAAAACTTCAAAAATAGTTTTTACTTGTATCAGTCCATTGTTCCTCTAAAGGGAGTGGAAGATCTGGATATCCTCATAAATTTGTCCCTAAATACACCCAATCATCGACCATGATTAGTTTTTTATGCATCCATTCGGAAAATGATGGAGGGAATGACATTTGTTGACCGCCCCCATGTCGTGGCATCAACTCTCCCCATCTTAGCAATTGTGGATCTCTGGACACTAGTGGGTCCACTTCTAACCACTGATAGCAGAACAATGGCACAAGTTCCAGGATGAACGTCACCAAAATACATCCAAAACCAAATTGTTTTAGATTCCCCCTTTTGAACTTGGTTAGTTGGTGCTTCATGCACACCAACAAACCTTCACACCAATTGAAAACCGTGGGATTTAGGCACTCGATCGTATACTAGAAATGAGACTTTGATGCCTCATGCAATGCTTTCACCCCAACTATTCGGGCTATGGTGTGTAGTATTGTTCACAGTGGGAGGTTGGTAATGGTCTTTATGTAAATTTTCTCGTTGTTACCCTTTTTGGCTCCTGGACAATGCCTTGCAATGAGCATATATGTGCTCTCTCCTCCAGTATGTGATCCAGATAAATACACCTGTTGTCCCTTTTTGGACAACCCAGTGATGAAGTAAATGTCGATGACCTCTATTTCAAGCTCTTGATCCCCGAACATGAATAGTTGGCGATCTACATCCCACCAATTGATTAAGTGTTGCAATAATTCAAGTTGTGCTTTGATCCCGAGAATCATGAAGAACTTGAGCAATCCACATGCTCGAAGGGCATCAATGCAGTCTTCATCCTGCATAGTCAGATGATCTTCAGCTTCATGAACCCCCTCTTTCCATTCAATCACCATTTTGGACTGGTTTTCTTGTAAAAAATCAACAAACCAACATTTCATGAGCATCCATGGAGATAAAATCCAAGATTAACTATTTTACATGGAATATTTCACTTCAAATTTTTTACCTCTGCACCAGCACATCTGCTTAGGATTTTTCTCGTGCTTTCAATGTGAGTTCCTAACTGGCCTCAGCGTGAGCAGTGCAAGTCCAATGGGTAAAACTCACGTTGGTCACCCACGATGTAAATTTTTTCCAAGTCTTCCTTGCAACCTACCCTATGGATGAAAATTCATAAAATGAATACCAAAATGAAGGGAAGGGACAAATCTCTTACCTACACCAAGCGGCTCGATAAATGGTGTTCTAGATTGATCGTGCTCCTTGCCTGAAAATCAAGGTAAAATCAGGTAAAAATGCTCTCACAATTGCAAATTGGTAAAATGGTAAAAATGACTTAATTTTTTCCCTATTATAGTTTTCAAATAATATTTTTACCAAATTAGGGCATATTTCACTCATTTTTTAATAATTTCCTAAAAAACGGTAATGTACATTTTCTTGGGCAGCGACAAGTCATATGCTCTTGGTGACGATGATTTATCTTGATTGATTCAATGATTTTTATTTTATCCCTTTTTTGGACTCATAAAAAATAAACGAAAAAACGACCCCCTGGAGTCATCTTTAAGCTCTTTTATGACTCTCAAAAAATGAAAAGATCGTCGAGTACTTTTCGTTTCGACCTCGTAAAATTAAATGAAATGATGTCTCCTCAGTATAATTTTAACCCTTTTCTGGACTAAGATAGACTATTCTACGAAAAAGGAATACCTTAGTCAAACATGGCTAAGAGGTTCTCTTGAATATTGTTTCTACCTTTTCGGGTTCAAGAGATGATTTACGAAAAGGGACCTTTGGAGTTTTATTTTTCACTTCTTTTTAAAACAATCTAAATATGAAAAAGATGTTGAGTTTCACCTCCATCGAAGTCATTAAACTTAAACAACACAAGACTTGTCACCATGATGAGGTCGAGTTCTTCCTTCCTGGGGCTCGTAAAACTTACTAGGATGGATTCATCTGAAGGGTGAACTTATATGGAAATCATATGTTATTCCCTTCAAGCTTGTGTTAAAATATATATGGGGTACTTGCCAGAAATGGTGGGGGAAAAGGTGAAAGTGTTCGTCTCTTGTATCCTGTAAAGGCATCATGTCACTCTTGAACATGACACTCATCTGTTACTCATGTTGGGTTTGGGACATCTGCACTTGGTCACTTGTTTTCTTGGGTTTGGGGAATCCATTTTTCCTCTAATTTGATCATACTATTCTGTTATCATGACCTATGATCCTATGTTGAGTCAATTCTACCGAACTCTGGAGTCATGTCACTGATATGTTTAGAAGAAGCCCTGTTTGCATTTCTTTACTGCCTATACATTGTTTGACCTTTTGCCGTAGTCCTAGGTCACACTTATATACTCTGCTACATCCTTTTTTTTCGTGTCAATGATGTGGTATTCCTTATGTCCCTCCTTCGACAGATCACCTCCTGTCGAATTCAACTCATTATCCAGGAAAATGATATAGACACTCTCTTCCAGCACCTTAGAGCTTGCATGCCTATTTGGCAAGTTCTTTGCATTCGACAACGGTCTTACGTCATTGACTCTTGATTGAATGTTTCCACGGGTGTTCGACTTTAGTTTCACTATTCAAAGTCGTGGATTGTGTTGATTGTACCTTGAGAGCCATTGTCATCATTGGTGGTTTCTCTTGTGCCTGTTAACGGTTTACATCATTGACTGGTAATCATGTGGTTTTCTATCATGTTCTACTTTGACATATCTATCCACATGTTAGAATTCGTAAATTGATCGGGTCGAGAAAGAGCACAAGACCCTTGGATTTTTTCTGATAAAATCCAAGTTTCTTGGAGTTATGAGTCATTCAAGATTGTACACATGTTTCCTCTAGACGGATGGTTGTGACCATACCATGGGTCAATATTCATGATCCTTTCTATTCGGATGGCTGCAACCATACCGAGGATATTTTCACATGATCCCTTTTATACAGATGGTTGCATCCATACCATGGATTAATGTATTATTAGATACCTATTCTTGTATTGTTAGGTATAATCATTAGAGATTTCAGATATGTATATGTATATGTATATGCTTGATTTTAAGGTCTCCTAAAGGTGTTGTTCTCATCCTTGCATTAACTTGTAAAGCATCTCAACCATCACTCCTTGTTCTTCCTTCATGCTTTAGGGGGCATTTGTTACATAGTATTTTTCATATCCCCTATTCACTTCCCATGCCATATCCTAAAGTGCCAAAACATTGGCTACTATGCAACATATCCATCATGATATACAGACCATAACCTCCCTGAAGAATCAAAGGAAAACTACCCTGCATCCATTATGGAGAAGGTTGCCTAAAAACCTAATTTTTGGCATTAGCGCATTTTTCTCCACTGCCTTCCCATGCTGATGGCAGGTTGCTCAATTATACACTCATGCTACCAGTGTGGTTTTTCATAGAAAAGCTTACGCTGAACCTCTTATGGTAGGTTTTCCCAAACTGGAGGAGAAGATTTGCTCACTGGAACCTTCGAGAACAACGAGTTGGATATTGGTTTTTGTTGATATGGTCAAGCTCTCTCATTTGGGCCTCTTGATCTTATCATCATGGGCTTTCCCCTTGAGATGTAGATCTTCCTCCATCTTTTGTGGATCCCTAACACCCTCTCCCTTCCTATAAATTCACTCCCTTCCATCCCCAAATGGTTAGTCATTGATTGTTGCATCCCTATGCTTAGATTATGCTTACATGCTACCCATTATAGATTGGAGAAGGAGTGCTTGAAGAGTCTTTTCTTGGACTTGGACATCCACCAAAACGAGGGCTCCAACATCAAGGCATAAGTTGTATGTTTCCCTTTTTAGTTTCTTAATATATACATCTAATGTTCACTTTCCATAATTGTGTAAATGTTTATGATATTAGCTTAATGTTCCTTGATCTGTTAAGTAGTTTCTGTTTGATGTATGTTATATATGCTCTTGTATCTTGCATAGTACTTTATCTTCCTTACAGGTATCCAGATATGAAGAAAAACTGAGTGAGGCCTGGAGCGAAATATTCAAGGCCATCTCTAAAGGATCGAGTGATTAGCATAAAAACAAGGTAGGTTTATCCTTCTTTCTTAATTTGTCAAACATATGCTTGGAAAGTGTGTGTTAGATTGTTTGGTTTGTTGCTAGACCCTCTTATTGGGCTAGAGGGATCGTCTTTGTCCGAAGAGGGTATTTTCCTTCAAAACAATACACATATGCACATTTTCTCAACTAGCAAATAAAAGGATATGATGCCTGCATCTGCAAGAAGGGAATCCAAAGACTCACACCTCCACCCTCAAAGTAATACCAAGAGTCACCTCCTTCCTAGGAAGTCCATAATCCACTGCAAATTCAAATCTGCATCCAATGTTCAGTGCTACAATCCTGCACCACTTGTCCTCTCAATGAACAATTACCGGCTCATTTTTCCAGGGTGCACTCCCAATGTGTATTTGATCCCATCTGGAAATGCTAACGACCAAAATAAATATATCTGCAATTTTCCCTTCTCTGCTACACAATCCCTCAGGAAATCCGGTCACCCCCTTCCATGTAGTCTCTCACCTTCCAAGTTCCCTAATATCCCCTATCTTGGGTGATCCATCCCTTGGTAAGGCTTTCTTACATTGGAAGATACAAATCCAAGGCATATAGCTGCCCCAAAACCATCATACCAGTCATAGCATGCTCATGGAAATCAATGGACACTATTGGGTACCAGTGTCCGCGAATGACCCTGTTCCTAAAGTGCTTTACCAACATACTGTTGCATGTTCCAATTTCCTTTTGTTGTTTTTGCTAATTCTTGCAGTCGATTTCAACCATCCAACTAAGAAATTATGTGCTTCCTATAATAAGACATAACTTCCATTAGGTTCAAAATAAATTGAAATAACTTCAAATCATACCTCATTAGTAGATCATCAATAAGGTACACTTGTGATCCATCTTACTTCCCCTCACAACAAGTCAAACTAACATCTTTGACCAAATCATCATGTATAAATATATCACATCAGGTTAGCCCAAAACATAACCATCATAGATAAAAATCATAAATCACATGTAACCATTATAAACCAAAATCATAGATCACATATAATCATCATATACCATAATAATAAATCACATGCATATTAAAACTATATAAAATTTTGATACGTATCCTTTCATCAATCCTCGGCTTCTACCTTTGTCTTTATTCCATACGCACTCCGTGTCGGTTTCCACACTAGACGAACACCTAGTTCCTTCTCCTAAACCATGTGCGCGTACACATAGTGTGCGTCAAAAACATACACTCACACACTGCATACAACACCATGCAATACATGCACCTACACCTGACATACAACACATACACCTACACCTAGTGCACAACACAACACAAATATGTATATAGAGTGCAACACAATGAATGCATATGTCATGATACCATGACTACAAAATGCACATACATAGTACCACATGATCACAACACAACATGTACGATATGCACTTAATCCCACATGTACACCAATACCACATTACAAAGAACCACCTGCACAACGTGTGCACATCATCAAATGTACACAACACCACCTACACAATGTGTGCAAATCATCACATGTACACGGCACCACCTGCACAACGTGTAAACAATGCCACATGTACATTGCACCATTGTACAATGTGTACACAATACCACATGCACACAGTACCACACGCACGACTTGTATGCAACACCATATGTACACAACACCACATGCACGACACGTACACAACACCACTTGCACACAGCGCCAATTGTACAACATGTACACAGCACCACATGCACATAGCATCACTTGTACAATCATGCACACAACACCATATCTACCTAGCACCACATGTACAACATGCACACAACACCACATGTACATAGCACTGCATATCCAACATGTACATTGCATCATCTATACATAGCACTTCATATCAAATCATGCACACAACACCATATGCAATATTCACACAACACTATTTGTACCATCCTATACATAACATTACATAAACAACATGTACACACACTATATATATACAACACCGCATGTGCACACAACATATATGCAACATGTACAACATATACAACATATGCACAACAGTGGTACCACACATCGAAAACCAAACTGTCCTTACGAAGAAACATTTCTTCCAGTGTCTTATCCATGCTTATACTAGCATGTCGCAAACCACATTACTTTCATTTTGTTGATGTGTCCCTCGGTATAACCTGTCCATAACATAAGCATAGGCATAATAAAAGCATACAATATAAATTCATATTCACATGATACTGACCTCATATATTTGTCATGACTACTCTTCCCACTTGATTCCTCATAGCCAGGAACTTCTTCATGCCATTCACCTGCATAAGAAATCAATCCTCGACAAGAATGATTCTTGATGATCTGTCAGAAAGTGACATAGATACATGGATCCTGATCCTGTTAGACAATGATATGCATACATATATATATGCACATAAATGTTAGCGTTAATAATCATGATCCATGATGACCCTGTCAAACATGAGACACATACACACCTACATGTATACATATATAAACATCATCATAATCATGATCATAACATAATTACCAGACATCAAGGTCAAGGTTTAAGAGAACTTCCTTTATTCATGCAACACATGTGAAACATTAAGAATATTCGTTCCCAACATAGCCAAGGCATATGATGCCTCAGATCCATTTACTTTAACTTTTTGGTTACCTTTCTCATGATTTTATTACCATCATCCATTTACCACAATGGACCCAACCAGTCCAACCGACTGTCATATTCTTACCTTCTAATGCACTTACTCATGCAAAGAGCTTCATCCATGTCTTACATTACCTGTTGGGTACCACACAGCTCTGCCCGACCTCCATTGACTTTCCTCTTTCCCAACCAATTCCCAAGACTCAGAATAGTAAAAGGCAAGAACAGAAACAACAACAAGAAAATCATGGAAACCAAAAGCAATACAACATTGCAACAAAGTGGCATAGCTATGCACCAAACACAATCAAAATCAAAAATCAAGTGCAACGATCACCAAAGACTAAATTCATAAGACCAACAATATACACCATGAATCAATCCCCATGGTTCCCAAGGAAAGCTCAACATGAGCCTTCTTCAAGATTTCATGGCAACCTCCCTTGCCATGCAAATCCCTGCATCATGTCATCATTAACACATTACTATTAGTGCATAAATAAACATAAAAATACACTAGCTACCTCATCTTTTTGTGCCAAGCACATTTCTTGCAACTAAACACATCCTTGCCATCTCTCAAGGGATTCCAATCCTTTTATAGATCCACCTGTAACTAAAGACTAGCTATTATACCTGTCAAGTACATGTTCTTAAATATAGCATGTATCCATATAATGTCAAACAAGATTAAGTTTAAAAAGACTTCATGTATGAAAAACACTCATTCATTTGGAATTAGGGTTTCCAAACATAGCCCAAGGAATTCTTTCCCAATTCCTTTATTTTACCTTTTTACCTTGTTGCATTCGAGGCTTAGTTATATAAACACATCAACTATTATTCCCATCATTTCCCTTCTCAAAAGCTAGGTGTTCTCAGCACCTTAGCCACTCAAGCATTATGAGTTTCTGAAGAAAATCACCTCAAAGATGAAAACACCCACCTCCTTAAAGTTTTTAATAGGAATGGTTATAGTAGGTCCCAAGGTCTTAGAGCCTTTCTAAATGCTGAAAGAGGTACTAAGAATAAGATTGATCTCAAGGATTGGTTTTCCATACTTCATCTTCCTTTTATTTAGGGTACCACTGATAAAATTGCAAGGATCTTGAAAAAACATAAGATTCATTCTTCTTTTAGGCCCTTTAAAACTATTCAGAGTTCTCTTCGTTTTGTTAAGGGCCCAGTTAACCCCAAGGATGGGAAGGGTGTTTACATCATTCCCTGTTCTTGCGGAACTCCTTATATTGGTGAGACCGACCGATCAATAAACCAAAGGATTTGTGAGCATGATGCGGAAATCAAGCATGGAAGGTCTCGCTCCTTCACTTTGGCAGAGCATGTAGAAAAAACTAATCATCACATTTGCATTGAAGAGGCTAGGGTCATAACTAGGATTGACCATTTTCATCATCGTAAATTTAAGGAGGCCCTAGAAATTGAAAATATCCCTGTTAATTTGAATAGAGATGATGGCTGGAGTATTAGCAGATGCTGGATCCCTGATCTTTCTTCCTAAAAATTATTTATTTATTTTATATTATTTTTATATTTATTTAATTTTCAATAAAAAATAATTATTTAATTTAACAATAATTTTTATAATATTTTTAATTTTATTACAATAGCTACAACCACCCTCCAAAAGTTTTCCTTAGCCTGTCTTGGAGCCTCCCTACCAACCTTTCACAACACTTTGTCTTGCTTCATCAAGTACTCAAGCTTCAGTGTTTTCCTCGCACAAAGGCAGCTTGTTGATCACAGTCGATCCACTCCACTCATAGGTTGTTCACCCGGACTTGGTCCAGCTGTAGGTTGAGCAAATTCCCCTTGAAATTTGTGCATTTCTACATGGTAGCCAGCCTTCCCTCTAAAAATTGCGCAATCCTCTCTGGCATCCTGCTGGGCTCCAAGATTACGCAATCCTCCCAACCAACACTCCCAACAAGATTTGCACAAATTTCCCCAATAGGGTTGCTCAACCTAGGATTTGCACAAATCTGGGCTGCAGTCAACTGCTCTTCCCAGAAATTGTGTAATCCTCCTAGGCAGTCAGCCCAACTCCCAGCCAGGAATGTGCATTTTTCCCAAGCAGTTGAGAAATTGCATGCATGAACAATCTAGTTGACCAGTTCCACCCGGGACCGAGGAAACTTGACTTGTATGCATGCATGACTTTCTCTTATCGTAATAGCAAGAGACAACATGCAAAAGGCATCCTATGATTTGGGGAGCTATTTTTAGCAACCAGGGGTTACATGAAAAGTTGTTTTAGAAGTTTCCCTCCAAGTGTTGTTTTTTCCTAGATTTTTGGCATGCATGTCATGAGACCAAACTTATTTACTTGACGCATCAGAGCTCATTCATTCACATCGATCTTGGATCTCTAACATCCCACAACACATCCAGGACTCTTCAACACATTCGGCTCAACTATTCATGGGTAAGTGGCCTCAACTTGTCTTTTTCAACATTTCTGTCACTTTTTTTGTATTCGCTTGTGTGAGTGTTGTTTGCTTGATTTCTTTGAATGCTTGCTGTCATTTACATGTATACTAGCTTTTACTAGCTTTGTTTTAGTTTTCGTTGCTATCTCACTGTTGTCGCATGCATGAAACTGTTTTGCATGGATGTTTTTCCAACCGACAAACTGCCTCAACCACATGCATGTTGATCTGTTTTCTTGAATATTTCATTCATGTTTTGCATGCACTATCAATCATTTCTACTATCACTTAGTGTTGCCATGCATTCACTGTCTTATTTTCTTTCAGTTTCCCGTTAGTGAGTCGGGCCAACCTTGGCCTAGGCTCTACCTTCACCAAGGCTACATTGCGCAATATGGAGAAGGAAGGCTCACCTTCCTCTCCATATTTGCACATTCCTTCCCAGCACTAGCCACTAGGACTGTTTTGCGCATTTCTGGAGGATAGTGGCTTCTTGGCCTAAGAAATTGTGCAAACCTGTCCCTAGGCCAGCAGTCCTTCCCAGCTGGACTTGTGCATTGTGCAATCCCAGCAGCCAGCTGCCTGACTAGATTGCGCATTTTGTAGATCTAGTAGCCAGTCCTGCCTCCCAGACAGCCCAAACTGCCTTTTGCACTGTTCTGGCAGCCAGTCACCCAGCCTCCCAGTAAAATTTGCACAATCTTGCTCATCAGTGTCCCAGGTATGTGTTGTGTCCTTCCCCAAATTTGATTTTTTTCCACTAACATATTTCTTGCCATGCATGTTTCTTGTTTCCAGATCTTTCAGGTGTTCATCTGTCTGAATGGCTTCCAAGAGAAGAGGATCACAAGTCACTGATGGAGTTGCAGTTGGAGAAGCAGTTGAGTAGGTGTCCTATAGTCTATCGATCTATAAAGATACGAAGTTGTATCTAGACAAGGACATCAAACTAAAGTAGCAAGAGGTTAATGAAACATTTGTAGGAACTTTTGGGGAAGACCTCGAAGACCGTCAGCTGTACGTGAACATTCACAAGTCCGGCTTGTACCGGATTGCATGTAGATAACCCACGTTCCCATGTGTGGACATGATTCATTAGATCGTCTCTCACATTGATCCCGAGACGATGACCTTGAGAAATATTAGTGGGATGAAGCTTACAACCTTTCTAGACATGAGATTATGATGAGATGTATCAGATGTCAGAGCCCGTGACTGTCATGATTCCTCCATTCAGCTTACTCAACAGCAGAGGTAACTCCAGAGACATTCTGAAGGATTGGGTAAAGGAGCCAACTTGTTTCAGGATGACACCCAACGAGATCTATAAGACAAAGATATTGAGGAAGACGTACCAATACTTGGTCATATTCACATGTCGACTGAGTGGGAAATCGAGCATTGAAACCTTTCCTCGGAGTTGGGTGATTGCATTGGACAAATTGGATAAAGAAGGAAGACCATGCAACTGGTCTGGCATACTAGCTCTTCAGCTGAAGGAACAAGTCATGAAGGCTCGACATTCACCCCAGGGTATGCATGCAGGGATTTATATGTCTGCCTACATCCTAGATGCAGTCTGTGCCCGACATGAGTTCCCGGGATTGGAGTGGGCATGGTCATCGGCGAAGATTGTTGTGAACACATATTTCAAGTTGTTGTCCAAATGCAGCTTCACGAGAGTTATCATATGGATGTCCAACCATTTTGTCACCCCATTGTACATGTTGATATTTGAACAGGATCCACCCTACATGTTAAAGGAAGCAATGGAGGCGTTGTTAAGCATTGCAGATTGGTATGCCTCACCGTCTTGCACTTTCATTCGAATTTTCAGTGTGGAGAAGCCTCCACATGTTCTGCCAAAGTTTGTCATGGACGTATTTGTCAAGCAGGAAGTAGCATATCACATCTCAGCAGGATTAACAGCTAGACTCCAACGGAATAAGAAGGCACCTTGGCCCACTCTTCCATCATGGATTGGGTTATATGAGATCCGGAGTATCAAGCAAGTGTATGTCGAAGTAGAACATATGAAGAAGTACCTGTTCGACCTCCGAAGCTTCAACCTGTATGACCCACATTGCATTAGGATCACTACATGAGAGTTCAGTTCAATTGGATCCATGGGGCATTTCATTGGGGAAAGTAAGACTCATGGAGGTATTGCTACAATTACTCCAGACCTAATGAACATGTCAGCTTCGTTGTAGAGTGGTTAGGAAAGCAGCATGAAGAAACATCACGGAGAGCACCAGCAGTAGCAGCAGGAGCAAAGCCAAGCATACCTATGCGCGACAAAGGGAAGAGGAATATTGTTGATCACATGGAGGAGGAGAAAGTTGCAAGTTTCGAGAAAATCTACATGTAGAACAAGCAGCTATGGCTATTCAAGTAAATAGGCAGCAACGTGAAAAGCACATCGAGCGAAGGTAGAGGGATAAGAATAGAATGGAAGAAGCAGAGAAGGAGTTGCATGAGCTAAGGGAGAAACTCCCGAAAGAACAAGAGTTGCGCCAACAAGAGAAGGAAGCGTAGCAGCAACAAATACATCAAGGGGTGCATCATGTACAGACAAACAAAGCAACACCTGTACAAGTAGTTGATTCATCTAAATAGCTGGCATCAAGTGAACAAGGTGAACCATCACAAGGGCAAGACTTTACTGATGAGATAGAACAGGCGCTTGAACAATTGGATGCAGACATGGAGCAACAGGAGTTGGAATAGGACATCGACCTCATGCCTCACCACAAATAGGTCGACTCACCCGCTTCAATGCATCCAAATGATGAGCAAGTCTCAAATGACCAAGGAGGGACTGAGATCTTTGGTGGTCAGCCGGAAGTAGAGATGCACAACATCTCCTTTGACGAATCTCATCATAGAGTTGTGTAGTCTCACAGAGTACTGACTCCGAAGGAACAAACATCTCCTGTGAGAGTTGAAGAACAAAGTATCGTGACTGATGTGCACAAGATCTATCTGCTTTGGCCAATGCAACTAGAGTGTATGCTGAAGCCACTAGCTCAAGTGTTTGTTTCCTCATAGCTGAGAATGAGTGAATCGCGAAGGAACTACAGGTGGCCAAGCAAGGAGGAGACTTGGTGACAATGTCCTCCCGAGCTGAACTAAAGAAGGCAATACTAGATGAAGTATTGTCCCTTGATAGAGTTATGCGAGCATTGTACCCAAGGTTTGGTATCGTGAACCAAGCAGTTGTCCATCTCCACGGATGGTAGCAGTGATGTGTGAGAAGAGCACGCATCTTGAAGAACATACATGCTGTCATTGATAACATGCAAGTATGGACAATGAAGTACAAGGGAGACCCACTTCACTTGCCAAAGTTGATGAGGGAAAATGCAGTCGAGCTACAAGCACGTATCTGGAGTCAAATCCGAAACTATGTAGACCTACCGCAACTCATCACTAGCATACAGGATTACCATGCATGATTATTCAAGGGCATGGATGTTGTGGTGCACACACATGCGATCCCATCACTTAGGGCTCTCACCAGGGTGAAGACAAAGAAGTAGGTCTGACAGGATCTTGACTCGTACTTCGACAAGTTGATGCACACCGCCACCAGCCTAAACTTGCCTATCAGTGTAGTCATCATGCGCAATTATGTCGTTGGTTTGACCACATTGAAGACAATGATGCACATGCTTTCGGACGAGTTGGACAGAGGAGTCCGAGCAGTGTACCCAGATGCTATGGAGGCAAGGTTCAGGTTTCAGAAAAATGTCACAGCAGAACACACGGACACTATCAAGGACTACCAATCCTGGCATCAATATGTTACTGTTGATTAGCATGAGGATGTTGAGCAGTTGGACTTCTATAGCTGTATAAGTTAGAATGATGTCTAGTTTGGCTTGTTCAAGCCATTGTTCACATGGGTACATGTGCATTGTAATGTTGAGTCATGTCAAGTGTAAGTCAAGTCTCAATAGTGGATGTAACAGTCATATAGTAGGTGAAGAGTCATGAGGGTAGTTGAATGGTCACAAAGGGGAATGTTAAGGGTCACCCCACACTTTTCTATAAATAGTCCCTCATAACTCATTGTATGGGATTTTGGTCAACCAAGCTTCTATTAAGACTATCTTGAAGAAAGCTTGGAAAGTATTGTAGCATGCCTTGGCTTCTCCACTGCACGGAGC
Organism: Pinus tabuliformis; assembly: GCA_031772625.1. NCBI lineage: Eukaryota > Viridiplantae > Streptophyta > Pinopsida > Pinales > Pinaceae > Pinus > Pinus tabuliformis. The sequence goes on from CM062811.1 coordinate 166,199,231, forward strand.
TAGTACATCTCTTTGGAGGAGCAGACGGATGTGTCTATAACATTTCACTGATGGGGCTAGCAGGTTTACATGGACGTATTGTATGATTGGAAGTTACACTTCTTTATATAATAAGAGCCAACATATTTTCATGCATATGTTGTTGTTGTAGTTGGACTGTTCCGGTTGCCTTAATGATATATGTTGTCTAGCTTACATATTTTTGTATGAACTGATTCGTATGCAATTATACGAATCTTGTTGCAAATGTGTTGTTTCTTTAACCATGAATTTGGATTGTCGATTGTTCTTCTTTACATCTTGTGATGCATCTTCACTCATGTGTTCCCTTCCCGGCTGACTATTGATACAGGTTGTCAAGGGGCACACTCATCTCACACCCTTTGTGTTTGAACCTCTCATGCAGCTTCCTTGACTCATTGCAATGGTCACACCCTTTTTATTGACAGAGTTATCTTACTTGCATCTGTGTGACATCATGGTCAAGGCATTACCTTATGACCCACTACTATGACTCCTACACCAGAAGGTTTGAGGTCTAATTGGGAATTTTTACCAAGGAGATCCCCTTGACATGTTGGTGGGTCCAGCACCATCAACATTTATGGCAGGGTCTGATGACAAGATGTGTCCTCTCATCCAGTTTTGAACCTTTGCACATCTTTCATGGAGTCTTTCACTCTTCTTCCCCGGCGGTGTTTTTCGAATCATGAAAATGTCTCCATCACAAGGAATATTTTCAATCTCTTTTCCACTCACATGTATGATGGTGAAGGCGAAGTGGCCTGGCCTAAGCACTTATATAACTTTCTTTCCATGCTTCATGAGGAAGATGAGTTTTCTGACAAACAGGTCGGTTTGTTGCTTGCATACAAACTTCATGAATCTCCATTTCGTTGGGTGCTCAACCTACCAGCTGACACCGTGCACTCATTTGTGCACTTCTGTGGTCTCATTGAAGACACATTCTATCATTTTGATTCAAACCATCTTGATCGGAAATTGTTACAACAATGGAGGGCTCCACATGATTCAGTTATTGATTTTTGGCTATGCTTCTATGACTTGGAGTTTCAAGCTTCGAGGAGCCAGATGAAATTTTCTTACCTTTGGGACTAATTTGAGTATTTCCTTAAGAAATTTTCCCGTCCCAAGAGAAAGTTTGAAATCAAGGCTCACTCAACATTCTTCATTGATGGAGTTGCGCAATCTCATGTGGATGCGGACAACATCTCAACTAACTGTCCACCTTCCTCTCATTCAACAACTCCACCACTGCCAAGTGATGCTGAAGAGCATACTCACACACATGTTCATCCTTCACACTCACCCAACATCTCTTCACTCAATTTTTGCATAGATTTGGTTGTGAGCCCTTCAAGTTCAAATATTCATGCTTGTCTACGATCTCCATCTTCGCACTCGGGTGTTCCTTCGAATGATGTTGTCTTGTGTTCCTCCATTTGAGACTCTTCACTTGTTGTAAACGAGGAGAAACCCATTGACGGAGTTGGTGTTTCACAACCAACATGCGTTGTCATTCATGAAGAGTATGAGTGGGAGCTTGAACATCAACACTTGGCAAAGGATGACTCCCTTCCATCTTATCCCCCTTTGTTATTTCCTAACCTCTTTGGTGAACCTACCATCCATGATTTTTCATGTGTCACTTCTTCCACAGATGCACCCATTGTTGATCACTCGCAGGACTCACTAGATGTTAGTCCATTAGTCGACAATGGAGGAGATAAGTTATTCATTGAATATCCACTTGATCCTTCATCTGTATTTTCCAGATATATAGAGGATGAGTTTGTTCACTTTTCATCTACCCCTATTTTTGATTTATTTGATCATGAGGATTCCGAAGAATTCATTGATATCTCTGATCGTGGAAGTCGTGATCCATTTACTTCCATTTTTTATCACGATCATGACTCTATCGCAGTTAATATTTCGAAGCCAGCGGTTTATGATGATCTATCTAATGATGAAGTTGAAACACCCAAGGTTGTTAAGGCACTTCAGCCTGAGTTGGTGGTTATGTCAGGTCCTTGTTCTCTTGGGGTTAGTCTCACTTCAAAACATGAAATTTTTCAATCACCCAAGGCTCCTCATCACTCACCTGTATGCATTAAAGATCCATCTCACTCACAGATCACACTTCCTCCACTCAAACTGCACAATCCCATTGCTCATGCATTGGAGGAGTATTACATTGCAAGAACTCGTTCGCGACACAAGTTATATTTGTTTCTTTCATTTGCTTGCATGTCATAGTCAAGAGAGTGCTTATGCTTCAAAGTTGCACGTAGTGTCACCCAGCACCATGGTAAGTCCACAGACTGCCCTTCATGCACATGCACTCACTTATGTCTCGTGGACACTTTGAACATGAAGTGTGGTTGTCTTCATTTTTATATCTTTCTTTCTTGCTAGTTCACACAACTAGGTCGCTCGTGGACCAAGCCTTCATCAACATGGGTCTACCAATGCGCCGGTGGCTGCATTGGAAGTATCACTTCATGTGATCAGGCCCATGCACCAATACTGTAGGAGTAGTAGTGTTTGCTTTTAGTTGTTTATTTGCATGCTTGTTTGATTACACGCCGTGTTTTCTAGTTTGTTTGCATGCTTGTTTTATTATTCGCTTTTCTTTCACTTTTGCTTCTGCTTTTGCTTTACTTTGATGTTTGTTAGTCGCTTATTTCATTCGTAGGTTAGTTTTGCATGAAACCATGTATGACTCTTGAAGCGAATTGGGTAAAGTACAAGAGGGCTTGTACAACTACCGCTACTTGGTTATCTGTCCTCTTTTCTCTGTATGATGAGCTTGTTACCTTAGTCCATGATACGTCGAAGGAAAATATGTATTGTTCAAAGTGAACCTTGGTGATAACACAACGCTTGCGTGCTAAGTAGTGTCACCTTCTCTAGTCGGTTGTTTTTGGGTTAACCCTTGTCAACTCAATCAAGTAGAGAAAGGTGAGGGGGAAAACCGTAACAGGCACGTTAGAGATACAAAAAATTACTTCTCTACTGGAACAACCTCTTCTGCTCTCAATAAGTCGGGATCCCTCTTCCGCCTTTGAAATGAATAAGTGTTATGCACAGTGGAAAATGAAAAATGAAAAGTCAAAAAAATCAAAATGAAAAATGAATAAGGCGAAAGAAAAGCAAGGCTTCCTGCGCAGGGAGGTGATGGAAGTAACTCTGTCGGGTACTGACCAGGCTCGTTGGTAGCAGAGCCATGCTTGTGTTCCTATGGGACTCCATTGGGGTACTCTCCAGGCCTGTTGACAGTGGAGCAACACCAGAGATGAACCTAAGACTCTGACAACTATACTGCTTGTGCACTTATATACCCCTCAACCCCAATCAAAATAATAGTGTTGCCTTGGCTTGGAATGTATGTCAATCGACCAAAATTTTGGCAAATGCTACATCTTACAATCAAGCTAGTGTGAAGCCAAGATGAGCTGAGAGCTGAACAATACTTCCTGAGGTGTTAAACTTTATTTTCACAAACAAGGTCCATTCACAGGGCTGGAGTTTTACCAATGTGTTGCCAAGTGTTGTAGCGGCTACAACCTCCCTCCAAAATTTTTCCTTAACCTATTTTGGAGCCTCCTTACCAACCTTTCACACCACTTTGTCTTGCTTATTCAGGTACTCAAGTTTCAGTGTTTTCCTCGCACAAAGACAATCTGTCAATCACAGTCGATCCATTCCACTCACAAGTTGTTCACCCGGACTTGTTCCAGCTACAAGCTGAGTAGATTCCTCTTGAAAATTGTGCTTTTCTAGAGGAAATCTATCCTTCCCTCCTAAAATTGTGCAATCCTCTCTGGCAGCTTGCTGGGCTCCAGGATTGCGCAATCCTGCTAGCGAACACTCTCAGCAGGATTTGTGTAAATTTCCCCAGCAGGGCTGCTCAGTACAGGATTTGCGCAAATCTGGGCTGCAGTCAGTTGATCTGCCCACAAATTGCACAATCCTCCTAGGTAGTCAGCCCAGCTCCCAGCCATGTATGTGCATTTTTCCAAAGCAGTTGAGCAAATGCATGCATGAATAGTTTGGTTGACCAGTTCCACCCGGGACTGAGGAAACTTGACTTTCTCTTCCTGAAATAGCAAGAGACAACATGAAAAAGGCATCCCATGATTTGGGGATCTATTTTTAGCAACCAGGGGTTACATAAAAAGTTGTTTTAGAAGTTTCCCTCCAAGTGTCATTTTCTCCTAGATTTGTGGCATGCGCATCATGAGAACAAACTTATTTATTCGACGCATCAGAGCTCATGCATTCACATCGATATTGGAGCTCTATCATCCCACAACACATCTAGGACTCGTCAACACATCCAGCTCAGCTATTCACAGGTAAGTGGAGTGTACTTGTCTTTTTCAGCATTTCTGTCACTTTTTGTGTATTCGCTTGTGTGAGTGTTGTTTGCTTGATTTCTTTGAACGCTTGTTGTTGTTTACATGTATACTAGCTTCTCCTAGCTTTGTTTTATTTTTTGTTTCTATCTCACTATTGTCGCATGAATGAAACTATTTTGCACGGACGTTCGCCCAACTTACAAACTGCCTCACCCACATGCATGTTGATCTGTTTGTTGAATCTTTCATTCGTGTTTTGCATGCACTGTCAATCACTTCTGCTATCACTTACTGTTGCCATGAATTCACTTTCTTATTTGCTTTCAGTTGCCCGTGAAGCGAGTCTGGCCAACCTTGGCCCAGGCTTTGCCTTTAGCAAGGCTGCATTGCACAATTTTGGGAAGGAAGGCTCACCTTCCTCTCCAGATTTGTGCATTCCTACCCAGCACTAGCCTCCAGGATTATTTTCCACATTTCTGGAGGACATTGGATTCTTGGCCCAAGAAATTACACAAATATGTCCCTAGGCTAGTAGTCCTTCCCAGTTGGAATTGTGTATTGCACAATCCCAGCTGCCTGACTGGATTGTGCATTTCGAAAATCTGGAAGCTAGTCCTGCTTCCCAGATAGCCTAGACTACCTTTTGTGCTATTCTAGCAGCCAGTCACCCAACCTCCTAGTAAAATTTGTGCAGTCTTGCTCATCAGTGTCCCAGGTATATGTTGTGTCCTTCCCCAGATTTGCTTTGTTTCCACTGACATATTTCTTGCCATGCATGCTGCTTGTTTCCAAATCTTTCAGCTTTTCAATTGTCTCAATGGATTCTAAGAGAAAATTCACAAGTCTGGCTTGTACCAGATTGCATGTAGATACCCATGTTCCCATGCACGAACATGATTCACTGGATCGTTTCTCACACTAATCCTGAGACGATGACTTTGAGCAGTGTCAGTGGGATGAAGCTTGCAACCTTGTGGGCATGGGATTATGATGAGATGTATTAGATGTCAGAGACTGTGACTGTCATGATTCCACTATTCAGCTTGCCCAACAGCAAAGGTAACTCCAGAGACATTCTAAAGGATTGGGTAAAGGAGCTAGCTTATTTCAGGATGACACCCAACCAGATCTACAAGACAAAGATATTGAGGAATGTGTACCAATACTTGGTCATATTATCATGTCGACTAAGTGGCCAAGCGAGCACTGAAACCTTTCCTCAGAGTTGGGTGATTGCATTGGACTAACTGGCTAGAGAAGGAAGACCATGCAACTGCTTTGGAGTACTAGCTCATTAGCTGAAGGAACAAATCATGAAGGCTCGACAGTCACCCAAGGGTATGCATGTAGAGATTTATATGTTTGCCTACATCCTAGATGTAGTCTGTGCCCAACATGATTTCTCGGACTTGGAGTGGGCATGGTCACTAGCCAAGACTGTTGTGAACACATATTTCAAGTTGTTGTCCGAATGAAACTTCAGGGGAGTAATCATACAGTTGTTTGACCATTTTTTCACCCTAGTGTACAAGTTTATATTTGAATAGGATCCACCCTGCATGTCAAAGGAAGCAATGGAGACATCGTTAGGAATTGCAGATTGGTATGCCTCACCATCCGACACTTTCATCCGAATGTTCACTGCAAAGAAGCCTCCACATGTTCTACCAAAGTTTGCCTTGGACGTACCTGTCATGCATGAAAATTCATATCACATCTCAGTAGGATTGACAGTTAGACTGCAACAGAAGAAGAAGGCACCTTGGCCCACTCTTCCATCGTGGATTGGGTTATATGATATCCAGAGTATCAAGAAAGTGGATGTCGAAGCAACAGATGAAGAAGTACCTATTGTACCTCCGAAGCTTCAACCTATATGACCCACATTGCATTAGGATCACTGCATGAGAGTTCAGTTCAACTGGACCCATGGGGCATTTCATTGGGCCGAGGAAGACTCATGGAGGTATTGCTACAATTTCTCTAGACCCAATGAACATGTCAGCTTCGTTGTAGAGTGGTTAGCAAAGCAGCATGAAGCAGCATCATGGAGAGCACCAGCAGAAAGCATACCTGTGTGTAACAAAGGGAAGAGGAAGATTTTCGACCACATGGAGGAGGAGAAAAGTTGTAAGTTTCGAGCAGATCCACTTGTAGAACAAGCAACTATGAATATTCAGGCAAAGAGGCAGCAACGTGACAAGTGCATCGCATGAAGGCAGAGAGATAAGAAGAGAATGGAAGAAGCAGAGAAGGAGTTGCATGAGCTGAGGGAGCAACTCCAGAAAGAACAAGAGCTACACCAACAGGAGAAGGAAGTGTAGTAGCAGTAGATACAACAAGGGATGCATCATGTGCAGACAGACGAAGCAACACCCATACAAGTAGTTAATTCATCTGAACATTTGGCATCAGGCGAAAAGGGTGAACCATCGTAGGGGAAAGACTTTGCTCATGAGACAGAACAGGTGCTTGAACAGTTGGATGCAGACATGGAGCAGCAGGAGTTGGAACAGGACACCAACCTCATGCATCACCACAAATAGGTCGACTCACCTGCTTCAATGCATCCATATGACGAGCAAGTCTCAAATGACCAAGGAGGGACTGAGATCCTTGGTGGTCATTCGGAAGCAGAGATGCACAACATCTCCTTTGACGAATATCATCACAGTGTTGTGTAGTCTCGCAGAGTACCGACTCTGGAGGACTAAACATCTCCTCCGCAAGTTGAACAACAAGTGATCATGACTGATGTGCACAAGCATCCATCTGCTTTAGATGATGTAACTAGAGTGTATGCCAAAGCCACTAGCTCGAGTGTTTGTTTGCTCATAGCTGAGCATGAGCGAATGGTGAAGGAATTATAGGTGGCCAAGCAAGGAAGAGACTTGGTGACAATGTCCACCCGAGCTGAACTAATGAAGGTAATACTAGATGAAGTATTGTCCCTTGATATAGTTATGCAAGCATTGTACTCCAAGTTTGGTACTGTGCACCAAGCAGTTTTCTATCTCCACGAATGGCACCAATGATGTGTGAGAAGAGCACGCATCTTGAAGAACATACATGCTATCATTGATAACATGCAAGCATGGACAATGAAGTACAAGGGAGCCCCACTTCACTTGCAAAATATGATGACGGCCAATGCGGTTGAGGTGCAAGCACATATCCGGAGTCAAGTCCGGAACTATGAAGACCTACCGCAACTCATCACTAGCATACAGGATTCCCATGCACGAGTATTCAAGAGCATGTACGTTGCAGTGCACACACATGTGATCCCATCACTTAGGACTCTCACCCAGGCAAAGACAAAGAAGCAAGTCCGATAGGAGGTTTACCCGTACTTCGACAAGTTGATGCGTACTGCCACCAGCCCAAACTTGCCTATTAGTGCAGACCTCATGTGCAAGTATGTCATTGGTCTGGCCACATTGAAGACAATTATGCACGTGCTTTTGGACAAGTTGGAGAGAGGAGCATGAGCAATGTACCTAGATGTTATAGAGGCATAGTTTAGGTTTCAGACAGATATCATAGCAGAGCACACGAACACTGTCAAGAACTACAAATATTGGCATCAACATGTTACTGTTGATCAGCATGAGGATGTCGAGTAGTTAGACTTCTATTGTTGTCTAAGTCAGAATGATGTCTAGTTTGGCTTATTCAAGCCATTGTTCAGATGGGTACATGTGAAATGTAATGTTGAGTCATGTCAAGTGTAAGTCAATTCTCAATAGTGGATGTAACAGTCATAAAGTAGGTGAAGGGTCATGAGGATAGTTGAATGGTCACAAAGGGGAATGTCAAGTGTAACCCCACCCTTTGCTATAAATAGTCCCTCATAACTCATTGTATGTTATGAAACCAACTCACAAAAAGATAGAAAAGAGAGATAAACGCCTTAGAATTCAACGTCTTTGAGGGGGAAATCTCTTTTACATTACACAAATGAACAATTCTTGGATGATACAAATGACAAGGCCTCCGTTCTATATATAGGAGTCTAAGGGGTCATAATATAATCAGAGCCGACATAATAATAATAATGAAAGGGCACAAAAACAACAATAGCAGGCTTCTATGGGTCACAATAATAACAATATGGGTACTACTTGGGCACAACAATATAATAAGGGGGGTGCATTAATAAAAATAAGGAGTTACAATAGTAGTATAGGGACCTAACATGCCCCTCTCCTTCAAAAAGTGTTGTCCTCAACACTTGAGTAGTTTTGGATACTTTTATATAAAATTATCATACTTACATGTGGAATCTTTAGCAGGTAGCTCTTCCACTTGATGAGATACTTTGAAATTGATTGATTTCATAGCTATCGATTTCTCGATTTTGTGACTGCTTGAGGTTCCAATATGATTTTTCCTTCCTTGTCGAGTTCTCGCAATATTGTTTGAAATGGGATCTTCTACAACTTTTGAATGAGTTCCCACCCTGCTTCATAATTCTTCCATTCATCCCTTGCTTCATTTATCAAATTTGGTTGGATAATTATACCAACCTCTAGCATTTCGACAACCATATGTTAAATTTCACTCCGTTGGGGACATGGATATTTGTAAGGCCTGATGTTTGGAGGAACACTTCCTAGAATTAAATGAATAGCATGATCATCATCACGAATAGGTGGGAGGCCTTTGGGAGTCTCAAATACCTTGGAATGATTGTCCAATACTTTTTGGAGATCTGGAGAAATAGATGATTTCGATGTGGGAACCTCTAGTGAACATAATTGTGAAATTACGCCTCTTTTTCTTTCTTTAGAAGATTTGTCATTCCATTAGAGATGATTATCTTTCCTGGTTTCCCTGTGATACCCATTAATTCAACTTCCTTTCCTTCCGAAGAAAATTTCATCAAAATTTCTTGAAAATTAAAAGCTATTGTACCCAAGGATTGTAGCCATTGGACTCCTAGTACAACATCAACACCACGCATTGGAATGGAAAGCATTGGGCTATTCAATACATATTATTTCATGGATAGCTTGATATTATGATACTTTCCAGAGCAATTTATGGTTCCTCTACTTGCAACCATCACTTGACACTCTAGTGCTGGATATAGGAAGCGATTCAATTCCTTGGCTATCTTATAATGAATAAAATTATGGGTATTTCCCGAATCAATCAACACTATTACCTTTTTCTTCTTGATATGTACTTCTATCTTGATAGTTTGAGGATTGGTAATTCCAGCCAATGCATTACAAGATATTGTCGGATTCATTTCTTGATACTCGATGTGATCTTTCGCTTCTTGAACCTTTTTCTTCTTGATATGTCCTTCTATCTTGAGAGTTTGAGGAGTGGTAATTATTGCCAATGCTTTACAAGATATGGTCGGATTCATTTATTCTTTCTCTAGGGTTGATTCCTAGTGTATATCCTCTTATTTGATCTTTCTTGATCCTTTTCTTCCTCTTCTTCACAATCTATGTAAAATAATTTCTTCTGAGCACACTTATGACCTTTAGTGTATTTTCTATCACAACTGTAACAAAGCCCCTTTTCTCTTTTTTCTGCCAATCGTTGTCGTGTAAACCTTGTAGGTTGTGGAAGGCTAGGAGAAACTACCATATTTATAGTTGTGAGTGGTAGGATTCCTTGTTTCCATAATTCCGCTTTCAATTTTTCTTGCCAACTTGAATGCCTGCTCCAATGAATCAGGTTCCCAAAGATGAACCTCATGTTGAATGTTATCCTTTAAAGTCCCTATGAAGACATAAATCCTTTGCTTCTCTGAAATATCATTTACCCTTATATTCAATTTTTGGAAGTTCCCAATGTGCTCTACCATTGAACCGTTTTGTTTGAGATTTATCAATTGGCTAAAGAAAGTGTTACTCTTTGTACCCTCATAATGTGCTATCATTTCTTTCATGAAAATTGACCAAGTGACAAGTGATTTACGAGAAAAAATCCCTTTACACCATAAAAATTGATTTGGTTCTAAATATAAAGATGAAATATGTACCTTTTGTAACAGTTGTACACCATGTAGATCAAAATATTACTCCATCTATAGTATCCAATTTACCAGATCCTTGCCATCAAAATTCCTCATATCACTTTTTCTTGATTTTAGGAGCTCGATCTTGACTCTTCTGTATCTTTGTAATTTCAGATCCCCAAGGTCTGAAATTGTGTCTTTCCTCTTTCTAACCCCAGAAGTCTGATCAAGATTTGATTCTCCAAGGAAGAGTTATGTCAAATCTTCCACGATGACCTGATTATAGACGAGTTCAGTAGAGAGAACTTGTATGAAGTTCCACATGTCATTGTTTCGACCTTAGGACCTAAAACCGATACACAAAACACTACAATCCATCTTATTTCTGTAAACTCTAACGAAACTTCAATATGATGCTCAGAGAGAAAGTTATGACAATTTTCCCAAGGTCACTTGGTTGGGATGTAATTCGGGAGCCTGTAGAAACCCTAGATGTATTGGTCTGTATCTCCAAAAATATAGTGAAACAAGATCTGAAATTCGGGTCCGAGATTCACCAAGTGTTCGACTCAAATGGGTTTTAATTGCAGAGTCTTAAATATCGTAGAAAAACAATTATAATGAAAATTCCACGATGACCTCTTTGAGATGGAATTCTAGAGTTTGCAAAAACCCTGATGCCCTCAGATGAAATCTCCAAAAATATAGCGAGTCAAGATCTAAAATTCATAACTGAGGTTCAACGAGATTTCGTCTAAAATGGGTTTTGTTTTTAGCTTCTGAAACTTGCAATAAAAACTTTATAGCGAAAATTCCACAATGACCTGTTTGGAGCAGTGAAACCCTAGAATCCAAAGCTTTGACACCAAATGTTATGAAACCAGCACACAAAAAGATAGAAAAGAGAGATAAACACCTTAAAATTCAGCCTCTTCGAGGGGGAAACCTCCTTTACATTACACAAATGAACAATTCTTGGATGATACAAATGACAAGGCCTATTTTCTATATATATGATTCTAAGGGGTCATAATATAATCAGAGCCGACATAACAATAATATGTAAGGGAAAAACAATAACAATAGTGGGCTTCTATGGGTCACAATAATAACAATATGGGTACTACATGGGCACAAAAATATAATAAGTGGATTGCACTAATAAAAATAATGGGTTACAATAGTAGTATAGGGACCTAACATTGTATATGCTTTTGGTCAGCCAATCTTCTATTAAGACTATCTTGAAGAAATCTTGGACATTATTGTAACGCACCTTGGCTTCTCCACTGCACAGAGCTAGTGCATCTCTTTGGAGGAGCAGGCGGATGTGGCTGTAACATTTCACTGATGGGGCTAGCAGGTTTACATGGATGTATTATATGATTGGAACTTACAATTCTATATATAATAAGAGCCAACACATTTTCATGCATATGTTGTTATTGTAGTTGGGCTATTCCGATTTCCTTAATGATATTGGTTGTTTAACTTACGTATTTGTGTATGAATTGATTCATATGCAATTATAAGAATCTTGTTACAAATGTGTTGTTGGTTTAGCCATCACTTTGGATTGTCGATTGTTCTGCTTTCTAGCTTATGATGCATCTTCGCTTGTGTATTCCCTTCCCAGCTGAGTACTGATACAGGTTGTCAAGGGGCACACTCATCTTACCCCCTTTGTGTTTGAACCTCTCATGCACCTTCCTTGACTCACTGCAGTGGTCACACCCTTGCTACTGACAGAGTTATCTTACTTTCCACTGTGCGATATCATGGTCAAGGCATTACCTTATGACTCACTGCTGGGACTCCTACGCCAAATGGTTTGAGGTCTAATTGGGACTTCTTACTGGGGAGATCGCCTTAACATGTTGGCAGGTCCAACACTGTCAACATTACTATTTAATAGTATTACTATTTATTTGTAAAATAATATTTGTTAATCCACCTAACTATATTGTTTATAATATTCTAAAATTAGTTATATATTATTTTTAAATTATTTAATAGCCTATTTTTAGTTGTTATGAGTGCCAATAATAATAATATATTAATAAGTGGGGTTAAGAATAGGTTTAAACCTATTAATAATAATAGTTATTAGAATATTATATATAATAATAGAGTTATAAGGGGCTATAAAAATTTTAATAAAAATAATTATTTTATTAATAATAATAAAGATAACTATATGGATTATTATATTATTACGTCTATAAAAAAATTGAATTTATATATAATATTAATAAGAATTTAATTTAATAATTTTTTTATAAGTTAAAATTATTTAGTTAGAATCCCTTCCCCTTCTTGGTCAAATATTAATTATTAATTTATGCCTTAAGTCAAACTAGTTGTTACTCTCAAATGACTAGTTAACTGCTCTCTACATCTATTTATTGCATTGCCTGGATCTGGTTCCTCATCTTGTCTTGAAGATGAACCACATTGGCTGGTTCGAAATGTGTCGACGAGATTATTTCTTATGTGATTTTTACCGAAAGATGTTTTTATAACTATTACCTTGTCACGCTAATACCAAGCATGTTTCCTGCAACTGCTCACACATGTCAACCACATGTTCCAAATATCAAGACAATAATATCTATCAATTTGAAATAAACCTTTACCAAGACTAACAATCATGTCATAATCCATAGTCAACTCATAGCCATTAGACATAATGCTACAACTGTCACCTACTACACTCAAGTACATATGAATTGTATTAACACATATGCATAAGTACAACCATCTTAAAACAAGATCATTTGAACACATACTCATATTATGTAATTCATCAAACATTCAACCAACTTGCAACCATACCATGTTAAATAAATCAACTAGACAACATAATCAAATAGTCAAGTACCAAATATATGACATAAGAAAACTTGTAACTTAATTTATCTCAGGGGAGGCAATCTTTTCTGCACAATCAATCCAAGTTAGCACGATACAATTTCACTACATATCAATGCAAACATAAATCATGACATCCATAACAGTAACTAACTAACATGTTCACATCATAAGCTCATAAGCATTTGTCGTTCATGCATAACAATCACATATGTGTGATCATTCTATATTAGTACAACACCATATCACAAATATGTCGGATCATTCCTGAATATCGCAACCATAACCATCTGCATAGGTCAAACCAAGTTAACACAATAAATATAACATCAACATCTTTAATGCCATGAACATAACCATCATGCATATGACCAATCCAAATTACAGCATCAAGATCTCAATGAAATAACCCTAATCATCAATTTAATAGCATATAACAACAATAAGCTATATATCATACTCATCAACAACATATAACCTAATCATCAATTAATCTAACATAAAACAACAATAGTAATGCATACAACCACAGATTACCATCATTCTTGACTATCCGACTCATGTGCATAGGACTATGATAATCAACTATCATCTATCATGTAAGTAACCATAACATCAAAAGACATGTACATAAACATAATGTATATAAACCTAATGCATATAAAAATCCTTGACTTACATACCTGAATGCCCAACATACACACCTATATGACAACATGCTCTTGCCTCGATGTCCAGTGTTGCAACTTCACTTTGATGATATGCATCTCATGTTATATCTCAACCAACACATTAGCATCCTAACAACCAATAGCACCATGATGACCTAAATTGTATACCATGAATTCACAAGGCATGTTTTACCTACTATTCATGCATAACTATAACCAGGACCATACATGCATAACAATTGCATAAACACATATAACAAATGAGTACCAAACCATATCCACATCATTCTATCTAGAGTCTAGTCATCAATGCATGACCATATCAACTACACAAACCATGACCTCATGTGTGACAACAACCATTACTCCATTGTACACATTTTCATGTGCAACCATCAACATGCATAAACAATGCATAATTTACTACAAATACGCATGAACGCATGTAATCGAGCATAAGCGATCAATACTTGTAACCAACCTACAAGACTGATACATGTAATCAAACATACAAGAATGAAACCTACCATACAAGGATGTAATCAAGTGACATACAACAACATGTAAGCGACATACAACAATATGTAACCAGTCATATACTCATGATGATGCATTCCACAAAATCAACATCAAGTTCCTCATGACAACCTTACTACAACCATGATCAACATTGTGCAATGAAATGAACAAATGGAATGCAAGTGTAAGAGACACACATGTAACTAACATGCATGCATGACTACCACACATCGCCCATCCAGTCTGAGGGGTGAGCCATGCTCTAATACCACTCTGTAGCACCCTCCTCCTACATCTACCCAAGTAACGATGCCAACCAGATAAACATGTGAAAAGAGGCTACTATGATTGGATTAGACCTCCTATGTGACCTTAAGGAAGTGGAATCGACGGAACTCATCAACTAACCTATCCACATCAGCAACAAAACCCTCAGGAGACATGTCAACCACTTAAACATCTTGTCCCTGGGTCTCATTGATGTTCTAGACATCTTAGGTCTCAGTGGCTCCCATGTTATAGGAAAGAGAGCATCCAACTGCTAGTGACCAGAGACTAAATTTGTTAGTGTTATGCCAACGACTCTAGGATTTGAGCCACTTTTTCAGGCCTAGATCCCAAGTCACTGCCTAGAATGGAATCATAACTCGGGAATAGTAAAAGAGCAGGGAAACAATGATGCAAAAGTAATAAGTTGAACAAGACCTTAATCAAACCCCTATTAGCCATGCCAAGCATTTCGTCAAACATATCATCAACATGTAGCCTACAGGTGTAAACAACAAAATTAAGTGTAGGGATCTCATACTTATCTGAGAATCACTATGAACAATTGTTCCCTCATGTCATTTGTTGCATTATCATCTATTAGGCCATAGATACATTATCCATTCATTTACAAGTAAAAATATGTTGATAGCCATACATAGATGTTGTCATAAAACATACATATAACCAACATATTAGGAATAGAAATATCATAAGCATATCAGCCACAAAATTCACATATACATCAGTAAATTTACACATGAAAATCAAGGGAATGAATTTCTCATTAATGAATGCAATAAACCAACCAGATATGGGACTACCATGTTCCACCCGACCATAGAATGGTTGAGCTAAATATCTCTTCAGCCATTCAACCCCCTGCCATGTTCCAAGCATGCATGTGGGACTCAAACCAAAAGAACCAACTAGGGCATACCAAGGTTAAACCACCTCACCCTCATTAATAGAAACTAAGATTTATCGTAATCCATCCCAGATCACTAGGCCAACACAATGAATTCATCATAACATGATTTACCGTGATCTCCACCTGATCACTAGACCAAACAAGCATGGATGCCACTAGTTTTCTCCACCTACACCGTGAGGAATTTTCTTGTCTCCTAGTCTCTCAGTCTTTAACACAATCCAAACCCAGATCACTAGGCCTAAAACCAAGACCCACTCTCCAAGCTTTACCACATATCCCAAACTTGGGATTACTAGTCCCAACGGAGAGCAAAACACCTCTTGGCTTTACCGTATATCCTGTCATTCATCGGAAAGGATTCCTAGACCCACTAAGGGGACACAATCATGGCTTTACTGCAACCCAGAGTTTGGCTCAGGGGTCACTAGGCCAGTGGCTTTACTGTGATCCATAGTCTGGTTTAGGGACCACTAGGCCATGTTCTTTATCATTCAGAGATCCATCCCACTCAACTTCGAATTGATCCGGCAATCCAGCTCACCCAAAACATGAGAACCCCATCACACCATGGTTATCCAAAAATGACAAGGCTAGGCTAAAAACATTTTTACCCCTAGAAGAACTCATGCCATAACAACAAAAGAATCACATGCAATACCATGCATGCCAACTATAGCAAAGAAAATAGACATGAAAATCGATACCTCTAATCAATCTTGTTGTAGCTGCTTGATCTTGGTCTTCCTTGCTTGCTCCTTCCTTCCTCTTTCCTTCTTTGCCTTTCTTGATCCCATGCAAAACCTGAGAAAGAGCTTACATTGACTAAGATCTTAACACTAAAAAAGAAGAAGCCTGCCCATTGATCCTTAGAAGCCTTTTGTATCAATGAGGCCTCTATTTTCTTCATTTTGCATCATTTTCCTTCAATTTCCTCCTCACATGC